>CM046960.1:14437211-15687211 GCA_025698475.1 Gossypium anomalum
CCGTGAGCATAGGAATCCTTATCTTTGACGGCCATCTCGTGGCCTGTTTCAACGCACTTGAGTCTGCCGTTAGGGAGTTCCGAGAAGGTTGCAGGTCCGAGCAAATTGGTCCCTTCTTTCTTTCCGCCGCCGCCTCCTTTCTTTTCCTCACTTGCCTCCTCCATTGCCGCTGTTAATTGTTATGGCCATTGCCTGGGTGTTCTCTTCTGCTTTCTCTTATATTGCCCACACCGGAATCTCGGTCAGCGTCTCCATTTCTCCTCCTCTTTTTCTTCTTTTTCTCTTCTTATTCTACTGCCCAACTAAGGTTCTTAAATTGGACTGTTTAATTGACAACAAGCACTTCAACATGACAGGTTAAATCTCACTTAACTTTCCTTTCACTGATTTGTTATTTTTTAAAAGTTGAGTTTATTGTTTTGTTATTAAAATTAAAGTTAATTGATTAATGGTGTACTTTACCTATCAAATAATTGAATGATCTTAAAGAAAAGCAAAAAAAAAAAAAGCAGAGCAAAATCTTGTATAACTAGTATGAACATGGTACAGATTGCACGACATATATAGGTACATACAAAAATCGAAACATTGTGGTACTAATACCACGTATTTATATGGTATTGACTACCCTTGCTGTACCACTACCACTATTCTTCAAAACTTACGTCAATATTTTATAGCTAAACTAAATTTCAAAAAAATCCCTAAACTTTTTCACTTATACTCAAGTAAGCCCTTGAACTTCAATTATACCTAAATAACCCCCAACAAAAATCAACCTTCCCCTTGAAATAAGAGCTTACTTAAGTATAAACCTAAAAGGATTATTTAAGTGTAAACAAGGCCTTATCTTAATAAAGCAGTAAAGTTCAGAGGACTTTTTTCAATAGATATATATATATATTAATATATATATATATATATATTAACCATGTTTTATTTATCCCCCGTAGAATTTCTTCTAGACTTGTTTCTTGCACTCCAAGTATGCTTTAGGAACTTTAATTTCCAAGACTGATCAGTCACTGCATTACTGAGTTTATTGGAGCTGTTCACCTCGTTATTATCTTCTTTTCATCGCTCAATCGTGATTGTTCGATCAACTTGCGTGCTTGAATCCAGCACGACGTCAAGCTCCTGAATTTTGGTATTGCCACTGGAAGCTGTGGAAACAGGATTGGAAGCCGTTGGTAATCTCTTGTCTGCAGGGGATGACACTGATTCATCACCAGAGGATTCGGATTCTAGCGTAAACTCTTGGTCGACCATAGATGATTCAAGTAATTTGCTTCCTTTAATGGAAAGAACACATTTGAGCCGACGAGCAGATTTCTCAGCATGTTTTAGAAAACTCTTTGCCATACCTTTCATTCTGCTAGGGCTTTCGGAGCTGCTTTCATTAGAACTCGAGCTTTCTTTGTTTGAGACCTTTTCGGTTGAAGGTACTGGAAGATTGTCATCTGGGGCTAACTTCACAGTATCGTCCTTGTCATTAACAGTTCTGAGGTTAGAATTTGGAGTTTGAACCACCTCTTCTAGGCTGCCCGAGTGACTTTTGGAACTATTAAATGCCAAACTTATCTTCTGAAGACCGCGCTTAACTCGGTTTATTTTCGCTTCAGGGGAACTGCTGCTGTCACTTTTAGGGGATTCAGATCCTCCTGAAAGGGTACCGCCAAAAGAATAAGTAGACATCCCATCAATCTGTGTTTCACTGCTCCTACCCTTCCCTTTTCTCGGTTGCCATGTCTGTGACACTTCACTTCCTGGCTGGTGAACCCATATAGAGGTTTCTTGTTGTCCTTCAATGTTTATAGGCTCAAAATGATCTGGTAAGTTCTGAGGTTTCTTCGAGGGTACAGGTGAGGATGAACCTTTATCAGAAGCTTTAGCTGGTAAGGCTTTTTGTGTGTCTTCTTTGTTTAATGCTTCGGCATCAACTGTGCCATTATTTCCCTGTGTAAATTGTCCACAGACTCGATTTTAAGCTTTGACACACAACTCTTTACTTCTTAAAAGCATTTTTCATATTTAAGATTGCAAAGAGAAGTTAGAATAAGTTACCTTAGTGTTATCTTCAACCACGGTTATTGCAAGATGCAACCTTCCGGTTTTACCACTTTGAAGAGTTAACCACATGTCATGTCTCCGGCCACCACGTAAATCATGGATATTCACTGTGCATTTACTGTAAATTGTAGCAAATTAAATTACTATGTCCGATAAGATCCAAAACTAAGAGGAAATGAACATTAAGATCACAAAGCAACAATTAATAATCGCAAGCCTATCAGATTACAACTGGTAACAAATCCCTTTTTTTTTCAATTGTAACAATGCCACAATTGTGTAAAACCAGGGCAAAGAATAGATCCATTTTCATAGAATCAAATATAAGATATGGAAACATGTGCATGTCACAATTTTCTTGAAGTGTTGAGGCCAAGGTAATCGGAAAGAAGATGCCATTCAAAGAATTCAAGCCTGAGTACAGAATGCAGTTATTATAGAGGTTCAGAGACAAACCCGAGTGTATCATCGACAAAATGATCTTTGTCGCGAACTTCGATAACTAGTATATTAGGTGACCTCCATGAGGAGATGGGGATCATGAAGTCCTCATGCCATTTTGGAAACAAAGTTTTCTTATGTGTCTTAGTCTTGAATCTATA
Source organism: Gossypium anomalum (assembly GCA_025698475.1). NCBI lineage: Eukaryota > Viridiplantae > Streptophyta > Magnoliopsida > Malvales > Malvaceae > Gossypium > Gossypium anomalum. The sequence continues at coordinate 14,439,884 of CM046960.1, forward strand.
CGAGCCAAGTTGTCCCTTCACATATGGATCAGCCAATCCTGAAAACTTGTATCCAGTTCCCATCATTGACTGTAAAACCAGATAATACATAAAGGGAAAGTTGAGAAACGGGATTTATAGCTAACCATTAGAATCTGAAGGTTTCATATCTGCTGCTTCGACAACTTCAACCTTGGCATGAGCACGAGGTTGATTCTCATTAACAGTAAACCAATTTTCTGGAGTACATAACCAGTAACACGTATTAACTCGCAACAATAGTTAACCGGTTATGAAATCAGAAATACCTGGCTGGGGTGAAGCAAACTTCAAAACGTCAACAACGAGCATATTTGGCTGCAAAACAAGGAAACATATAAAGCGAATTGCATCTGAAAATGCAACTTGTTTGCATGAGAAAATGGTTGGTGCACAAAGTTGACAAAACTGACCTCAACGAGTGTCTGTTCAAATGCTAGTGAGAGAAGCTTATCCTAGAAAAAGGGGATACACATATGACTCAGAGAAAAGACGAGAGAATAAAAAGAAAGATAAAGATTTAGCCTAAAGGAAATGATTATTACAAGCCATGCAGCAATTCCTGGAACTTCGGTAACATCAAGTCCATGATTAAAGATAGGTTTCACAGTCATCTGGAAATATGGAAGCTCAACAAAACATAATCGCAGACGACTAAGGAAAGGCCACTGCCTGAGAAACTTCACCCCAATTTTAACCTGCAAGACCGAAGAAAGGACAACGAAAAGAGTAATAACGGAAATTAAATAATGACAACTTAAAAGAAATATGTATTTGCAAAAAAAATGGAGTTAGAACTAAGTAATGCCATGTCTTGAATCTTAATGCAATCTGACACTTATACCCAGATGCAGTCCTACAATTCTTAAACATTGATAGTCAATACTATGGCGAAAATAACAGTCATGTATTTATCGGTACCTTAATTTCAACATGCATGCCTGTTATATGCAACTTTGCCCACATCCCGAATCCCAATCTTTTCCTTAGTTTCACAGCAAGAACTGCATTCATGTCATCCGCTGTGAGAAAATTCATTCCCAACTCCAATACCTGCATGCATTATATTGTAATTTCTAACACCATACAATTCGAGACTGGAAATCACAGAAAGTACCAAGTGGTCGTCATCCGGGCATTGGTGAAGAACCCTCATCCCTGTAAACAACGGTGCATTTCTTCCTAAATATAAGTGCTGAACCACAGCTTCTTTCTGCATGTATAACATCAAAAGCTCACAAAGTGGATCGAAATCGATCATCTATCGGTCATTGCAAGTAACATTCACGGGCCTAAACACAAATGTCGGTATTGTTAATTACTAAGAAAGAAAAAATTCATACAGCAGTCCATGGTTTGTACTTATCCAAGAACCACGGTATGATCGGAAGCAGAATCTTCTGCGACACAATCTGTTCTATACAAATCGGCCATATCTTCTCAACAGCATGGTTTAACCAACGAACGGACTCCGACTCCGAAAACACCTGAAGATAAAAGATAAGGCCAACAAAGCATTCAAGGGACAGATAATATTACAATATCAAAATCAAGAATCGAAAACTTGAACCCATCTCCATTAAACCAACATAAAAGACAATAAATTAACCCATTAGAGCCAATGTAAAGAAAGCAAAAACTCCATTAATCATGAATAAGAATTACCCAGATGCAAAATTATATATAAAATGACTGATAAATAAAACAAACACAATCAGAATATTACAAATCTATAGAATATTAAAAGAAAAGAAGAAAGAAAGAAAGAGATTGAAAATTACCCTTCTCCTATAAGATTGCCTTCTTTCCTCATACTCCAATTTCTTCCTCAATCTCATTATATACCTTGCATGAACCTTCAATCAACAAAGAAATGAATAAACCAAATGAAATTTGCGCGACAAAAAAATCCAATAAAAAAAATCAAAAGAAATTTCTGAAATTACCGAGTAGAGGTAAACGAGAGAGACAAAATAAGCAACTGCATTGCAAAGATTGAAGCAAGAGAGCAGCCAAAGCAGCATAAAAATCAACCCAATGTGATGCATTATTGAAACCTCCATGAATTCCATTTCTAAAATCATCTTTATATTCCAACTTATTAACAAAAGATCCTTAGCTTTTTCATTCACTTTCAATAACCCAAACCACCACCACCACCACCATTAAGAAAGAAGAAGAAAAGAACTTTCATGGAAATTTCCAATGGAAGAAGAAACAACTAAGAAGGAATGTGAATGAAATGACTTGAATTGAAAGGGAGTTTGTTTGTCTGAATTTGATTTAAGGTATCATACGAAAGGATCGACAGTTATTGAAGTAGCAATTTTGAATTTTATACTACGACAAACATAAGACCAGTAAATATGTTTGCTCAATAAGGGTACTATTGTCATTTAGAATAATTACATGGCTCAGCTTAACTGTCTCTATTATTTACAAATAATATGTATATATTTTAAGGTCTAAATATTACTCCGATATAAGGCTGAGCGTTCGATTATTGACGAGTCCTATTTTATTATCCTAACTTAATTAGAATTTTTTTGAATCGAGTCAAGTAAAATGAAATTCGAGTCAAGTCGAGTCGAGTTAATTTAAAAAATTAAACATGTCAAATTAAAATATTGTTATAGTATAACTAATCCATGTTAGAGCATATAAATTGAAACCATATATATTTGATAACTTTTTCAAAAAAAAATACTTTAGTACGATAAACTTAAATCGTTAATTAACTTATTTAGGTTCAAAAATAATTATTCTAGAAAATTTTTAATAGTTTAATTTCTTTATATATTTTTTATAATTTTTAAAAATATATAAATTTTAGAATTTTTATAAAAATTTTGAATTTTAAAAATTATTTTAAATTATTTTAAAATTATTTTGATTTTTTTGTAATTTTTGTTGAGGGAGTGACCAATTTGCTTATTTTCAAACTTGACAAGGACCAAAAGGGTATTTACATCAATCTATTATTTGAATTATTTGAGTTATTCGAATTGTAAAACTCGATTCAAAATCGAAACTCAAATTACTTATTTGAGCGAACTTGAATAATTCGATTCGATTAACTCAAAATACGATTTTTTTTAATCGAATCAAGTTTTGCTCATTCCTACTCTACTCCCTATTCTCTTTGGACTTTTGAAATTTAGCCGTTTTACTTTTATTTTCAAGAATTTCGTTTTTTCTATTCGTTTGATTTGAAAATTAAAGCTCATAACACTCTTAATAGATTTTTATTAAATTTAAATATGTAGTGTTTTAATATTCAAAGTTTCGTTTAAAAATTAAAGTCCAATTGATGATACATATCTAAATTTAACGAAAATCGATTAATAGTATTATCAATTGGACTTCAATTTCTAAATCAAACAAAGAGGGGGACTACATTCTTGAAATTAAAAATAAATGGATTAAATTTTAAAAGTCCAAAAAGTACAATAATTAGCCTAAATTACTAAAAAAACACCATTTTAAAAAAATTACCAAATTTGAAAATTTATAGGACTAGGTGATTTCAGGTTTCACATGTTTTCTTAAGTGATGTGAGATATGGGATATGAGCATATATAGACTCATAATTCATTTACTGCTTATTTTCTTAATATATATGGGATATGAGATACAAGTATACATAAACTTAATTAAAAAAAGACAAACTTACACATATAATAATACATAATATTTTATATATAGATATTAAACTCTTGAACCGTAGGCGAATACTGATGATTTTTTTTGAAAAAGTATATAATCATTCCAAATCACATTTCTTTGAATATAATTATCTTATGCATGCACTTAAATTAGTAATTTTTATTTAATTAATTAACAAATGGAACTTTTCGTTGAAATAAATAAAACATTACATATTGTATTAAGAAAAATAATCATGAATCTTATGTGATAGCTTGATGGTTAAGGGTGTTCACCGTTCTAGGTATGGCCTGATTTTGAGTCGTGTTAGTTGTATTAATTGTGGGCTTTACCATGTTATTGTAATTCATCAAAATAAAAAAAGAAAAATAATCATGGTTGACTATTTAACTTAAGGCTAAATTTCCCCTTTTTATTAATTAGAATTCAATTTTTTTTGTGATAAAAGAAAAACTATATTAATTAGAATTGTATTCGATATTTATCTTCTTATGTCATATCTTATATTAAATATAAATATAAATATAATATCAATTTTTTATATAAAAATGTAATATAAATTTCTATTTATATGTCAAAACTATATAATTTCTATAAATAATTATTTCGTGCGTTAACAACAAAAAAAAAAATTAATTTCACAAATGAATGGAAAATTATCATATACCTTGGAGTCATATTTATAAATTAAAAAAATAGATCGATATTAATTTTTCATGTGGAATTAAAAAATTATAAAAGAGAAAAAAAAGCTTTTATAATATTTTATATATAGACATTAAACTCTTAAAAATAATAATACTAATAATTTTACTTTTCTTCCATGTCATAAATTAAGAATTTAATATTTATATATAAAATATTATGTGTTATTATATATGTAAGTTTGTCTTTTTTTTTATTGAGTCTATATATACCAATATCTCACATCCCACATTACTTAAGAAAACAAGCTGCAAACGGATTATGAGTCTATATATACCATATCTCATATCGCTTAAGAAAACAAGGGAAATAAGATTTGAGATCTATATAAAGACTTATTTTGTAAGTTTTATTTTCACATCAATAGGTAGCATCAAATAATAAAAAATATTGGTGTTGTCACTTTTAGTGTTGATAGCTGGAAGCATTTTTATAAAGTTAGCCTAGTCTTGTAATTTTTCAAAATAATGGCTTAATTCAATGATTTTTTTTAAAAAGGGCATTTATTACTTAATTAAACTATTATTAATATTTTAATCTTAATTTTTAAGAAATATTATGAAGATACTCTTTTTAAAAAATGAGGGGAAGTATGAATATTATATTAAATAATATTATGAAGTAACATGCTTATACTATTTTATAATTAGACTATATTGAATAATAATAAATAACTATGGGTTAGTATTTAGTTTACTGTTACTATAATTTTTTATTCCACAAATAATCTTAAAAAATTTCATGTGTATCATTTTTTAATATTTGACTATATTCTTATAGGACACTTAGCAACCCCTAGCTCTGCTTGTGGAATCTAAAAACTCCACTGACAATGTATCAAATAAGTTTTCATATTTTTTAGTCAATAATTTCCAAAAAAAATTGGAAATTAGAATTCTACAAATTTTTTATATCCTTATTTAAATCATAAAAAGAAAAAACTGGAAACTAAACATTTTATTTTAATGAGATTGGATATACATTCATTTTGATCCAAAAGTTGGTAATATTTTAGTTCCAGTCATTCTCATTAAAAAAAGTTTTTACTATAGTTAGCATCTAGTTTTTGTCTAAAATTTTTTATTTTTTTTAAATAAGAAGATTACTGGAAATTAAAATTTAACAAAATTTTTTATAAGGTAAACTACACATATAGCACTCAACTATCAAAATTTTCATTCTAGACATCCAAAATAAAAAGTTTGCAATTCAAGCGTCCACGGTACGTAGTTCGGATTGTGTGACTATCTGTGTAGTTTACTCTTTTTTATATTGTTATTTGAACAAGGAAAAAAATAAAGGTTAAATTCTACTATTAGACTCGGTACTTTACGTAAACTGTGGATTTAGTATCTGCATTTTAATTTGATCAATTTTAGTCCTTGTACTTTTCGAATTTTGAAATTTTAGTCCTAACCCAATGGTAACAATTAAATCTATTTGGTTCAATTATGTCATTAGTCCTGTATTATGCCTAAAGTTATAGATTTAGTCCAGTTCACCAATTGGATGATTCTTAGCGACTATATTTTTTGAATTTCAAAACTTTAGTCTTAATGCAAACATCATTCATCAAATCTATTAACTAATCTTTTAGTGAGCAATATGTGAAAATAACAAATAGACATAACATTACACATGTGAGCAATTGGATTGGGCTTTGCTACTGTTGATAATCTTGAAAAATATTTGGGAGTTCCCTTATTGCACAAATGAGTAACCAAAGAGACTTACAGTTATGTGGTTTAGAAAATAAAGTCGAAGTTAGTTGGTTGGAAAGTGCATGCACTGTCCATTGCAGGGTGTATCACCTTGTAAAGGTGATGTTAGCTTCTATACAGGTATATGTAATGCAAACAATAGTTCTCCCTAATAGGTTTTGCTTAAAATGGAAATATTGTTACGTAATTTTGTGTGGGGAAAGACAGATGACCCAAAGGGGATCATCCTTGTCAATTGGGAAACTTTGTGTCGTGATACGTTCTTTAATCAACATATACACATGCACATATATACTTTCTTTCAGGAACTTCCCTTAATATACACTCGATTACATTTAAATACTAATCAAGCCAAATTAACTTTAGACATAACATATCTTAGTACGGACTTTATTTGATAAAGAACTCTCAAAACATATGCGAAACTTACCACACAAGAGAATAACCATTATCTCCCGCACAAGTAACATTGAATACATTAATGAGACTATAAAGAACTCTTGCCATACAAATTACACAGAATACACCAGAAAGGCTAAGTGAATCATATTACAAGAGCAGTGCAACAAACCACGTGTTTACTATCTTGACGGACTTTCAAAAATGGTGCCATGAGTTTTTTTTCCTCATGGACTTATACATAGCTTGATAGTGGTCAGAATTTGCTATACGTAATAGGTAAGGCTAGTGATGTGATCCGAGATGCAGATGGTTTGTGGTGTCTAGGATTTGCTAGGAACATAGGGTTGTGTAGAGCATGTGAAGCAGAACTCTAGGACAAACTTGATGGTCTTGAACATGCTTTGAAGCTTGGTTGTCAAGATGTGTTGTTAGAATTAGATTGTTTGGAAACACTACACCATATTTAGGAGAACTTGATGTTTAATTAGCCAGAATCGCACGTCGTAAATATGATTCGAGATTTGTTGAGGTATGATTGGAATGTCAACTTAACTCATGTGTATTGGGAATCCAATAGGTTTGTTGATTGTTTAGCATAGGTTGCAGAAAGAATGGACATTTGCTTTCACCTTTGGTCTAAAACCCTTGATTTTGCTCTGAATATGTTGCATGAAGACCTTATCGGTTTATCTGTTTCTAGATTAATTATCATGTAATAGTCTAGAATGCTCATTTTTTAAACAAAAAAAATGGTTACTTTCCATTTTTGTGAAAAATATATTACATCATATATATTATGTTATAAAAAATCATTATATTTTGTTGACTAAATTATCTTTTGTATACTCCAAATTACACCTGCTCATGAGTCAAGTCATTCGTCCAAGCTCAAATTCCAACTCAAAAACTGAGGGAGTTTGGGTAAAAATACAATACCTGAAAATGAGTTTGGGTAAAATTTAAGGTTCGTTTTCTATATGGACTGAATCTTGGGCAAGATTTTCTCAACCCAAAGATATTATGTTATAAAAAATAATTATATTAATTATATATTAAATAATAATTAAATATATGTTAGTTCAGAAGGATCAACTCGAGATCGCCGATAGGGAAGTTGAATTGGCCTTTGAGATGTTGTGGTGGAAGTAATAAAAATTGTGCAACAAAGAACACAATGAATTATAATGGTTCGATCCCAATTGCCTACTCCACTACCTTAGCTTACTACAACTAAGGATTTTTCCAAATTCACTAACTTGGTAACCTTTGAGGATAAAGTTTAACCTTACAACTCCCTTAAGATTTATGCCCCAAAATCTTAAGATTGCACTCCCTTAAGGTTTCTACTCATACCTTAAGAATTAACCCTCTCTCAAAGAAAACAAATAAGTAAACTAAAAAGTAATCATTAAAAGATCAAAATATTTGCCAATTAAGCACTAATACAAAGAAGAGCATTTGAGCTAAATGAATACAATGAAAGCTCACAAGTGTTTAGAAGAAAAATGTATGAAATAAGTTAAGCTCTTAGAATGTTTTGATTGATCTTTAAGCTTTACACATGTCTCATGTTGTTGTAGGACCTTTGGAAGATGGTATTTATATCTTCTAATTGATTTCCAACCGTTTTGGTTGTTGAGGAATTGAATGTAGCCATTGGGATGGAAATACCAGTTCATTTAATTCACTTGAAACATCAAATATCAGTACCTACTAAAAGGGTATCGATATTTTTTTTAATTAATGCAGATTTCAATGATCGTTGGAGCAGAGATATTGATACTTGGTAAAAGGTGTAGGTACCTTTTGAAAAGGTATCGATACTTTTTGTCATTGTTTGAAAAATCATGAAAATAGAATGTCAATTTGGTATTGATTTTAGAATTGTATCGATATCTTCGAAACTATTGGTATCAGGCTAAAAAGTATAACAATTCTAACTAGTTTAAAAACAGTTTTAACATGATTGAAAATGTTTGATTTAATTGAAACCATTTCAATTTGATTTTATCAATGTGTTCAACTTAACTTTTATTGAAAAACACTTTAATTTGTTATATCAAAACACATTATCAAATAAGTCTTAGTTTAACAATATACATACACATATATATTAAATCACTAACCCAATAACAAATAAAATACATTACCCAAAACCTAAAAAAGCTTACCCAACAAAATAACCCAACCCAATATATAAAATTTTAAAAATTATATTTAATACAATATAACATTTATTATATTTATTTTTAATATAATAAAATATTTATTATATTTACAATAGTTTTTTTAATGTGTTAGAAAATTTTTATTTTAGCGTTTTTAATGCGTTTATTGTATTATATTTAAAAAAAATTATTTAAATAAAACAAATCTAAAAAGATAAAATACGAACAGGCTAGACTGAGCCCGAATTTATCTTTTTTAAATTGGATCAAATTAAAAAAAATTATTTTTTAAACCAAACCTAAAGTAAAAAAATTAATTTAGATAAACCGACCTACTATTATCCAAATGCTAATGAAAGTCTTGATATCCAAATGCTAATGGGAGTCTTGTTATCCAAATTCCCTCTTTTTTCCCTATAAATTGTAGAAACCCAATTCAAATTTCATTCTAACATCTCGAGAAAAAAGAAAACCCCAATTCTCTCCTTTCATCAAACATTACTCCTCTGTTCCATCCATGGCGGTGGTGTATTACAAGTTCAAGAGCTCCAAAGATTCCCACTCCCTTCCCATCGACGGTCCTTTCATTTTACTCTCCGATTTCAAACACCAAATCTTCGCTTCCAAACGCTACGGTAATGGCAACGATTTCGATTTACTCATCTCCGATGCCAAAACCGATCAACAGTTGGCCGATGGCTCTTCTTTGATCCTCGCAAACTCTTGCCTTTTGATCCGTCGTGTTCCTCGACCGCCTGGATTACCCGTCGTTATCGGCGGAGAAGAAAAACCCAATATCCAAACCAACTCACCATCTGCTGTTGTGAAAGAGGAGCTTCAAGAACAAGGCTTCGATTTCGATGATTTCGGACTTGATTTTACTTCTATTTCCAACAACTCAATTGCGAAACTAGGAGATACCCATTGTAAAGAAACCAAAATCGACCATGGGTTTAAAATTTCATCTGTTAAAACCTTGGGGAAGTGGCGGCCAATTCCGCCGCGGAGTTATGTCTGTCATCGATGCAATGTGGGTGGACATTATATTCACCATTGCCCTACTAATGGTGACCCTAAATTTGACCGTCAAAGGGCTTCCAACATATCCGATTCGAGTTCTAAAAGCTCTGGGATTTCGTACGCTTCGATTTCAACAACTTCGAGTAGCTGTAAGTCCACGACAGTACCACCCGAACTTCACTGCCCTTTGTGCAAACAAGTAATGGAAGATGCTGTTTTGACGAGGTGCTGTTTCACTAGTTTCTGTGAAAAATGCGTGAGAGATCGCATTGTTTCAATGGCTACCTGCGTTTGCAGAAGACAAATAGTGGCTGATAATATTCTTCCTAATATGACTCTTAGAGGTACTATCAACCGATTTCTGAATAATCAATCTGGAACTGAAACTTCCGCCACGAAGAGGAAGCTCGTTAACGCAGAGAATGAAGATGAGGAACAAAGGAAGAAGAGGAAGAAGACAGAGCAGAGACCGGTAATTAAGGCAGGATAAATGAAGAGGGGCAGCAAAAGCAAGACAAGTTGAGAGAAGTAAAAATGTTTCAATGTATAGGTTGTACGTAAAATAGTTAATATATGTATTGCATTTTTCCTTTTGAATATAAGCAAATATTGAATTTATTTTTCTACTCTTACTTTTCTTGTCTTTCCAAATCCAATTATCGCATTTCATGTATTCATTAAATTGTTGATGAAAATGATGATGTGATTTTTTCTTTATTTACTATAATTACATATTTAATTTTCAATATTTATATATTTTATCAATTTGATTAATTTTAAAAAATTTAATAAATTTAATTCTTTATATTTATAAATTCTATTAATTTAGTTATCAAATATTTTGACCAATCACATTTTATTTTATTTTACCCCCAAATTCCTCCATGTATGTTTACTAAAACAAACAAATTGTAAAGCCATTGACTTTTTCTTTAATGACAACAAATTATACCGGATCGAATTGTAAAGAAAAATTGTTACTTCTTTTTACTATTTTCTTTCTGTTTTTTATTGTTTTGTTGCTATTTTCTTATTATTTTTTTTATTATTTTATTATCATTTCACTATTATATTGTTACTATTTTATTGTTATTATTTAGATATTATATATCTCTTGTTTTATTATTAATTTTGTTACTATTTTAGAGGCATTTGCTTGTTAAGTTGCATCTATCTTAGTGTTATTTAAGTATACATATTTTTTAAAATTTATTTTCAATTTGTTGGGGAACATTTATGTTAATGTTTTTAGTATTTTTGGTGTATTATATTTTTAAAAAACTTATATAAAAAAAATTAATATGAGCAAGTCGAGTCAGGCCGAGCCCAAGTTTTAGCATTTTTATTCTAGTTGCGCTTGAGCAAAAATTTAGGCTCATTTTTCGAGCTGGGACTGGCTCGAACCTAGCAAACGGGCCTAAAATTTTGGTTAAACCTGGTCCAAGATGTAACACCCCATTACCCGACCCAATCGCCGAGTCTGACCAACGGGATATCACATTTGTTGCTGGAGCAACCGACATCATTCGTTCCATAAAAAAAATCTCAAATTGTACATTTAGACACATAGCCATGTCATGATTAATATACCAATATCTTAACTATTATCCTATTTATTTATTTCAATTCATGTGTCCTCTATTCCAATTATATATATACCGATTCACATCCAGGGTATTATAACCTCATCTAAATACTTGCATAGCAACATCAACACCAAACGTATACATGATACAAACCATTATCAACTATCATACATGCCTATTTATAAAACATCTCGAGTTATGTAATAATTCTCCAACTAAGTTTAATATAACATAAAATCCTATAGGAGCATGCTGATCAGATTAACAAAAATTTCACCCACTCAATGAGTGTGGGGTTTTCTAATGGATGCTGATAACCACAGATGCACATGATTGAACCTAACCTACACATGGAAAACAAACCGAACATTGAGCAATTAACTCAGTTGCATTTCTATAACTAATATTATAACATGACATAAATTATGTAAGGACATAAATCAAATCAAATCAAATCAAAGGTTCGTAAGCAATCTAATATGTTAAATTATATTATAAGAACATAATCCTTCCAAATCGCATTTATAGTCATACCGATTGGTTGTCACATATTCATATTCAAATTCCTGATCTGTAAACTCCAAAAATTCAATTAAACATTGAATAATCGCTTACATTCACATAAATCATTCTTTGCAAATAAAATCAGGTTTAAAATCTAGCAGCTCCATAAACAAACAAGGATTAAACATGGGTCACAGGTCGTGTAGTGCATGATTGAACCATTAAGTATAAAATTTCATGCTCAAACTCAAAACATTCCCTAATGGTGACCTTTAGGTATCCTCATAGATCTATAAAACTAGCCAAATTCTTCAACAATTCATCTATACCAAAACAAATTTTATTACCATGTCTTAATTGGCACCAAGAAACACCATTCAAACCTAATAACACAAGCATTAAACCGGAAATAATCTCAATTAATAGTTCTCAACTTTGACAGCATAAATGCAACTGAAACTAGCATAATTAGGACCCATCATCAACATAACTAATATTCATTAATAGCTAAGTTTAGGCATATGATCAGCATAAATAATTCTATGTATAGCAGGGCGAGACCCATTATAACCAAAAGATAAATGCCGAAATTTCAGCAATCGGACAACCCCTATTTTATTTCCAGCAGCACTTAACATTTCGCAGTTAAGTCAATAAACAACAGCAACATTTAGCATCTAAATCAATAATTGTTCCTTCATTCGGACAACAGCTAAATCACACAATATGACAACATAACATCACAATTGGTCAGTGAAAATCAACACATTTGAACAGCTTAATTAATTAAATAAAACCACATAATTGACAGCACATTTGGACAGTGAATTTAACACATTTGGATAGCTTTATTGACTAATAAAACAAACATAAATGACGGGACATTAGGACAGTGAATTTAACAAATTTGCACAAGCAATTAAATACGTCAAAACATAAGTAACCTACCCTGTTTTGGACAGCATTTATACTCCAGTTAAACAAGCATTTACACTCGGTGATCATAGCAAACATGTCCTGTTTTGGACAGCTTCAACCCTTCAATTTATCATGCATTCCAACAACTTTAATTTCAAAAAAATAAAATAAAATCAGGCAACATTAATACACAGTCATTTGGACGGCAGTAACAACATTCGGACAGCACTGATTTGCAATATTCATACATCATTAATTCACAAGTATTTGGACAGCAGTAACAACATTCGAACAGCATTAATTTGTACAAAAATCGAAAGCATTTAAGCACCAATTTGGACAGCAATTATATGCTCAAAAATGGACAGCACCTAAGCACCAGTTTAGACAACTTATGAGTTTATAATAACCAAAATTAGCCATTACAAGACAGCATGAAGCCATGCAAATTTAAAGTACTTTCCAACCATTAACCCAAAACCGAATCATCAATGTTGACCTAATAGAAATTTGAGCATGAAATAAATAGAAACTAATTCAAAGAAAACTCACAAACATTTTCCCAAGCTGCTTCCTACCTCCTCAAGCCTGTTCCTTGTCTTTCCCTCAATGCTCTTCACCCACCTCTTTAGCTAAACATAACCAGGCCCACGATAAAAAAAAAATGGAAGCATTCACTAAAATATGAGTGAGTTTGGATGATTCAGTTGTGACTCTTTTATGTTTTATTGACTCCCTTTTTGTCGAGATTTGCTTTGGTTAGTTGCCTAACTATGCTCTTTTATTTGATTTGCCGAATTATTTCTTATTGTTCTAGATAAAAAAAATACTGATTATTAATTAGTTATTTGTTGATTGAGCTTGAACAGTTAAATTCTTATTTTGATAAGAAGCTCATTTTTGTTCTTGAATACTCTTGATTGATGCACTTGTTTTTAATTCAACATTTGTTCTTTTCTTTTTTTTCTAATTTGGTAATTTATCAACTCGATCTCGATTATAACCAACTTTTCTGGCCTACACCCTTAACCTAAGCCCAATTACAACCTCTTAAAGACCTTATGATTGGTGTGTCATATCATTTTATAGTGGTGGAGATTTGATTTTCAAGCAAGCTTATGGTAATGACATTTCTTGTTCGATTGTTGAGTGCTTATTTCTTGAACCTTAAACACTTTGAGTTCCTTGAGCGAATCTTTAGTGAGGATGTCAATTCTTGTAGATTTTGAATTAACGGTAATTACTTAGATAAGGGGAGATACCTATGTTTTTGTGCTTTAAAAATTTTCGACTTGGATTTTTTGAATCTTTGGTGCCCTTTTAGTTGAATTGTCAATGCAGGATTATTTGCGAATTATTTCGAAACATTATTGATGAGAATTACAAGTTGAGAAAGATCAACTTTAATGTGAGTTGAGAATTTTGTTTGAGGACAATCAAGCGCTTAAGTCTAGGGATACTAGAGAAATGATAAAACTAGCATATTTTAATTCCGTTCTTAATGCATTTTTGGATGATTATTTATGTAAATTAGTGAATTTGATGCTCTTAATCCTTTGAATTCATGTTTCTATACTTAGGTGAGCATTTGGGAGAAAAAGGAGCAAAAAACGATAACAAATCAAACAAAAATAGTAGATTTTAAGAGCCAAACGAGCTGGGACTTCCAACGCGAGTTGGACACACTCCCGTGTGAGCCACCCGGCCATGTGCCAGCCCGTGTTGATTTCGCAATTCGCCTCTCAAACAAGTGGGAAAACGTAATTTTTAGGCTTTCTGAGCATTCTAAAGTCTATAAATACCAAATAGAAGAAGAGATATGGGAGCCATCAGAGAATATTGAAGAAAACAACTCGAAGAACACCATTGGAGCTAACTCTGAAGCAGATTCCCATCAAGATCGAAGACCTCCTTTTAATTTCTTTTGAAGTTTTTATGAGTTTCTTTGTTTCTTGTGGTTTTCTGACTTTATATGTTTTCATACAGGATTATGAACTAATTCCCTAGATACCTAGGGAAGATGAAATCTATGATAGATTCTATTATTTAATTTCTATTTTACCCAATAAATACTTGATTCTTGCTCTCAATTATGTGTGCTTATTTCTTGTTTTAATATTTTCGGGATATTAATTTATGTTTAATGTACTTAATTCAGTGGAGGAAAAGTCTCTGTTTAAGAGTAGATCTAGCATAATTGAGTGGAGTTGCATGCAATCCTAGAAATAGGACGACATAAATATACCGAATTAGAGTCAAATCTAATAAGGGAATCCATAGATCGAGTTAATACGACGATAGGGGTTTTAATTAGAAAGATATTTCAATTAATCAACCTAGAGTCAGTTGCTCTTACTCTCGAAAAAGATATTAGCATAATTTAGGGATTTCTACGGATCAAGTCACCAAGTGAATAAATTGTTTAATTCAGATTCATAATAATAGATGAAGTCTAGGTGGGTTTTTTTTATGGGAATTGTCTTTTTCATTGGTTATCTTTCGATTATTTTCCTGATTCATTCTCTGTTGAGTTCTTAGTTAATTAGTTTAGTAATTTTAGTTTAAAATCCATCATTCTAAATTGTCAACTAAATAATAGAAAAACGGTAATTACTAATACTTTTAGTTCTCGTGGATACAATATCTCAACTCACCGTAGCTATACTATTTATTGATAGGTGCACTTGCCTTTGTCGTATTTTTAGTTAGTTACGTGAGACACATCAAAATAACACCAAGATAGATGCAACTTAACAAACAAATGCCTCTAAAATAATAACAAAATTAACAATAAAACAAGTGTTATACAACATACAAACAACAACAACAAAATAGTAGTAACACAATCAGGGATTTAAATAGCGATCGGGTAGTGAAATAGTGGCCTCTATTAGTGGAAATGGCATCGTCTGAAACTGCTACTACCAAAAATAGTGGTGTGAAGCAGAATCACACCAATAGTAGTGGACCACGGCTGCAATTTAACGGGTAACGGCTAATTGTGACAATAACGGGCTATTATTTCCGTTATTGTTCCATTATAGTAAAATTAAAAAAAATCCTACTCCTTTAAAAAGAACCAACAAAAATATAATAAGACAAAGGGGATATATTCTTCATCTGCAAAATCAAATAATTATCAATCAAAAAAAGAAAAAGCATTCCAAAATCAATGGGAAAAAGCAATCCAAAAGCAATAGAAAAATATGAATTGGTTATCGACTTATCGGTACAAGAAATTTGTTCAAAAAATAGAAAAGTGGTCCAAACTCTAAACTTTCACTCTCAAATTTCACTGTCCAAACTCCAAATCAAACAAAATCACAACACAATTACAAAAATCTCTAAACAAAATCTCACTTGCACTTTCAGAAATTCATAATTTTCAAGTAAATACCTGAATTTTTTTTTGTCTTGATTCTTGCTTTTTTTTGTTGTAACATGCAAAGATTGATGAGAAAATTTTGACAAAATCTTTGCAAATCATCTTTATGTTTTCGGGTATTTTGGTAGGAATCAATGGTAGCCTAGGCAAAGTTTAAAGAAATTGGAAAAAAAATGGAGAAAGAAGGGATAGATCTTGAAAAGAAACCCTAATTTTTTTCATCTTTTGTTTTTTGCTCTCTGCCTCACGATAGAAGAAGAGGAAGGGGGTTGGGGCTTGGGGGATTCGGGGAACTTCTTGTTTTAATTTTTATTTTTAGGGTTTTGGGTGACCGGGTAATAATGGGTTACGGTGGGTTGTTGTTATTTTCTTTAAAAAAAATTATGGATTATGCAATAAATTTAATTTTTCAATGTTAGTGATGTTTACTTTTTTTTTTTTTGTATTATATCGTTGATAATATAAGTAGTGAATTGCTTATATTTCTAAATATAATTTTATGTTTCTTGTATATAAATAAAAATAAAGCATGTCACCACGTGAAGAGTTCCCAACTAAAGGATTGGAGGGTGCACCAAGTAATGATATAGGTTGACACTTTGGAACTCCAGTGCCAAATACGAAAGGAAATGTTGTATGTAAACTTTGTGGTAAAGTTGTAAAAGGAGGAATAACATAATTTAAAGAGCACATTGCTCATAAAACCGGCAATGTTGCACCATGCCTTAATGTTACTAGTATGTGATATTTTATTATTATTTTTTAAATGTTATTGTAAATTTATCAATAAAGATTATACATAATTGATAATAATATAAAGTGTGAATTATTTTTATTTTATTAACAGTTGTCATTAGAGAAAGTACGATAAATATACTCAAGCAACACAAAGAAAATAGACAAAAAAAAAGAAGAACAAATGAATTCTTATCCCAACTAAGAGGTTAGGAGGATGAACACGAGGAATTCATTGATGAGGTTTCTGCTATAAGGCAAGCAACTCGAGAAAGTATTCAATCACAACACAAGTGGCATAGAAAGGAAGAATTCAGATGAAGTACTAGTGGTTGGAGTAACATTTATGAAGAAAGGCGATCTTCTCATGGATCAGCAGGAGAATATCATGGAGAAAGAACAAGTAAATCCATCCCAAGTGAGTCTGAGTTTACCTTAAGGGGAGCTATACCTGAATTGGCTAGAAGCAAAAGCTCAAAGCAACGAAAGATCAGTGGCATTTTTTAAAGACTTTACGCAGGAAGATGGGTGAAGCGGTATCCAAATTTTTAATATATGAATGACTTCCTTTTCAATTAACAAGCTCTCCATGGTCGTATAACTTAATTCAAATGTCAATAGAAGTTGGAAAAGATGTAAAGCTCCCAACATCTTATGAGGTTTCAGATGTGTATTTGGAGTCAGAGTATCAACGAGTTCGTGATTGGGTAAATGGTGATGAAAAACCAACAATGAGCTTTATTTATGAGGCTATTGATAGAGCTAAACAAGCAATTCAACAAGATTGTAGATATTTCACCGAGTACAAAAATATTATTGACAATAGATGAAATTTTATGCATTCCGACTTACATTCAGCTGGTAAGATAAAATGTTTCATATAATTAAGAACTATTTTTATATTGTATTATTTTAAGCTTTAGATTATTATTATTTGATGATGATATTATTATAAATTATGCTTAGGTTATTTTCTCAATCCTCAATTTCAATTTGGGGTGGAGCATTATGAGAATGTACTAATAGAAACATTAGAAGGTACAAGATCAGTAATTGAAATATTAGAACCTTCTCCTGAAACTCAAGTCAGAATGGTTAATCAAGTTAGATTCAAGTACTATTACTTGTAACTTAGTTACATAATTTGAAATGGAATTATTGTTTTCATTTTTACTCTATCTTTTATTTATGCAGTTGTTACTATTTAGAGATAAACATGAGACATTTGGTACTCCACAAGCACAAAGAGCTTGGAAGCAAATGAATCCGGGTATATAATTAATTAAATTATTTAATTATATTGTACATTTTGAAGTTATTTTCAAATTTAAATAATATTATGCAGCTAAGTGGTAGATAATATACGGCACATGTGTTCCTGAGTTACAAACATTAGCAATTAAAGTGCTTAGTCAAACAACTTCTGCATCAAATTGCGAACAAAATTAGAGCACATTTAGTTATATTCACACCAAGGCAAGAAATAGTTTGAAGTATAAAAAAACTTGAGAAACTAGTGTTTACCTACTATAATATGAAGCTTCAGATAAGGCATCAAAAAAGAATGAGCATTAATGATATAAACGCTAGTTTTAATCCTATCAGCCTTATCTTATATTTGAATATGTTGATCCACTATCAGAATGACTTCAAGAGAAATATAATTCATTATTAGATGGTGAAAATGTCGGTGTGTTGCTTGTGGATACCTCTGATGATAAAATAAATGTTGATCAATCTGAACAACAAAATTTGTCTCATTCAAGTTCTAATGCAATTCCAAGTCAGAGTGGCGATGGACCCGATGGTGGTGGTTTAAGTCCAATTGATAACGATGATGGACATAGTGGTGATAAAGGTGAAATTACGTCTTCTAGTCGGTATGGAGGAGAATATGGGGTTGGTACCACTAGTGGACATTTCTGTGATAGATCAGAGTTTAATGGAAATATGTTTCTTGAACCTAAAAGAGATAGAAGTGAACCTAGAGCTCCATCCAAAGGAAAAGGCAAGAAGCATACTTCTATGGGCTCATCATCTAGTAGGAGACTGAGTTATAGTAACCTTGGGTATAGTGATCCATCTACTAGCACTCAAAGTTTTTATCCACTGGAACAACCTTCATATTTTCAACCTTCACCTGGTTATCCACAACCATATGGTTATTATCCACCATTTCCTAATTATGGTGTGCCATATTAGCCTCGAATGCGTCCTCCATCACCAACGTATCACCCACCTCCACCTCTCATGTATCCTCCTCCTCAAATATATCCTCCATATCAATTATATGAAAACCAAGGTGAAAATGTTACTTTTTTGGATATATTTTATGACAAAGGTCACGAGAATCAAGGCAATAACGCTCTCAAAGTGAATGTGAAGGATCTGATCCTCTTCGTCATTCTACTAATTAGTTAAAACTAAATTGTACCACTACTACTTTTTGTAAGGTGTGTTTTTTTTAAAGAAAACTTTTGTTAATATTTTTAATTTTAATAATAGTAAAACATTTAAAATATATCTATAGATAAATGAATGAAGAATATTTTATGAAAAGATAATTAAGAATTGAAGCATGTTAAACTACATATGAAAGTAGAATGAAAGTGATAATAAGTGGTAGGAAAGATGAATAATTAATAAGAATATATACATTTATCTATTCATTCTTTTCCTTTTGTAGCATAGAATGCTTTGTTATCTTTACCATCTTCAAAGGTGTCAGAGAAATATTGCAGAGCTCTCTCATGTATGAATTTTTAATTATTTTATCTGTAAAAACTTTCAAACTTATTAAATATGATAAATGTTTAATATTTCCTATTTTTACTTTGTTATTAGTTAATATAATATTCTTAGAAAATTCGTAAATAAATATAAGAATAATTAATGATTCTAAAATTTGTGTTCTCATATTAATAAAAGTCCATAAGTGTTAGAAAACACTCTAAAAATAATTAAAAGTGACTTTTTATAATTATAATTGTAATTATAATTATAATTATTATGTTTTACAATAAGTTGTGCGAATTTAAAAAAAAATTTCACGATCGTGATACCCGTGGTGACCGCAATAGCATCCGTTATGTCTACAACCGTGATAAATGCAACGCGACTGAAAACACGGCTGCAACCGCAATTTAAATCCCTGAACATAATAGTGAAATGGTAGCAAAATAGGGAGAAAACAACAAAAAACAGCATATTTTTTGTCATTTTGTGAATTCAGGTCAGGCCTGAGCCAAAAATACCTTACCAGAGGCTCGACCCATTTTTTAAACGAGTCTTTTTTTTTTTTTGCCCAAGCTCATTTTTCAAGCCTATATTTTTGCCATAACCCTTCCACTTTTAAAGCGAACCTCCAGACCGGGCCAGATGACCTAACCTATGAACAGGTATAAGCTTTATTTTAGCATTTTTTTTAATGTATTTAGTGTATTATATTTTTAAAAAAAATTATTTAAATATGGACAAACTAGATAGAGTCCAAATTTAACTTTCTTAAATTGGATCAAACTTGAATAAGAAAATAAACCCATTTTTTAAACCCAACCAAACCTAAAGTAAAAAAATTTAATTTAGATAAACCGACCTACCATTATCAGGAAACCAAATGCTAATGAAAGTCTTGTTATCCAAATTCCCTCTTTTTTTCCCTATAAATTGTAGAAACCCAATTCAAATTTCATTCTAACGTCTCAAGAAAAAAGAAAACCCCAATTCTCTCCTCTCATCAAACATTACCCCTCTGTTCCATCGATGGCGGTGGTGTATTACAAGTTCAAGAGCTCCAAACATTCCCACTCCCTTCCCATCGACAGTCCTTTCATTTCACTCTCCGATTTCAAGCACCAAATCTTCGCTTCCAAACGCTACGGTAATGGCAACGATTTCGATTTACTCATCTCCGATGCCAAAACCGATCAACAGTTGGCCAATGGCTCTTCTTTGATCCTCGCAAACTCTTGCCCTTTGATCCGTCGTGTTCCTCGACCGCCTGGATTACCCATCGTTATCGGTGGAGAAGAAAAACCCAATATCCAAACCAACTCACCATCTGTTGTTGTGAAAGAGGAGCTTCAAGAACAAGGCTTCGATTTCGATGATTTCGGACTTGATTTCACTTCTATTTCCAACAACTCAATTGTGAAACCAGGAGATACCCATTGTAAAGAAACCAAAATCGACCATGGGTTTAAAATTTCATCTGTTAAAACCTTGGGAAAGTGGGGGCGAATTCCGCCGCTGAGTTATGTCTGCCGTCGATGCAATGTGGGTGGACATTATATTCACCATTGCCCTACTAATGGTGACCCTAAATTTGACCTTAAAAGGGCTTCCAACACATCCGATTCGAGTTCTAAAAGCTCTGGGATTTCGTACGCTTCGATTTCAACAACTTCGAGTAGCTGTAAGTCCACGACAGTGCCACCCGAACTTCACTGCCCTTTGTGCAAACAAGTAATGGAAGATGCAGTTTTGACGAGGTGCTGTTTCGCTAGTTTCTGTGAAAAATGCGTGAGAGATTGGCTACCTGTGTTTGCAGAAGACGAATAGTGGCTGATGATATTCTTCCTAATATGACTCTTAGAGATACTATCAACCGATTTCTGGATAATCAATCTGGAACTGAAACTTCCGCCACGAAGAGGAAGCTCGTTAACGCAGAGAATGAAGATGAGGAAGAAAGGAAGAAGATGAAGAAGACAGAGCAGAGACCGGCAATTAAGGCAGGATAAATGAAGAACAGCAGCAAGAGCAAGACAAGTTGAGAGATGTAAAAATGTGTAGGTTGTACGTAAAAGGATAACTATTCATGCAATTGTAAAGAGTACATGTATTGCATTTTCTTTTTGAATATAAGCAAATATTGGATTTATTTTTCTACTGTTACTTTTATCCTCTTTCCAAATCTAATTAATATGTTAAATATTCATCATGTTACTTTAAATATACATACAATGGTAGCCTCGTATAACCCTCTAATGATAAAAATAATTACAGTTTTGTCGAAATCATTTTTTTGAAAACGGGAATCGACTGGATTTTGAAAACGAAAATTAAAAACGGGAGTCGTCACCGATCTTTATTAGGTGTGATCAGATCACCTTTGTTAAAACAATTTTAGTTTACTAAAACGGCATTTTGGTCTACGAATTTCAAGAGAACAAGTTCGGGAGTCGGTTACGTGCGAGGAAGGATTAGCACCCCCGACACGCCCAAAAATTGGTACCGAATTGATTAGTTAGTGTCTTAATGTTGAAAATCAAAAATCGGGAATGAATTTGAAATATGATCTTTCTATCAATATCGATTTCAAAAATGCTTGGATTTAATCAAGACGTTTGCTAAAGATTTCCTTGTCTCGAGATATCGGAGTATCACATCCCGTAAGTTATAACACGATACCATGAACTCCCGAACGCAAGTTTTAATTTTAATTGGAATTCCGTGTGTTTAGAACTCGTATGATATTTAACTTCTTAGAATTAACGAAAGAACCGAAACCCCGTAAATTAGGGTACAATTCTTCGATATTTCACAATGCGAAACATTGCTTTATTTTTTTTTTTTTGAATAATAGCGAATACATCGTTTAAACAACGTGTGTTATTTGTTTAGGTTAAAATAAAATGATTTGTTGGGTAAATGTAATGAGGCTTGATTTATGGAGCAATAGCAAGACCTAAAAGCATAACTTACATGCAAGAAATAATGTATGAATAACATTATACAAATGAATGATGAGGATAATAATATGGCCATACAATTTGAAATACACAATAATAATCCTACTTGAAAAACAAACATTTTAATCAAACATTGATGAAAACTAAAGAATATAATTAATGAACAACAATTCAAATTAAAGTAAATAAAACAAAACAAACTTTTAAATGAAAATGAATAAAGTTAGGATAAATAATGTGAAAGAAGGGAAATTTAAAATAAATGTTGTATAATAATAAAAATATATATATACATAAGAATCCAAAATAAATAATATATATACGAGTCTAAAATAAATAACATATGAAGTCTTGAAATTAATAATAATAAAAGGTTTACGATAAATAATAAAAAGAATTTAAAATAGTTTTCATATAAAATAGTGTAACTAAATATCATATAAAAATTTAAAGTAGATAAGATATAAGATGGTTTAACTCAAATGACGTGTAAAATATTTAGAATGAATAATGTGAAAAGAGAAATTTGAGGTAAAATGATGTATAGAAAAATGTTTAAATAAAAAATATATGTATACATGTAATAATTTTAAAATATTAAGATACATATAAGAATCTTAAAATAAATACTACGTATGATGATTTAAAAAAGATGATAGATATAAAATATTTAAAATTAATAATAATATGAAATATATGATATGTTCAAAAATAACAACAACAATAATAATAATAATAATAATAATAATAGTAATAATAGTAATAATAAATAAGATAAAATAAATGTGCTAAAAATAATATTAACTCATTTAATATAATAATAATAACAACTTATGTATAAATGCAAACAAAGAAAACAAAGATAATAATAATGATAGTAATAATACAATAGTAATAATAAAATAATATGGATGGCCAAACCATAATATTAATAAAGTAAATAACATTGACCAAAAGATGAAATAAAATGGAAGGTGTATGAAAGGTAAATGTATCATGAAATATATAAAATGAATAAGACAACAATATATGCATAAAACATGTACGAGAAAATAAATAAATAAGTAAATACTAGAAATATTGATGATGCAACCAGAAGGTATAAACATGAATAAATAGATGTTAAAACGAAATAGTAAGAAATAAAGATAAAATAGAAAAAATGAACAAATAAATAAAAATTAAATTAAATCAAGAAAGAACTAAACTGGAATTAGGATGGGACTTCAAGTCTAAATTATAATAAAAATAAGGATCGATTTGAAACTGAAATGAAGTTAAGGGGAATAAACTACAAAATAATAAAATAATAGAATAAAGGACCGAATTGAAATTAAATCTGAATTAAAAGGAACAAAACGTAACGAAAATAAAATATTGGGCCCCAAATTGTGATACGCGAATGAGATGGGGGACCGAATGGGGCAATATTCCCGTCCCCCAAAACGCATAGCTTCATGAGGACTAAAGTGAAACAGCAATAAAATTAAAGGGACAAATCAAAGAATATAGAAACAAATAGAATTTAAAATTTTAAAAATGCGGAAGGACCAAGAGGGTAAATAACCCAAGTCCCCAAAACACGGTGCTTCAATGCGGACTAAAATGCAACTGATACAAAATTCCTGGGCAAAATGTTTAAAAAGTAAAAAAGGGATAAACAGGGTCTAAATAAACAGCAGCACAAATGAGGAGGGTTGGCCACGCAAATTACCCACTTTAGGCTGGAATGCACAGACCCTACCCTTTTTACCCAAACGGCGTCGTTTAAACAAGCTTATGTAAACCAGATTTTTTTTTTAAAACTCATTTCTGCACCTTTTTTCAAAAAAAATCAGAGCTTTTGCTCTCTCCCCCCCTTTCTATTTCCTTTGCTTGGCCGACTCAAGGGCCTCATCGGCGTCCCCACGCGCGTCCACGCATCGTGGCTCATGGCTCGAGAACGACGAGAACAAAAAGGCGTCCCTTGGCCCGATATGCACCGAGAGAAAGGGGGCTCAGACGACGGAAAGGTACCTTCTTCTTTTTTACTTTTGAAAGTAAAAATAGAAAATAAAATAACAAGATAAAACTAGAAAGTATAGAAAAAATCGATCGAAAATCAAACGAATATCCTCCCTTAAATCTGTTTCTCATTTCTTTTATTTATTTGATTTTTTCCCTTTTTAAAATACAATCCCTATTCCCCCTTTACATTGTTTT
Source organism: Gossypium anomalum (assembly GCA_025698475.1). Taxonomy (NCBI): domain Eukaryota; kingdom Viridiplantae; phylum Streptophyta; class Magnoliopsida; order Malvales; family Malvaceae; genus Gossypium; species Gossypium anomalum. The sequence continues at coordinate 14,464,607 of CM046960.1, forward strand.
TTACTAAACATATAGCCATTTAAAATATTATTTTTATTGGTCTCACATCCTTTGTTTTTCTCTTATTTTGCAGTCTTTGGCGGTGGAGCCAGTGATGTGATGTGACGAGCGGTGGTAGCAGCTAGGGGCGGTGCGGCTATGGAGGCTAAAGTTTGTTGTTTTCTGAAAATATTATGGGCTAGGGTTTTCTTTTTTTCTTTCTTGTATTTGGGTTGAAAATGAGTCTTAATTTTGGGTAGGTTTTGGTTTAATTTGGGTTTGGGTATTTTGGTTTTGGGCCGGGCATAATTGGGCCTGTACAGCTGCCCCTCTTTGCTCATTGTCGTGTAACGAGAATAAAGCAAAGACTATAAAAGGACCAATTTTGCCCGGGCTCGCCGTGTCTTGAGTTCTTGATCCTTGATCTTCTTTAAATAATCTCTTGACGGCTTCAATCTGCCTTACTGCAACCCAGGAAGGCGATATCTGCTATCCTTAATATGCTCCCTGTCTAATACAGAGACGCCAAATCTGTCTTGATCTATTCTACTGCAACTTCAGAGAGACAAGATTCGCTATCTTCAGTCTGCTCCACTGCAATTTCAGGGAGATAAGACTTGACTTCAACCTGCTCCACTGCAACTTTAGGGAGATAGGGTTTGTTTTGATCTGCTCTATTGTAACTTTATGGAGATTTCAATCAATTCCACTGAAACTTCAAGGAGATCTGCTATAGCTTCAATCAATTCCACTGAAACTTCAAGGAGATCCGCTGTAGCTTCGATCAATTCCACTAAAATTCTAAGGAGGTCTGTTGTGGCTTCAAGCCACTCCACACCATTTCAGGGAGAAGATATTTGATTTTTAGCCCATTACCCTACTGCTTAGGGGGTTAAGGCCCATTACCTCCGATCTGTTTCCCTACTGCTTAGGGGTTTTAAGATCTGTAAATCTTCAGTCTGCTCCTCTGCGACTTCAGGGAGATGAGACTTACTGGATTTGATTTGCTCCATCTGCGACTTCAGGGAGACAAGATCTGTTGGATTCGATCTGTTCCACTCAGTAACCCGGGAGACAAGATCTGTAATTTTCACCATTACCCTACTGCTTAGGGAATTAAGGCTTGGTGAACTCAGCTTGTTACCCTACTGCCTAGGGGGTTAAAGCTTGTTATCTTCGATCTATTTCCCTACTGCTTAGGGGGTTAAGATCTATGAATTCAACCTGTTACCCTACTGCTTAGGGAGTTAAGGTCTGCAATTCGGTGCATTACCCTCTTCGCTTAGGGGTTTAAGACCCTTCGTCTTTGATCTGCTCCACTACAACTTCAGGAACGCAAGATCTGTGATTTTTAGCCTATTACCCTACTGCTTAGGGGGTTAAGGCCCATCTTCTTTGATCTGTTTCCCTACTGCTTAGGGTGATGAGATCTGCAAATTCGGCTTGTTACCCTACTGCTTAGGGGTTAAAGCACGGTGGCTTGAATCGCCACGCAACTTCAGGAGGGCAAGATTCGCCGTCTTTGATCTGCTCCACTGCAACTTCAGGGAGACAAAATCTGTAATTTTCAGCCTATTACCCTACTGCTTAGGGGGTTAAGGTCTGTAAATTTAGTCTGCTCCACTGCGACTTCAGGGAGATGGGACTTGTAACTTCAAACTGCTTCACTGCAATTTCAGAAAGACAAGATCTGGTCAATTCAGCTTGTTACCCTACTGCTTAGGGAGTTAAAGCTCATCATCTTCGATCTGTTTCCCTACTGCTTAGGGATTTAAGGCTGGTGAATTCACTGATTCTAGTGACATGACCTGTAGAATCAGTTTCATGTGTCTATGCTTATATCAAATGATTAGGATGCTATGATCGAAATGAATCAAATGCTCCTAACTAGATGCGATGCTTATGTCAAATAATTAGGATGCTACGATTGAAATGAATCAAATGCTCCTAACTAGATGTGTTATGAATGATATATGAATGAAAATGATCCCTTTAAAAAGGCTTAAGGTATCATCACTCATTGTTCATCAGGACATTATCACTGATGTATTATGCTGCTATCTTGTTCGGTTGGTATTCTTGACAGAAAAGTCAGAAAAACAATCACATTTTGCTCAGCAAGCTTGCCCCGCTGTAATTTCAGAGTCCCTTCCACTGTACCTTCTGGGACATAAAGTTTGTGCCCCCCGCTGTAATTTTAGAGGAACAATATTAGGTTTCTTCCATCCATTTTGCTGCAACTCAACGGTACAGGATTTGTATCATCTTCAATCAGTTTGATCTGTTACACTATCTCCTGGGTGTGATGACGAGATGTATATGCCTGATATTTGCATAAATGCAGAGTATCATTTTTCTTTTCCCGAGAAGAATCCCATTGCTTGTTCTTTGCTGGGATTATAACACCTATGTAATTTCTTTTTGCTCAACCAATATCTTTGACAGAAAACCCACTGAGATAATTTCAATTTGGGCTTGGTAAGTTCTGAATAATAGTCCTGCTTTCGGCTTCGCATACTATTTAGAAGCTTCCAAGGTAATATGCAGAACTTCTTTTGTGAAAGTATTATTGGTCCATTAATCGTTATTTCAATGAAAAATGCTAGAAAAAGATCAAAACAATGGACCAGAAGGAAATTGATTGGGAGTATAGCTCGAAATGAATAAATTAATCAAAGATTGCAAATGCAATAAGGAGAAAATTAACTCAAAATGAATAAGTTACTCAAATATAGCAATGCAATAAGGAGGAAATTTATTGGGATTTATCTTGAAAAGAATAAGATAATCAAAGGTAACAAATTCAAAACTGGGCAAAATGGAAGCTAGGTGCCCCAGATATCGCAGCTTGAGCTTCTCTGTACCAACTTCTTGAGGACCTTTCTGAGCTCAATATGTGTTTAGGGGATCTAGAGTACTTTGTCGATGCCCCAAGACGTAGCATCCTTCTTCATTGTTAATTCAGGCATAGCAAGACTGCTGTATGCCCCACTTTGATCCAAATTTGAGTCGCCCTTTTTGGGTTTTCAACTCAAATCCCCTTTGGTCTCAAGGCGCCCTTTGCGGGTTTTCGCCATGGCCTCTCCTTTTTTTTTTCAAGGCTCCCTTTACGGGTTTTCGCCTTGGCCTCTCACTTTCTAAGTGAAATACTTTTTGACGAAATCTGAATTCACCGATTTGGGCAGATCTTTGCCATCTATTTCGGTCAATATTAATGCCCCTCCAAAACAGGCCTTCTTTACTACATAAGGTCCTTCTCAGTTTAGCATCCACTTTTCTCTGAAGTCCTTTTGTATAGCAGGAGTCTTCTTTAATATCAAGTTTTCCCTTATAGAACTCTCTAGGATAAATTTCTCCATCGTAAGCTCACATCGTTCATTGGACCATGACAGATGGCTTTCAACCTCCTTTCTTCAAATTCAACTGATCATATTGGGATTGGATCCATTTTACCTTATTCAACTTCAACTCTGTCAAGATTCAGAGACAAGAAATCTCTTCTTCAAAACCATTTTTATCCTATAGACTAATGAAATATGTTACCCCGGCAAAGGTCTTGGCCAACGTTCGATGAGCATAGAAGGTAAATGATAACTTCTTATGCCAATTTTTACAAGTCTCAGTTATCTTTCCATGATCCTTTTTTTTTTTTTTTTTTTGGATTTGATGATTAGTATATGAAACGACTTTCACCCTCTTGGCGAAGTAATTGATACCTGCTAAAAGCCTTTGACGAGATCGGCCCAATAACCTCCATGCCCTACATAGAGAAAGTCAAAAGAATGAATGGGCACATGAATTTTCTCTCTATAAATTTGGCATTTACGACATACTGATGCAATCCCTTTCTCTGGTGGACCGGCAGAATCTCATGATTGGCCTGACCATCATAAAATCATTGGCGTATGCTGTTCAAACACCTTGCAGTATCCTCACGTCTTAATAGCCCAGGCATATCTTGATGCGATCATGCGAAAATGTCTTTGAATTGGGAATAACTCAATGATGTCTCGCTTTGTCCTTGTGATCTGCATCTCAATGTTTGCCTTTTCTTTTGTCCTAGGCTTACTGTCCATTGACTTTTTGTAAGGTATGATCCATTTTTTATCTTGTTCTACCATCCTTAACAAATCAGGGAGTAGTCTATATCTTTGTCATCTTCAAAGTGCTGAGATCCCTTTAGGCCCCTATTTTGCTCCAAAGGAGACTCAGAGTCAGTGACAGCATTACTCACATCCTTGATATCTGGGGACCTGCTGAAGGCAGATTCCAAAGAATAAATGATTCTAAGGATGATTATTTGTTTGGTATGATCATGAACGAAGAAATAAATAAATATTTGAAAGAAAGTCTAAAGAATAAAAGAATTTAAGAATAATTATTTGTATCAGTATAAAATGAAATCAAAGAATATTTGCTTAAAAGATGCATTTTATTGAAATAAAGACTTAGGACATAAGCCTATTTCACAAAAGGGTCTAATTGCTTCTAGGCTTAAAGCAACAAGCGCGTTTTTTGAATATTTCTCTAGATTAGCTCTAAAAATAAATGGATCTCTTCCATAGTCCCATTGTTCAAAACACTTCCAAGTAATGCAAGGGTTTGGAAACTTTTATTCCTAATTCCTTCTTCGGATAAGTCATTCAGATTCCTCAATATTCTTTGTAAGCTTTGTTCAAGGCATCGCAACTCTTTTGTCCCTACTTTTAAATCGTCTTTACTGCATTATCAGGGCGATTTGGTTTTGTGGAATCGTCAAACTTCACAATTCCTATTTCAATCAACCTTTCGACCAACTTTTTGAATGTAGTGCAGTTTTCGATTGAGTGTCCCGTTATTCCCGCGTGGTACTCGCATTGAGCATTCTCATTATACCATTTTGGGAACGAAGGTTGCACTGGTTCTGAGTAGTACGGAGACACCACATGCACATCGAAAAGATCCTGATACAACTCCTTATATGACATCGGGACGGGTGTAAACTGGAGCCTTTCTGTATTTAGCCTCGAGTTGGATTCCTGCCTCGACTGGCCTATGTTGACCAATTTGGGGTACCCTTTGCTCATATTATTCACTTCATTTTCGTTTCTATTTAGGGTTGACCTTTTGGCACTTTCTCTTGCATCTATCTTCCCGCTTTTGATTGCGTTTTCGATCATCTCGCCGGACATTACTATGTCTGATAAGCTCATGGTAGCACTTCCCAACATATGGGTAATAAATGGGGCTTTTAGAGTGTTGACGAAAAGCATCGTAGTTTCTCTCTCCAAGAGAGGTGGCTGGACTTGCGTCGCTACATCTCTCCATCTTTGGGCATATTGTCTGAAGCTCTCACTTTGCTTCTTTTCCATACTTTGTAATATAATTCTGTCGAGCGCCATGTCTGTCACGTGGCCATATTGCTTCATGAAAGCCTGTGCCAAGTCCTTCCATGAATGAATTTTCGCACGGCACAGTTGGTTGTACCATTTGGCCGCTGACCCAATCAGACTATCTTGGAAGCAATGAATTAACAGTTGATTGTTATCAACGTGACCTGTCATTTTTCAGTAGAACATCGTGATGTGAGCTTCAGGACAACTAGTCTCATTATATTTTTCGAATTCTGAGGTCTTGAATTTCGGCGGGAGTACTAAATCTGGGACCAAGCTGAGATCTTTAGCGTCAACCCCGCGATGATAATCAGCATTCTCCATCACTCTAAGTTTTTCTTCCAACCACTTGTATCGATCTTCGAGTTGTCTTGGCAGTTCAACCTTTGCTTTTTCTATTCTTTCCATTTCGTTTAGATCAGGAACTTTATGATCGGTTGGACTGTTCCTTGGACTAGAGCCTGAGCCCGTCAGGTAGTTCATGGGTGCCGAGGTACCGACCTGATGTTGTTGTGATCTGATAGCAATAGGTACATCTTGCGGACATGTCTGATCGTTTACCGGGGTGAAACCCGAAGGGTATAGAGGCTCCTCATTGTCCTCCTCAGCATTGATCATGGAGTTTTTTTCTTTTCCTAGCCCCTTAGCCAGTAATTGGGACAACTGATTCATCATATTCCTTTGGGACTCTAGTATTTGGTCCCTTATATCTTGCTGGATCTTCGCCAGTTGCTCTTGCATTTGCATTTGTAGCAGGTCTTGCGTCTCTCTTTGAAGTTGTTCAAGTCTTTCCAATCTTTGATCCATATCTTTTATCCTTTTTCGAGTACCGTAAAGATGCCTAGTTGTTTGGCTTTTGTCGGTTCCCAGGTTAACTGAAATAATTGTACCTAATTAGGGTTTTTTTTAGGGAAAGTCTAATGCAAATGATGCAATGCAATGCAAATGCAAATGCAAGTGCATGGAATGAATGCAAAAGAAAAAAAGGTATTGATCCTGAATTCAATTTCATTAGAATAACTTTTCTATAAAACAAATTCCTTTACATAAAACGGACTACATATACGACCTTTCTCTCATATTCCAAGTGAAGACACCTACCTTCCTCTTCATATCCGGATCTTATGGTCAAGTCTTGCGAATTTTCTAGAAGATGTCCCCATTAACTCCTTTTACTTGATCCAGGCTGCGACTCGTTTCTCACTTATCCCCACGATACTTGTTAGCTTCTTTAAGACATGACGGCTCTCGAACAATCTTTGTCGGCTTGCATCCTCAGGCAATGAAGCAAAGTCTTGTACTTCTTCACGGACTATCAGCCTTCTTTCATTGTGTTTACTTGGACCATATTTAGACAACCGTGTTATAATCCACTTTATCAAGAAATTCGTTTTCTTATGACAAACTGTTCTATTTAGCAATCAAATATGAATCAACACCTCCTTTCTATAATGATGTAATGCAATGCAGTTATAAACAAAACAAAAACAAAACACGTTAGTGCAGGATAAATAAATAACAAATAAAGCAATTCGGGTGACCACTAGGGGTTCGGAGTGGCTCTACCTAGGGTGGGCTCCTAGATCTCTCTATATGTGGTTTGGTTCTAGAGTAAGGGTACCTGAACCGGCAGATTCCTCGATCCTCACCCATTATAGGCTCATATGGTCCGAGTTCAGTTCAGGGGAATACATTTCTCTATGGCTGCACGGAGATGAAAATCTCACGAAGACATAGGTACGGATGTATCCCGAAAGCGATCCACTATCCTGCACGGAGGTGAAAACCTCACGAAGGAATAGTTTCTCACTCCCACCTAAAGGGTGTGACCACAACGGTCATGCAATGCAATGTGCGAGGATATATGCATAAAAAACTCGAAGCGATTAAAGAAAATAGGAATAAAATGATGAAAACCGTAAGAAAAACGAGTGAAATGTAATGAAAGGATCGTATATCGAAACCAAATTTTCAATTTTCGACAAAAAGACAAAAGTTAATCAACTTGTGGCTTGACTCTCTTAATAGGTCCCCAGTGGAGTCGCCAAGCTGTCGAAACCATTTTTTTGAAAACGGGAATCGACTGGATTTTGAAAACGAAAATTAAAAACGGGAGTCGCCACCGATCTTTATTAGGTGTGATCAGATCACCTTTGTTAAAACAATTTTAGTTTACTAAAACGGCATTTTGGTCTACGAATTTCAAGAGAACAAGTTCGGGAGTCGGTTACGTGCGAGGAAGGATTAGCACCCCCGACACGCCCAAAAATTGGTACCGAATTGATTAGTTAGTGTCTTAATGTTGAAAATCAAAAATCTGGAATGAATTTGAAATATGATCTTTTCTATCAATATCGATTTCAAAAATGCTTGGATTTAATCAAGACGTTTGCTAAAGATTTCCTTGTCTCGAGATATCGGAGTATCACATCCCGTAAGTTATGACACGATACCATGAACTCCCGAACGCAAGTTTTAATTTTAATTGGAATTCCGTGTGTTTTAGAACTCAGAAGGATATTTAACTTCTTAGAATTAACGAAAGAACCGAAACCCCGTAAATTAGGGTACAATTCTTCGATATTTCACAATGCGAAACATTGCTTTATTTTTTCATTTTTTGAATAATAGCGAATACATCGTTTAAACAACGTGTGTTATTTGTTTAGGTTAAAATAAAATGATTTGTTGGGTAAATGTAATGAGGCTTGATTTATGGAGCAATAGCAAGACCTAAAAGCATAACTTACATGCAAGAAATAATGTATGAATAACATTATACAAATGAATGATGAGGATAATAATATGGCCATACAATTTGAAATACACAATAATAATCCTACTTCGGAAAACAAACATTTTAATCAAACATTGATGAAAACTAAAGAATATAATTAATGAACAACAATTCAAATTAAAGTAAATAAAACAAAACAAACTTTTAAATGAAAATGAATAAAGTTAGGATAAATAATGTGAAAGAAGGGAAATTTAAAATAAATGTTGTATAATAATAAAAATATATATATACATAAGAATCCAAAATAAATAATATATATACGAGTCTAAAATAAATAACATATGAAGTCTTGAAATTAATAATAATAAAAGGTTTACGATAAATAATAAAAAGAATTTAAAATAGTTTTCATATAAAATAGTGTAACTAAATATCATATAAAAATTTAAAGTAGATAAGATATAAGATGGTTTAACTCAAATGACGTGTAAAATATTTAGAATGAATAATGTGAAAAGAGAAATTTGAGGTAAAATGATGTATAGAAAAATGTTTAAATAAAAATATATGTATACATGTAATAATTTTAAAATATTAAGATACATATAAGAATCTTAAAATAAATACTACGTATGATGATTTAAAAAAGATGATAGATATAAAATATTTAAAATTAATAATAATATGAAATATATGATATGTTCAAAAATAACAACAACAACAATAATAATAATAATAATAATAGTAATAATAGTAATAATAAATAAGATAAAATAAATGTGCTAAAAATAATATTAACTCATTTAATATAATAATAATAACAACTTATGTATAAATGCAAACAAAGAAAACAGTATAATAATAATGATAGTAATAATACAATAGTAATAATAAAATAATATGGATGGCCAAACCATAATATTAATAAAGTAAATAACATTGACCAAAAGATGAAATAAAATGGAAGGTGTATGAAAGGTAAATGTATCATGAAATATATAAAATGAATAAGACAACAATATATGCATAAAACATGTACGAGAAAATAAATAAATAAGTAAATACTAGAAATATTGATGATACAACCAGAAGGTATAAACATGAATAAATAGATGTTAAAACGAAATAGTAAGAAATAAAGATAAAATAGAAAAAAATGAACAAATAAATAAAAATTAAATTAAATCAAGAAAGAACTAAATCGGAATTAGGATGGGACTTCAAGTCTAAATTATAATAAAAATAAGGATCGATTTGAAACTGAAATGAAGTTAAGGGAATAAACTACAAAATAATAAAATAATAGAATAAAGGACCGAATTGAAATTAAATCAAATTAAAAGGAACAAAACGTAATTGAAAATAAAATATTGGGCCCCAAATTGTGATACGCGAATGAGATGGGGGACCGAATGGGGCAATATTCCCGTCCCCCAAAACGCATAGCTTCATGAGGACTAAAGTGAAACAGCAATAAAATTAAAGGGACAAATCAAAGAATATAGAAAAAATAGAATTTAAAATTTTAAAAATGCGGAAGGACCAAGAGGGTAAATAACCCAAGTCCCCAAAACACGGTGCTTCAATGCGGACTAAAATGCAACTGATACAAAATTCCTGGGCAAAATGTTTAAAAAGTAAAAAAAGGGATAACACAGGTCTAAATAAACAAAGAACACAAATGAGGAGGGTTGGCCACGCAAATTACCCACTTTAGGCTGGAATGCACAGACCCTACCCTTTTTACCCAAACGGCGTCGTTTAAACAAGCTTATGTAAACCAGATTTTTTTTTTAAAACTCATTTCTGCACCTTTTTTCAAAAAAAATCAGAGAGCTTTTTGCTCTCTCCCCCCCCCCTTCTATTTCCTTTGCTTGGCCGACTCAAGGGCCTCATCGGCGTCCCACGCGCCTCCACGCATCGTGGCTCATGGCTCGGGAACGACGAGAACAAAAGGCGTCCCTTGGCCCGATATGCACGCCGGAGAAAGGGGGGCTCCGACGACGGAAAGGTACCTTCTTTTTTTTTTACTTTTGAAAGTAAAAATAGAAAATAAAATAACAAGATAAAACTAGAAAGTATAGAAAAAAATCGATCGAAAATCAAACGAATATCCTCCCTTAAACTGTTTCTCATTTCTTTTATTTATTTCAGATTTTTTCCCCTTTTTAAAATACAATCCCTATTCCCCCCTTTACATTGTTTTTTACTCGGCTTATATAGCCATTTAAAATATTATTTTTATTGGTCTCTGTCACTGTTTTTCTCTTATTTTGCAGGTGCTGGGCGGTGGAGCCAGGGGCTGATGTGACGAGGCGGTGGTAGCAGGCTAGGGGCGGTGCGGCTATGGAGGCTAAAGTTTGTTGTTTTCTGAAAATATTATGGGCTAGGGTTTTCTTTTTTTCTTTCTTGTATTTGGGTTGAAAATGAGTCTTAATTTTGGGTAGGTTTTGGTTTAATTTGGGTTTGGGTATTTTGGTTTTGGGCCGGGCATAATTGGGCCTGTACAAGTTTCATAAATATTTTAATCACGGCTTGAATCAGTCAGGACGGATGTTTGACAAAAACTTTAATCAATGTTTCAATTTTTTATTTTTATTTTTCATATTTCAATGTTGAACCAAGTGACCCTTGTTTAAAATTTTTTTTTAATTTTTATTGTTTTAACTATTAATTAAAGACAAAATTTTTAATCTCGCTTCCGAAAGCAAATGCATCAAATAATAATAGCATCTTATTTTGCTAGTATATAGTTAATATTCATATAGGTAGTACTCCACTTCAATTTGCAATTTATTTATTTATTTGGATCCATTAAATCTTATGATTTTTTTCTATAAAATGGAAAAATAGATGCTATGGGCCCTATTGATAAGATGATAAAAGATGGCAAAAAAGACGGATATAATTTCCATGAGTTGAAAAGGCTTAAATCAAACCAATAATACTATTGGAACCAATTTTGTTGTCATCAATTTCTTTTCATTTTTGTTCAGCTCTAGACCCTAGTTTTCTACACAGGGTTTCAAGGAATGGGCAACCCTTGCTTTTTACACAAGGCTTAAAGGAATGGCCGCATTACATATGAACCCATACCTAACACTAAACCATATTAATGGTTTAAACATAACACTGTAGAACCATACTACCTACTAAGGATCAGATGGCCAACAATTCAAACATTTGACCTCAGCTATTATACATGAACAGCTAAAAATACCATTCCCTGAATATCACAGAGACTCACTTTCATTTCTGACCTTTCTTTTTCCACAAGTCTCCAAACATTTTGATCCCGGAGCCCTTTCGTTTCTCAGTTCGGAAACCATCACCATCATCATCATCCAAGCCAAGTGATCCAACATAACCTGTGTACACACCACCGAAATGAATATTATCCATAGAGCTACATCTGTTGGAGAGCCTCCCATTCGTTTCCTCACCTCCACAAAGAATAGCTGTAGCAGCATCTGCTGCTTTTCTCCATTGTTCTGTTTGTACCCTTAGCTTCTTCATCTCTTCTTCCAATGCTTCCTTTCGCCCTTCTACAGATCGGAGTTTTTCAGTCAACTGAGCTGCCAATTTTTTACTTGCTTCTAGCTCTTGTTTAACTAGTCTCAAACTTAAGCTCATTTCTGCTTTCTTGGCTTTAGCAGTTGATATATTTGTTGTCACTTCATTCAACTGGTTTTTCAGGTCCTCATTTTCTTGAGCATACGCAATAACCTCATTTTCTTTCTCCGCTAGCTTGGATTTTAGCACATTGATCTCATCATCTTTCAAAGCCAAGTCATTAAAAGGTGGTTTCTTTGGCTCCAATGCTGTTGTTGGATCAGTTGAGGTTTCTATTGCATCGGTTGTGTCAACTTCCAGCTCAGGTTCCATTGCTACTTTTTCCATTGGGACTTCAAAGACATCCATTTCTCGTCGATTATCTTCGGGAAATTCATCTCTGAGGCTGAAGCTGTGTGTTTTCTTAGAATCATGAGTTTTTTGGGGAGCTTTTGGCTTCTTGGTCTTCTTTTCCAATTGTTCTTGAGCTTCTTTCTTTGCAGCTTCTGCCGAATCCAACTGATGCTTCAAAATCTTCAGCTCTTGTTGTGCATGCCCTAGTTGAGTTTCTAAATCTGCAATGCGAGTGCCGAGTTTCTTCTGATTTAGTGGACCTGATTGGGGAGTACCACTTCGGGAACGGCATTCTCTGAGCTTGGGACTACTCCTATCGGTAATTGCTCGATGATGCAGAGGATATGAATCAGAACTAGATCCTCGAGGAGATTGCCTTTGTGGCACTTTTGAGCCCCTACTAAAAAGAGAAACCGGATAATCACGTACAAAATTAAATAAAATTTGATGAAATCCTTAGGCAAGATATTTATGCTCAAATGCATATTTTTCTGGTACAGTTGTAGATATTGGAATTCGAATTTAAAATCTGCTAACCATCATCTCCTAAAGGTGACTACATAAACTAGCTAGGTTAATTCCCGAGTTCTGCTCAAATGCATAATTATATATCCGAAAATGGCATTACAAACCATAAACAGGTACTAGTTTTAATAGCTAAAACAGAAAAAAACCATGGTTGAAATAATACAAGATTAATATCCAAGAACTAAAACTACGACAAGAATATTCATTAATTCACAGCAGATTAGATTCTCACCTTGATCTAGGCATTTTGGCACTTAAAAGTTGCAGAGTTTGTAAATGAAAAGATATAAATTAGTGAAAAACTTGTGACCTGTAGAGTGTAAGGAACAATGAAGGATACTGTAAGAATGGCAGATGTAAATAAACAATAAATATAATTAAAAAACTCAGAAGGTCAAAAAGAATTGGTCCATCACCTTTGAAGAATACTCTATTATTTCACAATCTACGCAAACTCTTCAATTTTTTTAAGCATCTGGATTTGATAATCGTGTTTGATGCATATCTCAATTTAAGTACGGAGATACCACTTGTTTAAAATCCTACAAATATATACAAAAAAAAATTTAACCAAAAACATAAGTACATCCAGTACTCACTCAAATTTGAGTAATATGACTATGAATTGGGCATTAAACACACACATCATCATCTCAAGCCAGCAATGTTTATGATAGAAAATTTTGATGACTTAAATCTTTGGGGGAAAAAAGCATCTTCAACCCGGGTTTTACGAGTTGTTGCAATACTAGGGGAATAATCAGAACTGAAAAAAGAACAATTGGACCTCTCATTACTTAATAATTCTTGACCACAAGCTAGCTGATGAAATCTTACAGTATGAACTTACTAAACTATGCAACCTTGTGTTCATAAAAGGATCAAAATATCAAACTTCCTTTGACTTAAGAAAAAGTTAGTACGTTACCTTAGGAAAGAAATGAGGAAATCTGAGGCATGAGAAATCTCTGAGTACTCAAACTAAAATGCAAGGCAAATGAAGAAATGGAAAAGGAATCAAGTAGAGAGAGAAGAGAGAAAAAACAAATTTACCCAGAAAATTGTTTTGAGCAATGAAGCTGCAGAGAGAGAGAGAGAGAGAGTTAAAAAGTTTGAATTAAAGCTGCAAAATGGGAAAGATATAACACAAGTACAGACAATTTTTTGAAAACGTGGGAAGGAAATGGACAATACTGTCATTTTACTTCTTCTTAACAATTTTACCATTAATTAAGGACTCTTGTTGCCGTTGAAAAGTTGAAAATTATTTTTTGAAAAGTGTGATAAAAAAATATTATGAATTTTTTTTTTGTTAATTTTTAGTATTTTTTAATTATTTTTAAAATTTTTAATTGAAAGAAGGATATTGAAAATAGTTTTTGGGAAATGTTCTTTTTCTATTTATTTAATAGAAAATAGTTTGATTAACGGAGAATGACTTATATGTTAATAAAAAATAAATGATTTTTTTTTTGTAAAATAACTTACCATAATATATAATGTGATATATGGAAAGTTAAAAATATATTTAAAAAATTTAATATAATTTAAAAAATTTTAAAAATAATGGCTCATCATTTTGTTTTAGTTTGATGGAATAATGATTAGCATCAGAACCCTCATCACCGTATCAATAACAGCAAACCCTTGAGCACCATTCCAACTTCAACACCTACACCAAACAATACATTTCCCAAATCAACATTTAAAATGAGTTTATTTTTAGATTGTTTTGAGTTAAGGCTTGGGGTCTTGTTGGAAGATCTAAACGGTGGAATGGATATTTTATGCCCACGAGCAATATACCCTGGTGGTAGAACTAGAAAATTCTTTTAAGGGGTGAAATTAAATTGTATATTTTTATAATAGTAAAAATATAATTTCATCATTTTAATAGTTTATATCTTTATAATTTTTAAAAGATTAAATCAAATTTTTATTATTTTTAAGAGGTAAAGCACAATTTTACCATTACTAATTTAAAATTTTATAAATTATAAATGGTCCAGATGGAAAATTTTCTATTTTAGGGGGATTGGGACCCTTACTAGCCCCCCTTAGCTCCGCCATTGAATATATTGAAAATGGGGGTTAATTCAACGATGGAAGAGGGAGATAGGATGAAATTAGACTTGATATTGATGAAATCAAGTTCGGGTTCAGTAAGACCATGAAAAACGATTTTGGAGATTAGTTCTGAACTTCATCTACCACCGACAACGTGGTCGGCATGCAAGTAGCACTGCGGCACGGCATCGAACCTGGCAATTTGGTTTCGAGTTTTAAAGAGAAGGGAAAGAGAAAGGAGAAGAAGAAATGATAAAAAATTAAATATATAAATTAAATAATTTTTTATTTATTTTTTTAAACTATTTACCATAAACCCAACAACATGCGTTTAATAACAATGACACCAATTAATCCAAATAGTTTCTAGTAATAACATGTTATTACCAAATAATTAAATACTTTATATTATCAAATTTTAAATATTTTTCCCATAATATAATATGAAAAAAAAAAAAGCAGAATAAAGGATAAAATGGATAAGTAAAACAGATGCAATTATAGTACTCACTTCAAGTATATTATTACGTCAATATAAATAACTTTGACCTAAAATATTATTTCAAATTGTACTACTTCATCCCTATTATTTTTTTATTTTATTAAAAAATTATATATTTTTAATTAAATAATTTTATTTTATTAAGTTTTAAAACAGAGATAATCTACAAACACGCGTTGGATATGCAGTAGTAGAGAGAACACAAATTTAAACATTGGAGATGATATTCTTAAAAGAAACAGTCACAAACCCCAAAACTTGAATTATAAAGCAAAAATTGAAGATAAGAAAAATAGGGAAATTAAATTTTTTATATTTTAAGAGTTTACCCTATAAATAATTAATCAAATGCGAAGATACTATATATATATATATATATATATTACAAGATCCTTAAATTTCAAATGTGTTTACACTATAAAAATTGGCATGCGGCATGAAAATAAACAAAGCATTTATGGAGGGAAAAATTACAACATAAATCCCTCCTCATTTTTTATATATATATTTAATAATGTTCTACAAATTTGCTACCTTTTAGAAATTATTTAATAATAAGTCCTCCAATATGTTTAAAAATTTCTATAATATATTCAATATTTCATATTAAGTCCTCCAACATGTTTTTTATATTTACTTTTTTTTTTCTTTCAGCTATATCACTTCTTTACAAACATTTAACTAAATATACTTTTTTACTTTTTAAGCTAAATCTATATTAAAATTAAATATTTTAAAACAACTTTATTTTTTTTCAAATTTTATAAAAGTTTAAAAGATGCTACAATTTGTTAATTAGATATGTATACAAATAAAATATATTTTTATTTTACTTTATTTAAAAGAAAATTCCATTTAAAATTTTATTAAAGTAAAAATTTGAATTTTTTAGTAATTTTTAAAACTTCATTTAAAATGATTAAATATATTTTATTTATACACACAAAATAAAAAACCTAGTTTAGTAATAAAAAGAGGACTGAAAAGATCAAGGGTTCATCCAAAATTATTGCTAATATTTTATTTCTTTAGGTAAAATTTGGATTAAACATGAAGGCTCACTCCTTATTTAAAAATATTAATGATTATATATTTTATAATTAAATTTAAATAAAAAATTTTATTAAAAGAATACAAAAATCTTCAGTCAAATTCAACTAATCGACCGTCACGGTAAAAAACGGGAGGTTACAAGTTACAACTCACATACAATATTACCGATATTACCAAGTGCTGCTACCCATTACCTAATGCTACTACAAAATTAAACCCCAAACCCAACAAAGATTCTTACAAATATCATCAGCTCATCTCTCTGTGTTCGATGATGGCAGTAAAACGATCGCAAAGTAATAAGAAAAGAAAAATAAAAACACAAATTTATGTGGAAAACCCTTTTAAAAAAAAACTAAGGGCAAAAGAAGAGTTCACTAATGTTGAAAACGAATAATACAAGCAGTTTCGACTATATCTGTTTAAAAATTGCAAAAAACCCTATTAGTAGTTTTTTTAACAAGTGAGCGGGATTCGAGTCACACAATTCTAACACTCTTAATACAAAGTATTAAAACACCACCCACCCTTTTACTAGCCCAAGGGACACTCAATGACAAATTCCAACCTTGTTTAGCAGAGGACAACCATTGAAGTGAGGTAATTTTGCAAAGGGACACTAAATCACAATATGGGAAATAGCTGCCAATTCCAAGACTGCATGTCATAGCATCTATCAATCATCCGAAGAGACTTAAAAACAATACAAAATTAACTTACCACTCCTTTCCTTTAACCCCTCCAGCAATATTTGGCTCCATTTCTTAGTGTGAAGTGTGAAGGATCCTTTGAAGTGGCCTATGTAGTTAGTTAATCATTAGAATTGAAGTTTAGAGTGAAGTATCTCAACAAGAAGTTCTCCATAGAACCTGTACATACCCTATCATAAACAAAGATCTTGCTAACATCACTGTAAGTGGAAAAGGAGGGTGAAGCCTTTGAAGCAATGGAAGAAAGCCTTTTGTGACAGATTTAGCTTTGAAGCTTCACATAGCTTGTCCTCAATTTAGCTTTCATCACATCTAAAAATAAATAAATATACAAGAAAGATGAGAAATGATGGAAATAAGTAATGTTTCACATGCTTATATCATAAGTTTTAATTATAATTTCAAGCTCATATTATTAAAACTATACCAAATTCATCACATCTAAGAATCCAAAATGAAAAAATAAACTTCTCTTCAATATCTTTACTTTTCTTTCAAACGATCTTTCTGAAAGCCCACTTCCACACCAACTTAGCTTTCAATTCCTGCAAAAATCTATAAAAAAATTACTATTATCATCATGTTCTTAAGGAAAGTTAGATGTACCAAACTGAAAAGCTCTGAAATGTTTGAATTGGTTTTTTTGTACCTGTCCCATGACTCTGAAGAAGCCAATCACAGATTTTACGGCTCATCTTTCAATCTCATTCCCTCGGGATGACTCTTTCACCATCAATACGAACGCAGGGTATTTGGGAAATCTTAGACCACTCTCGTCCTTTATTGCTTAAGCACTCTTCTTTCAGCAATGGACAATTGTAAAAATATAAATAACCAAACGAGAGAAGCATGTCTTTTTCCGGAAGAGATGTTAGCTAGGGACAATCCATGATATGCAATGTTCGAAGAGAGGCGAGGTCTTGAAAGCCCTCGGAGAACATGAATTCCAGGTTCTCAAAATCTGAAACGCCGATAAAGGTGAGAGAATGAGGCAGCATCATTCCAATCCCTTCTTCTGGGAACGACACCACGTTTGAGCATCCTCCACCTCCGATGGTCAATTCTTGAAGAGAGGTGAGTCTATGTAGTCCCCATTCCACAAGCGACCTATAAATTTTCGGTGCATTTGAGATGTCAAGTGATGTGAGATTGGCAGGGAAACCCTCCGATGGAAATGATATGTCAGCCGAACAGTTGGACACACATAATTCTCGAAGGGAGGTGATGCTGACCATGCACTTTGGAAGGGCTCCAAAATTTCCACAACCATCAACTGAGAAAGCTCTGAGGTTGGTGGTAACTGTAAGCAACCCTCGTTCTTCAATAGAAACCAAATTTGAACACTTTGTCAATCGAATCTCCTGGAGATGGATGAGCTTGTCTAGCCCTCGTGGTAGAGATTTAATTCCAGAACATTGAATTAGAATAGATTCAAGACAGGCGATTTCGTCAAACTCTTGGGCTATGCATTCCTACTCTGGACATGTATAAATTTTCAGAGACTTAAGCGTTGTGGGTAAGTTGGTGTTTGAAAATAGGCAACTCAGCTTTGAGCAGTGGGTAATTTGGAGAAGTTGAAGCTGATTGCAAATATTTTTGTGCCCCCCCTTTGATGACAAAGACATTAGAGATCGACAGTTATGGATATTCAAGTCCTGAAGACGACAGAGGGTACTATTCATACTCTTATTATCTTCTTTTTCATCAACCAAATACTCTAAATTCTCACAGTTCGTAATTCTCAGCTTTTTTAAATTAGGAGGTAAGTTATTCTCTGCAAAAGAAACCAAGCCTGGACAACCATAAATTTCCATCACTGTAAGGAATGTGAGCTCATGTAAGACTTTTGGCAGTCTACTGAGCCTATCACAAAAACTTATCCGCAGAGATTCAACACGTGAAAACTTGTCAGGTTGCAATACGGCTTCCTCAGTTTCCAAAGAGTGCAGTTGAGGACAATGCGAAACAACAATGAAACGATGTCCAACTAAACTTAACCCATGTTGCGATAAAGATTCCAACTCCTCCCAACCCCTAATTTCAAAATATCCTAAATTTCCCAACCTCAACATTACCCTATCTGCTGGAATATTAAACTTTGAAATGTTAGAAAGAGACAGAGTTTGCAAAGAGGAAACCTCCGTTACAGGAGAAGAGCAATCATCCACCACTTCTGCACACCCTTCTATACTTAATCCACACACTGATGGGAAACTTGATATTGAAACTACCAAACTCGTACATGTACGAATTTTAAGTTTCTGCAAGGACGAAACATGGGTAGGCAACCTTCCCAACAATTGAGGACAATCTACAATTGAAAGTTCACGGAGGCTGGGGAATTTCAAAACCTTCTCGTCTCCTTCACAAGTGTCCCACTCCTTCCAGTTTGGAAGACTCTCAAAAGACAGAATCTCTATTGATGCAAATGGGTTCAATTCATTTTCTCCAAAAAAAAATCAGATTGGCTATAAGAAACTTTTTTTAACATCTGTCAAATGATGGACTAAAAAATATAACGGGGGCTTATTTTAGGTCCCAAATTAGGAATTCGACTATGCTTTAGATATCAAATTGGAATAAAAAAAGAGTTTAAATATTAAAATAAAAAAATAGATATATTTTAAAGGTCAAATCGTGAATTAAATCATTGTAATATTTTAAATGAGTTATGTAACTTATAGTTTAATCTCATGTATTTATTTGTTGAAAGATAATTAAGTTATTTATATTAACATATAATAACTAAATGCTAAATGCATACTTTTTAAATATAATAGTTATTTGATATTTTGTAATATTTTAAATTTTACTAATTTTACTTTTATAATTTGTTAATTTAAATATCCTTTCAACTTATGTATAACTAGTTTTTTTTTTTTCATGCGATGTAGTAGTTAATTGTATATATTAATTAAAATATAATTTATTTTAAATTTAATATTAAATAATTTTAATTAATTGATGTCATATAAAAAGTTGAAAGTTAAGACATAGAAAAAGATAAGTTGAAAATGGAAATTTTTTTTAAATCATTCACTAATTAAGAGATTGATAGCAAACTACCTTTTAAAGTCAAGTTAAAGGCCCCACAAAAAGACATATTTAGTAGCAATTGAGACCGAAGTTGCCCCTTTCTTGGTAATTGCATCCGTCCTCCGTTGATAGGTTAGATCGGATTGGGTTTAGATTAAATTTAATTATGATGTTAATATATTTTATATTTGTGTAAGTTTAAATCAGTTTAAAATATAATCTTAAAATTTTATTAAAATTCGTTCATATTTGTAAATAATTAACCCGAACTCATTTAATCTTGTTCATATTATTTTGATTTAATATTTAATAATTTTATTTTTTATCTATTAAATTTTTTTATAGTGAGCTTAACATTATTTTAATGTTTACATTAGAGTAATATTATATATTTAATATAAATTTATTTTTTTAATATGTTATAAATTACATAGTATATAAAAATAACATAATATAAATAATTGTAGACTTAAAAATAAGTCATGCTTTGGTCTTGAATGTTTAAGCTCAAGCTCGATCCATATTTTAAACAGATCTAATTTTTTTGCCCAAGTTTATTACCAAAAAGGAACCACTTAACTTGTAGATTTTCCCTTAATAATACGATTTGTTATCGTTGTAAAGACAGATAAGAATGAGATACTAATATGATTTCTTATTATAATAATTGAAACATGTAGGTCGATGTGGTCCTAAATATTTTTAATCATTTAGCAAGAAATAAAGAACAAGCCGAGAAGGCTTGGTTCATGGCAATGTATGATATATGTTATCATATTCGTATATATCATTATATAAGATAGCCTTAAAACTATAATTCTACAACATTTTGACTAGCTTCCCAAAACAGGACATGAGTAGCATCCTATAAAAATGTAACCTGTCAATGAACGAGACTACATATAAGACGACTCTCAAAAATCTTCTTTTTTTTTTTTTTTTGGGTACAAAAGAAGCCATCCTTAACCTGCAAAATGCCGATGTCAACCGAACTAACCCGAGGTTCGAGACTACACTTTACAAAAGCCTATTTTCATTTGAGACGTGCATGCTATGGTACTAATGAAAGCCATCATAAATGGTTTTGTTTGTGGGATATGAACATGCTAACAAATGAAACTGAATGTAGCAAAAGGGACCCCAAAAACATTTATGAATTGGTTAAAACAAGCAACCTTGGATTTGGTAGAATAATCTGTTTCCAATTTTAATATCTATGTAAGGAATGATAATCGTGTGAGGAAGAGAAAGGGATCATCACTACCTTGACCTTTTAAACCGGTTGCATTGGAGCTACTTGGTGCACTTCATCACAGCTCGAGACTCCACAAGCTAACAGCCATGGTCAGCATTATCTGTTCGAGAAAGACGATTGCTGATAGCTTGGACATAAAACTATTGCCATGGAACTCCAGGGTTACTTGTCATAGCTTTAGCTTCAGACAGAGATACAGCCATAGCCAGCATCATCTGCTCTTCATAACTTTCCTGAACAATGGGTCGGGGCACATTTAGAAAGCTACCCCTTATGTCATCTTGTTGTGGTATTGTTGAGATCCCACCTATATCTTCTGTAACATCAGGACTTGCGTAGCTAGTCCCTGCTTCAGCCACCTCCGATCCAAAATCTACTCCCCATTCCCCTTCATCTCTTGCAGGTGTCATCAGACCACCAGTTGGCATGTCAACCGGGCTCTCTGGAGGACGATTCTCGGAAACTTGGTCCAACCTGTCATAAAACCTGCTGCTGCCAGGAAGCATATTGAACGGTGGTATATTTCCATTGTAGTCAAGAGAAGATTCTCCACTGATCTGCTGACGCTCAGCAAGGGCAGCTACTGCACAAGCAAAACCACCAGAAGGAGATGATGATGATGATGAACCGGCCACTGTGGCCATAGCTGGTGAGACATAGCGATCTACTGAAACATGTACCGAAGAAGCAGCATCTCCATTGTTAGACTTTCTGTGTCTGCTGTTCTCCTTAACCAATCCAAGAATCAACAGTCAGATAGACCAAAATTAAAGAAAAACAAAATCAAACAAAGCCTATATGTAATATATTAGGTAAAGTGGAGACTTTTTATAAACAACAAGATGACAATAAAGAAAAGCATTAGAAGGATTGAACATTTTAATATGTGAAATTACTCTTAGTTCTTTAATATGTTGCTCTGACTTTTCATTTTTATTTATCCATGTATGACACATGGATATGGGAATATGACCTCAAGGATCCTCCAAAATACATGAAAAAACTTTTTCAAAAGAATCTAACCATAAACGTGTTGGACACATTCCTATATCTGACACCCACACCCAGTCCAAGTAACAAGCTTTAACTAGGAAAGGAAACCTTCAATGAAAGAATGCCAATTTTGAAAATCACACTTGGTTGAACTGACAATACGAGTTTTCTTACTGCTGGAAATGCTTAAATTCTACAATCAGTTCCATACCTGAATTGACTGCCAAATTGCTTCCATGACCATTATTTCCTCCAGATCTACGTCAAACTCATCATCCCTACAATTTAAGCATTTGATAAAAGATAGTGAAACAGTGTTCAATCTGATCATTTAAGTTCAATAGCGTAAAACCTTGTTTAGGCCTGAACGAGACTGACTGTACTTATGCAGCAGAAAATAAAATACTGTCTCAACTTTTTTTTCATTCAAAAGCATATTAAAATATAAGGTAGAAAATTCACCACAATGAAATGCACCCAAAGTGATACCTTTCTTCTTTAATTGTTATTTTCTTTAGCATCTTTCATAGAAAATAGGATTATAATCAACAAACTATGAATCATTGGCATCATTTCTCTACCCAATGGAAGCAGTTTGTGCATATAAAGACCAGACTCCATTGTCTGCCATCAAAAAAGAAAAGAAATAGAGGTTCACTGCTATGTACTATAGTTATTTTTGTAACTAACAGAACTTCCATTAACCAAGGACTGTATCATACTTTGCAGCAAGTCAGCACATTGCTGAATTCCTCTAGCCATCTTTGTTTTTTTTTCCTTTTTGGAGAAGAAGTACAATTACAATAAATACATTTGAATAACTACAATCAAAATCAATCATTAAAATGCACAATCAGACCGATAATCAGAAGGTATATCTGAACTTAAACTAAAATAAATTTGGACAGAGTCTACACATGGTTAAACTTAAACTAGAATAAATTTAAACAAAACCCACATATGGTGAAACTTGAACCAAAATAAATATGGAGAGAACCCATGCATTGGTTGGACTTGAACCAGAGACCCTAAAGTTCCCAGGGCCTCTTGTTATTAAGCCAATGTCTCATTGGCTTGTGCCATCTAATATTGATAGGTGACTTTTCCCCACAAAAAGAGAAGGTACAACAATAAAAATAAACATATATATGACTAGATTGAACCACCGATGCAAATTAACGTAGATCCTCATTGAACTTTTTAAAATTAAGGCTTCTTTACAGTTTTCATCGACATCTTCTTTGAACTTTCTATCATGTCATATCTTCCATTAACTCACATGTTCTCATTATTGAAATTATAGGTCTCCCCCTAAATTTGTTTCACTCATTCTGTTCCCAATAAGTGTAATTCATTCCTTAAAGCACTCATCCAAAATCTCGTCTTTCCTGTGTGCCACACATCTAAATAAATAGTTTGATCCCAAAAACACTTGTGAAATGGCAAACTATTTGTCATCTGACATTTTTTCTCAACCATGAGCTAAGCAAGAGACAACTTTGGTGCTGAACTGGAAAGTGGAAACTATTAATAGTCATTGCAACACAACTTTCAACTAAAAATTCACCTTCAAACACACTTTCACATTAACCCCATCAGTCCTTTTACCATCCCTTTTGAACTCCACAACAAATATCAGTCACAGCTGTAATTTGAGGACCATCTGCACAGAACTCTTTTGAACAAATCTAGCATAAACATAATTTATCTTCACCTCACCACAACTTGAAATGAAGACACTTAAACCAATCATAAAAGACGAGTTCTGAGATTCGAATAGAAAAATGAACACTGATATGAACGAGCAACTATGCTCTATGCACTTCTTTTTTCTCTGAACATATGACTACAAAAAACTTTTCTGAACAAATATAGCGTAAGCATACTTTTTATCCTCACCTCAACACAACTTGAAATAAAAATGCTAAGACCAATCTTGCAAGATGAGCTCCAAATTTTGTATAGAAAAAAGAACTGCAATACGAACTAGCAACCATGCTCTATGCACTTTTTTTTCTCTTAACATATGACTGTAAGAAATAAAACACTGCCTACCTGTTTGTCCTAGGATGTGATGGATGTTGAATCATCATGGCAGCCTGCAAATCTTGAGAAGAAACTAGTTCCTCATCAACAGAGGATTGAGCTGCAAAAATCAAGAATGTATAGGAAAAAAATTTTAGATGGAACAATGTCAGAGGTACGAAGAATCACTATACACAATAAAATATCAAATAAATTGATACCTGCAGCTGAACCGTATTGAACTTCCCCCGGTGAATCAGCGGTGCTTGAAGAACTGAATTCTTGTCTTTTCTGCATTCTCTCTTCGTCATCCTGAAGTTCCTGCTGCCTCATTCTAATTTGTGCTTCTATGACACGTTGTTCTTCCTGCAAGTTTTAAATAGCAGAAACAAATATTAAAATGATAATCATAGGATCTAAACCCTTTTTTGTTTTGCAAAGAGTGGGAACTTACAATTTGCTCGATCCCTTTTTCCTCCTTTGTTTTCACACCTCGGTACTCCACAGCATAGTTTGAGGTTTTGCAGAAAGGACACCTTAAAATGTCAAGGAATGCAAACATTTGAATACATGTACAGAGTCAACTAATCAAATTAAAAAGTTCTACAGTCAACACTTCATTAATGTGAAGGATACTGGGTAGGACGGGTCGAGTTTGGATTCTTCATCTGTAGAAAACACTCTGGTGGAAATAAAAATCCATCAAAATTTCATAAAACTAGCAATATCAATATGAATCAGTCAGAAAATGCACATATAGTTTACCTGTGCAAATACTTTTCATGCAACATCTCGATCTGTTGAGACTCGGGTAATACTAAAATACAATGGGAAAAAAAATATATTGAGGTAACCACAAGGTATTACATTCAACAACAACTAATTTTAAAAATACAAGTAAATAGCATAGGCTTCCAAATATGCAATGATAGATAAAAAATAAAAAAAAAAGAATGAAAGAGTATGAAATTACAACTGGAGAGATAAACTTAAGAAGCAACACAACAGTATAAATACAAACCAAAAAGCAAATCGGGCATTCTTCAAGATCATAACAGGACTCTTCATTGCCAGGGTAACATGGAGCAAGCTTCGATTCAATTATCAGTTTTCTTAGCTTCTTAACATCCACATCTTTATGAACATACAACCGTTGGGGGCGCGTATACTTCTCGTCCACCACTTGCCTTCTCCTTCCCAACTTATTACCCATATAAAATATCTCCAAATTAGGTTCACAAAACTGTTTTCTGTCCTTCTACTTCTACTTACAATTTGCTTGTTCTTTGAATTCTCTAAAATCAAAACCAACCAAAATAGCAACACATTTGGTTTTGATTATCTGGTTTACACAAAATAACAAACACATTATAAACACAAAACTCCAGTACCATCTAAAACCCTAATTAATAGTTTAACAACATAGAAATCACACTGGAAAACTGAATCCTGATCGAAATTGACAACATTTCAGTTTATGAAATTATGCCCGAAGAATCCTGCAAATGAACCAACAACAACAAAAATGCTCAAAATTGAACACAGAAATCCGAATAACTAGTGAAAACATGCTCCCAAATTCAAAAATATGAATTTACTAACCAAGAATTCATATAAAAAACCCTAACTTTCGGATTAGTAAAAACAATTAACTTACAAAGTCCAATTTTCATAGCTGAATTGGCAACAACGTATTCATTTCAGAAACATTTCCATTCCTACAATTCATGTATTCAACCAAAAAAAAAGTTAGCACTAAAGCTAAGAAGGCAAAGTAACATCATTTAAAAAAAAAAAAAACAGATAATTTTTGTTTAACAAAAATAAAACACAAAGTTAATCCCGAAAAAAAGATCGAATGAAAGAAACGAAAACTTCACTAAATAAATAAAAAAAAGAAAGTAATTTATGAGATTAAAAGAAACTGACCTTAAAATTTGAAATCCTGAAAGGGATTTGGGGATGTGAAATTGGAGAGTTAAGAAAAAAAAAAAAAAAAAAGAGAGATTATATAACCAGAGAAAAGAAAAAAGGTGAGATTTTGTTTAAAATTTTTTTTATATTATCATTATCTTTCTTTATACATTTATACACGTAATTGCTTTATCTTTTTGAAGTTTTTGAATTTCTTTTTTAAGTATGTATTAAATTTAGTAATCCCTGTATTTTTTGTGTTTCTATTCCATTATGGTATATTTATTTATTTATTTATTTACTTTTGTATATTTTTAATAACTTACTAAATTTATTTACTATTTATATCTTGTCGCATACTGGTCTTGGACCAATGTTGTTTTGGCCCAATGTTGTAACATTTTATGTTTCTATGTCTTACTAAATTAAGAATCCTTCCATACCAAATATATATATATATATATATATATATACTGAATTAAGTTAAAAAAATAATTAAATTGGTTGAATAATTTTAAAAAATATATTTTTATTGAATTTTTAATAATTTATTAATTAAATTAAACTCATTAATTGGATTGGTTGGCTAATCCGACTATTAATTTAAATCAATGTAACTATTGTTTTTAAGTTTAATCTATTGAATCATCGGTTTAATAATCATTAATAATTTCTTTTAAAGGTTTACAAGTATAATCAAAATATAAATACACTTGTATTTCTGAACAATCGCAAAATATGGAATCAAACTATTACAACACAAATAAATTAAGAATTGGAGCAATCTTAGAATTGATTAATTGAACTAAAACCCACACATGACAATAGCACATGATGAGACTTGGAGACCTACACGTATAATTGTACATAATGGGTCTTAAACTTGGATACATCCAAGGCTTTCATATTACCAAATAGGAGTGAGCAAAACTCGATTCAATTCGAAAAAATTGAAAAAAATTTAAATTTCGAGTTAATCGAATCAATTTCGAGTCAACTCGAATAACTCAATTCGAGTTTGAGTCAAGTTGAATTTCACAATTTAAATAACTCAAATAATTGTATCTATTAAAAAACTTTTATTAAATGATTTTATATAATAATAAATAAAGTTAAGCTTTATATTGAATTAATTTATATTTAAATTATTATGTTTCTGTTAATCATATGGTACAGTTTTAAATAGTAAATTTTAATTATTTATATAATAGGTGATTTTATATTTCATATATAAAATTTTATAAATAATACATTTATATAATCTGAACTAGTATATTTATAATAATTATATACTGGATAAATCTTAAAACTATACATGAACTATGGTTTAATGTGCAATTGTATACATGAACTTCGATTTTGTGTAATTTTATACATAAAATTTTGATTTGATCCAATTTTTGTAAATTATTAACACAGTTATTAATATAACATCCTTTTATGTTTATATATTACATACATACATTGTTATATTTATCCAATATAAAGATAAATTGATATATTTATTTCTTTAAATGTGTATGATTAAATCAAAATTAAAGTTTCAAGTATACATTTGAACCACAATTAGAGTTTATAATTGTACCAAATTAAAATTCATGTATAGTTTTGATATTTATCTCATGAACTATTATGGTTAATTTATTGACTATTATGGTGAAACTAACCTGTACATAATATTTTTTTTAAAAATTTTAATAGGAGGGCAAAACTAGAAAAACTTCAATATAAACTTACTATAAACTTTCCATATTAGAAAATATGTATAAAAATTTTCAAACAAAGCACTAAGTCCTCGTGACTAACACCATCTAAGAAGAATACATTAATGGAACCCAATGCTGATTCAAACAAATACCCAAATATTATCAAACCCTAATTTTGTTTAACAAACAGCCAACAGGGGAATTTGAACACCCATAAAACCTTCTACCTGGACTTAAATCACTCCAAGATCAAGATGTGTTTCTTGCAGTAACACGTAACTTCATCGCCATTGCATACGTACTCGATTCTTGAGCAACTCACAATGTTTGAAAAGCCACAATTTTCCATCCATGGCAACCACGAAATTGGAACCTACAAATTTTGACCCATACCATTACGATATTCCAATTTGTTGAAAAGATCTGTTTATGCATCGTAGAGATAATTTCATTTAGTGTTTACAATTCAAAAGTTGAACTTTGGGTTTGTTTTTCTAGCTAAATTTTACGTTTTTTTTTTTTTTTACTTTTTAATTCACATCAGTTTTTTTTTTTATTTCCCAAGTCATCTGTATATTTGGCACTCTCAGGTAGAATTGTCCATCGGTCGGGTCGGACTGGGCCCTAACAAATTCTAGGTCAATCGAAAAGTTTGGGCCCAACCCAACCCAAAAAATGGGACTAAATTTTTACCCAACCTAGATAAAAATATTAAAATTAGAGCCTGACTCGACCCACTCGTATTTAAATTTTTTAAATTTATTTTTATATAAAAAAATCTTAAAAATATATAACACATAAAAAACATTAAAATAAATGTTTCCTAATAAATTTTAAATAAATCTTTATACTTAAAAAAACACTAAGATATGTGCAACTTAATAAGCAAATACCTTTAAAATAATAGCAAAATTAACAATAAAACAAGAGTGATTCAATATTCAAACAATAACAACAAAATTGTAGCAACATAATACTGAAATGATAGCAAAATAATGGAAAAACAACAACAAAAGAATAGGTTTTTTTTTTTTTGTAAAGTTGGGTCGGGCCCAAGCCCAAAAAACCTTACTCGAGGCCTAACCTGTTTTCTAAGTGGGCTTTAACTTTTTGCATAAGCCCATTTTTCGGGCCTATATTTTTGCTCAAACCCTCCCACTTTTCAGGCGGGCCTTCAGGCCAAGCCGGAACAATTCTACTATCAAGTGGCATGCCACATGAGAGAAAAAAATTGATCATTAGTTTCAACCAATTGGATTTTCTATACATGAACATGTAATTCTTTATTCAAATTGCACACAACATAATTATAAGGAATTGATTCTATTCTTTTTCTCTTCTACATTATTTTTAGGCATTGCATAAAACTAAATTTATTTCCTTTTTTATATAGGAACAATCCCTACTGAACAATCATGCATATTAAATCTCTCCAGCACTTTTTTGATATAGTTATTTTTTAGACAATCCTAACAATCCTTGTGATCCATCACATAATATTTCAATTCCTATCATAAAGGATGCCTTTCCCATATCTTTCATTTCAAAGTTATTCGAGAGAAAACTTTTGTCTCATGCAATATACCACAATCATTTGTAGCAAGCAAAATATTATCTAAGAAAATAAGCTTGCTCCCATTGATCTGTTGGTATATACATCGATCAACAATGTTTTCTTGAAAGCCAAAAAACTTTATGGTATCGTTAAACTTGATGTATCATTGTCGTGAAGCTTGTTGAAGTCCATATATTGACTTCTTAAGTTTATACAGCATATGACGTTTTCCTTCAATTGTAAAACCTTCAAGTTGGTCCATGTAAACTTCTTCCTCAATATCTTCATTTAGAAATGTTGTTTTCACATCCATTTATAATTAATACAATCCTCCTAAGTGTAACATTTGGCAAAAAGTCTAGCTTTATATTGTTCGGTATTGCCATTTGAGTCATGTATCCATTTACATCCAACTTGTTTTGAACATTTTAGCAATTTGACAATGTCCCATACTTTATTTTGTTTCATAGATTTCATCTCATCTACTTTAGGCCATGTAAATAAATTGTAAATTAGTAATTGCAATTTCTTTAAATAATATTACCCTTATGGATATTTATGTATGAATATTTATATTATAATGTGTAGTTTTCCGATTAAATTCCTGCAATTCTTACTAAGCTATTTTAGCTTAATGCGTTTTCTTTTAACGCGTAGGTTAGATTAAAGGGAATCCCGAGGCCAAAAGAGTATGTCTTTTAAATTTTTTGTTAGAATGGCAAGTACATAGGGATTTAGTGTGTGTTTTTATTAGGAAGGGCTAAAATGTAAACTTTATAAGGTTTATAAATTATAAGAACTTAATCTAAATGTTTGAATAGTAAGATGGTAAGATGGAGTTATGGTGGTTTTAAATGTTTAAATTATCAATTGGTTGGTTTGCTATTGAAATTTGATATGCAGGGACTAAGGTGTAAATGTTTAAAAGTTGCTAAATTTTCTTCAATTTTGGCCCACACGGGGTCAATGAGTTACACGTGTAACAGCCTGATTTTAGCTAAATCAGAACAGTAGTTTTGAAACCACAAATTCGATGTTGGAAAATTATTTTAATATTATTTTATGTGTTTACAGCATGATTGTATGTATGTGTGAAAATTTCATGAGCTAATTTTATCATTTAATAGCTCAATTTGAGAAAAAGGACAAAATCGCATAAAATGCAAAAGTTGCATTCTACTTGCTAAAGGTGTCAATTGGCATTGGCTTTTAAATATGATGGCCTTAAATGGTAATTAGACCATTTTAAATGTTAATGGACAGTAATGGACATCCATTATATGAGTTTATATGTTTATTACTAAGGTTAAAAAGGTAAATTAGTTTATTAAGTTATAATAAATAAAACAAAATAAAAATTTGGCTTCATTATCATCTTTTCGGATCGAAATTAGAGAAGAAGAGAGCCAAGGGATTAGGTTTTCCATTCGGCACATTCATAGCTTGATTAAGGTATGGTTTTAGCTAAGTTTTTAATGATTTTTATGTTTTTGTGATCGTTGCTTTGTGTTCTAGCTAGCCCGTACCCTAGATTTTGAAACTGTTAAAGATTTTGAGAGTTGCAATTTTTGAATCTATGTGTTCTTTGAGGTTTGATGATAGATTATGAAAGCTTGATGATAGTTTTACATATTTTGTAAAGTGATTTTTGATAAAAATGCATAATAGGGGCTAAATTGAGAAATGTTTAAAATGTGTGGTTGAAATGTGAAATAAATGAAAGTTTTGGGCTGCTAGGGACCTATATGTAATTCAGAAAAGCTTGGGTTGAATGAAATTATGTGAATCTTGTGTAATTGTGAAATAAGGACTAAATTGTTAAAAGTGTGAAAGTTTAGGTGCTAAAGTGTAAATATGCTTAAATATACATTTTGGACTAAATTGAAAGAATATATGATTGAATAAGTTAATTTTGAATTCATATAGATCAAGAAAGAAAGAATTCAGATTGAGATCGGGGAAAAAGTAAGGTTATCGAGTAGTCGACCTGATACGTCAAGTCCGAATACAAGGTAAGTTCTTATAATTGAACTTGAATGTGTATCTATTTAGTTGATGGATGAAATTGAGATAGTAATTATTCTATTTGATAAATGTTGAAATATTAAATGAAATGTACGAATTGAGTAAGGCTAGTTGCCGAATAAGACCATAGCTAGGCTATGGTAATCGAATAATAAGACCATAAACGGGTTATGGCATGTAAACGAAAGACCATGGAAGGAGTCGGGACAGTGGTTTCAGGACCACAAATTCGACGCAAGAAAATTTATTTTTATTATATTTTTATGGTCTACAATTTTACCGAACGATTTCATGAAAATTTCGTTTGAAAATTTTGACGTTTGGGCACTCAAACTACATGTTAGAGGTGTCCAATTGTTATGAAATTTTAAATTGGAGGTCCTTATATGGTAATTAGACCATTGGATAATTTTTTGGACAAAAATGGACATGAAATAGGTGAAATAAAATATTTTTAAGTTAGGG
Source organism: Gossypium anomalum (assembly GCA_025698475.1). Taxonomy (NCBI): domain Eukaryota; kingdom Viridiplantae; phylum Streptophyta; class Magnoliopsida; order Malvales; family Malvaceae; genus Gossypium; species Gossypium anomalum. Next base: position 14,496,438 of record CM046960.1, read on the forward strand.
GCATTTTGGTTATTTAGTGATTAAATGACATAATAAACAAAATAAAAGCCAAATTTTTTGTCCATCTTCAACCCATGGCTGAAACTTGCATGGAGAGACCATGTCTAGGGTTTTTCACGTTCTAGCCCTGTTTTTAATGATTTTTCTATTTTTGAAATCCTCGTAACAAGATTTATCTATTTCTACCACTAATTTGAGATATGGTTAAAGTCTAGGGTTTTGACCCATGATGAATATATGTGTATTTTGATGTTTAATGGTAGAAAATGCATGTTTATTGTTAGAGAAATGACTTTTACTAAGTGATTTTCGGTGAAAATGCCTAAAAGGACTAATTTGTAAAAGTTATAAAACATGTGTTAAAAATTTGATTTAATGGGAAATGTGGGTTGCTATAAGCATGAAAATGATTTGGCTATGCATGGGTAATAAAGAAATTGAACACATTTCATTTTACGAGCCTAGGGGCAAAATTATAAATATGTTAAATTTTAGGGACAAAAATGTAATTTTTTGATAATATAGTTTTTGGGTCACATTGAGTAATGTGACTAATAAATAAGTTAAATGTGATATTATAGATCAAAGAAAACGAGGTTCAGACCTAGAATAGGGGAAAAACGAGAAATTAACGGTTATGTCATTTTCACCATTTTTGGTATTGAGGTAAGTTCATATGTGAATAATGCATTATTATGTTTGTATTTTGAATATTTTAAATGCTTTGTTAATTTGTGGAATGAATGATTAATTATATGGATACAATCGACAAGTTTCAATAAGTGTGAAAAAAAAATCACGTTTGAACCTTAGGAACATAATAGGATACGAGTGACATGTGACTAGGGACCCATGTGTTATATATGTGATTATGTGATCCGGGTGCTGGTATCGTACATTTACCAGTGGCTGGGTAGTCCGGCATGTGTTGCGGATACCTGACAGCTTGTGTGAGCAGCACTGCGTAGTTACATCTTGACCGTCAGCTTGTGTGAGCAGGCCCGTGATTAGCTCGAGAGCGAGCATTTATGTGATATGAGATATGAGGTAGCTTTAGCTACATATGTGGCACTTATGTGTAAAGACTTTCCGTGTATCCATTTAGTATTCCAAGTGTTCAACGGGTATGCCAAAGATGAGAAAGTAAGTGGTTATGTTATGAGATGGTACAGGTATGTACGTAAAGATTTTAAGTAATGACTTCATGATATTGTGAGTTTATGATCACTATGAAAGTGACTTTGTGATAGCCCTATGATTATTTATTTATGGTTATGATGTATAAATGTATGTAAACACAATTGATGACTATATGTTAGGCTTTGGGAGCCCAATTGATTGGTGAGATAGTAAATGTGGTTCATTTGAATTGTGATTTATCGGTTATGAGTGAAAGGAAATATTGGCCTAATTTCCTATTAAAATGGTTAAGAAAGTATGGAAAGAAAGAGTTTAGACAATTTGAAATATGTTGAGCTATATGCATGAAAACATGAATATACATAAGTAATATGTACTTTTACGATGTTTGAAATGATTTGCCAATTATGAAACATGTTAAAATGGAGAGATTATGGCTGCTAGATTAAAGTCAAGTAATGTTAAATCATGTTGATAAATCAAAAGAGAGTAAACATGTGCATAGGTTATATTACAACCTTGAGATTTATAGCGATTTTATATTAACTTGTGCTTATATTGTCAAGCATGGTATATGGCTAGCATGAGTTATTCATTATTTTTATATGGACTTGCTAAGCTATATAATATAGCTTACCCCCTTCCTTTCCCATGTCTTATAGGGTTATTAAGCTAGCTCGGGTTAGAGATCACTGGAGATCCTATCACACTATCAAGTTATCATGTTGGGTAAATGAACGCCAACCTTTGAGTCTATGGCATGTCTAGGGACTTAGTCATTTTGTGTATGTGTCATTATGATATGGCTAAATGTATTGGCTTGTAATGATTAAGGATTTGATTTGGTATGTAGCCATATAAATTGGCTTATATTGGCTAATGGGTTGCAAGCAAATTAATTACTCGTATGCTTATGTCAATGTCTTTATGTGATGTGGTTTATAATGGTATGTTAATGAAATTAGACTAGATGATACATGTGGGAAGTTGTTATGTTGAATGTGATTGGGTATGTGTGGACTTGATAAAGTATGATGTTATGAGCATGTATATGTAGTTAATACAAAGAAATCATGAAAGAGTAAAAAAAATTAGCATTAAAACAGTTTTGGACAGTAGTAGTAGTATAACTTTTAAAAATCACCAAAAATTGTGGAAACCGAATTAGAGGTTGAATAAAATATGAAATATTGAGTCTAGTTTTACATAAAAGAAACGATGTAAGCAAAAGAATTTCATTTTATGAGATATTTGAATTTTTGTGAGACAATGTCAGAATGATTATGGGTTCCCCTGTTCTGATTTTGGAAAATTATTAAAAATTGTATAAAAATAATTAGGGGTTTAAATTTATATGTTTGAAATTCCCTAATTTTAAGAGAAACAAACAAGAACATCATCCGAATCTCGTACTAAGAGATAATTAATTTTTAGTGAAGAAAGGTCGAAATTGTCAAACAGTAGAATAGGGGTGAATTTGAAGAATTAACTGTACTTATTGGCTAAACCATAAATTCTAAAAATTTTATGGTAGGAAGATATTTGAGTCTAGTTTCGAAAAAATCAAGCGGATCTTAATTTATATTTCTGTAGCTCAAGATATAAATAATTTAGTGACTATGACTCAAGTGGACAATTTTGTTATGAACAGTAAATATCACAATTATCTGTAATTGTTCTGAGATCTCCAATAATGCTCTGTAAACCCATTTCGGCGATGGATATGGGTTAGGGGTGTTACATGAATAAATTTATGTTAGCTCATGAATTGATGCTTTAAATGTTGATGATATTATCTATTTTGAATTGCTATATGAATGTTGTGATTATTTCATGTTCATATACTAACTTACTAAGCTGTAAAGCTTACCTTGTTTAATTTTCAATGTTTTATAGTTTTACGAAGCTAGCTCGAATCTGGGAATTGTCAGAGACTTCATCGCACTATCGATCATCTATTTTGGTACTTTTGAAGTTATGTATATATGGTATATGGCATGTATAGGCTTATGTCATTTTGATATGTTTGATGGATATGTATTTTGGCCATTTGAGTTGGCATAAGATGATGAACTTGATAATGCTTATGAATATGCAAATAGCTCTACTTTTAATGTTTGGTAATTGTTCCATAATGGATGAATGGAATTGAAGTGGTTATGTATGTTTGAATTAGTTTTGCTAAATGAATTATACATGTGATTTATGCTTAGAAAAGCAAGTTAAATTGTTTGGTATTTGAATAGGTAAATGGTATTGAATTGAGTATTGAACTTAGTTGAAATGGATATGATATGATTATGTATTGGTTGATGAACTTTGGTTGTATATTTGTGACTTAAAATGGTACCAATTGAGTTTACTTAAGTATGTGCAAAAAGGGTGGTGGCAAATTGGCTTTGCAAATGGCTTATTTTTGTCCACACGGGCAGAGACACAGGCGTGTGTCTCAGCCGTGTGAGACACACGGTCATGCTACAAGGCTGTGTGTCCCCTGGTGTTGAAATTGAATTGAAGTCAGTATGCTTCACGTGGTCTCACACACGGGCATGTGACTGGCCGTGTGGTATAAGTCAGTATACCCCCTTAAATGGCACACGGCCTAGCACACGGGCGTGTGTGGCCATTTCGTAGGGCACACGGGCTGGGCACATGGGCGTGTGGTTGGCTGTGTGACCTAAGTCAGTATACTCTCCAGTTTTCACATTGCTTGGCACACGGGCGTGTCGTCGACCATGTGATGCAAGTCAGTATGTATGCCCTGTTTCCACACGGCCTAAGACACAGGCGTGTCTACTAACCGTGTGAGGCACACGGCCTATTCACAAGGGCGTGTGACCCTTGTATGATTGTAAAATTTCTAAGTTTTTTAAAACTTCCGTATGTTATTGGTTTAGTCCTGAACACTTCTAAAGCGTGATTAAAGCCTCGTAGGCCCTTATAAGGGACAATGTGATTGTTTTGAATGATGTATGAAAATGTATGCTTGAGGTTAATAAATGTAAGCTAAATGTTGTATATTGATCGGTAATGCCTCGTAACCCTATTCTAGCAATGAATACGGGTTACGGGTGTTACAACACGGGCTAGCCACACGGTCATGTGACCTACACAGCTTATTCACATGGCTGTGTGAGTGCTGGAAATTAGGCAATTTTTGAACCACACGGCCTTAGAGACTTATATGGCATAGCCACAAGCATGTGGTAGACACGGCCTAGACATAAGGTCATGTGCTCTGTTTTTTACAAAAATTCATATTTCACTTTAAAACAATGTTTTAAATACTAAAATGTTTAAGAAACTTATCGAGCTCTTTCTTATAATTGATTTTAGTTAATTAATAACTCGATAAGTTTCTAATAAATTCCAAATGAAACCTTGCATGTTAAATTTTGATCGGTTAATACTATGATATTTAATGTAGCATTCCTATATTTGATCTGATTGTCGGGTTAAGTATAGAGGTGTTACATCATAATATTTCCTAAACTTAAAACAATATTATTCTTAAATATATTGAAACAACCATGTCCAAACTTAACATATAAATCCGGAAACATCAAGTTTTGAAATAAATATAATGTTTCTAGAAATTGAAGTTACATAAAGAGCTTGAAATAGGTTTAAATGATAACCACTATCCAAGACCAAACAATAAGTCCCTATGCCTTCAATTGAAGCCTTCATACGGTTCCCCATATATAGGAAATCTTTAGTTGGGTTTGTGGTTTGGATTGAAAGGAATCCTTGTATCATGTTGGATACATGAGTAGTAGAACTAGAATCTAACCACTAAGTATTATTATGAACTTCAATTACGTTTAATTCGAAACATACAAAAACATAAAATTTACCTTTCTTTTCGAACCAAACTTTGTGTTTTTGGAAATCTTTTTGATAGTGTTCTTTCTTAAAAAAGTGACACTTATATGCCATTTGTTCCTTTTTATTGCCATTAGAAACATTGACAGGCAAGTTTTTCTTCTTCTTAAACTTGTTGGTTGTTTCCTTAAGTCTTTTGCCAGCTCTTTGATCCATAAGGTTGATGGAATTAATTCTTTGACTCTTTAACCTTGCTTTCTCCTAATTGAGCTTACTAGTCAATTCATTCACATCCTACTTATATTTAATAATGTTACAATTAATTTGAAATGGCTTATAATTAAGAAGTAATGAGTTCAATATGAGCTACACTAAAAAAGTCATCCACGTCATCCCTAGGGTCTTTAGCCTTACTGCAATATTAGTCATCACGATGATATGTTCTTGCGTACCCTTCGATCCATCATACTTCATGGTCATGAGTTGTAACATTAAAGTACCAATGACTGACATATTCGTAGAACGAAAAAGTTCTTCCACAAAAATAAGATATTCTTTCGCACTTTCAATTTGTGGAATTGTAGTTTTAATGTTGTTTATAAGGCTTAATTTGTTTGATCATTCCCATTGTTTATGGTATAACATATCTTCCTCGCTGTTTGAATCAATAATAACAACAAGTCTATCTTCTAATAGTGCCAAGTCAAGATCCAAGACACCTAAATGGAACTGGACTTGTTCACTCTATTCAAAGAAATTTAACCCATTAAATAAGGTAACAGATGAAACTTGCAAATGAAGAGAAATAGTTCCAAAATAATCAATAAAAGGAAAACAATACATAAATGCTCAAATATTGAAATCAGATTTGCAAATAATCCAAGTATATCCCAGTTTTCTTTTAGGTAGATACTAAAATATACCATCAATAAATGCTAATAATCTTTATGGAAAAATAAATAATTTTCATCAAATATACACGTTGTATTTGGACATTCAAATATATATATATATATATATATATATATATATCTAACAAAAATATTAATTTATCACCATAATTTTCACTATTCATAGAATAAATAAATTCCCTTTAGGCAAATTCTGAAGTTCTAATAAGTAGTGAAAGTCAATTATCCATTTTCCATCATATGCATTTAATTAATTACATGAATATTGAAATTTTATATACATGATTTAGTTGACATCTACGAAAACTTTCAAATTTGACCACTTGGGTAACTAAATATACATCTGTAAACTTTAAAATATATAGATATTTCAACATTTTTTTATTTATAAATTATGCTAATTCTGAGTAAAAATATAACACTTTCTGTGGTTTTATACTTAATTTCATGATATTTTGTTATTTCCATAGGAATGTGTTAAGTTTACGAATTTTATGCTAAATACATGTTATTTTGTTATTTTTGTTGATTAATTGTGTTAAGGGAAATGATGGTAGAATTTTGGTTGTATTTGAGTCTTAGATAGGTACATGTTGAAAGGATGATAAATGCAATCACATGGATTTCAATTGGTGATAATCCGTAATTAATTTCTAAAAGGCCCAATATTGTCTAAATAAGAAGCCCAAAGCCAATTTCATTTACCTAAATTTACCAGAGAATAAGTTGGCAAAATTCACTACTAAAATTAGCAGTCCCTAACCAACCTTTCAAACTCCCAAATATAGCATATATGACCCAATATTGCACCAAATAAGATCAGCATGAGAACTTCCTTAAAAAAGGCCTTCAACCATCCATCTATTACTAAAAATAACAGTTAAAAACCACTACATTTGGACCACATATTGGTCGGCCACACAAGGAATGAGTAAAGCTAACTTCCTTACTAAAAATAGTGACTAAGGGACGACAACCAAAGGAAGAGGAAATTAAGGAAACTTTCTTGTTAAATTTAGTAAGGAAGACTTAGTCTTCCACCATACAAGGGATGACATAAAGCATGGAGGTTATGGAAGATTTATTTCCTATTTTTGGCATGGGCACATAATCTATAAAAGGAGACTTCCATTCATCATCAACATCTTCCATATTCTTTCTTAAGTGTTATTTCCCTATTCATGGCTTGCTAAACACTTAGTTCCACAAAATAAGGCAATCACTTGCCAAAATGAGAGCAACTAGGAGATTGACTTGAAAATGTTTAGGTGATTTTCACTTAAAGATGATGAGGAAAGCCACTATGGGAACCCATAAGGAGCAGCCGTAGATAGCCCCCTGCATTCAGCCGTTTACTCTTCGCATTGTGAAATGACCATGGATAGCCTCCCTCGGCTGCTCTTTCTTACCCTTCTCTTTACTGTTAAATTATTGTTTTCTATGTTGGAAGACAATATTGCATCCCATCTTTATATTTTCAGTTTAATATGACATGACTTATTTTTGTTTATTCAAAATGGATATGAATCTTGATTTGAATTTATTGTGCAAATGATTATTTCATTCATTTAGGTTTAATTCATGTTTATACTTGTGAATGTATGACCAACATTTGTAGGTAATTGAAATAACTATTTAATCTAGGAAAAGTAATAGTTAATAGATGTAAAACTTAAATGGTGCCTATCATATCGATTTCGGATGATAATTGTTGTATGCATAAACTGTGTAAATGCCCAGGAGGGTGATTTTTAAGTTAGTTCTTTGACATAGGGATATGCTAATTAACTTAGGAACAAAATAAGACTTCGGGAGGAGCCTATGCCTTAATTAAATGTGTTTAATGAATTTTCATATTGCCACGAACCATTCGTGATATCCTCTTTTTTACTACCAATGAATTCTTATTAAAGTGAAATCTTTTATTTTAGTCTATTCATGTTATGTTATATTATTCCTTATGTTTATTTTCTGTTGTGATTATTTTCTGTAAGACATGGTGTTTTATTTTGTGAGTGTTTGAATTCTGATTACATTATAATTTATATTGCAAATTTTATCAACAATTCCTTCTTTATTTTATTTTTAACCAAATTGATTAAAATTAACTTTGCAAATAATTCACTCAACAATTCCTGTGAAAACAATACCTTTTACTTACTACTTATTACTTTTACGATCATGTACATTTGCACGTAATCACCGAACAACAACATCCCATAGGTATCAAATTAAAATATTCAATTTTAAACAACAAAAACTTTAAAGCCCATTTATATAAAATACTTAAAAATCTCATAGTTTAATCCAGCCTAAATTTTCACTAATATAAATTAAAGGAATAATAAACTTTTTCAAACATGATTTAATTATATAATATATATAATTAAAATAGCACTTTTAGTAACAAATATGAGCAAATGCGATACAATGCAATCATCCATCCATCAAATTAAAATAACAATACAGTCGTTATTAACAATTAAGAGGAAATTAAATGCAATGCGATGGAATATTGTAATGCATCCATCATCCCCAACTCTAATGTAAAAATTTATGATTATCAAACAAATAAAATCAAAAGTCGACATAACTTAGAACTCATAATTACAACTAATCATGGTCAAATTGGGTCGATACAAAATTTTAAATATGTTTTTTTTTAAATTTGAATCCAGATTAAAAGTATTAAATTCGTACAATTCGACTAGCTCGTATTAATTTTTTTAGATTATTTTTATATAAAAACAAAATTAAAACATATAATACATCAAATACAGTAAAAAATATTAACATTTTTTCCGAAATTGAAAATAAATTGAAAAAAGTTTTTATGCTTAAATAACACTAATATAGTTGCAACTTAACAAGTACTTTAAAATAGTAACAAAATTAATAATAAAATAAGAGTTATACAATATCTAAGTAATAACAATATAATAGTAGCAATATAATAGCGAAATGGTAGCAAAACAACAAAAAAAAAGTTTAAGTTGATCCGGGTCGGGCCAAACTTAGGCCTAAGCTAAAAATCATACCCAAGGCTCAGTCTGTTTAAGAAAAGGACTTTATTTTTTTCTAAGTTAATTTTTCAAACCTATATTTTTTATTTAAACTCTACCACTTTTTAAATAGACTTTCAGACCTTTAACGAGTAACCCGACCTATAATAAGAATGATTTCACGTGTTGTATGTTTGCTATTTTGGGGTTGTCTCATAAACATCAAGCAGACCATGAAAAAATATTTCAACGAGAGAAACCAATTTTGAAAACCTATAAAACCTAATGCCATTAAAAGTCACATAAATTAATTCTTAATAATAATAATAATAATAATAGTGGCATATTTAGTGGTGGGCAGAGATTCCCTTTAAAATGGAAAATCACCTATTTAGGATATTTAGAAATTTTAAAATTTTAAATTAATAAAAGTAAAATTATATTTTAATTCAAAAAAATGATAAAAATTGATTTAATATTTTAAAAATTAAAATTCAATTTCAATTCATAAAAATGATAAAAATTAATTTAATATAAATTAAAATTTAATTTTAATCCCTAAAAGAATTTTGAGGCTTCCCCATGAATGATGTGATGGTGGTGATCATCGTGATCATGCAACGATTTTATCATTCAGCGAAACTTAATGCTAATTAGGAACTTCAGTATTATTATTAAAAAGAATCATGGTAGCTTAATGCTGCAACTTCAAAGAATATGATTTTTAATCGTATAACTCTTCAATAGCATATACTATAAGTTAATAAAATTATATCAATTAATGAAAGATTATATATTCCTCAGGTAAAATTTTTAATATCTAGATATTATAAAAATAAAATTTTTAATAGTATATAAATAATTATTTAGAATCTTTAAAATAATATAATTTTCACAAATATAAAAAATACTTAATGCAGAATTGAAGTTGACTATCAAACTTAATGATCAACTTTTAACATGCGTGATAACAAGGAATTTAGATAATTAATTAAGCGCAACCCGTATTTTGCAAGTAAGGCTAAATTAAATTTTGCTAAATTTTGGAATCCCATTCCTCGATTTTCTTTCAGCTCACATAAATGTCTCCATTCACACTAATGGATTTAGTGTTTTCCATGGTTTTTCTACCACCAAAAGGAGCCACATATGCTCTCCAATTCCACACAAAATGAATTTGGAAGTAAAAAACATATCATGGAATACGTATGAATAACCTGCAACACAAATTTAATAAACACCTCATTCCCTCCTTGAGACAAATGATTTATACTCCAGCTATTAATTTTCTTCCTTATCCTATCTTTGATAACCTAAAATGTCTATTTTTTCCTCCTCCCAACCATGTTAGGCAATCCCAAATTCTCTTCTGGCTTTGATGAACTTTGTACATTCAAATTTTGGGACACTAACATTGTGTCTTGGTTTGAAACATTTGTGTTGTAGTAAATTGTGGACTTTTCAAAATTCACACATTATCCTGAGCAATCCTCATACTCTTTAAGAATCTTTTTAATGTTTTGTGCCCCAACTTTTGTTGCATCTCCAAACAAAATGTAGTCATCTGCAAACATTAAGTGTGAAATAAGAGGTCCCCTTCGACTAACTTTAGCCTCCCATAATAAACTTTCTTGTTTTCCCATTCTCATAAGTGATGATAGACCTTCGCAACAAAATAAAAAGAGATAGGGACTCAAAGGATCCCTTTGCCGTAATCCTCTGCTAGGCTTAAAAGTCATTTCTTCTTCTCTATTAAGAACATTAGAATATGACACCATACTTATGCAATGCATAATAAAGTCCACCCAATATCTAGCAAACCCCATTTTAAGCATCACACTTCTAAGAAAGGCCCACTCCACTCTATCATAAGCCTTGCTCATATTTAGTTTTAACGCCATGAAACCTTTCCTCTTTTTTTTTTTTTATAAAAAGTATGGAGTATTTCGTATGCAATCAGAACATTATCTGTAATCAAATGCCCTGGCACAAAAGCACTTTATGCTTCATCGATACAAACATCCAGAACCTTTTGGAGGCGATTAGCAATAGTCTTAGAAAATATTTTATAAAGAACATTACAAAGACTGATAGGGCGAAAATTCATCAAATTAATAGGTTGACTCACCTTAGGAATGAGCACAATATGGGTACAGTTCAATGCTTCCAAGGACTGACCTCTATTTAAGATTTAAAGACAGAAAGTGCCTATATATTTTCTAATAAAGTGCTGATATAGTAGATCCTATCCCTTTTATACCCGAAACAATTTCCTCTTTTGAATATGCAGCAGTTAACACCTAGTTCATCTCCTCTGAAATGCAGCTATTAATCCTCATGAGAATATGATAAACCATAAAAGTAACATTTTTTAATCCCATGCTTGACATGTTTTTGGATGATTTATTATGTGAATTAGCGAATTAGCGAAAAACTGGCCAAAATTAGACAAAAAGAGCTATTTCTAGGAACCGCACAGGTTGGCCACACGCTGATGTGCCAACCCGTGTCGATTTCAAACCCTGTTTCTCCTTTACGCAAAAAAAAAACCCAATTTTTAGGGTTTATGAGCATTCTAAAATTTATAAATACATATTAGAGGGGGACTAAAGGGAGCACGGAGAGTAGAACGAAGAAATTACTCGAAGAACACTGTCAAAATCAACTCAAAAGCAGATCTCCTTCGAGATTAAAGATCTCCATTCAAATTTCCTTCGAAGTTTTATTGGGTTTCTTATGTCTTGTTGTTATTCTAATTTTGAAATGCTTCCTTCCTAGATTATGAACTAAATTCCCTAAATACCTAGGGAGGATGAAACTATGATGGATCTTGTTATTTAATTTATGATTTACATGATAAATACTTGATTTCTTGTTCTCAATTATGTATGCTTATTTCTTGCTTTAATATTTTCAATATGTTAATTCAAGTGTGATGTACTTATTTCAGTGGAGCAAAAGTTTTAAAAGTAGATCTAGCATTATTAGTGGAGTTGCATGCAATCCTAGAAATAGGACGACATAAATCTACTGGATTAGAGTCAAATCTAATAGGGAATCCATAGATCGAGTTAATGCTACAATAGGGATTTTAATTAGAAAGAGATTTCAATTAATCAACTTAGAGTCCGTTGTTCTTACTTTCAAAAGAGATATTAACATAAATTAGGGATTTCTATGGAACATGGCACAAGTGAATATATCATTTAATTTAGATTCAGAATAATAAGTGAAGTCTAGGTAGATTCTTTCCTGGGCATTGTCTATCTCATTGGTTTTCTTCAATTATTTTCCCAATTCGCTCTCTGTCACGTTCTTAGTAATTAGTTTAGTTAATTTTAGATTAAAAATAATTCCTCAATTATCGACTAGTTAATAAAAAAGATAGTAATTACTAGTACTTTTAGTCCTCATGGATACGATATTCCCGACTCACCATAGCTAAACTACTATTCGATAGGTGCACTTGCCTTTGTCGTGATTTTAGTTAGTTTAGTGACTCACTAAGTTTTTGGCACCGTTGCTGGGGACTAAAATATTAGGAACACTCGATTTTTATTAATTTAGCCATTTTTATTTTTATTGCATTTTATTTTTGTTTTTAGTTTAATTTTTGTTTTCTAATTTTTCTTTTGTTTGCTTCTGGCAGATTCCTTTAGTTTATGACTAAAAGAAACCCGTCAGGACCTTTAGTATTCGACAGTGAGATTGAAAGCACAACTCGTAGAAATCGTAGAGAAGTAAGGCAGAGGACACAAAGTACAGTGGAAGAGCAATAGGACGTTATTGTTATTACTGAGGAGATGACTGAAAATCAAAATAATCAGCTACCTCCTATGGTTGCTGCAAATCCTATAAATTCAGATCCTGCCCCTCGTACCATGTACGATTATGCCAAGCCCACTTTAACTGGGGCTGAATCGAGTATCGTAAGACCTGCTATTGCTGCGAACAATTTTGAAATAAAGCCGAACACTATTCAAATGATCCAACAATTTGTTCAGTTCGATGGTTTGCAAAATGAAGATCCAAATACTCATTTGGCCAACTTTCTGGAATTCTGCGACACTTTCAAGATTAATGGCTTTTCTAACGACGCCATTTGCCTACAGTTGTTTCCCTTCTCATTGAGAAATAAGGTTAAACAGTGGTTGAACACCCTAACATGAGGTTCTATCACTATATGGGATTAAATGACCAAAAAATTCTTACTGAAGTATTTTTACGTGCTAAGGCAGCCAAACTGAGGAATGATATCTCTTCTTTTGTACAAAGGGATTGAAAGATCATATATGATGCATGGGAGAGGTATAAGGATATATTGAGAATGTGACCTCATCATGGGTTACCTCTATGGTTACAGGTTCAAACCTTCTACAATAGTTTGAATCCCTCAACTAGGCAATTGATCGATGCAGCCGCCAATGGGACTCTGAATAACAAAACACCTGAAGCAGTTTATGAGTTTATAGAGGAAATGTCACTGAATAATTATCAGTGGCAAGTCATGAGGACGAAGCCAATGAAAGCAACCAGTGTTTTTGACATTGCTGCAGTCACCATGTTATCAAATTAAGTAGAAATTTTGAGTAAGAAAATTGATGGTTTATATGGTTCTACGTAGGTATATCCGGTGATGCAGTGCGATATGAATGAAGGAGGGATGAATAATCCAGAATGTCTATCCTACAGCCCTAGCACAGAGAACGAACAAATCAACTATATGGGTAATAATTCTAGACCTCAGAATAATCCCTATAGTAACACTTATAATGCATGTTAGAGGAACCATCCCAACTTCTCTTGGGGTGGTCAAGGAAATTAAAGACCATAACCCTCTCCAGGCTTTCAACAACAACCGCACCAACAAGAAAAAAAGCCAAATCAGAAACCTTTTTCAAAAACACCAAAATAGCACTTAAAAATCAACAAGCGTCGATTCAATGACTTGAGAACCAAATAGGACAGCTTGCTAAGTTGATCTCAGAAAGACCACAAGGTAGCATGCCTAGCAATACTGAAACTAACCCAAAAGAGCAGCTTCATGCGATTACTGTTCGAGATGAAGAAAGGTTAGTTGAATCTGAACCAGAACCAAGGCAAGAAAGTGTGGTAAGTAAATGTAAGGTTGATGTAAGCCACAATGAACAAAAATTCGGTTGGTAAGGAGTATAAACCTCGAGTACCATATCCCAACGCGACTAAGAAAGACCACACAAATGAATAATTTGGTAAATTTCTTAAACTTCTGAAAAAGTTGGATATTATCTTACCGTTTATTGAAGCTCTTTCGCAGATGCCCAATTCCGTAAAATTTTTAAAGGAGCTTTTGGCAAACAAATGGAAGTTAGATGATTCGTTGCATGTGAAACTAAATGCAGTTTGCTCAGCTATCTTGCAGAATAAACTACCCAACAAATTGAAAGATCCAGGGTGTTTTACTATTCCTTGTTTAATTTGTAGTTTAAATGTTAACAATGCTTTGGCTGATTTAGGGGCAAGTATTAATGTCATACCCTATAAATGGTTTAAACAACTAGTTCTTAGGAAACCCAAACAAACTAGGATGAGTTTTCAATTGGCAGATAGAACCATTAGATTTCCTAGGGGTATTGTTGAAGACGTTCTTGTCAAAACTGACAAATTTATATTCCCAGTCGATTTTGTTATCTTAGACAGGGATGAGAATAGTGATGTACCTTTAATTCTAGGTCGACCCTTTTTAGCAACTGCTAGAACTATCATTGATGTTAGTACAAGTGAATTGATACTTCGTGTAGGAGATGACACGATTACTCTCCAAGCTCGTGATTCTGCTAAGATATCTAGTGATCGACATGATTATATGAGTTCTGTTAATGTGAGTAACCTTATGGCTCAACCTTCTTTGCAGGAAACCCCTCGAAAAAACGTGATAGAGCCACGCTCCAGTTTATGCAACAAAAACAGAACAACTCATGGAGAACGAAGGCTGCAGATCGATGAACTAGATGAATGACGGACACATGTTAATGAGAAACTGAGAATACATGGTGCAGAACTAAAGCGCCACCATAACGAGCTTAAGGATGGAACGAACCATCTTAAGGTTAGGGACCAAGTACTGTTAGATAAAACGGACCCTCAAATTGCCACTTTAGTGCTTAATACAAACGGAATGACTTCTTTTATGGTATTGAATGTTTTCCCATATGGTACAGTCGAGGTAAATCATTCTGAATTCGGCACTTTTAAGGTAAATTTTACTCGACTCAAATCTTATCTTGATAATAGAATTGACAGCAAGAAAGAGAAGTTTCAACTCCGCGAACCACCGTAACCATGCGAATAATGAGGTAAGTCGAGCTTAGACTTTAAATAAGCGCTTTTTGGGAGGCAACCTGAGCGTTAACACTGCTAATTTCTCAATTTTATCTCATTATATTTTTAAAAATAATTACTTTTCCAAAAAAAAGTGTTTTTGACCCACATGACCTAGACATACGGGCTTATCCCTAGCCGTGTGGATAAAAAGGGGTCCGACAGTGAGTTACACGGCCTGGACACACGGGTGTGTCATTGGTTGTGTGGAGCCAGAGACTTAATTTTTTTAAAAATTTGATAGAGGCACGGCCTAAAATAGTCCACACGGGTATGTGCCGCGGCCATATGGACTATATGGCTAGGACACACGGGCGTGTCCTAGGCCATGTGAAACCTGAAGTTAATTTTTTCAATTTTAAAACAAGTTAAACAGATACATGGACAAGGCACATGGCCGTGTGCGAGACACGGCTGAGCCACACGAGCATGTAAGAGGTCACATAGAAGTGGGAGGAGCGAAAGAGGTACTACACGGCCATGCAACACGGCCGTGTGAAGACTGGGTTGACTTTTTTAAACGCACACGGGCCTCACATGACCGTGTCCCTATTTTAAATCCCTAATTCCCTTTTATTTTTATTTTTGTTTTGTCTTCTTCTCCTACCAAACCCTAGCCGCCGCACCCTCCAACTACCCTCGTTCCGGCCCCATTGTTTCCCCAATGTGCCTTTTCTGACCGTCGTCTCATATCACCGTCCTCTCCCTCAGCCTTCTCTCTTCCGTCCTAAGGCCAAACCACACTTCCCCTCTTTTTCCTTCCCTCGTCGAACACCTTTCACCCCGCACAACCCTCTCTCTTTTCCCCTTCCTGACCCCCTACTTCGGCCAACCTTTGCCCTTCCATTTCTCTATCTATCACCCTTTCCTTTCCCCTCTCAACCTCGACCCCCACAACCTTGCAACCCACCCGGACCTCTACCTCCATCGATTTCCCTATTTTTTCCTCCTATGCACAAACCAACTCCCACCGTCACACCCTGTCAGACCAAACCCCCACTCCCGCGTGTCTACCTCGCACCGTCCCTAGTCTCGTCGCTTGACCCTTACTCCGACCACCACTCCTACCATCGTCGGTTTCTTTTCTTTTTGTTATTATTATTATTATTATTATTATTATTATTATTATTATTATTATTATTATTATTAGTTTATTTTCTTATGTTTACTACTTTTATTTATTTCTTTAGCTATTCTTGATTATTTAATTTCTTGAATATTGATTTTGTTTATTCTTCATTTTAATTCTAGACATGTTTTATTTTACTTTATTATTTTATTCCTTTCATTCAGTAATATTATTCAATTCATTTGTTTTAGTTGATTTCATTTTTAATTTTATTCTTGCTAGTTTTAATTATTCATTTAATTATTAATTCTTATTAGTTTTATTTATTCTTATTACGTTTTTTGTTTGGTATAAGCATTTAGTTTTATCATGTTAAAAGACCATTTATTTAGTAGTTTAATTGTTGAGCTTCACTTAGATTTCGGTTTCCTCTTGGGTTATTTCTATTATGTTGGTTTATCTATTTAATTTATTTGATTGCTTTCTTACAGAATTAACATGATGAACACCCGTGGCAAGTCCAAGACCGCAGTCCCGGCTTCGAAGATGTGGAAGACCCATGGTGGGACCTCCTCCTTGAGCACTTTCACCCACCCCTATCTTCGAGTTTTTGCAGGCCCTTAGGAGGATTTGTATCAGCTCCTTCGACCACGACCACTCGGTCTAGGTCGCTATATTGATTGGACCGCGTTGGAGCAGGTCCGACTTGCTAATGATGTTCACACCTTCATTACTACAGCTCCGTGGGACAGATTCTTCTCCATCATCAAGCCCACTTATGTAGAGCTTACCTTGGAGTTCTGTGCGGCTTTTCTTGTACAGCAAGTCATGACGACTCATGACAAGCCAGACACCATCACTTTTCGACTTGGTGGTTTGGTGCGCCACATGAGCATCCCCGAGTTCGGTGCTGCTATGGGATTTTACATAGAGGAATTTATGAGTGCCGAAAATTTTCTTTGACTTTATCGGCATATCCATTACACTCCATATTGTTGTTGGACTGAGCTTACAGTGAGTCAGACACCATATGATGCGAGTCGCTCGAAGGCGACTTCTCTCTTTCCAGATTTACGGTATCTTTATGCCCTCTTAGCTCACATTTTGACTGGTAGAAGGGAGAACACTGGAGTCATTAGTACTCATGATGCATAATTTTTATAGAGCATGGCCACCGGGCATATATTTGACAGGCGCAATTAATCGCTTTAGCCTTTCGCCATCAGACTGACTGCCACAGGAAGGGCCCTATCTATTTAGGCCCTTATGTGACTTCCTTCGCTCAACACTTTGTCTCCTAGACACACCGGAGCATCCTCCTCACTCACACTTATCTGCCAGATGTCCCCTTAGGAAATCTCGAGCATAATACACATGAGGATGATCGAGCGACGTCGTGGAGTAGATCCCCCTTAGTATCGATTGTTTCATTGTGACGCTTAAAATGAACCTGAAAACTTCACTGATGATATTCCTCTCCATTACGAGGACCCACCACAACATCCACCTTCGAGTCATCGCCCTATTCTTACTGCTCCTACTTCAGAGGACATCTCAGAGCGACTCACTCGCTTTGAGCAATATTGCTCAGAGGTTTGACAGTCTTGAAGCAACATTGCAGAGGATATGTTAGCATTTTTATATCTCCTCTCCAATGCTGACGACTCATGACACCGATGTGTCTGATGATGAAGACCATTAAGTCCATTTATTCTATTTTATTTTATTTTTAGTTTTATTTCTATTTTTATGTTTATTGTTATTTTCTTAGACTTCTTTTGTTTTTTATATTTTGAACTATATTTTTATTTATTATGGTTGTTTCTAATTGAGTATGATCCTTTAATCTTCTTCACTACTTGTGTTTATTTTCTTAATAGCTTGCTCAGAATCATGCACTACATTTAAGATTTGTCTACAATTTCGATGTTTACTATTCTGGGGATTTTATCCAATATTCATGGCAGTTTCAATTCTCTCCCTCTCTTATGATATTCTGTTTCTTCTATGATTATTTTTGTTTGTACATTGAGGACAATGTACATCTTAAGTGTGGGAAGGTTATTTATATGGTTATTAGAAAATCCTAAATTATTTCTTGTGTTCGAGTAATTTTCTCATATTACTATTAGAATGAATTCTTATCGATTTGTGATTATCATTGATATGTTTTAGATTAAATTCATAGATATTTGTGCATTGATTGTTTAAACTTTAAAACATGAGAGAACCAAGCATGATAAGCTTATTTTCAGAATTAAATTTTTTTTAGGTTGTTTCCCTGAATTGAGTTGTTACCCTGAAGTTTGAGATTTGCAAGATTGATATCAAAAACCGTAATTTTTGTGAGATTTTGAGCATTTAGAGCTATACTTTTCCTGCTTATTTTATTATTGGTTATGGGTGTGTCAATATTGATTTGTTATTCTAGAACTTGCTTCGATTATGCATGTCGAGATCACACCTTTGATTTGATATACTGAGATGATAAAGGCACTTAAGATTTTAACCCACTTATCCCATAAAAAGCCTATGTTTATAATTAACCCTTAGTGAACCCCTTTGAGTCTAACACACCGTTTCTTGATTTACCTATTTAATGATAGCCCATAATTCATTTTTTTGTTCATTGAGAATTTTTCCTGTTTATTGACTCCATTTTTATCGAGATTTGATTTGGTTAATTGTCTGATTAAGCCTTTTGATTAAGTTGCTGAATTATTTCCTCTTATTTACATTAAAAAAAAGAAGAAAAAAAATACATATAGAGTTATCTAGTTCTTTATTAATTGAGCTTGAACAGTTAAATTCATATTTTGAGAAGAAGCTTGTGTTTTTCTTGAAGAGTTTCGATTAATGTAATTTTTTGTAATTCAGCATTTGTTATTTTTCTAGTTTGGTAATTTTTCAAATTCGATTTCAATTTTAACCAACATTTTCAGCCTTTCTCCACAGCCTTAACCTAAGCCCCCTTACAACCTCTTAAAGACCTTTTGATTTGTGTATCATCTCATTTTATAGTGGTGCAGATTTGATTTTCATGCAAGCCTATGGTAATGACTTTTAAGGTTTGACTATTGAGTGCTTATTTTTGAACCTTAAACACCTTGAGTGATTTGAGTAAATCTTTAGCGAGGATGTCAATTCTTGTCGTTTTTGAATTAAAGGTAAATACTTAGATAAAGGGAAATACCTCTGTTTTCATGATTTAAAAATGCTCGACTTGGATTGTTTGAATCTTTAATGCTCTTTTAGTTGAATTATCAATGTATGATTATTTGTGAATTATGACGAAACATTATTGATGAGAATTACGAGTTGAGAAAGTTTAATTTTAATTGTGAGTTGAGGATTTTGCTTGAGGACAAGCAAATGCTTAAGTGTGGGGATATTTGATAAACCATAAAAGTAACATTTTTAATCCCATGCTTAGTATGTTTTTGGATGATTTATTATGTGAATTAGTGAATTTGATGCTCCTAATCCTTTAAATTTATGTTTCTACACTTAGGTGAGCATAGGGAAGTGAAAGGAGCCAAAAATAGCCCAAAATCGGACAAAAAGAGCTGTTTCCAGGAACCACACGGCTTGGGCACTTCCACATGGGCTGGGCACGCGCCCGTGTGAGCCACACGGGCTGGACACACTCCCATGTGCCAGCCCGTGCCGATTTCAAACCCTGTTTCTCTTTTACGCAAAAAAAACTCAATTTTTTGGGTTTTTGAGCATTCTAAAGTTTATAATACATATTAAAAGAGGACTAAAGAGAGCACGGAGAGTAGAACGAAGAAGAACACCGTCAGAATCAACTTAGAAGCAGATTTCCTTTAAGATTGAAGATCTTCATCCAAATTTCCTTCGATGTTTTATTGGGTTTCTTATGTCTTGTTGTTATTATAATTTTGAGATGTTTCCTTCCTAGCTTATGAAATAAATTCCCTAAATACCTAGGAGGATGAAACCTATGATGGATCTTGTTATTTAATTTCTAATTTACATGATAAATACTTGATTTCTTGTTCTCAATTATGTATGCTTATTTCTTGCTATAATATTTTCAATATATTAATTCAAGTGTTATGTGCTTATTTCAATAGAGCAAAAGCCCCTCTTTAAGAGTAAATCTAGCATAATTGAGTGGAGTTGCATGCAATCCTAGAAATAGAACGACATAAATCTACCAGATTAAAGTCAAATCTAATAGGGGAATCCATAGATCGAGTTAATGCGACAATAGGGGTTTTAATTAGAAAGAGATTTCAATTAATCAACCTAGAGTCAGTTGTTCTTATTCTCGAAATAGATATTAACATAAATTTTCTTCAATTATTTTCCTAATTCGCTTTCTGTCACGTTCTTAGTAATTAGTTTACTTAATTTTAAATTAAAAACAATTCCTCAATTTATTGGCTAGTTAATAAAAAGATAGTAATTACTAGTACTTTTAGTCCTCGTGGATACGATATTCTCGACTCACCATAGCTATACTACTATTCGATAGGTGCACTTGCCTTTGTCATGATTTTAGTTAGTTTAGTGACTTACCAGAATATGATTCGGATCACTGATCCCTTTAGTGGAAAAGAGATTAATGAAATAGTTTCTAGCAATCTCCTTTATTTCCTTATCATTTGAAACATTATGTCCATTCATGTTCTGCAACAAACAGATCCAATTCATTCGCTTCATTTGGGACACAAAATTGTGAAAAAACAACGTGTTCCGATCACCCATCCTTAACCAATTGACCTTCACTATTTGTTCGCAATAAATTTCTTCTTTATCTATTTCCATATTAAGATGAAGTTTTGCCTCCAACATTTCAGCAATAACCTCTTCATTATTGTCACAATTATTCAAAACTTCAAGTCTCCTCGAAAGATGCCTTGAGAGACCAACCGTATTCTTTTTAATCTTCTCAGACCAATCTTTCAAACTATTGCATAGGATAACAAGTCACTCTAAAATATTTCCCCTACTTTCCTCCTACAAAATACGCACTATTTGTTCACAAGATTCTTCCAATGTCCACCAAGCCTCAAACTGAAACTTCTTGTTTTTGCTCCTTACCTTTTCCCTATTTATAACAATAAAAAGAGGACAATGATCTGATATCAAATACACCAAATGATGTAAAGAGAACTACGGGAAAAGATCAATCCAATTAGAATTTGCCACCCTCTAGCAAGCCTTTCATGAATGCTTGGTTTTGTCAAATTTCCTCTTTCCCATGTAAACCAAGGCCCCAAAAACCAAATATCATTTAATTAAGAATCATATAACTGTTGAAAAATCATGTTTGGAAAATGCAATAGAATATAAATTTAGGGAAAATCAGAGTTTTTTTTTTAAATTCCAAAACAAGAACTTGGTTGTGATATCTAAAGTAATAAACACTTAATCAAAATTGTACCTTTTCGATTCGTCTAGGATGAACGCTTCGACTAAATAGTCTTCTTTGCTATCTTCAAGGTCACGTCTGTCGAGTGTGAGCTTGTGATCGTGATTTTCCGTGATAAGTTTTATAAATTTATAATTAATCATTCTTGAAACTAACTATTATCACGATGTAGGCAAGTGTACCTATCGAACAGTAGTATAGCTTTAGCAAGACCAGATTGTCGAACCCAAGGGAACTAAAAGAACTAGTAATGACTGTCTTTTTATTATCTAGCCTAAGAATAATGAGGTTTGTTTTAATTAACTAGTTACTAAACTAAGAGATCATAGAAAATAGAATTGGGAAATTACTTTTGGAAAAACGATTGATTTAAGGCAATACCTAAGGAAAAATCCACCTAGACTTTACTTGTTATTTTGGCTCTGAATCTGACGATTTATTCATTTAACTTGTTCCGTAGAAATCCCTAAGTTATATTATTATCCCTATTTAAGACTAATAAAGTCTGACCTTAGATTGAATAATTGAGACTTTTCTCTAATTAACACCCTAGGGTTGCATTAACTCGATCTATGGATACCCTTATTAGGTTTCACCCTAATCCGGCAAAATCTTGTCACCCTATTTCTAGGTACGCAATCAACTTCGCTTAATTATGACAAAGCCACTCTTAGACAGGGACTATTCATCTTCCAGCTAAGAGCATTAACTTGAATCAATATCTTGAAATACCGAAACAAGAATTAAGAACACATAATTAAGAACAAGTCAAATATTTATCATACAATTCAGAAAATAATAACAAGATTCGTCTTAGGTTTCATTCCCCTTAGGTATTTAGGGGTTTTAGTTCATAACTAAAAAGGAAAACATCTCAGAAGAATAAAGAATACAAAACATAAAGAAAACCCAAAACTCCTGAAGAAAATTAAGGAGAGATCTTCAGTTTTAATGATGAATCCAATTTCTGAGATGGATCAATTGGCTTTCTTGGAGTAATTCCTTACTCCCTATTCTCCACCTCCCTTTTAGTCTTCCTCTAGGGTGTTTAAATAGGCTTTAGAATGCCTAAGAGCCCTCAAACTTGCCCTTTTCAGAATAAAACTTAGCTAAGGCTCCGCAAGGACACGCCCATGTGCGATTACTTGAGGCCATGGTCGAGGCTGAGAGATCAACACACTCGTGCTGAGGTTGTTTTAGGCTGTGGTCGAGCCTGTTAGAATGGCACAGGCGTGTGTTTTGGCTATGTGGGGAAGTCCAGGTCGTGTTGTTTTCCTCCGTCGGCCTATTTTCTCCGTTTTAGGCTCGTTTCTTGTTCTTTTTGCTCTCCTATGCTCACCTAAGTATAAAATATGAAATTAAAGGATTAGGAGCACCAAATTCACCAAATCTAAGGGAAAATCATTCATAAACGTGTTAAGCAAGGGATAAAAATATGTATAAATTACGATTTATCAGCTTGCTTCGAATAAAAAATCACAAAAATTACTAGTGGGGTGATTTTGCAATTTCTCTAAACTTTTGGGTCAAGTTGTAAATAATAAAAATATCTTTACAACTTTTTCTAAAATAATTTCTTAAAAAAATTTTCTCTTTACAACTTTTTCTAAAATAATTTCTTCAAAAAATTTTCTCTTTACAACTTTCTCTTGAATTCAAGTGTATGTAAATAATGACCTAAGACTCTCTTTATATAGGGAGAGTTTAGAGAGTTCAACTATGATTAAATTTAATCACTTTAATATTAAGATAACCACTTTAATATTAAATTAATAAAATACTATTAAGATAAGTATTAAATTTAATTTAATATTAAATCTATTAAAATAATATTATTTTTGGAATAGTTAATATGAAATCAAATTCTCTGGTAGAGTCCCAATAGGAGTGTAATTCTTCCACTGCTCAACTACCGAAAAACCATCATCGTCGACCATTTTTCTGCCATAAGAATGCCGTCGTCGCAGCCGTCGGCACCTCAAGTTGGTTCAGTTCCTATCGGTTC
Organism: Gossypium anomalum; assembly: GCA_025698475.1. NCBI lineage: Eukaryota > Viridiplantae > Streptophyta > Magnoliopsida > Malvales > Malvaceae > Gossypium > Gossypium anomalum. The sequence continues at coordinate 14,520,151 of CM046960.1, forward strand.
AGTTCGAGTCAGTGACGGTCCGACTGATCCAATCTAACCATCGATTGGACTGTCGGCTCGATTGCACATACCAGGCCAGTTCGACCAATTTTTGGGTCTTAGTCTCGGTTTTGGGCTCCCAGGCCTAATTTACGATCTTAGGTCCAATTTTCTAGTTCAATTATCCATTGTACCAATTGTCTGACTTGAAAAATTAATTTCCAAAAATATCATATTAATTTTAATTAATTTTATTTTATTTGATCAAAAATTAATTTTCCCAAAAATCACTTAGATTTTCAAATTTAATTTTTCAAGAAAATTATCTAATCAAATTCTCTAGTTGAACAATTCTTATGACCGCTCAATTTAATTCCAGATAGAATAAATCGACTTAATTAAATTATTTCCAAAGTCGTAGAATTTACTTCTAATTTAAATGTAGTTTGATCGAGCTTTTGTTGAGCCAACAGAGGGACCAATCAGACATATACAATTAGACTCTAGTAATTACAATTATGTCCAGAAGCATCATTCCGATAATTCGCAATTACTTAATCATGAAATCAGTCCACAAGGACTATCATGATTGAAAACTCCTTATTGTATACTCTTTACGAAACCAATTCATCCAACTGCTTTTCCTAATGACCTTGTCATGTGTGTGTTACCCTCATATGATATCCTTGATTCCTTTGAGTTAAATTCGTTCACTCAATACAATTCTATTTTATTTCATTGTTACCATTGTCTCTTCTTAATGATCAATATGATCACCATTAACAAATAACTGTGATATCACCATTAACAAATAACTGTGATAAAATGCTCGTTTGAGAATGAGCAACCCGTGACCACGTTTCATATTTATCAATCTACACAATGCTAATGAGAAGATATCGTTACCTCTTTAATTGAGCTATGAATTCCACTGTTGCTAGTAAAGCAATGCCATACACAAGTTATGTACCCAACATACCAGCTATCAGCTCGATCATCTTTAGAGCATAAGCCTTCACTTATATCAAAGCACATGAGTTACATACGCATGGTTAGTGACTAACTCAAGATTTAGGTAAATCACACGATGAATGTCACAAGTGAATTAATTCACAAACGAATTCAGAATTAATTTATCTTAGGTTCAATCCAATGTATCATTCTCCCAATGAATACATCTATGTCTTTACTCGTGGAGTCAACTATTCTCATAGCCAAGACTAACCATCTCCTCAATTGGAATTGTAGACGACATAATAATCTTTCTTAGTATTTGAATCAAATGCTCGCTTTGATTCTTTTACAGGATTATGGACTCGTTTAGATTATTTACTAAAGTAATTTTTCTTCCTCGTAATGTAAACGTTTTTACAATGCCACTTATCATCATTTTGAACTTAAACAATCAATGAGCTAATATTTGCTTGTCCCAATTTTGCTATGCATGCAAAATATGAAAGATAGAAATGCAAAAGACATAATAGTGAAATATGAAATTTATTTATTCATCATTCAAATACATAGAAAACGATTACATGTTTACTGTAATATGGACAAATTTCCCAACAATAACACCCTACAAAATTCTTCCATCCGACTTTCATCCCTTGACACACCCCCAACTTTTTCATTAGCGTACTTGATTTCGTTAAAATCACCACACACCATCCAAACTAGATCTTGATTTCTACCAAGTCCTCTCAATAAGTTCCAAGTATTGATTTTATCCCATGAAATTGGAGAATCGTAAAAACCAATCATACGCCATTTTTCCTTATCTCCCTCCTCACTAATCTCAACATCAATATGATTTATCAAGAAGCTACGAAGTTGAATAGTAACATCACCTATCCAAGCAAGACATAAACATCCTCTTGTCCCATTAGCGGGAACATCAATACCATTATGAAAACCCCACCTTTTCCGAACATTTTCCATCCTCTTAGCATTCAATTTTGTCTTCATTAAGAATACAATTTGGGGACAACCTATTTCAGAATATGCTAAATTCTCTGGACTATCCATAGATTCCTCAAACCATAAATGTTCCAACTCAAAATTTTCATTACTTCCGGTCGGCTTACCTACTGGCAACCATCGATATCCGTTTAAAACAAGCACTTTTACACTCATCATTAATTCCAATAAATTAGAAATTCTAGAAAAATTGGAATCCGACCTAACCAAACGAGATCTTTTCTTTTCATTAATATTTTCCAACAGGCTTTCCTCCAAATCATGTTCCATTTGAACTTGGGCTGGCCTACCTGAAGATCCCACCACTCCCATATCATTTTTATTTTAAGATCCCTCCAAATTAAAACTCAAGATTAGATTTATGGTTTGCCATGATTCTCCCCTTTTGTCAGCCTATAGATTCTGCTAAATTGCTTGTTGCCCCTGATTTACACAAGAAAATTCTGAATCACCTCCCTCTTGGAGCCACATACTGGTCATTGTTGTGGCCTTTCGTGGTTGCGCCTTCAACCAGATCCCATCCACACTCTAATTCCTTACTACCTTGATTCAAACGAATGGGACAAAAACTACCACCAGGGCCTAAACAGTCACACAAAAAGAAAAAGAGAGTGAATTTTTCATAATGAAAACTTGCATAAACGAATTTAGATTGATAAATCATAATTTTTTTCCTCCTTTTCAACGGTCTATGAATATCCAACTATACTCAAATACGCAAATAGTTCTGAAAACCTTTACTCACTTGCTTTGCATCATACTCAATGAAATTTCCAATGAAATTCCCAAACTACTTTGCCACATTCTCCAAAAAATAACCCAGTGGTGAATCATGGATTTGAACCCAAAAGAAAGAGTAAACTAATGGGATTTACATTGGATCCTCATTTTCTTATAAACGATGAATAGCCAAGAGATGGTTATTAAATCTCCACGGGGCTTCATTAACCACTCGTTCCACATCAATTTCATGATAAAACTTAAACATATAACGTTTTCCCCTTAGATCTGTAATCTGAACCCCCCAAGAGGGTGCCATAAATTTGCCATCGTATTTCTCATGGCTGAGAAATGGACAACACTTGCTTTTAAAAAAATCCTACCAAACAGAATTCATACATCAAGTGTTGAGTATTCACATCACTCTGGAGGCTCCAAGCCTCATCTTCACCATTGTAAATATTCAGATTTGCCATTCCTCTCTCCATAGGCTTCAAAAACAAATCCAAACACCTAGAACAAGTGAATCCCAATAAGAACAAAACAAAATATCAGATCAAACACTAGCGACTAAAAAAACAAGAAAAGGAACCAAAGACGTGCCACAAGAGCAGACTAAATTTCCTTATTTATAAATTTTAATTGGTATATTATTTTAATATTAATTACGTGATAATTGAGATAATTAGAAATCTACTCGAGATAATTAGAAATCTATTCAAAGAATAATTCTATTTTACATTAATAAAACTAGTAAAATTAAAAAAAAAAGTAAAATTAACATAACTCATTCATGTCAAAGTTTTTTTAACTTATAATTATAAATTATAATTATCATAAATTTTTTTATCATTTTAAAATTAAAATATAATTAATTTTAAAATTAATTGAATAATATGTTAGAAAATAAAAGATGTTGTGGTGAGACATATTATAGATGATCTAAATAGTGTTGATTTAATTGACATATTGTCCTTGCCGTTTTAGCCAAGGTTCTGACTTTCATTATTTGTGCTTGTTTACATATCTAAACTCGTTTTCAACAAGAAATTAGAAAATTGAGTTTTAATTTGGAAACACCTATTAATAAAATTTATAGAAAATGATTGAAAAGAAAAAGAAAACAATAATTACTACATTTTGCTGTTATTGATAGATTTGTAAAATAAATCTAAAATAAAATTGAATAAACCATAATCTATCATGTCAAAATCAATAATAAATCAAGAATAAAACTAAAAGTGGAAGCGTACCTAAATCCATGAATTCCTTAAAGTTTTTCTCGATCTTGAGGTTTGATCTTCCAAAAAAAATTTAAAGAATATTTACTCTCTCTTTTCTAAAGATGAGATATTAGAAAAGATATATTGTGTATGATTTGGGGTCCATAACCCTAATATTTATAATCTTGGCATATTAGTTCTAATTCCTAATTAACCCATCATTAATTAAAATCTGATTAGAACTCAATTATTAGAGTATCTACACATATTTGACCTATACTTTATTTAATAATTAAAATTCAATAAAATTCTAATAAAATTAAATTACTTTTAATTTAGGCTAACCGATGATGATAATAAATAATAACATGTAATTACCTTTATTATATATGTGATGTCCATATTTTTCAACCGATCTGACTTCAACAATCCAACTTCTCCTATTACAATTTTAAAATTTAAAGTCAAACTCGATTTGTTTTTATTTTCCTAATAAATTCAGATCGACGACTTTAGAAATATTTTGGGACATCAAATTCTTGCATCAATACGGATTAACCCCGCAACCTACAGCGTGGCTCCATCATTGCATCAATACCAGCCAAAATGGATTAATACATACGGATGTAATGGATTGAAATTTACACAAAAACTATTATTTATTATGGGAACGACACATTGTCACCTATACAAATGACAGCACTACAAATTAGGTTCCTTGGTAGCTTTCCAATGGAAGGAAGCTGTGGGAGACTAGCTTCCTTGGTAGGTTTCCAACGAAAGACAAGTTGACTTATTATTATTATTATTATTATACACCATACTTGTAAACCTTAACTCTAAAGTTTAAAATTTTATTTGATAATATATCAAATATTTTTCTTAAGAGTGAGTATTTAATCAGATCGAATGAAAAATTTTTAAGTTAACGAGTCATATTTTATCATTCTAACTCGATTTGAATTTTTTTGAAATTAAATAAAATTGTTCGAGTTAACTTAAAAAATTAAACATGTCAAATTAAAATCTTATTACAGTATAACTAATTAAAATAATTCAATTTTTTTGAGGTTAAATCTAATTTTTTTGAATCTGTGAAGATTCGAATGGTGGTATCAATTATCATAGCAAATTAAAAATAATTAAAATTTTGGATGATCTAGGCCTTCTAATTTATCAAGGCTATGATCATGTGTTAATCCAAATAGATAGTAGATAGCATTGAGGTAGCTACGGCTATCTAGACGAGACCTATGGGAGGATCTAACTCGGTATTGATAAGGAGAATTTTCCGGTTGCTATTACAGTTTGAGCATTGAAGTATTTCACATATTCTTAGAGAGGACAATCAAGAGAAGTGTCCCTATTTGGGGGCTTGAACTAGATTGTGTAGTCTGTGCTTATTTTCTTTTTATCAACTTTATAGGTTAGTTAGCCTTTAATTTAGTAATTTTATAATAAATTTTTTATTAAATTCCGCGACTTAACCACATTATAGGAAACACCAACCAATTAACATACAACTACTTGAAATAAGAATAGTGTGAAATTGAAAATCAATAACATTGAAATCATCAAATTGTTCAACGATGCAGAAAATAAACTCCCAAATCACATCCAGCTCTTAGAGAAAAATATATACACATGACACAATGTGAACATAAAAAGAGTTACAAGCACCGCACAAATATACAAATACATATTGCAAGCTCATAGAATAATGCAGCATAAGGGTGTGCTTCTAGGCAATTGTAATGGAAGCATGGTAAGGACTCGGAACTAGGACAAGATCATTTTCCCTCTTCATAGATACGCCGAACTTCTCAGTCATGTCCATATCTTCTTGCTTCATTCCCCCCGGCAATTTCCAATCAAAATGGAACAACAGTTGGGCAAGTGGCAGCTCTACATTTGGCAGTGCGAATAATATGCCTGGACATATCCTCCTTCCTGCCCCAAATGGGATGAACTCGAAATTTGTCCCCATGAAATCTACTGAACTGTTTACAAACCTTTCAGGCTCGAACTTTTCAGGCTCAACCCAATAATTCGGATCTCTCCCGATTGCCCATGCATTCACAATGACTCTGGTCTTTGCAGGTATTTCAAATCCATTAACCACACAGTTCTTGCTACTTTCTCGTGGAATCAATAAAGGTATAACAGGGTGCAGTCTTAAGGTTTCTTTTATAACACACTTGAGATATTTAAGTTGATGAACGCCTGTTTCATCTACATTTCCTTTGCCTTCAAACACCTGCCTTACCTCTGCTTGTGCTTTTGTCATAACTCTAGGGTTTTTAATCATTTCCGACATTGCCCATTCTACGGCTGTTGCTGATGTCTCACTTCCGGCACTGAAAACGTCCTAAAACAATGTAATAAATAACATTATGGCCATTAACATTTGTGAACAACTACCAAATTCCAAGTCAATGTAGTGAAAGGAAATCGACATACAAAGAGGATAGCTTTGATGTTGTTGTCAGTTAAGGGAAATTCGCCATCCTCCTGAACCCTTAAAAGAAGATCAACCAAATCTTCCTTGTCTTCATCTTCACTTCTGCCTTTTGCTCTACTTTCTTTGTGATCATTAAGAATGTTCCCAACTATCCTGTCAGTTTCTCCATGAATCTTTTCAACTCTATGCTTTAGACCAGAAACAACATCCAAGAATTTAAGTGAAGGAAAAAATTCGGAAACAAAGAAACCCGAGTTCACCTTGGTTTCCTCAGTAACGACTGATATGAAAGCTTCTTGATCTTTGCATTTCTTGCCAAAGGCTGCCCTCGCTGTTATCGCATAACTCATTGAAAAACTTTCTCGGTCAGATTCACGGCCAACCCTTCATTTGATTTTATGGTTTCGACAAGATTCAACACTTCCTCCTCTCTTATGGATCGGAAGGAAGCGACCCGAGCTGCACTCAGAAGCTCCGATGTGCAAATTTTCCGCAGATTTCTCCAATAGGTTCCATATGGTGCAAAGACAATGTCAGTGCACTCATAAGTCGTCATCTTGGCCACAACGAGAAAAGGCCTATTAGCAAAGACGATATCATGTGTTTTCATAATCTCTTTAGCCATTTCTGGAGAAGAAACGACCACGGTGGAAACTTGACCGAGTTGCAGATGCATGAAGTCACCATGTTTCGTAGCCAAGTCACGTAAGGTGCGATGGGGTAGACCAGAAGCGGCGAGCTGGTGCAGATTTCCTATCAATGGTAATTTCCATGGCCCTGGAATCAACTTTTGAGTTAAATTCTTAGCTTTTGATTTCCTTAATTACACTTGTGATTACCAGAAACAAAACCAGGAGGAAGCTTATGAGGAGCTGGAATAAGGATGTCTGGAACTCCATTATTGGTAACAGCTTAAAGAAGCCGAGTTTCCAAAGAAAAAAAATTGAAAGAAGTGATTTTTCTTTTCTTTTCTTAATGAACCTCATACTTTACTTGACTTTGCTCAGCTACTAAATCAATTAAACAATTATTTATTAATAAGATAAGAATTAATAGCGGGATTTCCCACTAAACCACTGAACAATAACTGTAGTCTTCACTTTTTTTTTTGAATATTTTAAAGTTTATTTGCTTTTTCTAATGGAACTTTTAAAATTTTTAGTTTTCTCCAAAAATTAACTTGTGTTTTGTGCGAGATGAATTTGTATCATTTCCAGCTTTCAACTGAACAATCTTCTCTGCTATCCTCGTACCTTAAATTTCTTTGAGTATGGACTCGAGCAATATGAACTAAACATATAACTAGAAACGATTTAATCATTATCAATAAGAAATTAATTCTCTCAAATAGAAACTAATAGAAATTGTTATTAGCAAAAAATAAAATTTATTCTTAAAAAATAATTACTCATTATTTTTTTTACAGAATATTAATATAAACTTTTGTTGAAACAGTGTAAATAGTTCTACTAGTTAGAAGAATTTGAATAAGGGTAACACATACAAATAATATTTATACGTGCTTCCAAGACTTGTAAGTCTCTCTTGTATTACTTCTTAAACTTTTAACTCTACATTTTATATTTTAATCAAATTAACTAAATTAATTTTCAATAGCCCAATTGTTGAGTATGACTCCTATTTCAATTAATTGAGAAATAATCTTTCAGTTAAACTCTATTTATTTGTTTCAATTAAACTCTGATTAGTCTATATTATTTTATTATTATTTGACCTATGAATTTAGCCTATAAATAGGTTCTTTTACAACCATTAGAGATTACAACTCATAACACATTTAGAGAATTTTGTGTTTATGTTTTGAGGGTTCTTTGTTTTCGGGTTTTCGGGGATTAGTTTTTATCTTCATCTTTTGTACTCTTCGTTCTTTTGCCATTATAGTAAAATTATCTTTGCCCGTGGTTTTTTATCCTCTTTGGAGGGGTTTTAACACGTTAAATTTATGTGTTCAATTTCTCAATTTATTCCACTATTTTATTACTTATTGCTTAATTGGATCGATCCTAACACCAATTTTAATTTTATTAAAGTCATGACAATTTCATCGTATTAAGAAGGGTTGCACAACCTTCACACGCCCACAATGTTGTTTTTATTTCCTTTTGCATTTTATAAGATGGACAATTTTTAATTTTAGTCCCTTTGATATAATTAAATTTGAAATTTAATCTTTATATTTTAATTCTAAGTTGCTCTCTATATTTTTATGATTTCATTAATTAGTTTAAATAGTTAATATCGTTAGCTTTTCAGTTAAATTATTATGTTATAAATAATTTAAAAGTGGATTTCTAAATCCAAAAAGTTGAGGGATTAAACACTTGAAAATAAAATTAGGAGGATTAAATTTCAAATGCAAGAAGTGTAGAGACTTAGAGTAATGGTTGTTTGAATCGGATCAGACTGGCTGAAATATCAGTTCAAAGAGGACACCAAACCAATTTACCTACAAATTGATAGGATAAAAATCTATTGAATCGATCATTTTTAATGATTTATTTAATCAAACTATACAACCAGTAACCTGATCGATTCAACCATCGATCTGATTATAAAACTTGACTTAAAATATTTTTTAATATTTAAATTTTTGCTTTAAAGCGTAAAATAACCATACTAGTAATAATAATAAGCCTTAATTTTTTGCCCAAACCCATTTTTAGGGCATATATTTTTGCCCAAACCCTCCAACTTTTCAAGCAGACCTTCGGGCAGGACCGAATGATCTGGCCCATGGACAATTCTACTGTCAAGTGACATGCCGCATGAGAAAAAAAAAAGATCATCGGTTTCAACCAATTGGATTTTCTATACATGAACATGTAATTATTTATTCAAACTGCACACAACATAATTATAAGAAATTGTGTAACACCCCAAACTCGGCCTAGACATTATGGCCGAATCCGTATGTGTCACAAAGAATAGGTTTTGAAAACAAGTTGATTCAATTAACAAATCACCAATAAAACTTTCGTTCCTTCAGATTTATTATAGAAAAGGTTATTTTAATAGTTCATTTGCCAAAACACTTATTATAGCGGAAGTTAAACAAAACCAGTTCGTTTTAGAAATCCGTTTCATATTTTAGAAAACCTCTTTTTGGAGTAAAATCTGTTTCCATAAAACATTTTATCAAGCATGCAAATCATGTTGAGCAATTAAGTTCAGAATCAAGTTAAAACCAAATAGTTCAGAGAGTCCCAGAAATTACAAACTCTCAAAATATAACCCAAAATATTAAATAAAACCATAAATCGATAACTTAAACAGTTTTACGGAAAAGTGGTCACCGCTTAGTCCCTGCCACACCGATTCGCCTAAGACTGTGGATTACCTGATAGACAGACAAACAGAGGTGAGTTTATGTAAACTTAGTGTGTAACCTAACAGAATTAAGCATGAAAGCATACAACATCATATACATAACTAGATACAAATACGAACTCATGTCCATTTCAGATACAAATATACAGATCAGAAAAATCAAAAACCTACCCCCATCCTCTACACACCATCTCCGACCATCCCATCACATTATGTGGGGTTTATAACACCCACCCATCCCTACACACCACGTTGTGCCAATATAACACATATCAGATATAATGCAACCAAGCTGCCAAAAATTAGGCGATGATCGCTGTACAGAACACTTCCTCTATCAATACAAATCCCACCCCACAATCATATACAGAATAGATACAGAGCACATATACAGAGTTATCAGATTAAAACATGCTTAACATGCTTATATATAAACATGTATCAGAAATGCAATTAGTATAGTAATCAGACATGCATAATCATACTCAAAGCAATGTTATAGACTAACAGATCACATAATTTTAGGGTTTAGTTAGCCCTTACCGACCCTACGGTAGGCCCACAGTCGATTGGGATGACCCGTGCAACCCTAGTAGAAATTTCAAAAATTTGGGCCCACATGCCCGTGTGGGCCCACACGCCCAACTTGGCCTAGCTCGTGTGGCCCACACGGCTACACTCGAGCCACTACATGGTCGTGTCTTATGCACAACCATGCCTTCGTCGATCACACGACCATGTCTAGCATACGGCCTTCCACACGGGCGGCCATACGCCCACATGACGTCGACACCGTAGTTTTTTGGCTTTTGCTGAAACCTCATTTTCTGCATTGAGGGTACACATCTGGTATCGATTTGATGCGAGAACCATCCTGAGCCTTCCAAGACCTAAAAATTGACATTCTAGAGCCCGAATTTAGTAACACTAACGAAAACCCAATCAAAATATTACAATTGAAACCTTACAACACACAACATATGCGAAAACGTACCGCTACCTAACAGAGATCCTGAACACTTAAATCGCTGCAGAAGCCCCAGCCAAATTTTGTCCTTCACCTAACTGAGAATCACAAACAAAACCCCTCATCAACCTTTAGCCTAAATCATTTATGATTAAACAAAAAACAACTTACTAAATGAACACAGCAAGGATTGCATGAAAAGAACCGATTTAGAAAAGCTAAAAAGAGGGGAGGAAAAAGAAGAAAAACGATGAGAGGAGATGGGGAAGCAGTAACATCAAAAAGGAAAAAATAAAATAGATATTTAGGGAAAACAAAATAAAATAAAACTAATATGATATTCCTCAACTTCCCATTAACATCTCAATCCCAACCACTTCAGAATTTAAATTCCACCAAAACTCTTTCACAAAATCGAGCCAAAAATAATACCCACGTTCACGCAGGGATTTGAACACAGGACCTCCACATACATACCCCCTTACCACTCTAACCAGCATGCACATTTTGATATGAAATTACAAGCAATTAAATATAAGCCCACTGATCAAGGATAAGGCTTGATTCCAAAAATAAAAAAAATTAGCAAATGTGAGACTTGAACCCGAAGACCTCTCAGACACACCCAGAACACTTAACCACTGAAGCAGATACACATTTGAGTCAGATATTCACAGAGACAAAAATATATTTTTTAGGGCGTTACAAATTGATTCTATTCTTTTTCTCATCTACATCATTTTATATAGGAACAGTCCCTACTAAATAATCATGCATATAAAATCTCTCCAAAACTCTTTTGGCATAGTTATTTTTTAGACAATCCTAACAATCCTTGTGATCTATCACATAGGATTTCAATTCCTATCACATAGGATGCCTTTCCCATATTTTTCATTTCAAAGTTATTCAAGAGAAAACTTTTGTCTCATGCAATATACCACAATCATTTGCAGCAAGCAAAATATTATCTAAGAAAATAAGCTTGCTCCCATTGATCTGTTGGTATATACATCGATCAACAATGTTTTCTTGAAAGCCAAAAAACTTTATGGTATCGTTAAACTTGATGTATCATTGCCGTGAACCTTGTTGAAGTCCATATATTGACTTGTTAAGTTTATACACCATATGACATTTTCCTTCAACTGTAAAACCTTCAAGTTGGTCCATGTAAACTTCTTCCTCAATATCTTCATTTAGAAATGTTGTTTTCACATCTATTTATATTCAATACAATCCTCCTAAGTGTAACCTTTTGCAACAAGTCTAGCTTTATATTGTTCGATATTGCCATTTGAGTAATGTATCCATTTACATCCAACTTGTTTTGAACCTTTTAGCAATTTGACAATGTCCCATTTTTTTTTTGTTTCATAGATTTCATCTCATCTAATTTAGGCCATGTAAATAAATCGTAAATTAGTAAGTGAAATTTCTTCAAATAATATTTCCCTTATGGATATTTATGTATGAATATTTATATTATAATGTGTAGTTTTTTGATTAAATTCTTGCAGTACTTACTAAGCTATTTTAGCTTAACACGTTTTCTTTTAACGCGTAGGTTAGATCAAAGGGAAGCTAGAAGTGGTTCAAGACCTGCTCGTCCCATCACATCCCGAGGCCAAAAGAATATGACTTTTAAATTTTTGGTTAGAATGGAATGTACATAGGTATTTAGTGTGTGTTTTTGTTAGGAAGGGCTAAAATGTAAACTTTATAAACTTTATAAATTATAAGAACTTAACCTAAATGTTTGAATAGTAAGATGGTAAGATGGAGTTATGGTGGTTTTAAATGTTTAAATTATCAATTGGTTGGTTTGCTATTGAAATTTGATATACAGGGACTAAGGTGTAAAAGTTTAAAAGTTACTAAATTTCCTTCAATTTTGGCCCACACGGGGTCAGTGAGTTACACGGGCTAGCCACATGGTCATGTGACCCACATAGCCTATTCACATGCTATGTGAGTATTGGAAATTGGGCAATTTTTGAACCACACGGCCTTAGAGACTTACATGGCATGGCCAATGATAGCAAGATAAATTCGTATTTTTAATATATAGTTTTTGGCTAATTATCAAATAAAATGCTATTAAATTTGGATTTTTCTTATCAAGAATGAAGTTGGTGTGCTGAATTCAAACTCTAACAAAAAAGGGCTAAATTGAAACAAAAAGCAAAGAGGAGGGCTTGATTGAAAGATTAAAGATTCAAAGATGATTGGATAAAGATTGAAGGGTTGAAGATTTTTTTAAAAGTGGTTGGATAAAGATTGAAGCATTTTTTATAATGTTACAACTCTGTAACTAGTTTAAATTCGATTTTTAAATTTTAAATTATTTAGTGATAATATTTAGAATTATTTAGTGATAATATTTAGGAAAAATCTAGCTAAATTTTAGCACTAAAGGTGTGTATAAATACCTAGTGGCTACAACCAATTGAACACACTTTGCCTTTGGCATTTAACAAATTCTCTATTTTTTTCCTCTCCTGTGTCTTTGCCATTCAATTTTGTAGTTTCATTTTTTTCTCTTTTGATTTCAACCTTTTGGTTTAATTGCCTTCTAAGGCTTTGCCCCTTTCTACTTTCCAAAATTCCACTTAAACCCTTTATTTTCAAGCATGATTTTTTCCATGATTAACTAAACCATTTTTAGCTTTAGCCCGGAAATTGCTCTAACAAAACAATTGTGAGATACGAACCCGCTAAAAAAAAACCTCTCAATTCGGTATTCGCTATCTCTCCGGTATATGGGATAGTATAAATTCGTCATTCAAAGTTGATTCAATTTCAACTCAAAAAGCGCGAGTTGGGTTGGAATCATTTGGCGTACAGTTGGAAAGTTGAGTCGGAGGTGCTATATTCAAAATCTCGCGAACAAATTGGTGTGTTCAATTGGAAAAAGCTAGTTGGATTCTGTCAAGGGAGATAGTGATCGGATATAACGACCCACACGATTGAGACTGTTAATTCAAGTTGGGCTTTTTAGATCGCAAGGCTGTCGAAGTCTTAAATTACAGGTACGTACCACGTGGTTGGAAATTCGACAAGGGTCAATTTGAAGGTGATACCGAGATCAACTATGAAAGGAAGAGTTGGAGGTCTGAGGGATTCTTGATTGCTATAACTAGCTTATCGCTTGGAAGGGAAATTTTGTTTCAAGGATCAATTCAAGATTAGAGTACACCGAGGCTAAGACTAAGCTTAAAAAAATATTTTATTTATCCATTTATTTTATTTTCTTAAATTTATTTTTGCATTTGTTTTTAATTTATTTTATTACACTTCATATTTCTTTATTTTATTATCTTAATCAATTTAAAACCTCCATTTTTATTTCTTTTTTTTTCAACACTATTACACACAAGTCGTGGGCACGACTGTGACGCGACAACGAATCTGGTCAGAAGAAAAGGCAAAATTAGATAACCAGTCCCTGTGGATTCGATCCTACTGCTTTATATTTCAATTTACTGTTATATTTGTCGTAGGAATTTATATTTGGTGGTTTCGATGCCCATCAGCCACAGGCCACGTGGTAGACACGGCCTAGACATAAGGTCATGTGCCCTGTTTTTTTTACAAAAATTAATATTTCACTTTAAAACAATGTTTTAAATACTAAAATATTTAAGAAACTTATTGAGCTCTTTCTTATAATTGATTTTGGTTAATTAATGAATTGATAAGTTACTAATAAGTTCCAAATGAAACCTTGCATGTTAAATTTTGATCGGTGAATACTATGATATTTAATGTAGCATTTCTATATTTGATCCGATTGTCGGGTTAAGTATAGGGGTGTTACATCATAATATTTCCTGAACCTAAAATAATATATTCTTAAATATATTGAAACAATCATGTCCAAACTTAACATATAAATCTGGAAACATCAAGTTTTGAAATAAATATAAGGTCCAAGAAATTGATGGTACATAAAGAACCTGAAATAGGTTTAAGTGATAACCACTATCCAAGACCAAACAATAAGTCCCTATGCCTTCAATTGAAGCCTTCATACTTTCAATTGAAGCCTTCATACGGTTCCCCATATATAGAGAATCTTTAGTTGGGTTTGTGGTCTGGATTGAAAGGTATCCTTGAATCATGTTGGATACATGAGTAGTAGAACCAAAATCTAACCACTAAGTATTATTATTAACTTCAATTAAGTTTAATTCAAAATATACAAAAACATAAAATTTACCTTTCTTTTCGAACCAAACTTTTTGTTTTTGGAAATCTTTTTGATAGTGTCCTTTCTTACAAAAGTGACACTTATCTGCCATTTGTTCCTTTTTATCACCATTGGAAACATTGACAGGCAAGTTTTTCTTCTTCTTAAATTTATTGGTTGTTCTTTAAGTCTTTTTCCAGCTCCTTTATCTGTAATGTAATAGTCTAATTTCAGTAGTGTCGAAACAGTAATTCGAGATCACTAAATCTGACAAATGAGTAGGAAATATTATTAATTTAGTAAGTATAAGTTAAATGTGAAGTTAGGAAAAATTTTGAAATAGTGAATAGTGTACAAATATATATATATTAAAATAATTAGAATCGAAAACGAGGTATCGAGACCTCAGAAATTTTAAATCGAGCCATAAATATATTTATAAATACTTATGGAGTGTTAATAAGTTAGTATTAAGGTTTCGTCAAGAAATTTTAAAGTACTGACAGCTAATTGAACAAAAAGGACTAAATTGTATCAAATGCAAAATTGTGGAAATGATTAAATAGCTTAAATGATAAAAGAAAGAGGGTTTAAAAGGCAAATAGACGCAAGGTCTATTTGGGCTGGACGGCAAAGGCATGAAATCAGCAAGAAAATAAGGAGAATTGAGGGCAAAATTGGAAAGTTGCAAAATTTACTTAATAAAGCTAGGACTAAAGTGGAGTTATCTAGATTTCTCTTTATTTTTCTGCATTCTCATCAGCAAAAACACCATGGAAGAGTTCCCTTAAGCTGGTTTTTTCATATTTTTACTGCAAGTAAGTTCAATTCTTGATTATTTCTTGAAATTTTTGTGTTTTTGTGACTTTTACAACTAGGTCCACTTGTTGAATTCATTAGTTTTTGATTCTATGAAAGAAATTGAAAGTTTATATGAATATGTGCTGGAAGTATATGATGATTTGGCATGGAATTAGAGCTTTAAATTGTTTATATGCTGATTTTATTGAAAGAATTGAATAGAAAGTGAATGTTTGAGACCTAAATTGTAAAAGAGTTTGAAGTTAGAGTTTTATGTAGAAATTCTGAATTTCAGTAATTATGAAATAACTTATAACGTCTAGGAAAAGTATTAATTGAGAAAATTAGCTTAATTGAGGGGTTAATTGAGCAAGGACTGAATTGTATGAACTGTGAAATTTGGGGCAAAATGAAAATCAACATTTTGCACTAAAATAGTTTTGGACAGCAGCAATAGTCTAATTTTGAAAAATCACCAAAAATTGTAAAAATCGAATTAGAGGATGAATAAAATATGAAATTAAAGCTTATTGAGTCTAATTTCTTATAGAAGAAACGTGTAAGCAATGGAATTGCAAATCATGAGAAATAATAAGTTTTGTGAGACAATGTCAGAATGATTTCGGGTTCCCCTGTTCTGACTTTGGAAAATCATCAAAAATTGGATAAAAATAATTAAGAGATTAAATTTATATTTTTAAAATCCTTAATGAGTCTATTTTTAATAGAAATAAGCGGTAACATCATCCGAATCTCGTACAATGAGATAATTAATTCTTAGTGAAGAAGGGTCGGAACTATCAGACAGCAGAATAGGGGTAACTTTAAAGAATAAACTGTACTTATTGGCTAAACCAAAAATTATAAAAATTTTATGGTAATAAGATATGCAAGTCTAGTTTTAGGAAAAATTATCGGATCTTGATTTCAAGTTCTGTAGCTTAAGATATAAATAATTTAGTGACTATGACGCAAATGGATAGTTTTGAATATACATATAAGTAAATAGTGAAATTATTGATAATGTTACTTGTTACATGTTATATAAGTTAAGGATATAGAATGGAGAGGAGGAGGAGGAAAATATATATGAATATTCAGCTAGCATGGCTAATTTTCATGTTTTAGGCTCATGGACTAAATTGAATAAAAGTAAAATTTTATGGACAATTTTGTAAAAATGTTAGAAATGACCAATTTGCATGAAATGGATTATTTTATTATTTAAAATTACAAAATTGAATGAAATTATTAATTTAGCTCAAAATCAGGGAAAAACATGTTTTAAGGATCAAATTGAAAAGTGTTGAAATTATGAAAAATTCTGATATTTTATAGAATTCATGGGTTGTTATCAATTTATTTGAGAATAACATCTGAAAATAAGGATTAAATTGCAAGAATTTTATTTTATTTTAACCTAAGGATGAAATCGTCATTAATTAAAAGTTTAGGGGTAAAATGGTAATTTTGTTCAGAGCATTAATTGAATGTATTACAACATGAAATAAATGAAAACGACGATAAAATTTCTTTATAAAGATCCGGATAACTCGAATACTATACTTGAACGTGGAAAAGAAAAGATATCGGATTAATGAAATTATAAACATGTACAAGTAACGAGGTAAGTTAGTGTAACTTAAATTGTATTTTTAAATGCATGAAATTCGATATAATGAATTACCTGATTTATGTTTATGAAGAAATGACAAGAGAATGATATTTATCATGACATGTAAATAGGTGATTATTTTTGATACGTTAATATAAGAAAATTAATTAAATTGAGAAGAGTAATAAATTCAAGTAAAACATATCGAGAAAAATAAGTACGTTAAGGGACAATATGTTTGATTTTAATTGGTTCCAAATATGAACGTTAGATGAAATGAAATATCTGATAAATAAATCGGTAACTCCGGTAATGCTTCGTAACTCTATTTCGGTGATGGATTCGGGTTAGGGGCGTTACACATAAGGTTGATGGAATTACTTCTTTGGCTCTTTAACCTTGCTTTCTCCTAATTGAGCTTACTAGTCAATTCATTTACATCCTACTTATATTTAATAATGTTACAATTAATTTGAAATGGCTTATAATTCAGAGGTAATGAGTTCAATATGAGCTGCACTAAAAAAGTCATCCACGTCGTCCCTAAGGTCTTTAGCCTTACTACAATATTACTCATCACGATGATATGTTCTTGTGTTCCCCTCGATCCATCATACTTCATGGTTATGAGTTGTAACATTAAAGTACCAATGACTGACATATTTGTAGAACGAAAACGTTCTTCCACAAACATAAGATATTCTTTCGCACTTTCAATTTGTGGAATTGTAGTTTTAATGTTGTTGGCAATAGTCATTCACAAAAATATAAGGCTTAATTTGTTTGATCATTCCCATTGTTTATGGTATAACATATCTTCCTCGCTATTTGAATCAGTAATAACAAGTCTATCTTCTAATAGTGCCAAGTCAAGATCCAAGACACCTAAATGGAACTGGACTTGTTCACTCCATTCAAAGAAATTTAACCCATTAAATAAGGTAACAGATGAAACTTGCAAATGAAGAGAAATAGTTGCAAAATAATGCATAAAAGGAAAACAATACATAAATGCTCAAATATTGAAATCAGATTTGCAAATAATCCAAGTATATCCCAGTTTTCTTTTGGGTAGATACTAAAATATACCATCAATAAATGCTAATATTTTTTATGGACAAATAAATAATTTTCATCAAATATACACGTTGTATTTGGACATTCAAATATACATATCTAACAAAAATATTAATTTATCACCATAATTTTCACTATTCATAGAATAAATAATTTCCCTTTAGGCAAATTTCGAAGTTCTAATAAGTAGTGAAAGTCAATTATCCATTTTCCATCATATGCATTTAATTAATTACATGAATATTGACATTTTTATATATATGATTTAATTGACATCTATGAAAACTTTCAAATTTGACCACTTGGATAACTAAATATACATCTGTAAACTCTAAAATATACAGATATTTTAACACTTTTTTATTTATAAATTATGCTAATTCCAAGTAAAAATATAACACTTTCTGTGGTTTTATACTTAATTTCATGATATTTTGTTATTTCCATAGGAATGTGTTAAGTTTACGAATTTTATGCTAAATACATGTTATTTTGTTATTTTTGTTGATTAATTGGGCTAAGGGAAACGATGGTAGAATTTTGGTTGTATTTAGGTCTTAGATTGGTACATGTTGAAAGGATGATAAATGCAATCATTTCAACTGGTGATAATCCAGAATTAATTCCAAAAATGCCCAATATTGCCTAAATAAGAAGCACAAAACCAATTTCATTTATATAAATTTACCAGAAAATAAGTTGGCAAAATTCACTGCTAAAATTAGTGGTCCTAACCAACCTTCCAAACTCCCAAATATAGCATATATGACCCAATATTGCACCAAATAAAATCAGCATGAAAACTTCCTTAAAAAAGGCCTTCAACCATTTATCTGCTGCTAAAAATAGCAGTTAAAAACCATTGCATTTGGACCACATATTGGTCAGCCACACAAGGAGAGAGTTAAGCTAACTTCCTTGCTAAAAAAGCGAGGACTGAATGACAACCAAAGGAAGAGGGAATCAAGGAAACTTTCTTGTTAAATTTAGTAAGGAAGACTTAGTCTTCCACCATACAAGGGACGACATAAAGCATGGAGGTTATGGAAGATTTGTTTGCTATTTTTGGCATGGGCACATATGCTATAAAAGGAGACTTCCATTCATTATTTAATTAGTGTTGATTAAATTAACATGTTCTCGCAAATAATTTTAAGGGTAAATTACACCAACAGTCACTCAAATTTAGGGTAACTGACAAAACAGTCACGTGGGTTTCATTTCAGTCATTCAACTTTGAAAAAATAACAAAATAGTCACTAACGTTATTGAAAAATGACAAATCAGTCACTCATTAACGTTTTCCATCACAAGCTTAACGGAATAGCTGACGTGGCAATTAATTAGCTGACGTGGCCAATTAACTTGCCACGTAGGACAAGTAGTCAAAGGGTAAAAAAAAAAAGATGATTGAGCAGTCTCTGTGCATTTCTTCTTTTTCTTCTCATCTTTCTCTGCATCTTCTTCTCCCTCAACCTCTTTCTCTTTATGCTTAATGAACTTCTATTAACGATTTTGTAGATGGTTCCATTAACGATTTTGTTTCATTAAGAAAGTGAAAAGCAAATTTCAATGCTAATTCATACGTGAAAATAGACATCATCTTAAACCTACCACAAACAATAACTAGTCATCAGCCCTAAGATGCCGATGGAACCACATCCTGGAAAACTCGAAGGAAAGAGTAAATAATGTCAAAATGAAGTTTGGGTTGCGGGACTGTGACCCACAGATGATAAGAATAATGTTGATATGATGCAGATTATAGCAGATGCTTATGAGTGGTCTAGGCTAAGGGAAGCTGACTTAAAACCCTTTCTGCGGTGTGGATTCAAACTGACACCACTAAATATCAGATCTGAAGCAAAGGCCACTACACATCTGTAAAAAGAAAACCACATAAACTGAATAAAAGATAAGAAAGTTTGAGCTACACCCCCAATATATATACATACACGATTGTTGCCATATACTTATAATTCTCTGCTAAGATGGGAAACTGGAAAGGATGTGTGTGTGCACATGGGCATGGACAGAACAGACTCGAGTAAGCTACACTATATGCAAAAAAGGTTTCAAGTATTTTGCTAAGTCATGAGCAGCCACAACTAGTAAGGAATACGTACAGCCAAAAAGAAAAGTATTTGGCATTTAAAGGGATCACTAACCTATGTAGAGCTTGATCATCTGAAAGTTTTCCTTTGGCTCTAAACCAATACCTCAAACTATAAAGCAAAATATAATTTTCAAATAAGATATAGCACTTAAGAGTGAAAACATGATAAGGTGGCAGCTAAATGGGTTGATGCATATTAACATATAACATTTGTATTTCCAAAAGAACTGGAAAAGATGAGATTTTGAAACACCAGAAAAATTGCCTAACCTTGGATAAGGTTTTGTCTGGTTTGTGTTAGTATTAGGTGCACAAAACCTTATCTCTGTGGGCCAAGGAACAAATTTCGTTGTAGCCACCTTTTTTCGGTAACTCCTGAAATAAAAGATATAAATCATGGCACAAAATACAACGAAACTCAAAAAAGCACGCTATACAAAGATATAAATATTAGCCTACCAGATAAGTTTTTGCCGTTCTTTTCTTGGGGAGGGGTTAAATAATTAAACAAAAAATTGTTGAACTTGAATGAGCTTCTAATGATACAAATATACTATATAAAATATATCAGCAGAGAATGAGAAAATATAACTCTCTTTACCACAAAAACAAACAAGTAACTAGGTAAACATAGAATAAAATGAGATAAGACAAATGTTTTGAAATCATATTGATGCTTTGAACCATGAAAAGTTACATATATATAAATAAAATTGGGTACCAAAACTCTTACATAGGAAGACGGGGATCAGTGAGACGTAATTCTCGTAGCTCATCCAATGACAGAAGCTGCAATATGTCAAAGAGCAATAATGTTATCTTGTCCACCACAACAAATGACTAGAAATGTTAACTTAAGCATATATTAGTTATACCGTCTGGAGCTGGCACAGATGGCATCATTGCTTCTTGGTGATCAAACCCTTCTTCTTCTTTCTGGAAAATCAACACAGGCAAAAAGTGCAAGTAATCTTAGATGCTACAAGTATCCATTCAACAGTAATCACTTATTACACCAAATCAGGAAGTTCATTAAACTAATGGGAGCCTGACATACTATTACACCAACAAAGAGAAAGAGGTTGAGGGAGAAGAAGATGCAAAGAAAGATGAGAAGAAAAAGAAGAAATGCACAGAGAATGCCCAATCATCTTTTTTCTTTGACCCTTTGACTACTTGTCCTACGTGGCAAGTTAATTGGCCACGTTAGCTAATTAACTGCCACGTCAACTATTCCGTTAAGCTTGTGAAGGAAAACGTTAATGAGTGACTGATTTGTTACTTTTCAATAACGTTAGTGATTGTTTTGTTATTTTTTCAAAGTTGAGTGACTAAAATGAAACCCAGATGACTGTTTTGTCAGCTACCCCAAAGTTGAGTGACTGTTGGTGTAATTTACCCTAATTTTAAATAGTGTTGATATAATTTGACATGTTCTCGTTGCTGTTTTAGCTAAGGTTCTGACTTTCATTATTTATGCTTGTTTAGATATCTAAATTCGTTTTCAACAAGAAATTAGAAAATTGAGTTTTAATTAATAAAATTTATAGAAAATGATTGAAAAGAAAAAGAAAACAATAATTTCTACTTTGTGCTGTTCTCATTTCAACAATCCAACTTCTCCTATTACCATTTTAAATTTTAAAGTCAAACTCGCTCTCTTTTTATTTTCCTAATAAATTCAGATCCACGACTTTAGAAATATTTTGTGACATCAAATTCTTGCACCAATACGGATTAACCCCGCAACCTACAGCGTGGCTCCATCATTGCATCAATACCAACCAAATGTAATGGATTGAAATTTACACAAAAACGATTATTTATTATGGGAACAACACATTGTCACCTATACAAATCAATGCACTACAAATTAGGTTCCTTGGTAGCTTTCCAATGGAAGGAAGTAATGGGAGACTAGCTTCCTTGGTAGGTTTCCAACGAAACACAAGTTGACTTTTTTTATTATACACCATCCTTGTAAACCCTAACTCTAGAGTTTAAAATTTTATTTGATAATGTATCAAATATTTTTTTCTTAAGAGTAGGTATTTAATCGGATCGAATAAAAATTTTTCGAGTTAACGAGTCATATTTTATCATTCTAACTCGATTTAAATTTTTTTCAAATTGAGTAAAATTATTCGAGTTAACTTAAAAAATTAAACATGTCAAATTAAAATTTTATTATAGTATAACTGATTAAAATAATTCAATTTTTTTAAGGTTAAATCTAATTTTTTTGAATCTGTGATGATTCGAATGGTGGTATCAATTATCATAGCAAATTAAAAATAATAATTAAAATTTTGGATCATCTAGGCATTCTAATTTAATCTGAATATTGGATGATGTAGGCATTGATGAGGATGATCTAGGCATTCTAATTAGAATTCTCCTTATCAACCGGAGTAGTGAACCTATGAGGCTAACTCGGCATTGATAAGGAGAATTTTCCCGTTGCTGTCACAGTTTGAGCATTGGAGTATTTCACATATTCTTAGAGAGGACAATCAAGAGATCGATAGCCTGATTAAACTGGCACATGAGGAAGCTACGAATTGCGAATTTTTGAAGTGCCCTTATTTAGGGGATTGAACTAGATTATGTAATCTGTGCTTATTTTCTTTTCTGTCACCAAAAAAAAAAAATCAACTTTATAGGTTAGTTAGCCTTTAATTTAGCAATTTTATAATAAATTTTTTATTAAATTCCGCGACTTAACTAGATTATATGAAACACCAACCTATTAACATACAACTACTGGAAATAAGAATACTGTGAAATTGAAATCAATAACAACATTGAAATCATCAAATTGTTCAACATTGAATCTGTGAGGCAGCTAAGGTTATCTAGACGAGAATTATGGGAGGATCTAACTCGGCATTGATAAGGAGAATTCTCCGATTGCTATCACAGTTTGAGCATTGGAGTATTTCACATATTCTTAGAGAGGACAATCAAGACACTGATAGCCTAATTAAACTGGCACATGGGAGAAATTATGAATCGCGAATTTTTGAAGTGTCCTATTTGGGGATTGAACTAGAATATGTAAAAGCTGTACTTATTTTCTTTTGATCAAAGGTTAGTTAGCCTTTAATTTAGTAATTTTATAATAATTTTTTATTAAATTCCGCGACCTAACCACAGTATAGGAAACACCAACCTATTAACTTACAACTACTTAATAAGAATAGTGTGAAATTGAAATCAATAACATTGAAATCATCAAATTGTTCAACAATGCAGAAAATAAAGTCCCAAATCACATCCAGCTCTTAGAGAAAAATATATACACATGACACAATGTGAACATAAAAAGAGTTACAAGCACCACACAAATATACAAATACATATTGCAAGCTCATAGAATAATGCAAAGATAAAGGTGTGCTTCTAGGCAATTGTAATGGAAGCATGGTAAGGACTCTAACTAGGACAAGATCATTTTCCTCTTCATAGATACGCCCGAACTTCTCTACCATGTCCAAATCTTCTTGCTTCATTCCCCGGCAATTTCCAATCAAAATGGAACAACATTGGGCAAGTGGCGACTCTACATTTGGCGGTCACGAATAATATGCTGGACATATCCTCCTTCCCGCCCCAAATGGGATGAACTCAAATTTGTCCCCATGAAATCTATTGAGTCTGCTTACAAACCTTTCAGTTCGAACTTTTCAGTGCTCAACCCAATAATTCGGATCTCTCCCGATTGCCCATGCATTCACAATGACTCGGTCTTTGCAGTATTTCAAATCCATTAACCATACAATTCTTGCTACTTTCTCTGGGAATCAATAAAGGTACAACAGGTGCAGTCTTAAGGTTTCTTTTATAACACACTTGAGATATTTAAGTTGATGAACGCTGTTTCATCTACATTTCCTTTGCCTTCAAACACACGCTTACCTGCTGCTTGTGCTTTTGTCATAACTCTTGGGTTTTAATCATTTCCGACATTGCCCATTCTACTACATTGTGCGATGTCTCACCGCTCACTAAGACCGAAAACGTCCTAAAACAATGTAATAAATAACATTATGGCCATTAACATTTGTGAACAACTACCAAATTCCAAGTCAATGTAGTGAAAGGAAATTGACTTACAAAGAGGATAGCTTTGATGTTGTTGTCGCTTAAGGAAATTCGCCATCCTCCCGAACCCTTAAAAGAAGATCAACCAAATCTTCCTGGTCTTCATCTTCACTTCGCCTTTTGCTCTACCTTCTTTGTGATCATTAACTATGTTCCCAACTATCCCATCGGTTTCTCCATGAATCTTTTCAACTCTACGCTTTAGACCGAAACAACATCCAAGAATTTAAGTGAAGGAAAAATTTGGAAACAAAGAAACCCGAGTTCACCTTGGTTTCCTCGGCAACAAGCGATATGAAAGCTTCTTGGTCTTTGCATTTCTTGCCAAAGGTCGCCTCATTGTTATTGCATAACTCACTTGAAAAAACTTTCTCGGTGATTCATTCACGCCAACCCTTCATTTGATTTTATGGTTTCGACAAGATTCAACACTTCCTCTTCTCTTATGGATCGGAAGGAAGCGACCCGAGCTGCACTAAGAAGCTCCGATGTGCAAATTTTCCGCAGATTTCTCCAATAGGTTCCATATGGTGCAAAGACAATATCAGTGCACTCATAAGTCGTCATCTTGGCCACAACGAGAAAAGGCCTATTAGCAAAGACGATATCATGTGTTTTCATAATCTCTTTAGCCATTTCTGGAGAAGAAACGACCACGGTGGAAACTTGACCGAGTTGCAGATGCATGAAGTCACCATGTTTCGTAGCCAAGTCACGTAAGGTGCGATGGGGTAGACCAGAAGCGGCGAGCTGGTGCAGATTTCCTATCAATGGTAATTTCCATGGCCCTGGAATCAACTTTTGAGTTAAATTCTTAGCTTTTGATTTCCTTACACTTGTGATTACCATAAACAATACCAGGAGGAAGCTGATGAGGAGCTGGAATAAGGATATCTGGAACTCCATTATTGGTAACCGCTTAAAGAAGTCGAGTTTCCTAAGAAAGAAATTTAAAGAAGTGATTTTTCTTTTCTTTTCTTAATGAACCTCTGTTAGAATTAAGTGACCCTAATTCTTATTTAAATAAAATACGATGGAAAATAAAATAAAAGTAAAATCCATATAGAACTAGACTTCTTTTATTTTATTTTAGAATAAGGTTTTTTAAACCTTATTAAACTCCATCTATTTTATATTTACTAGGATAAGGTGTTTCAATCCTACTAGAATATGGCTTTACAAGCCTATAAATAGACATAGTCTATTCCTTTTGTATTGATTCAAATTTTCGACATAGTGAATTTTCTTCTCCTCTGCCCGTGGTTTTTTTCCCGAAAGGGTTTCCACGTAAAATTTTGTGTTCTTTATTTTTTTATTTTATTTTATTTTTTTTCACAATTGGTATCAGAGCTTCCGGGTTGTTCATCTCGATCACGGTAATGGCGTCTTTGAAATATGAAATTCGTTGTTGGATCGCAACACCGTTTGCGTTGTGGCGATTAAGATGCAAGCGCTTCTTGCGCAGATGGATCTAGAGGATGCCCCGCTAGGGATAGATAAGATGCCTTCGACATTAACGATGAAGAGAAGAAGCGTAAGGATCGAAAGGCATTAACACAATTGCATCCGTGCATTTGTCCAATGAAATTTTGCAGATGTGATGAAAGAGAAAGACCACACATTTATGGAAGAGGCTAGAACAAATATGTATGTCGAAAACTCTAACAAGCAAGTTGCATATGAAGCGGCGTCTTTATGCTCATCGTTTGGAGGAAGGTGCGTCAGACACGAACACTTAACAGTTGTTTAAAGAAATTCTCTCAAACTTGGAGGCCATGGAGGTTCAAAGATGATAAGGAAGATCTAGGTTGATTCTACTTTGTTCGTTGCCTCCGTCTTATTCAACCTTTAGAGACACGATTTTATATAGCCGCGAGTCTCTCACGGTTGATGAGGTTTATGATTCTTTAACCTCGTATGATAAGATGAAACATCTTGTGGTTAAACTCGACTCTCGGGGAGAGGGTCTCATTGTTCGTGGGAGACAAGATCGAATCACGATGATGATCGTGGTAGGACACAAGAAAGAAATCATCGTGGTAAATCTAAGGGTAGATCAAGTCTTCAAATAGAGGTAAAACTTGTAACTTCAGTAAGAAGAAAGGGCACATTAAATCTGAGTGCTATAAGCTACAAAATAAGATTAAAGGGAGGTCATGAATCAAAGGGAAAACAACCGAGAAAATTCTCGTGAAGGCGATGTTGTAGAAGACTACGGCGATGGTGAACTTCTAGTCGCTTCAATCAATGATTCTAAAGTAAGTGAGGAGTGGATACTTGATTCAGTGCACCTTCCATATGAGTCCCAATCGGGATTGGTTTACAACTTACGAAACGATTAATCTCAAGGTGTTGTTTTGATGGGAAATAATGCTTCGTGTAAGATCGCAGGTGTTGGAACAATTAAAGTTAAGATGTTTGATGGAGTTGTCGAACACTTAGTGACGTGCGGTATGTTCCGAAATTGAAAAGAAATTTAATTTCGTTGAGTACTCTTGATTCAAAAGAGTGCAGATATACACACCGAAAGTGGGGTTTTAAAGATTTCCAAAGGTTCCCTTGTTGTGATGAAAGGGCAAAGAAAAGCTGCCAAGTTATATGTTTTGCGAGGTTCTCTCATATCGTGATGATCAAATTGTCGCTTCCTCTTCCTTGTCGATGATGATATTACTAAACTTTGGCATATGCGCCTAGGGCATATGAGTGAGAATGGCATGGTAGAATTGAGCAAAAGAGGACTTCTTGATGGGCAAGGAATTTGCAAACCGAATTTACGTGAGCACTGTGTTTTGGGAAGCAAAAGAGAGTTTGATTCACTAGAGGAATCCATAACACGAAGGAAACGTTGGAGTATATTCATTCTGATCTATGGGGACCATCCAGAGTGCCTTCGAGAGGTGGAGCTAATTATATGCTAACCTTTATTGATGATTTTTCCAGAAAAGTTTGGGCGTTCTTCTTCAAGCGTAAAAGCGATGTGTTTTCCGCATTTAAGTCTTGGAAAATTATGATTGAAAAAGCAGACGGAAAAAGCAGATAAAATACCTCCGCATGACAATGGCTTAGAGTTACGCTCGATGAGTTTAATAGATTGTGCAAGTCGGAAGGGATCGTGAGACACTTGACGATTCGTCATACTCCACAAAGAAAGCGGCGTTGCGAGCGAATGAACGAACGATCATGGAGAAGGTTCGATGTATGTTGTCAAATGCCAACTTACCGAAGTCGTTTTGGGCAGAAGCAGCCTCTACTGCATGTTTTTTGATCAACCGATCTCCATCCGTTGCCATTGAGAAAAAGACTCCACAAGAGGTATGGTCTGGTAATCCTGCAAATTATTCTGATTTAAAGATCTTTGGGTGTCCTGCGTATGCTCATGTTAATAATGGAAAATTGGAACCGAGATCCATTAAATGTGTTTTTCTTGGTTATAAAGCTGGTGTAAAAGGGTATAAGTTATGGTGTCCTGAAAATAGGAAAGTTGTGATTAGCAGAGATGTTGTTTTTGATGAAACTGCTATGCTTCCTAACTTATCTCTTAAAGACTGTTCCAATAAAGAAAATCAAAAGCAGGTGGAGCATCAGATTAATACAGAGTCGACTCCTCAAGTCAGTACAAAAATTGAGAATAGAGTTGCTTCTTCGCCTCAATACTCTATCGCCAAAAACAGAACTAAAAGAGAAATTAAACCTCCAAAGAAGTATCTTTGAGGTGATCTAGTTGCTTATGCTTTAAATGTGGTGAAGATATAGATGCGAATCAAGAGTCATCAAATTATTCTGAGGCGATTAGTGTGAAGACTCGAGAAAAATGGATGTTTGCTATGCAAGAGGAGATGGAATCACTCCACAAAAACAAAACATGGGATCTTGTGAAACTTCCTAAAGGTAAGAAAGACTTAGATTTGTAAATGGGTGTTTAAAAGAAAGAAGGGACTCCGGGAGTTGAAGAACCTAAATATAAAGCAAGGCTTGTTGCAAAGGGTTACTGATCAAAGTTCCGAGTGGACTTCACGAGATGTGTTCTCCCAGGTTGTGAAGCATAGTTCGATTCGAGCTTTGCTTGGTATTGTGGCCATGCATGATTTAGAGCTTGAGCGATTAGATGTAAAACTGCATTTTTGCATGGAGAACTTGAGGAAGATATTTACATGCAACAACCGAGAGGGTTTTACTGATTTGAAAAAAGAGGATTATGTTTGCTTGCTTGAAAAGTCCCTTTACGGTTTGAAACAAATACCAAGGCGATGGTACAAGAGGTTTGATTCCTTTATGACTTCTCACGATTTCAAAAGAAGTAGTTTTGATGATTTGTGTTTACTTTAAGAAAAACAATGATGGTTCTTTTGTGTATCTACTTCTTTACGTTGATGACATGTTGATAGCAAAAAAGACAAAGGAGAGATAAGAAAGGTCAAAGCCCAACTAAGTGAAGAATTTGAGATGAAAGATTTGGGACCAACAAAGAAGATACTTGGTATGGAGATTCTTAGAGATAGAAAAACAAGTAAATTGTACCTAAGTCGGAAGGGTACATTGAGAAACTTCTTTGCGAGTTCAATATGCGAGTGCTAAGCTCATTAGTACTCCTTTAGCAACCATTTTAGACTTTCATCGGCTTTGTCTCCACAATCGATGATGAGATTAAGTACATGTCACATGTTCCATACTCTAGTGCAAAGTGGGATCTCTCATGTATGCTATGGTTTGTTCACGTCCGTTTTATCATATGCGATCGATGCGATTAGCGAGATATATGGCGAATCCTGTAAAGAACACCGAAAGCGATTCATGGATTTTAAGATACTTACGAGGTACTACATCGATGTTTGCTTACGCTTTGGAAGAATCAAGATGGAGTTATTGGATATGTTGATGCTTTGATTTTGCTGGAGACCTTGATAGAAGAAGATCTCTCACGAGTTACGTCTTTACAATCGGAGGTTGTGCAATAAGTTGGAAAGCCACTTTGCAAACTACTGATCGCTTTGTCTACCACTGAAGTCGAGTACATGGCGATTCACGAGAGGCTTGTAAAGAAGCTATTTGGTTGAAGGGACTCTTTAGTGAACTAAATGAAGACCTTCAAATCAAGCCACATATTTTGTGACAGTCAGAGTGCCATCTTTCTTACAAAAGATCAAATGTTTCATGAGAGAACAAAACACATTGATGTTCGGTATCATTTTGTTCGTGATATTATTGCTCGTGGTGATATTGTTGTGAGCAAAATTAGTACTCATGAAAATCCTGCAGATATGATGACCAAGTCACTTCCTATAACCAAGTTTGAGCATTGCTTAGACTTGGTTGGTGTTCATTGTTGAAGTTAAACCCTTAAGGGGTTTTATGGAAGAGGTGGAGAACTTGTTCATGATTAAGAACTTGTTCATTGAGAATTTGTGTCAAGGTGGAGATTGTTAGAATTAAGTGACCCTAATTCTTATTTAAATAAAATACGATGGAAAATAAAATAAAAGTAAAATCCATATAGAACTAGACTTCTTTTATTTTATTTTAGAATAAGGTTTTTTAAACCTTATTAAACTCCATCTATTTTATATTTACTAGGATAAGGTGTTTCAATCCTACTAGAATATGGCTTTACAAGCCTATAAATAGACATAGTCTATTCCTTTTGTATTGATTCAAATTTTCGACATAGTGAATTTTCTTCTCCTCTGCCCGTGGTTTTTTTCCCGAAAGGGTTTCCACGTAAAATTTTGTGTTCTTTATTTTTTTTATTTTATTTTATTTTTTTTTTCACAACCTCAAACAATTAAAATTATGGATAAGATAAGAATTAATAGCGGCCACAAACAACAATAACTGCAGTCTCACTTTTTTTGCTCAACGTTTTAAAGTTTATTTGGTTTTTTAATGGATTTTTTTAAAATTTTTAATTTCCCCGAATATTACTTTGTCCTTTGGGAGAGATGGATCTGTATTATTCCCAACTTTTAACCGCTATCCACGTACCCCAAATTTCTTTGAATATAGACTCAAACAATATGAACCAAACATATAATTAAAAACGATTTAATCACTTTCAGTGAAATATAAACCGATAGAAATTGTTATTGGTAGAAAATAAAATTTATTCTTAAAAATAAATTTTCATTATTTTTTTATAGAATAATAATATATGAAACTTGTGTTAAAAGTGGGTAAATAGTTCTACTAATTAGAAGAATTTGAATAAGGATAACACAAAAAATATTTATATGTGCTTCCAAGAGTTTTAAGTCTCCTTTGTAGTATTTCTTAAACTTTTATCTCATTTTATAATTTAATCCAATCCAATCCAATATTTATTTTCTATTTATCAAAATAAATATGATTTATTTAATTTATTCAATTAATCAAATTAATTTTCAATAGTCCAATTTTAATTTTATTAAAGCCATGACAACTTTTCCGTATTAAGAAGGGTGGCACTACCCTCACACGCCCACCATGTTATTTTTACTTCCTTTAGCATTTTATAAAATATATGATTAAATTTAAAATTTAATCTTTATATTTTAATTCTAACATAATTTGCTCTCTATATTTTTATATATCATTAATTAATTTAAATAGTTAATATCGTTGACTTTTCAATTAAATTATTATGTTGTTATAAATAATTTAAAAGTGGATTTCTAGCTCCAAAAAGTAGAGGGATTAAACTCTTGAAAATAAAAGTAGGAGGATTAAATTTCAAAAGCATGAAGTGTAGAGACTTAGAGTTATAGTTGTTTGAATCGGATTGGATTGACTGAAATATCAATTCGAAGAGGACATCAATACAATTTACCTACAAATTGATAGGATAAAAATCTATTGAATCTATTATTTTTAATGATTTATTTAATCAAACTATACAACCAGAAGCATCGATCCAGTTATAAAACTGAAAGCGTAAAACAACCATAGTAGTGATAATAATAAGACGAGCATTTGCATGATTTCAAGTATGAGCAAACTTTTTATTAAATCATTTGCTTCACTGGACAACCGCGCTTGATGGCATCATCGCATTATCTTATACATTTTTTTGATGTTTTCAAGAGTACTCAATCTTAAACTCACTCCTTTTGTCTGGCAGTACATTAATTTCAGATCTTGGCAGACACTGAATTATATATTTATATACATATTATATTTTTATTGAAGTTCAGATTAGATGTGAAGTCTGAAAATATAATTTTATTATTTTAATAGTTTATATTTTTTATAATTTTTTAAAAAATAAAAATTATTTTAGAGATTAAAAAAAATTATTACTATTAATTTAAAATTTTATAAATTATAAAATAATCTAAACAGAAAATTTTCCATTATTCAGATGACATTAATATTTCCCTCTTTTCTGTTTTCTCAACAAATAAAATTTTATTAATAAAGGTGCAAAGCACCAAAGAAAAGTACAAAACTCCAAAAATTAATAACAGAATCAAGCACTAAATAAAGGAACATGGTTACAGAAAAGGAATACAATAAAATAAAACCTAAGGAACGACGCTCTCGGTGCCTTGGATCCCTCAGTTTCTCACTTGTAGTCCTACTCAAATCATAATCTCTTCAGAATCTTCATGAAACAACTCAACTTAATATTTTTAGTAATTTTAATACAACTCTTTCGCTTTTTGCCTCTATTGAATTCCGCAATGTAGTCGAATGTAATTGGTTAAGTGAAAAAGTGGAATGATAAAATTCTTTTTACATCATGAGTATTTATACATACCATTTTAAATATAATTAACTCAAACTAATTATAGCAAGCCAACTAACACACACAATTGCCTATGCTGAGTCACGATGCTAATTCACTAACATTCACTTATCAGGAACCTCCTTTACTCGCAATCGGTCTCATTTTGTTGAGTTCAAGGTTGATATTTGTAAGCAAAAAATAAGCAGTGTTAAGATTAGTTTGAACTGCTTTAAGCATTGAAAAAGAACAAGGCAAAAAAACGATGAATACGGGATGTGTTTATACAGTTCGTTTTTCCTATATCTATAGTGACTTGCCCAAAGAGAATATTCACTATGTTAGCACATTGTACAACAAATGATTTCAACCTCTAACACACACCAGATTAGACTTTTCGTTTTTGTACTTAAGATCCAAACAACTCTCCTCTAAGTTTCCCCCTAAAAAATGACATTAACTAAATCACATGATTATTCACTCAAAATGTACTCAAAAGAAACGTTCCTCAATGAACAAAATAAAGTGCTCTTAATTTAGTATATAACTTATAAAGTCTCCACAATATATAAGTAATTTAAACATGCTAGTATACCATATCAATTACAGTCAATCTTCCCTTGAAACTAGTATGATAATATGCGTAAGTAATACCTTCAAAATGGCTCAGGATAAGTCTCGAATCCTTAGTATATAATTTCAAGTTCTACCTAATTCGATCTGATCCATCAAACTTGAGAAGTTGATTCCTTTTATCCAAATTCAAATTAACCTCCAAGATATGTTGCTATTTGTAATTCAGCTATTAAGGATGGACAAACTGTCATCCAAAGTATCAACAAAAGTCGTAGTGTTAAAATTTGTTAATTTAAGGATGGCAAGTTTTCTAAGTAAATAGTACCAATCAGTTGACATCGGTCCAGCCACTACTTAAAAAAATGTTTCAACAAAAATATTCAAATTTAAATATTATTTAAATTACATTAAATTTAATTTTTTGAATTTGTGATATTATCACTTATTATCCTAAAATTAAAATGATTTAGCTTTGCCGATTCAGTTTTAATTTGGTTAATTTAGGCATTGTTACTAGTGTATGAGGATATGGGTTCAAATACGCCAAAAAATTATAAAACAAAAACATATATGATAATAACCTATTAAAAAAATTAGCTTTATAAGTTAATACTTTTATTTAGCAATTTATTATATATTTTGACTTCATATTTCAGTACTCAATTCTGATCCACTATTCTTTTATTCAATTCCACGACTTAACCACGTTAAAGGCCAAAAAGGAGAACGAAACTATAGGGTGGTAACGGAGAGGAGGAAAGACCAACCGATTAACATAGAACTGTTGGAAACACGAATTAAGTCAACAAAGGAAATTAACCCCCTCTATGTATTGAAATGAATAACAACATTGAATTGGTAGAAATCATCAAATTCTTTCTGCTGTTCAATGATCCAGAAAAATGAACTCTCTCCACCAACCCTCCTTCAGCTTTTAGAGAATAATAAATATAAAAGGAAAATATGAGCACAACACAAATACTGCTACCGACATAAAACAAATATAGAAATAATAATGTTACTGTTGAAACCTTTTTCTCGCGTCCCGACTTTTATTTTAAAATGAAGACGGAGTCACCACCAATTCTTTTTATTAAGGTGTGATTGGATCATCTCGAAATTTAATCATTTTAATAAAAGGGTAAAATTACTAAAACGATGATTTTTGATCTATAAAATCTAGGAAGTAGGTTCGGGAGTCGGTTACGTATGAGGAAGGATTAGCACCCTTATCACGCCCAAAATTGGTACCTAGCTGATTACTTGATGTCTTAGCGTCGAAAATCGAGAATTCGAAAAGAATTTAAAATGCACCCTTACATGATGTTATTCGATGACATTAAAAATATCACTATCTTAAATCAAATCTTATGTAGAAGGCTCTTTTATTTTGAGTCAACCAAGAATAAGGGTCGTGTCCCCGTAAATTAGGGGCACAACATCTTGAATCCCTGAGAATAAAGAGTGTTTATCGTCTTATTATTATTTAAACCTTATAAATTTTGATCTTAATAAGGATGTTCAATTACATTATTTCGAGGAGAAGGTCATACCCCGTGAGTTAGGGGCACAACTTCTCGAGTCCCCTAGATAAAGGACATTGCCTCGGTTTTAAAGACTACTTATGCATTGTGCAAAAACCGATGCTACACTAATGCTACATGCAATTAACTTATTTGAGTGTGGTACAAAATGAACGAGTGTATGTAAGCATAATATACAATAAATTAATGGCAAAAATAAAATAGCTACATAGTTGCAAATGAAATAATATTATCAAAAAGAATAAAATGATTGTAGTAATGGTAATGAGGGTAAAATAGTAAATGACGATAATAATAGCATGATAATTATAATAGTAATAATTATAATTATAACCATGACATAATTAACACCATATTTAATGAAAAAAAAACCACTCAAGGATGAAAATAAAAATTGCATAATTTAAAAGGGTAAAAATGTAAATAGTCATAAATTAAAAGTGCTGGATTTAAAAAGCAGAAAATAAACGGGGTGAATTAAATAAATAAAGGACTAAATTGAGACTAAATGAAACTGAAAGTATAAATGGCAAGAAAAAAAAGGATAAATTAAAATAAATTAAAATGTAGGGATCAAAAAGAAAATTATCCTAATCCTCTAAACGCCTGTCACTCCCTAAAGGGTCAACGGTTAGAGGACTAAAAAAAAATTTAAATGGTGGAATTTAAAAAAAAAAAAATCAAAATCAGGACAACATTAAAAGTGTTTAAAAGCAAAATGACATAGGCAGCAATTATCCCATCCCTAGAAAAACACGTGGATCCTGAAGGGATCCAGGTTGAGTCTTTGGTTAATATCAAAACGACGTCTTTTTGGGACTTCTGAAACCAAGCCAAAACTGTGTCGTGTTGCACACCCTATTTAAGTTAAAAAAAACCTGAAAAAAATTATTTGTGCTCTGTTTTTTTTTTAAAAAAAACTTTCTTCAGTTTTTTTCTCTCAATACCCCCCAGGCTGGTCGTAGGGACAGTGGGTCTTCGTCATGGCCGTCGGTCATCTATAACAGAGACCGCCGCCTCTGATGGCTAGAGTTCCCAGAAGTCCCTCTTTTGAGCCCTTTAATGCGTAGAACGCAGATCCGATGTTAGAATCCTCAGAAACCCAGTCAAAACTCAACAGAAAGCAAAGAAACCTTTCAGTTTCTCCCTTTCTGATGAGGTCCTCGACGAATCCTAATGGATTCGGAGGCCTTTTAAGTTGGAGAGGGCCATCCACGATGGCGGTGAAGTGTCAACAGGCTAAATCTTTTTTAATTTCAAAAAAACTAAAAGAAAATACCTTTTAATATGTTTTTGTTCTAATTTTTTCTTTCTATTTCATTGTTGTTAAAAAAAATTACAGGGGGTTCGAGCTTTTGTAGCTGAATTAATTACAATATTTCGTTTTGTTTTTCTTTCTCTTTGTTTCTCTGTTCTCTGTCTCTTTCTTTTTTGCAGGTAGCATGGTGGTGGCAACGGAGGCCGAGTCAATGGCAATGGGAGCTGCGCCCCTTGTCATTTTGGTTAAATGGTGGTAGAGGGCAGTCCTAGGGGCGTGGGTAACATCATGCTCCTCTTGTGGTGTGCCTACTGACATGGTGAGGGTGACAGCCGGAGGGTTCTGATGGGATTAGGGTTTTTGGTTTAGGTTAGGCTGTTTGGGTAATTGAGTTGGTTTGAGGTTTGAGCTTGTATGGGCTTAGGTAATTGGGAAAGCAGATGGGTTTGTATTTGGGCTTTAGTTTTTATTTATTTATGTAAAATGGACTTTTGATAATTAATAGACTTTTTTGTTTATTTATTCATTTGTTTTTAGTTTTTTTTTGGGCCCGACGAAATTTGGCGTTAGGGTTACATTTACCATGCACAAGAAGCACGAACACTGATAACGTCGGCTACAAATACAAATATAAAGTGGTGGGCTATTAGGCTAGATAACACTACATATATAAGCAAACAAACAAACTTGAGATTCAATCCCAACCTAATAGAATAATGCAGCATAAGCTAAGGTTGTTCCTGCCTCTAGGTAACAGTAGTGGAAGCACGGTAAAGACTTGGAACTAGGACAAGATCATTTTTCCTTCTCACAGTTATACCAAACACCTCAGTCATGTCTATATCTTCCTGCTTCATTCCCGTTGGTAGCTTCCAATCAAAATGGAACAACAGTTGAGCAAGTGGTAGCTCTACATTTGGCAGAGCAAATAATATGCCTGGACATACCCTCCTTCCAGCCCCAAATGGGATGAACTCGAAATTTGTCCCTATGAAATCAACTGAACTGTTGACAAACCTTTCAGGCTCAAACTTTTCAGGCTCATCCCAATGATTAGGATCTCTCCCGATTGCCCATGCATTCACAATGACTCTGGTCTTTGCAGGTATTTCAAATCCATTAACCACACAATTCTTCATACTTTCTCTTGGAATCAATAAAGGTATAACAGGGTGCAGTCTTAAGGTTTCTTTTATAACACACTTGAGATATTTAAGTTGATGAATGCCTGTTTCATCTACATTTCCTTTGCCTTGGAATACCTGCCTTACCTCTGCTTGTGCTTTTGTCATAACTCTTGGGTTTTTAATCATTTCCGACAATGCCCACTCTACAGCTCCTGCTGATGTCTCACTTCCGCCACTGAAAATGTCCTAAAACAACATAATAAATAACATCATGGCCATTAAAATTTGTGAACAACTACCAAAATCCAGGTCAATGTAATAAAAGAAAATGGACTCACTAAGATGACGGCTTTGACGTTGTTGTCAGTCAAGGGAAATTCGCCATCCTCCTGAATCCTTAAAAGAACATCAACCAGATTTTCCTTGTTTTCATCTTTACTTCTGCCTTTTGCTCTACTTTCTTTGTGATCGTTAACAATATTCCCAAGTATCATGTCAGCTTCTCCATGAATCTTTTCAACTTTATGCTTTAGACCCAAAACAGTATCCAGGAATTTGAGTGAAGGAAAAAATTGGGAAACAAAGAAACCAGCATTCACCTTGGATTCCTCTGTAACAACTGATATGAAGGCTTCTTGATCTTTGCATTTTTTGCCAAAGGCTGCCCTCGCTGTTATGCCATAACTCAGTGAAAAGACTTTGTGGCTCAGATTCACAGCCGATCCTTCATTTGATTTTATGGTTTCGACGAGATTCAGCACTTCCTCTTCTCTTATGGATTGGAAGGAAGCGACCCGAGTCGCATTCAGAAGCTCCGATGTGCAAATTTTTCGCAGATTTCTCCAGTAGTTTCCATATGGTGAAAAGGCAATATCAGTGCAGCCGTAAGTTAAAATCTTAGCCGAAGCGAGAACAGGCCTATTAGCAAAGACAATATCATGGGTTTTCATAATCTCTTCAGCCATTTCTGCAGAAGAAACTACGACAGTGGAAATTTGACCGAGTTGCAGGTGCATGATGGCGCCATATTTCGTAGCCAAGTCACGTAGAGTGTGATGGGGTAGACCAGGACCGGCGAGCTGGTGCAGATTTCCGATCAAAGGTAATTTCCGTGGCCCTGGAATCAACCCTTGAGTTAAATTCCTAGCTTTAGATTTCCTAATACTAGTGATTGCTCCCATAAACAAAACCAGGAAGAAGGTGATGAGGAGCTGGAATAAGGATATCTGCAACTCCATTGTTAGTTAGTAACATGAAGAAGACGAGCTCGAAAGAAATATATCAAATGAACTGATTTGTTCTTCTTCGTTGGGGGAAATAAGGCTAAAATTACAGGTGGCGTGTCTTTTCATTTACCGGTATGATTTCAAATTATTTCCACATTTTTGATTCAATCATTTGCAGTACTGAACGCCTATCATCTCATTATTTTAGACATTCTTTGACCTTTTTAAAGGCATGTTTAAATATTTATTTTGAAGGATTATATTGAAATATTTATTTTATTTTAGAAAAATTTAAAAAATTTAAAATAATTAAAGAAAGAATTAAATTGAAATGGAGCAAGGTGGAATGAGCCACGTATGAATGTATCTAATATTCATAGAGATAATAGTGATTTTCAAGATTATATATATCCATAGTGGAACGGACAAGTGATAGAGCAAAACGTGACAATTATAAAGTGATAATGGATTTAGTATTATTTATCCCGTCTCGCTCCATTACCATCCCTAATCTTACTCACTTTAATAATGATGTATGTATAAGTAATTGTGTAACTAAAATATTTAATTTTTAATTTGTATCGAAAATTTTCAATTTAAATTTAAACTTAAATTCTCAAATTCTAACTCAAGCATCCTTCTCTAATGAATTTGTGCATCTTAATTTTGACTTCAAATCATAAAAAGTTAAATTCATTGAGCGTGATAAAAATATATCATGTTTTTTCTCAAATAAAAACTATTTCCGTATATAATTATTGTAAAAATAAAATAAAATTTTAAAATGACACGTATTTTTAAAATTTTTATATAATTAAATAAAAGTTGAAAAATGAAATCCAATTTAACACAAACACAACATATATGTTATATAAACTGTTTTAGGATAGACTTAAAAAATAAATATGTGATATAAAGATTTTGGAAAATATATGCTATATAAACATTTTAATAAATTTTGCTGTTGATGATGGGATGGGTGTAATGGGTAACAGCTGGCTCTTAAGAAGCCTGTAGAGCTCCCCTTCTCTCACTTAGTTGGATCCTATTTGGTTTTTTTAGTTTTGTTCTCTGTTGGATTGGGTTTTTATGGCCTTTTTGTTGTTTTTCTGTTTTGCTTTCGTCTGGGCTTAACAAGCCGGGCTTTTTGTTGTTTTGTTTTTGAATAAAGGATCTAGTTTCTTTGTTTCAAAAAAACAACATTTTAATAATAAAATGATATTTCCATATTTTAAAAATTAATGTATTGTACTATTATATATAATTATTATTAAAATAAAAAATAAATTTTAAAATAAATAAATCACATGTCATGGGACACACTTACACCCATAAAGTCAAACTGAATTTCCATTCAATATTGTCGGTTTTTAAAAATAGAAATCCAATTTGACTATGTCGAAAAAAAAAAAAAAAAAAACTGTGTGGTTAGAATTCATTTTTGCTAAGGTTTTTGAATTAAATTCTGCATATTTCTTAATCCTTGTTTACATGTAACAAAAATAGTTTTCCACAAGAAAAAAACCGTAATTTACATGATTATCTAAACTTACTACAAATTTATAATAACATACAATTAGATCCAAAACTCAAATCCATTTACTATGTTGGTTTCCAAATACATAATTTGTGTGTTTAAATACATCCAAAATTTATCTATTTCACATAATTAAGCTCATATATGATTGAGCTATATGGGTTTAAGTTTTTATTTTCTTTTGGTTACTTGCATTTGTTTTGGTTACTATTTTAGGAAATTGTGCTACCAAACTCATAATAAGTAGTAACATTGTTTCATTCAAAATAACAATTGTGTGAGAATAGCTATATCCGAAACAATTATTTTTAAAACAGGGTTTCAATTAAGAAGAAGTGCCATCTAGTGTAGCTGTCATTTGAGAATAGCTCATTTTTTGGATAGCGAAGATTTGGAACAACTCTTGTTTAGAACAATTGTTATGTTCATAACAACTATAGTTTGGAACAACTTCTATTTAGAACAATTATGTTTCTAAGAAGAGTCATTATTTAGAGTAAGATTTTCTAAGAAAATCATCACCACAGAACAATTCTTGTTAAAAAAACTCTATGTTGAGAACAATTCATGTTTTGAACAAGCTAGAATGATCCTTATTCAGAAACAACTCTCATTCAAGAACAACTCTTCTTTAAGAATATATTGCGTTCTAAAAGATGTTTTGCTTATGTGTCATAGGGTACTACTTCACCAAAGTAGAAGATGTGAAAATAACCTTATAATATGGCAGGGTTCATAAGTAGGGGTGACCAAAATCTGATTCGTTTCGAAAAACTCGATAATAATCTAAATTTTGAATTAAATAGTTCGAGTTATTTGAGTTAATCAAGTTGTAACACCCCTTACCCGTGTCCGACGCCGGGACAGGATACAAGGTATTACCGAACTTAAACATACACATACATGTAAATCCGGGCCATGAAATTTCAACCAATTCAAAAATATTCAAACACATGCATATCGTCTCTTATACGGGCCTACGAGGCCCAAAACATACATCGAGGGTAATTCGGGACTAAATCGAGAACTTCTGGAAATTTTACAACACTTAGGAAATTTTCTATGTTTAGAGAGTCACACACCCGTGTGGCTTGGGACACGCTCGTGTCCTCAGCCCGTGTAACTCTCACTGAAATTACCACATTCAGATATCTTACATTTCAAAATTTATTCCTCCAACTATTTCTGTCATCACAAATCCCATATTATGATTCTCAGTGAAGAAGATCCAGTTAATACATTTCTCGACATCGCACCTTACTAATTCTGTCCTTACTCATCAATCCAATTTAATCTCTGATCATATTTATAATCACTCTACAGCTGAATTCTTTGGTCTCATACTTGTGAGCTTATTCAACACTGATCTCATAAAATCTTTTATAAACACCACTCTAGTAAGGGGGTGAGGTTGTAAGGTCCCTAACTCGTCTCTCATATGTATATTCATATAGCACTTTTTCATCATCATAGTATCAGTTTCACAAACATAACATTCACTTCAGGCAAACTATTATTCACATTTGTATGACACGAGCTTTCCAATTATCTTATTTAAACAGTGCACTTATGCATGCATTCTATCAATTCTGAATAACATTATTTATCCCATTCATTCAATTAAACAAGTCAGGCACATAACATTATATAAGGGCCAAACAAACATAGATAAGTATATTACAGTCTAAACTTTCACCTTGCACATCATCGTATACTTACCATTATAACCATATAACTCAATTCAATCAATCTAGCATATTTACTTAAGCTATGCGAGTTTGCCAATCATACTTATTCAAACAAGCATACGTAGACATTTATTTCATCAATATTTATGATAAGTCACCCAAGCACATGCATTCGTTCAAGTAAATCAATCATATGCATAATGGAATCATCGTTTAAACATAGGTAAGCTCATCATAATATAATCCTTTATTCATACCTTGGTGGATATCTATTTATCACATTCACTTAATCAAGTAAGTCAAGTGTACAACATCACATGAACATCAAACAAGCATGGGTATTCATCGTAACATAACTTTCATCTCACATGTTATCTCATACATGTCATGAACTTTTATTCGCACTTTTCTGAGTTTAGGCTCATCATAACTGTACTTTACCCAGATTCCTTGGCATCACATTTAACATGGTCGGTGTAGCTCGATTGGAGAGTACCTCTGTCTGAACAAGCTGGTCCTCATTCGCGTCGAGAGACATCACATTATCACGGATTGGTGGCACGTATAGCTAGACTCTCATACATGCTAGGTTAGTCCGAGAACTAACTAAACCATAGCTCTGATACCACTAAATGTAACACCCCTTACTCGTGTCCGACACCAGGACAGGATACGAGGCATTGCCGAACTTAAACATACATATACATATAAAATAGGGCTATAAAATTTCAACCAATTCAAAAACATTCAAACACATGCATATCGTCCCTTATACGGGCCTACGAGGCCCAAAACATACATTGGGGGTAATTCGGGACTAAACCGAGAACTTTCAAAAATTTTACAACACTTAGGAAATTTTTCATGTTTAGAGAGCCACACGCCCGTGTAGCTTGGGACACGCCCTTGTAACTTTCTGTTTATGATGTCAGCAACAAAATGGGGTCACAAGGCCAAGTCACATGCTCGTGCGCTAAGGCCGTGTCCCCCACACGGCTGAGATACACGGCCGTGTCTCTGCTAGTGTGGCCAATACTTAGGCTATTTTCCAAGCCTTGGTCAAACATAAACCCTCACACATATATACAACATCAAGGACATATAACATGGCATCCATTCAATGATTAAACATCTTCAATTAGGCCACAAAGATAGCATTTGCATGTCATCATACTTGTATCTCTCATACTCACTTTATATCAAGTCTAGACATACCAAACCATATTCATTTGACCTTGTCATCTTCATTTCCACTTATACCCTTATACCATAGTTAACTTCATGCTAATATTCTCAACTTAATCATCTACCATTCATAGTCATGTCTAATTCATATCCTTAATGTCACATATCACACACTCACATTAACATGTTTCTTTAAGGCATTCCACACCAATTTCATTCTTCATCAAATACCATTAACTTACTTTAAATTTACACTTTTATACTAAGAATATGGTCACATCTATTGATCAAAGTTCATCCATCAAATATGCATACCATATCATACATCCATCGATAACAAGCCATCACAACATGCACATCATTAAGACTTTAAAATAGCCATGAAACATCAATTAGGTTTACAACCCAATGATCAAATATAAGCCATATCTCGTGGATCCATACAAATGAATCATTATAAGCTAACTCAATTGGCCAAATCATGAAACACATATCATAAAGTACTAAGTCTCTATACATGCCACTCACTTGAAAACACTTAAGTTTTATTAATACCCCAACTTGATACTTTGATAGTGTGATGCTGCCTCCAATGATCTCTAACCCCTAACTAACCTGGCAACACTAAAGAAATGGAAAGGAGGGGGTAAGCTTTATAGCTTAGTAAGTCCATATGAAAATAATAAGCAATTTATCAACATGTTTCTATCAATTCTTACAACATGATCTCAAAGTACTACAATCATAATTGCACTTTTACTTATGTCCCAGTCAAGCTGTTTACTCGAGTCATAGTCACTAAATTATTTATATCTTGAGATATGGAACTCCAAATTAAGATCCGCTAATTTTCGCTAAAACTAGACTCATATATCTTGTTACCATAAAGTTTCCAGAACTTATGGATTAGCCAATAAGTACAGTTTATTCTTCAAAATTACCCGTATTCTGCTGTTTGACAGCTTCGACCTTGCTTTACTAAAAATTAATTATCTCACAGTACGAGATTCAGATAATGTTCCCGTCTATTTCTATTGAAAATAAATTCATTAAGAATTTAGTCATATAAATTCTAACCCATAATTATTTTTTCATAATTTTTAGTGATTTTATAAAGTTAAGATAGGGGAGCCCAAAATCACTCTGACCCTGTCTCACAAAAATTCAAATATCTCATAATATGAAATTCTTTTGCTTACACTGTTTCCTCTATGTGAAACTAGAATCATAATAGCTTTAATTTCATATCTTATTCAGTCTCTAATTTGATTTCCACAATTTTTGGTGGATTTTCAAAGTCAAACTACTGCTTTTGTCCAAAACTATTTTAGTGTAATATGATGATAACTATCATAAGTTCATTTTCAACTAATCATGAACTCACCATTTCATAGGTTCCATGCTCAAATACACAATGTAAGTTAGCATAGTATTGCAACAAAATTCATAATCATAATTCATACATCTTAACTCACCGAGGTCTCGACATTTCAAAGTCTCAGTAACCATAAGCTTAGTGTACATACCTGTACTCATCATAGTTTATCATATAACCATACCTCTTTAACATACCCTCTTCGGGA
This sequence comes from Gossypium anomalum, assembly GCA_025698475.1. Classification (NCBI taxonomy): domain Eukaryota; kingdom Viridiplantae; phylum Streptophyta; class Magnoliopsida; order Malvales; family Malvaceae; genus Gossypium; species Gossypium anomalum. The sequence continues at coordinate 14,564,151 of CM046960.1, forward strand.
CTTTCATCACATTCATCGCATTACCCGTTGAACACTCGGAATACTATTGGATACACGAAAACTTGCACATAAGTGCCACATATACATACGTAGCCAAAGCTACCTTATAACATGTAACGCATCCATAATGAACTTGGACCATTCAACAAGCTCAGATGTTACACGTATCGCATCCATTATGAACTCGGGCAACTCAACGAGCTCGGATGCTCGCATCCATAACGAACTCGGACCTCTCAACGAGCTCGGATGCCACATATATCACAAACTCAGACCACTCAACGAGTTCGGACTTCTTAATTTCTAGTGACATGTCACTTGTATCCTAAACTATTTCTAAGGTTCAAACGGGGTTTTTCTCACTTGCACATTGCACCTCTATTGCACTTGCTCGTGACATCGTGGATGGTGACCATAATATCATTCATGCTTACAATAGTACCAATTGCCCATTCATAGCATAATAAGGCATAAATCAAATATAAAATAAGCTTTTAAGAATTTACATAACATATATCACATATTTCATATATCACTTGTCATGTATCATCATTTTCTTGCATTTCATGTAATATTCTTCCATGTCATATACACCATTCCATCAACTTTTCCAATATATTGAATCATACAATATATGCAATAATAGTAAGGAATATAATTCAAACATAACGTTGCGTTATTATTGTCATACAAACTTACCTCAAAAGCAATTACGGCCAACTATTCCAAATTAGTCCATAATCTCGAACTTTCCTGATTTAAGCCCAAATCTCAGTTTTCTTGACCTAACATTTCAAATATAGCTTATTTAGGACTCACATTATTCATATAGACCCAAAAATCATATTATGGCAAAATTATGTTTTTGCCCCTAAACTTTGTCATATTTACACTTTTGCCCCAAGGCTCGTAAAATGATTTTCATTCAATTTTTTTATTCTTTAAGCCTAGCCGAATCATTTTCATAACTATAGCAGCCCACAATTTCACTAAATTACACTTTTATGACAAATTTCATAACTTTTACAATCTAGTCCTTTTAAGCATTTTCACCGAAAATCACTTAGCAAAAGTCGTTTATTTAACACCCAACACTCATTTTATACTATTAGACATCAAAACACATGCATATCACTCATGGGTAAATTTTTAAACATGAACCCTATCTCAAAATATAGGTAGAAACGAGTAGATCATGTTACAAGGACTTCAAAAATGCATAGAACATTAAAAACGGTGCTCGGGATCATTACAAATGAGCTTGGAAGCTTGAACACAAACCCTAGCCATGGCTTCTTCTAAAATTCGGCTGGATGGGGAAGAAGATGAGAAATTTTGGCTTAATTTCCCTTTTTAATTCATTTATTTACAAAATGACCAAATTACCCTTTTAACCTTTCTTTGAATGTTTTACCACACAAGCCCATTTTTGTCCAAATTTTAAGAACTTGGTCAAATTTATCTTTAAGGACCTCTAATTAATAATTCAATTCAATTTCATGCTTAAAGCTTCGAGAACTCAAGTTTTACAGTTTATTCAATTTAGTCCTTAAAGTCAAATTAAGCACTTTTCACATAAAGTTACCTTATGAAATTTTTAGACCATCATATAAACATACCATAGGCCTTATAATAATCATAAAATAATTATTTCTAATTCAGATTTTTGGTCTCGAAACCACTGTTCCGACTAGGCCCTAATTTGGGATGTTACACAAGTTATTCGAATCAACTTGAATAAAAAATTAAGTTTTTCGGTTTAACTCGAATTTGAATTATACAATTAGAGTTATTCGAAAATCTGAATAAGAAAAGACAAAACTATGTCATTTTGATAAATGTTCACTTTTTTAAAAGTTAAAATTCAAAATAATTAAGTTAAAAGGCAAAACTACGTCGTTTTGATAAATGTTTACCCATTAAGTTAAAAGGCAAAATCATTATATTGTTCATGTAATTAAATAATCTTATACTTCGTCTACTAGTTAAATAATCGGTCCATCTAAACCCAACATTAAGTATAAATAATAGGATACGTTAACTCGACTCGATTTGACTCGAAATCTTTTGACTCGATTCGATTTGATTCTAAGAAATTCAAATTGAGTTCGGTTGCTAAAATAAGATTTGTCAACTCGACTAACTCAAAAATTTTTGACTCGATTCGACTCGGCTCGATCGAATACTCACCCCTATTCATAAGTAGTCTTTACTCTTGGAATATTCCAGAGGGCTTGGATTGCTGGACCAGATATGGAGGAAGTTAAGAGGTTTCCTCTTAACCTTTTCCTTAGCATTGAGGGCCTTTTCTTTCTTTCAGAAACATAGTGAACTCTTATTTTATCACGCCCTAATTTTTATAAGAGTTTAAATTAGAATGAGTGATTGGCCTGATGGTAAAGAGCTTGTGAAATGAAATTTTTATTGTAATTAAATTTCATTAATTGTTGCAATTAAAGTTGTATATGGGCATAGAATTGCCATTGGAAAGGCATAATGAGTCATTAATGTAACGCCCCCACGTCCAAGACTGACGCCGGAATCGAGCTTGAGGTGTTACCGAACATAATTTATCAATTTAAGTACATCGAATCATTTGTTTCTACATTCACAGCTTTCTAGCTATCTGCGTCATAGTTACAAGAAAAATCATATCTCGAGTTAAGAAACTCAAAATCAAGATCCATAAATTTTCCCTAAATCTAGCCTCATATATATATTTACTAATTTTTTTCTAGAATTTCTTGTTGGGCCAATTAGTACAGTTTATTAGTTAAAGTCTCCCCTGTTTTGGGGTTCGACTGCTCTGACCTCTGTGTATTACGAATCAGATATCTCTCTATACAAAATTTCAATGACTATGAGGTTTATTTCTCTTAAAACTAGACTCAATAAGAAATCTGTACATGTAAATAAAAACTTATAATTATTTTTTTAAAATTTATTATAAATTTTTAAAGTCAGAATAGGGGATTCAAAAATTATTCTGGCCCTGTTTCACAAAAGTTTAAATATCTCATAAAATATGATTTATATCCAGTTTTGTTCAATCTACACGAAAATAGACTCATTAAGCTTAAATTTAATAACTTACTCATCATTTAGTTCCACTTATACTATTTTTAGTGATTTTTCAAATTCATGTCATTGCTGCAGCAATATTCTATTTTAAGGCAAGTTTCATCTTTCCATGAATTTTTTTATGAACTAAATAACCTATTAAACTTCCATGATATCAAACATGATCTAATTAGCCATCACCATGATTTATCAATATCAAACACTTTCTCAACCAAACATGGCCATATCATAAAATTATTTACACAAAATAGGTACATTGCTATACATGCCATACTTAAGTTTTACAAGCCATTTACCAATAGAAATCCTTCGGATAGTGTGATCGAAACTTCGACCTGTCCTGATTCCCGAGCTGGCTTGTTCAAAACTACAATGAATGAAAAGGAGGGAGTAAGCATAAATGCTTAGTAAGTTCATATGCAAATAACAAGTAACATAACAATACAATTATACCAAACAACCTTAGCATGGCATCACCAAAACATATATCACATTTCTAAACATCATTCATCATCTTACCATTTTATCGTTGTTGTATCTACTTTCAACCCGAGGGTTAAGTACATACCTGTCCAAAGTGCCCATTTCACAACACTTACCAAAACGTCACTTGCATCTTAAGTGTTCTTCCATTTCATAGAAATTTTCACCCGTTGAGCACATCGGAATATAACTCGGATACACGGATAATTTGCACATAAGTGCCACATATGTAATTAAGAAATCATGTAACCCGCCCATAAGTGAACTCGGACTCAACTCAATGAGCTCGGGAGTTTACATCCATAAGTGAACTCGGACTCAACTCAACGAGCTCGGATGCCTAGTTACATCTCACGAACTCGGACTCAACTCAACGAGTTCAGACATTCGCATCCATAAGTGAACTCGGACTCAACTCAATGAGTTCGGATGCTCAACCATCCTAGTGACATGTCACTTGTATCCTAATCTATTCCTAAGGTTCAAACGGGCTTTTTCCCTCGATCTGATATTAGCCGTCTTCCACGGAATATCGGAACCGATACTCGGTAACAATTCATATTTATCAAGTAGTAAACATAATTTACATATTACTCAACATTAACCACAAAGCATAATATTTCATGATAAAAAAAATCAGCATATCATATAATTAACATCAATAACTTAAAAATAACAATTATGCTACATTATTTACACATGAACTTACCTTGGTACCAAAATATAAAGATTTTGCAATTTAGCCCACAATCTTTTCTTTTCCTCGTTCGCGACTTGATTCCCGTTTCTCTTGATCTATAATACCAAATTAATCTTATTAAATACATACATTCATCAAAACAACATTTAATACAAACTTTGGAAAATTACACTTTTGCCCCTAAACTTTTGCATAATTACACTTTTGCCCCTAGGCTCAGGAATTAAACTTTATCCCTTATTCTTATGTTTTATGACATGATGATCATTTTTCCCTTCTATGACAATATCAAATTCATACTCTAACATGTACTTATGGCTATTAGGTATTTTTACCGATTAAGCCCTTTTACTCGTTTTCACTCAAAACCGAGTAGCACAAGTTGTCTAACATAATTTAAAACCTCATATTCTATCATAAAACATCAAAATACACAAATTTCACCTATGGGTATTTTTCCAAATATAAACCCTAGGTTGACTTATTGCTAGCATAAGCTTAATCGAGCTTCCGGGATTCCAAAAACGTAAAGAACATTAAAAACGGGGCTTAGAATCACTTACTATGGAGCTTGGAAGCTTGAAACAAACCCTAGCTATGGAGAACCCTTGAAATTTCGGCCTAATGAAGAAGATGGACAAAAATTGGCTTTTAATTTTGTTTTTAATTCATTTTAATAACTAAATGACCAAAATGCCCTTACTACTAAACTTTCTAAAAATTCCATCCATGTCCAATTTTTGTCCATGGATGGACTTAGAAATTGGTCAAATTGCTATTTAAGACCTCCTAATTAATATTTCAATGCAATTTCATACTAAAAACTTCTAGAATGCAAATTTTGCAACTTATTCGATTTAGTCCCTACTTTCAATTTAAACACTTTAGGCATAGAATTTCATCACGAAATTTTCACACAATCATGCAATCATATCATAATCATCAAAATAATTATAAAATAATTATTTCTATCTCGAATTTGTGGTCACAAAACCACCATTCCGATTAAGCCCTAATTCAGGATATTACAACTCTCCCCCCTTTTAAGGATTTTCGTCCTCGAAAATCTTATCGGTAAAGAGGTGTGGGTATTGGTTTCTCATAGTTTCTTCGGGTTCCCATGTAGTCTCTTCTACCCCATGCTTTTGCCACAATACTTTCACGAGAGCGACACTTTTATTTCTTAGTTTCTTGACCTCTCGAGCTAAGATCTTAATCGGTTCTTCTTCGTAAGTGATATCTAGTCGTAGTTCAATTTCTGTCGGTGAAATTATATGTGAAGGATCCGAACGATACCGAGTAGCATAGGTACATGGAACACATCATGAATCCTCTCTAATTCGGTGGTAATGCTAGCCGATATGCTACTGGGTCTAACTTTTTTTCAATTATTTCATACGCCCCCAATAAAACGCGGACTTAACTTGCCCTTCCGTCCAAATCTAAGGACTTTCTTCCATGGAGACACTTTCAAAAATACCTTATCACCAACTTGAAACTCGATTTCTTTTCGTTTCAAATCCGCATAAGATTTCTCATCTATCTGAAGCGACTTTCAAACAATGTCGAATCGGTTTCACCTTTTCTTCGGTTTCTTTTATTAGATCAACTCCATAAATCTGATTTTCCTTGAGTTCACCCAAAAGAAAGGCGTTACACACTTACGACGATATAATGCTTCATAAGGTGCCATTTTCAAACTCGTCTCGATAACTATTATTATAAGCAAATTCTACCAACGGTAAGTACCTTTCCCAACTACCTTGAAATTCCAATACGCAACATCCGAGCATATCTTCAAGAATCAATTACTCTCTCGATTGCCCATCGGTTTGTGGATGAAAGGCGATCTTTGAAATTTAACTTTGTACCTAATGCCTCTTGCAACTTTTGCCAAAACCGTGAAGTAAATCTCGGATCTCTATCCGAAATGATTGATAAAGGTATTCCATGAAGTCTGACAATCTCACGGATATACAATTCAGCCAACTTATTAAGAGAATAATCCGTACGTACCAGAATAAAATGAGCCGATTTAGTCAGTCTGTCAACTATTACCCAGATGGCATCTTTCTTTCCCGAGTCAATGGCAACCTAAAACAAAATCCATAGTAATCCGATCCCATTTCCATTCAGGAACCATAATAGGCTGAAGTAATCCTGAAGGCACTTGGTGTTCAGCTTTCACCTGTTGACAAATTAAGCACTTTGATACAAACTCGGAAATATCTCTTTTCATTCCACTCCACCAATACATTTTCTTCAAGTCATTATACATTTTCGTACTGCCCGAATGAACTGCCAAACAGCCATTATGTGCTTCATGCAAAATCTTTTGAATCAACTCATCATTTTTCGGTACACAAATCCGATTTTAAACATCAAGCTACCATCAGAACCGATTACTCAAATCGATCCCGTGACGACTTCACCTAATCGCCTTCTCTTGGCTAGCAAATCTTGATCATTTTTCTGAGCTTTAGAAATCTCTTGTAAAAACATCGGTCTAGCTTTTATCTCTGCTAGAATTGAACTATCATCTGACATTTTCAACTGAGTGTTCATAACTCTTAAAGCAAACAACAACTTTCTGCTTAAAGCATCGGCAACCACATTCGCTTTTCCCGGATGATAATCAATAACAAGCTCATAATCTTTCAATAACTCTAACCATCTACGTTGTCTCAAATTTAAGTCTTTTTGTGACATCAAGTATTTAAGACTTTTGTGATCAGTATATACTCGGCACTTTTCACCATACAAATAATGTCGCCAAATCTTCAAAGCAAATACCACTGCAGCCAATTCCAAATCGTGAGTAGGATAATTCCTCTTATGAGGTTTTAACTGTCTCGAAGCATAAGCCACCACTTTTCCTTCTTGCATGAGTACACACCCCAAGCCATTTAGAGAAGCATCATTATACACCACAAATTCTTTACCTGATTCGGGTTGTACTAACACTGGTGCTTCAGTTAATAACTTTTTCAATTCTTCGCAACTTTGTTGACATTCTTCCGTCCATTCAAATTTAACATCCTTTCGGAGTAGTCTAGTCATAGGAGCAACAATTATAGAAAATCCGTTTACAAACCGCCGATAATACCCAGCTAGCCCTAAGAAACTTCTAACTTCAGTTACGTTTTTCGGTGGTTTCCAATCAGTAATGGCTGAAATTTTACTAGGATCAACCTGTATACCATCACCTGAAACAATATGACCCAAAAATCCAACTTCCCAGAGCCAAAATTCACTTTTACTAAACTTAACATACAACTGTTTATCTCTTTAAGTTTGCAAAACTATCTTCAAATGCTCAGCATGCTCTGTCTCATCTTTTGAATAAATTAAAATATCATCTATAAACACCACAAAAAATCTGTCCAAGTATGGCTAAAATATGCGATTCATTAAATCCATAAACACAGTAGGAGCATTTGTCAACCCGAATGGCATAACTAAAAATTCATAATGACCGTACCTTGTTCTAAAAGCAGTTTTAGGCACATCTGACTCTTTTACTCGCAGCTGATAATACCCAGATCTCAAGTCAATCTTTGAAAACCATGTTGCTCTTTTTAGCTGGTTAAACAAATCATCAATTCTCAGCAATAGATACTTGTTTTTGATTGTCACTTTGTTTAACTGCCGATAATCAACACATAATCTCATAGAACCATCCTTCTTTTTCACAAATAACACAAGAGCACCCCAAGGTGAAAAACTCGGTCTTGCAAAGCCTTTATCAGTCAACTCTTGCAACTGTGACTTTAATTCTTTCAACTCTGTTATTGCCATTCTATATGGAGCAATCGAGATCGGAGCTGTTCTCGGTATCAAATCAATACCAAATTCTACTTCCCTGACTGGAGGCAAACCCGTCAATTCTTCTGGAAATACATCCGCAAATTCACACACAACCGGCACTAATTCAACTTTCTTTTCAACTTCTTTTGTATTAATTACATACGCCAAATAAGCTTTATAACCCTTTCTCAAATATCTCTGAGCCGACATCGAAGAAATCACACTAGACAATGCCTCTGATTTATCTGATTCAACCCGTAGAGTTTCACCGTTTTCACACTTAAATTCTATAACCTTTTCTTTGCAATTTACTATAGCATCATGCAATGTCAACCAATCCATACCCAAAATAACATCAAATTCATCAAACGGAAACAACATCAAGTCGGCCGGAAAGTAATGACCCCGAATCATTAAAGGACATTTCTTGCATACTTTATCAACTATCACACATTTGCCTAACTGATTCGACACTCTAGCCATAAATTACGTGTTCTCAACGGTATATTTATACTAGACACCAAACTTCATGCATACATATGAATGAGTAGAACCGGGATCAATCAAAGCAATAGCATTAATATCATAAAGAGAAAATGTACCGTAATCATATTGGGTGAGGAAGCATCTTCACGCGCTTTAATAGCATAAGTTCTAGCCGAGCTCTTCCTTCAGATCTAATCTGCTGCATCTCTCAAGCTACATTCTTACTGCTTGTTTCACTTCCAAATTTTCTCATATATCTTCCCCTCAAGTCCGCACCACTAGCTTTTACATTCTCAAATTTTTCTTTCTCGGCTCTCTCTGGCGGTCTCTAATAAAATGATCCGAGGAGAACCACATCGAAAACATTCATTTACTGCATGCGGACCAAAATGATTTCTACCACACCACTGCACTCAGGTTTAACAAATCTTGAGTTCCTTACACTTTGGTCAGTAGAAGTATTTTGAGATTTAGGACCCACATTCTCGCTTCTTAAAATTTCCATATGATTGCCCAAATGAAAACTTGGGAACGAGGATTCATATTTCTTGACTTTTCGGGTTCTTTGTGAAGGTGCCTTACTCATTGGCCTTTTCTTCCAATTTAGTGTCTCACCTCTCTACCTTTCTCTTCTCTTTAAGTAGTTCTTCAGCCTTGCAAGCTCGATCAACAAGTACTACCATTTCTTTCAGTTCAAGGATCCCGGCAAGTACTTTAATGTCTTCGTTGAGCCCGTCTTCAAATCGTCGGCACATCTTGGCTTTTGTAGGAACATATTCCCTGGCATACTTACTCAATCGAACAAACTCTCTTTCACATTCTGAGATTGTCATATTACCTTGCTTCAGCTCAAGAAACTCTTTACATTTCTGATCAATAAATCTTTCACTAATATATTTCTTCCGAAACTCTTCTTGAAAGAATTCCCAGGTTACCCTCTCTTTCGGTACCACCGAAATTAAAGTCTTCTACCAATTATAGGATGGATCTCTCAACAAAGATGTAGCACATTTCAAACATTCTTCAGGTGTACAAGATAATTCATCAAATAGCCGGATAGAATTTTCAAGCCAGAACTCTGCTTTCTCTGCATCATCATCAATATTTGCTCTAAATTCTTCAGCCCCTTGTTTACGAATTCTATCAACAGGGTTTCTGTGAAATTTTATCATATCCACTCCTTGAGGCATCGGAGGCATAGGTTAAGGAATTGGAGGAGGTGGGGGAGGTCGTACATTTGGGTTCGTACGAACAAACTCAGTGTACCATGCACTCATCATTTGGAGAAAGGCTTCCCGATCCCTTTCTCCTCCTCCCTGACCAACAGTAGGAGGTGGGTTTTTAGTCGACGCTGCCCCTTCAACCGGAGCTGGCGCATTACTCTCTACTTCATCTGCTATAGCTGGATGGGGATCCATTTACTATATAAAAATCATTTAAAAAGGTCAGAAGTCGTCACACTATCACAATTTATACATATGACATGTATAGCAAAAATCCGTACATACAACACGTAGTCTGAGAACCGACTAAACCTGCTCTGATACCACCAAATGTAAGGCCCCCACGCCCGAGACTGATGCCGGAATCGAGCTTGAGGTGTTACCAAACATAATTTATCAATTTAAGTACTTCGAATCATTTGTTTCTACATTCACAGCTTTCTAGCTATCTGCGTCATAGTTACAAGAAAAATCATATCTCGAGTTACGAAATTCAAAATCAAGATCCGTAAATTTTTCATAAATCTAGACTCATATATATATTTACTAATTTTTTTATAGAATTTTTGGTTGGGCCAATTAGTACAGTTTATTAGTTAAAGTCTCCCCTGTTTTGGGGTTTGATTGCTCTGACCTCTATGTATTACGAATCAGATATCTCTTTATAAAAAATTTCAATGACTATGAGGTTTGTTTCTTTTAAAACTAGACTCAAAAAAGAATCTTTAAATGTAAAGAAAAATGTATAATTATTTTTTTAAAATTTATTATAAATTTTTAAAGTCAGAACAGGAGATCCAGAAATCATTCTGGCCTTGTTTCACAAAAGTTTAAATATCTCATAAAATATAATTTATATGCCTGTTTTGTTCAATCCACATGAAAATATACTCATTAAGCTTCAATTTAATAACTTACTCATCATTTAGTTCCACTTATACTATTTTTAGTGATTTTTCAAATTCATGTCATTGCTGCAGCAATATTCTATTTTAAGGCAAGTTTCATCTTTCCATGAATTTTTTTATGAACTAGATAACCTATTAAACTTCCATGATATCAAACATGATCTAATTAGCCATCACCATGATTTATCAATATCAAACACTTTCTCAACCAAACATGGCCATATCATAAAATTATTTACAAAATAGGTACATTGCTATACATGCCATACTTAAGTTTTACAAGCCATTTACCAATAGAAATCCTTCGGATAGTGTGATCGAAACTTCGACCTGTCCCGATTCCCGAGCTGACTTGTTCAAAACTACAATGAATGAAAAGGAGGGAGTAAGCATAAATGCTTAGTAAGTGCATATGTAAATAACAAGTAACATAACAATACAATTATACCAAACAACCTTAGCATGGCATCACCAAAACATATATCACATTTCTAAACATCATTCATCATCTTACCATTTTATCGTTGTTGTATCTACTTTGAACCCGAGGGTTAAGTACATACCTGTCCAAAGTGCCCATTTCACAACACTTACCAAAATGTCACTTGCATCTTAAGTGTTCTTCCATTTCATAGAAATTTTCACCCGTTGAGCACATCGGAATATAACTCGGATACACGGATAATTTGCACATAAGTGCCACATATGTAATCAAGAAATCATGTAACCTGCCCATAAGTGAACTCGAACTCAACTCAACGAGCTCGGGCGTTCGCATCTATAAGTGAACTCGGACTCAACTCAACGAGCTCGGATGCCTAGTTACATCTCACGAACTCGGACTCAACTCAACGAGTTCGGACATTCGCATCCATAAGTGAACTCGGACTCAACTCAACGAGTTCGGATGCTCAACCATCCTAGTGACATGTCACTTGTATTGTAATCTATTCCTAAGGTTCAAATGGGCTTTTTCCCTCGATCTGATATTAGCCGTCTTCCACGGAATATCGGAACTGATACTCGGTAACAATTCATATTTATCAAGTAGTAAACATAATTTACATATTACTCAACATTAACCACAAAGCATAATATTTCATGATAAAAAAAAAAATCAGCATATCATATAATTAACATCAATAACTTAAAATTAACAATTATGCTACATTATTTACACATGAACTTACCTTGGTACCAAAATATAAAGATTTTGCAATTTAGTCCACAATCTTTTCTTTTCCTCGTTCGCGACTTGATTCCCGTTTCTCTTGATCTATAATACCAAATTAATCTTATTTAATACATACATTCATCAAAACAGCATTTAATACAAACTTTGGAAATTTACACTTTTGCCCCTAAACTTTTGCATAATTACACTTTTGCCCCTAGGCTCAGGAATTAAACTTTTTCCCTTATTCTTATGTTTTATGACATGCTGACCATTTTCTCCTTCTATGACAATATCAAATTCACACTCTAACATGTACTTATGACTATTAGGTATTTTTACCGATTAAGCCCTTTTACTTGTTTTCACTCAAAACCGAGTAGCACAAGTTGTCTAACATAATTTAAAACCTCATATTCTATCATAAAACATCAAAATACACAAATTTCACCTATGGGTATTTTTCCAAATATAAACCCTAGGTTGAATTATTGCTAGCATAAGCTTAATCGAGCTTCCGGGATTCCAAAAACGTAAAGAACATTAAAAACGGGGCTTAGAATCACTTACTATGGAGCTTGGAAGCTTGAAACAAACCCTAGCTATAGAGAACCCTTGAAATTTCAGCCTAATGAAGAAGATGGACAAAAATTGGCTTTTAATTTTGTTTTTAATTCATTTTAATAACTAAATGACAAAAATGCCCTTACTACTAAACTTTCCAAAAATTCCATCCATGTCCATTTTTTATCCATAGACTTAGAAATTGGTAAAATTGCTATTTAAGACCTCCTAATTAATATTTCAATGCAATTTCATACTAAAAACTTCTAGAATGCAAATTTTGCAACTTATTCGATTTAGTCCCTACTTTCAATTTAAACACTTTAGGCATAGAATTTCATCACGAAATTTTTACACAATCATGCAATCATATCATAATCATCAAAATAATTATAAAATAATTATTTCTATCTCAGATTTGTGGTCACGAAACCACCATTCCGATTAAGCCCTAATTCAGGATATTACAATTAATTACAGAAAGGGTTTTAATTGTCTTTGGAATCATAAAATTGAAAGTCAAATATCTTTTATTAAATATGACAAAACAGCAATAAGACAAAACTTTTGGGCTGACAATTTCTTAAGTGTCAGGATAGACTTGCCGTATAACACCCCTAACCCGTTTCCATCGCCGGAATAGGATTACGAGTCATTACCGTTCAACCACAACATAAATCATACATTTGTGCAATCATAATAAAAATCCATTCATCTCAATCATATTGTCCCTTCTAAAGTCCTACGAGACCTTAAAACATGCTTAAGAGAGGTTCGGGACTAAATCAATAACATTTACAAACTTTGGGAAACATAAAACTTTTTCTAACATTTAAGGGTCACACGCTAGTGTGAATAGGTCGTGTGCCTCACACGGCCACCAGACACGCTAGTGTCACAGACCGTGTGAAAACAGGGCATACATACTGACTTGTACCACATGGCTGAGGACACGCCCGTGTGTCAGGCCGTGTGAAATCTAGGGGGGTTACTGACTTGGGTCACACGGCCAACTACACACCCATGTGCCAGCTTGTATGCCACACACAGGCAGTAGACACGTCCATGTGTCTAGGCCGTGTTAAAACTATAGGGTATACTGACTTTAATTCGAAGGGTACCCCAAGGGACACACGACCGTATGACATGACCGTGTGTCGCACACGACTGAGACACACGCCTGTGCCTCTGCCCGTGTGGACAAAAATAGGCCATTTGCGAGGCCAATTTGCCACCCTTTTCTCTTGCTCACCTAGCCATCAAAATGGCATCATTTCATCACATATATAAGCAGCCAAAACATACCAAATCACATATAATTCATGTCATTTCCTAATCAACCATTTCACTACTTAAATTCTCAACCACAATTATGCCAAAACTATCAAACTTGCATAACTTCTAAATGCATTTCATTATCATCATCTTATCACCTATTTCAAGCCACAAGACTTATCATTTCAATATCACATATCAAGTCACAACATACCATTATTCCAATCTTAATACTCCCATTCACAACTAATTAAAGTAACAACCATATAACTAAACCAAACAAGCCAACAGATAAGGCATTATATACATCACATAAATAACTTATCAAACACATAACTTAAGCCAACTTAAATGGCCAAATTCACACCAACATGTACAAGCCAAATCTCATGGCTAAAATCAAGTATCAAAACATATCACAATGTCACTAGCCGATACATGCCATATACCATATATACAAAGCTCCAAAAGTACCAACAAGATGATTGATAATGTGATGACGTATTCTCAACGATCCCCGAGTCCGATCTAGCTTCGATAATCTATAAAACATGGAAAGAACACACAAAGTAAGCTTTAAAAGCTTAGTAAGCCATATACAAATAAAGTCTTCACATGAACATCTAAATATCAATTCAAATATGCTTAACATGGCTAATCTCATTCAAATTCACAAACCTTTCTCTTTGAACATATATTCAATGTCTTAATCAAATTCATCATTTACTTCAATTCTCAATACTCGTATGAATCTCATACGTACCTGAGTCACTTAGCTCATTCACATATTCCTTATCAACTTGATTTTGCCCATTTGTTAAGGATACTCGTAAATCACATACGCTCGTACAATTCCATATCCCAGATATGGTCTTACTTGTTATCACATATCGATGCCACTGTCTCAGACAAGGTCTTACACGAAATCAATTAACGATGCCAATGTCCCAGACATGGTCTTACACGTAATCTCAATACAATGCCAATGTCCCAGACATGGTCTTACATGTAATCACATCTCGGTAACCTAATATTATGACATTCGTATCCTATACTATTCCTAAGGTTCGTACGGGGCTTTCGAATGTTGTAACTTCGACGATTCATGCTCGTATTTGCTCGTTCGACATTTATAGCATTTCAATGATAATAAAACATATATAAATCAATTCAAAGACATTTATTTGCATATGAACTTACCTTGTAGTCAAAATAGACGAATCGGGTCGATTACTCGATAACTTTCGATTTCCCTTGATCTAAATCTGATTTCTTTCTTTCAAGATCTATATAAATTAAAAATTAACTCTTTTATTCCTCAATTCATTCAATCTCATCCAAATCACACAATTTGGGCATTTTACACATTAACCCCTATAATTTCATATTTCTTACAATTTAGTCCTTATTTCACAAGATCACAAATTACACAATTTCTTTCTAATTTCATGCTAGCTGAATTTCATATAGTTTCATATCAGCCCGTATTTTTATTTATTTCACACATTTAACCATACATTTTCATCTTTTCACAATGTAATCCCTTTTATGGAATTTCACTAAAAATCACTTTACAAAACAAGATAATCTATTAACAAATACTTATTTTTCATCATCAAACATTCAAAAGCTCAAGCACTCATATCAGCCCGTATTTTTATTTATTTCACACATTTAACCATACATTTTCCTCTTTTCACAATGTAATCCCTTTTATGGAATTTCACTAAAAATCACTTTACAAAACAAGATAATCTATTAACAAATACTTATTTTTCATCATCAAACATTCAAAAGCTCAAGCACTCATCAATGGAAACGATCACAAAAACGTGAAAATCATCAAAAACTAAGTAAAGAACATACCTTAATCAAGCTACCAAGTTACCCAACCCTAAAATGCTTCCAAACTCTCTTTTCTTTCTTTCTATTCGGTTTAGGAAGATAAAGATGGATTAAATTTGACTTTAATTTTATTTAATTAACCTTTATTTACACAATTACTAAAATGCCCTTAATTAAAACATTAATCAAACTTATAATGGATGACCATTTATGTCAAATTCCACTATCCATGGTCTATTTACAACTTAAGGACCTCACATTTAATAAGCCATAGCAAATAGACACCTTTATCATATAGAATGAAACTTTTGCATTTTACGTGATTAAGTCATGTTTTTCAAATTAACCACTTAAACAATAAAATTATCATACAAAACTTTCACACACATATAATCACATAGTGTAAACACCAAAAATAATATTAAACTAATTTTACAACCTCAAATTTGTGGTTTCAAGACCACTGTTCCGATTTATCTAAAACTGGGTTGTTACAACTCTCCCCTCTTAGAGATTTTCGTCCCCGAAAATCTTACCAGCAAATAAGTTTGGATATTGTTTTCTCATAGCATCCTCGGGTTCCCACATAGTTTTTTCAACCTCGTGTCAATGCCACAATACTTTCACTAATGCGATTTTCTTATTTCTCAGCTTTTTGATCTCACGAGCTAGAATTCGGATCGGTTCATCATTGTACGACAAATCTGACTGAATCTCAACTTCAGTTGGGGAAATAACATGCAAAGGATCTAATTTGTATCGTTGAAGCATAGATACATGAAATCCATTATGTATCTTTTCTAACTCAGATGGAAATGCTAGTTGATAAGAAACTGGTCCAAGTCGTTCGATAATCTCGTATGGCCCGATGAATCTAGGACTCAATTTGCCTTTACGACAGAATCGAAGTATTTTCTTCCACAATGATACTTTCAAAAACACTTTATCCCCGATCTGAAACTCAATATCTTTTCGTTTCAAGTTTGGGTATGATTTTTGACGATCTGGCGCTACTTTTAGACTATCTCGGATCACTTTTACTTTCTCTTCTATTTTTTTAATCAGATCAACCCCGTAAATCTTATTTTCGCTAAGCTAAGTCTAGTACAACACTGTTTGACATTTCCAACGGTATAAAGCTCCATAAGGTGTCATTTTAATACACGATTGGAAATTATTGTTATACTCAAAATTTAGTCAATGACAAATACTTTTCCCACGTACCTTCGAACTCA
The DNA here is from genome assembly GCA_025698475.1 of Gossypium anomalum. NCBI lineage: Eukaryota > Viridiplantae > Streptophyta > Magnoliopsida > Malvales > Malvaceae > Gossypium > Gossypium anomalum. The sequence continues at coordinate 14,580,932 of CM046960.1, forward strand.
AGAATGCAAGATCTCAACATATCCTCGAGTATTTGTATAACTCGCTCAGATTGACCATCAGTTTGTGGGTGAAATGCGATACTAAAATGTAGTTTTGTACCTAGTGCATCTTGCAATTTCTTCTAAAACCTCGATGTGAATCTCGGATCTTTATCTGAAACAATAGAAACAGGTACTCCGTGTAATCTCACAACCTTAAAGATATAAAACTCATCAAGCTTGTCAAGCGAATAATCTGTACGCATAGGAATGAAATGAGTCGATTTTGTCAACCGGTTAACAACAACCCAGATTGCATCTTTCTTACTTGGAGATAGGGGCAAACTTGAAACAAAATCTATAGTTACTCTATCCCATTTCCACTCAGAAATCATAATCGGCTGCAATAAACCAGACAGTACCTGATGCTCAGCTTTAACTTACTGACAAATCAAACATTTAGAAATGAATTCTAAAATGTCACGTTTCATACCATGCCACCAATAAAGCTATTTCAAGTCATTATACATTTTCGTACTTCCAGGATGAACAGATAAACGACTATTATGTGCTTCATTCAAAATCATCTGAATCAACTCTGAATTTCTCGGAACACATATTTGGTCTTTGAATATTAAACAATCATCGGAATCAACTTGAAACTTTGAATCAGGGTTAGAATCACATTGAACTCTTTTAACTAACATTTCATTATCAGTCTTCTGAGCTTCATAAATCTACTGTACGAACAACGGTCTCGCTTTCAACTCAACTACAATTGAGCCATCATAAGATAAAGCCAACTGAGTATTCATTGCACGTAAAACAAACAAAGATTTTCGGCTTAATGCATCAGCAACAACATTTGCTTTTCACGGATGGTAGTCAATCACTACCTCGTAATCTTTTAACAATTCTAGCCATCTCCGCTGTGGCAAATTCAAATCTTTTTGAGTCATCAGATATTTTAAACTCTTGTGATCTAAATAAACATGACATTTCTCTCCATACAAATAATGGCGCCAAATCTTTAATGCAAACACAATGGCTGCTGACTCCAAATCTTACGTCAGGTAATTCTTTTCATGTTGCTTCAACTGTCTCGAAGCATAGGCTATCACTTTGCCTTCCTGTATCAAAATGCAGCCCAGACCATTCAACGATGCATCACTATAAATCACATATTCTTTACCCGATTCTGGTTGTACTAACACTAGAGCTTCAGTCAAAATAACTTTTAGCTGATTAAAACTTTTCTAACATTTTTTGGACCATTCGAACTTTATATCTTTCTGAAGCAATCTTGTTAATAGAGTTGCAATCACTGAAAAGCCTTTTTCAAACCGTCGATAATAACCAACCAGTCCTAGAAAACTGTGGACTTCAGATATATTTCTCAGAGGCTTCCAATCCATTATTGCAGAAATTTTGCTCGGATCAACTCGAATACCTGATGCTGACACAATATGCCCCAAAAAACTAACCTCGCGCAACCAGAATTCACATTTACTAAACTTTGCATATAACTGTTTATTACGAAGAGTTTTCAATACAATTCTCAAACGCTCAACATGCCCAATTTCATCTCTCGAATAAGTTAAAATGTCATCTATAAACACAACAAAAAATCGATCTAGGTACGGTCTGAAAATACGGTTCATTAAGTTCATAAAGACAGCAGTTGCATTCGTTAGTCCAAAATGCATAACTAAAAATTCATAATGTCCATACCTCGTTCGAAAAGCTATCTTTAGCACATCAGAGTCTCTAACTCACAATTGGTAATAATCCGATCTCAAATCTATCTTTGAAAACACTGTAGCCCCTTTCAATTGATCAAACAAATCATCTATTCTGGGTAAAGGATATTTATTCTTGATCATCACTTTATTAAGCTGTCGATAGTCTATACACATTCTCATCGTGCCATCGTTCTTTTTCACAAAAAACACAGGAGCACCCCAAGGCGAGAAACTCAGTCTTGCAAACCTTATGTCAGTTGATTCTTGTAACTGAGCTTTCAATTCTTTTAACTTTGTCGGAAGCATTCTGTACAGAGCTATCGATATCGGCGTTGTACTCGGCATTAATTTAATACCAAATTCAACCTCTCGAATCGGTGGTAAACCCGGTAACTCTTTAGGAAACACATCTGTATACTCACACAACTGGCACTGATTCAATCTTCTTTTTAGTCACTTTCATATCAAGCACATAAGCTAAATAAGTTTCACAACCCTTTTTCACATATTTCAGAGCTAACATCGATGAAATTACTGCTGGCAAACCATTCAGATCATCTGATTCAATTCCAATAATCTCATTATTCTGACATCTCAGATCAATCATCTTTTGTTTGCAGTTCACAATAGCATCATGCAGCGTTAACCAATTCATACCCAAAATTATATCAAATTTGTCAAATGGTAACAACATCATATCATCTGGAAAACAAATATCCCAAATCATCAATGGACAGTTCTTGCACATTTTATCAACCAATACGCATTTGCCTAAGGGGTTCTGTAATGAACCAAAAGTACCGGTATCAGAAATCGAGTCTAGAGTATTGTTTTCGTGAATTTTAATTCATGAATATTTATTAGAAATATTTATGAATTATAGTTGAATGGTTATTTAGTGTTTAATTAAGTGAAGTAGCTTGAATTTAGTTTAAAGGATTAAATTGCATAAGGAATAAAAGTTTAATTATAGATTAAAGAAGTAAAAGGGACTAATCTAGCAATTAGACCCTAAGTGCCATGTGTGTGAATGTATGATATTACATGTGTAATAGTTGGTATAATGCATTAATGGTGTTAAAGGCTTTTATTTTTTTTAGTGTTTAAATAATTTTTATTAAATTAGTATAATATTAAATAATGAGTAAAATTGATAAAATAGAAAAAGAAGATAGAAAGACTAACAGAGAGCAAACGTGAAAAGAAAGAAGAAAGAAAGAAAGAAAAACAAAAAGGGAAATTTGAGGTTTAAGGACTTGAAGCTTGATTGGTAAGTTGTTTTAGCTCATTTTCTTGTGAATTTTATGTTTACGGATGCCTAATTCAAAGTTCTACATGTATGAGGTTAAAATGAAGAAAAATAGAGAATTTTCTAGATATTGATTTAGTTGAATAAATTGAGGTTTTATGGGTTAAATTGATAGGAATTGAAGTTAGAAGTGAAAAATGAGTGATTTATTAAAAGAATTCTAAGTTAGGTTTAAATAGGGACTAAGTTGAATAGAACTCAAAATTTATGTTTTATAATGAATTCTATGAGTTAGAAATTGTTAATGAGTTGATTAAATGAAAATATGAAGCTTAAGTTAAAGAAAAAGTTTAGTAATGGAAAAGGACGAAATTGGAATTTTTGTAAAAGTTTGATAGAAAGTGAAAATGTGTTTTATGAATTAGTATATTAATGATTTTTAATTGTATGATTGTCCGTAGCTAACGTAGCAATCGGATACGCCATCAAAGAAAGGAAAAGAGAAAGTGAACGAGGATATCGATTAAATTCGATAAATAGTGGTTTGTATTTCTATAAACCGAGCTTAATCGTTATTACTATATTTGATATTTATATTGTATGAAAATGTGAATGAGGTAAGTATTCTTACCATATTGAAATGAATATGATTTTGAATACCCTATTAATGTGTGTCGCTAGTCGGATATAGTTGACATGTCATAGGAATTGGAAGTATTGGGATATTCTCGACCTTGAGTCGATGAGACACTATGTGTCGACTCATCAAAAGTTCCTGATTTGTTCCGATGAAGTACTTTGTGTACTATAATGTTAAAGTTCCGGATTTGTTCTGATGAAGTACTTTGTGTACTATAGTGTTAAAGTTCCGGATTTGTTCCGATGAAGCACTATGTGCTTATCCCGAGTGTGGGTTGGATCCGTGTATCCGTCGATGTCCGAAAGTTATGTTAATAAGGGTAAATAAAGTAAAGATTATTAAAGTCTTGATTGATTGATCGTTGTTGAAATAATGATTGATATTGAATAATAGCAATAATGTGTTTGAATTACCATGTTTTAAAGTTGATTAAGCTATTGTTTGTAGAAATACCACTGAGAGTATTCTCAAAGTGCACGGTTTTTGTTTCCGTCACGCGCAGGCTAGGTATTTGAAAGTATAAGGACTCAAAGATACAAGCCGATCCCCGAACTCAAATTGGTGAAGTTTCTATCTTTTTGGAAAATGGCATTGTACCTAGGATGTCTTTTGGTCATTTTGAAAGTACCTAAGTTGTTAAGTGATATTTTGGTATGTTTTGTAAATGTTACCAAAACCTTAAGTATGGTATGTTTTTGATATGTTAGTGAAGAGAAATAAAGAGGAAGTGATGGTAAATATTGTAAAGAGAAGAAATGAAGATGTTATAAACTTAGTTATCAACATTTTATACTAAAACAGATTTGGACAGTAGCAGTAGTCCAACTTTAAAAATACACCAAAAATAGTATAAAGTGAATTATATGACGAATAAAATATATAGTTGAAGCTTAATGAGTTTATTTTTATATGGAAGAAACAAAATAGGTAAAAGAGTTGTATTTTATGAGATATTTACGTTTTGGTGAAACAGGGTTAGAGAAATTTCTGGATTCCCTATTATGACTTTAGAAATTCACCATAAATTGTGTATAAATAATTAGGACTCACACTTTATATGTATGGATTCCTTATTGAGTCTATTTTTTAATTGAAACAAACGGCATAGTCATTGTATTTCTGTACAGGAAGAAATTTGATTCGTAGTGCACAGGGGTCAAAGTAGCCAAACCCTGAAACAGAGGAGACTTTTACTAATAAACTGTACTAATTGGCCTGACCAAAAATTCTAGAAAAAAATTAGTAAGTAGATATATGAGTCTAGTTTCAGGGAAAATTTACGGAATTGGATTTCGAGTTTTGTAACCCGAGATATGATTTTTTTAGCGATCATGACGCAGATGGATAGTTTACTACGAGAATTGTTTAACTGCTAAAATAAGTCTAGTAATGTCTCCTGCTCGACTCCGGCGACGGTCTCGGGTAAGGGGGTGTTACAGGTTCGATACTCTAATTACAAATTCAGTAGACTATACAAGTAAAGTTTTACTGGATACTAAATTCACACATATATATGAATGAGTTGATCCTAGATCTATCAATACAATAACTTTAGTACCAAAGAGAATAAAAGTACCGGTAATGACATCTGAAGATGATGCTTCTTCGCGAGTGCGAATAGCGTAGGCTCGTGCAGGTGCTCTAGCATTTGATCTCGCAGCAGTGTCTCGTGTCACACCTCTGTCACCACTCATATTTCCCGTGTTTCTGGGTGGTCTACCTCTAGCTGTAGTGTTACTCGACCTCGTATTCTGTACTATATCTTGTTCAGTCAACTCAGGACAATCGCGGATAAAATGATCCAATGATCCACATTTAAAACAAGCCCTAACATTCAATCTACAATCACCAGGATTCATTTTACCACAATGTTTACATTCAGGTCAGTTAGGTCTCGTACTCCCTACACTAGCTATCGAAGTAGCTGGAGCTTTAGAACTCACAGGTTACCTTTCACGATTTCTGTCTGAATATCCCACAGATGCATTGGAACGATTGAATGAATCTCAAAATTTCCTCGATGCAGACTGATAAGATTTACTAGTTGATCTTTTTCTCGAATCTCTTGCTTCAAAATCAGCTTTTCTCTTTTCTTTGTTGAGATCCTCGACTTTACAAGCCCTCTCAACCAGTACTACAAATTCCTTCAATTCAAGTATCCCGACTAACAACTTCATATCTTCATTCAACCCGTTAACAAATCATTTGCACATGATCTCTTCAGTAGAAACATAATCCCGGGCATATTTACTTAAACGTACAAATTCTCTTTCATATTCTGTCACCGTCATTTTGCCTTGTTTCAACTCTAGAAACACTTTATGTTTCTGATCGAGAAATCTCTGACTTATGTATTTCTTTCAGAATTCGGATTGAAAGAATTCCCAGGTGACTCGTTCTCTAGGAACCACAGATGTCAACGTCTTCCACCAATGATAGGCGTTATCTCTAAGCAAAGATACCACACATTTGATACACTCACAGGAGTACAAGATCATTCATTAAATACTCTGATCGTATTCTCGAGCCAAAACTCAGCTCTCTCAGCATTATCATCAACGGTAGCCCAAAACTCTTCGGCCCCGTGTTTACAGATCGTACCCACTGGTGGCTTACTCACTTGAATCGGATCTATCACTGGTGGCACAACTGGGATTTGTTGAGGAACAGGTAGGGGTGGAGGTTGTTGAGATGTAAGGTTCGTTCGAACGAACTCCGTGAACCACTCACTTATCATTTGAAAGAAGGCTTGCTTAGCCTCTCCACCTTGGCTGCTAGAAATAGGCCTAGAATCGACCGGCGTTGCCCCTTGAGTGGAAGCAGGCACATTACTTTCAACATCGTCAGCTATTGCTCGATCGGGATCCATTTGCTATACGAAAACCCATTTTAACTATCAGGAATCATCATACTATCACAATTTATATATATGGCATGTATAGCTAGACTCTCACACGCTAGGTTAGTCCTAGAATCGACTAAACCGTAGCTCTGATACGAATCAAATGTAACACCCCTAGCCTGTATCCGTCGCCGGAATAGGATTATGAGGCATTACCGTTCAACCACAACATAAATCATACATTTGTGCAATCATAATAAAAATCCATTCATCTCAATCATATTGTCCCTTCTCAAGTCCTACGAGACCTTAAAACATGCTTAGGAAAGGTTCAGGACTAAATTGATAACATTTTCAAACTTTGGGAATCATAAAAATTTTTCCAACATTTCAGTGTCACACGTCCGTGCGAACAGGTCGTGTGGCTCACACGGCCACCAGTCACACCCGTGTCACAAATAGTGTGAAAATAGGGCATACATACTGACTTGTACCACGCGGCTGATGACACACCCATGTGCCAGGCCATGTGAAATCTATGAGGGTTACAGAATTGGGTCACACGGCTGACCACACACCCATGTGCCAGCTCGTGTGCCACACACGACCAGTAGACACGCTTGTGTGTCTAGGCCATGTTAAAACTATAGGGTATACTGGCTTTAATTCGAAGGGTACCCTAACGGACACACGGCCGTATGACATGATCATGTGTTGCACACGGCTGAGACACACGCCCGTGTCTCTGCCCGCGTGGACAAAATTAGGCCATTTGTAAGGCCAATTTTCCACCCTTTTCTCATGCTCACCTAGCCATCAAGATGGTATCATTTCATCAAATATATGGGTAGCCAAAACATACCAAATCACATATAATTCATGTCATTTCCTGATCAACCATTTCACTACTTAAATTCTCAACCACAATCATGCTAAAATTATCAAACTTGCATAACTTCTAAATGCATTTCATTATCATCATCTTATCACCTATTTCAAGCCACAAGACTTATCATTTCAATATCACATAATCAAGTCACAACATACCATTATTCCAATCTTAATACTCCCATTTACATTTAATTAAAGTAACAATCATATAACTAAACCAAACAAGCCAACATATAAGGCATTATATACATCACATAAATAACTTATCAAACACATAACTTAAGCCAACTTAAATGGCCAAATTCACACCAACATTTACAAGCCAAATCTCATGGCTAAAATCAAGTATCAAAACATACCACAATGTCACTAGCCGATACATGCCATATACCATATATACAAAGCTCCAAAAGTACCAACAAGATGATCGATAGTGTGATGACGTATTCTTGACGATCCCCGAGTCTGAGCTAGCTTCGATAATCTATAAAACATGGAAAGAACACACAAAGTAAGCTTTAAAAGCTTAGTAAGCCATATACAAATAAAGTCTTCACATGAACATCTAAATATCAATTCAAATATGCTTAACATGGCTAATCTCATTCAAATTCACAAACCTTTCTTATTGAACATATATTCAATGTCTTAATCAACTTCATCATTTACTTCAATTCTCAATACTCGTATGAATCTCATATGTACCTCAGTCAATTAGCTCATTCACATATTCTTTCTCAACTTGATTTTGCCCGTTTGTTAAGGATACTCGAAAATCACATAAGCTTGTACAATGCCATATCCCATATATGGTCTTACATGTTATCACATATCGATGCCACTGTCCTAGACAGGGTCTTACACAAAATCGATTAATGATGCCAATGTCCTAGACATGGTCTTACATGTAATCACATCTCGGTAAGCTAATGTCATGAGATTCGTATCCTATACTATTCTTAAAGTTCGTACGGGGCTTTCGAATGTTGTAACTTCGTCAATTCATGCTTGTATTTGCTTATTTGACATTCATAGCATTTAAATGATAATAAAACATATATAAATCAATTCAAAGACATTCATTTGCATATGAACTTACCTCGTAGTCGGAATAGACGAATCGAGTCGATTATTCGATAACTTTTGATTTCCCTTGATCTAAATCTGAATTCTTTCTTTCAAGATCTATATAAATTTAAAACTAACTCTTTTATTCCTCAATTCATTCAATTTCATCCAAAGCACATAATTTGGGAATTTTACACATTAACCCCTATAATTTCACATTTATTACAATTTAGTCCTTATTTCACAAGATCACAAATTACACAATTTCTTTCTAATTTCATGCTAGCTAAATTTCATATAGCTTCATATCAACCCATATTTTCATTTATTTCACACATTTAACCACACATTTTCCTCTTTTCACAATCTAATCCCTTTTATGCAATTTCACTAAGAATCACTTTGCAAAACAAGATAATTTATCAACAAATAGTCATTTTTCATCATCAAACATTCAAAAGCTCAAGCACTCATCAATGGGAACTCAAAAATTTTAGAAATTAGGGTACGGGCTAGCTAGTACTCAAAGCAATGATCACAAAAACGTGAAAATCATCAAAAACTGAGTAAAGAACATACCTTAATCAAGCTACCAAGTTGCCCAACCCTAAAATGCTTCCAAACTCTCTCTTCTTTCTTTCTATTCGGTTTAGGAAGATAAATATGGACTAAATTTGACTTTAATTTTATTTAATTAACCTTTATTTACATAATTACTAAAATGCCCTTAATTAAAACATTAACCAAACTTATAATGGATGACCTTTTATGTAAAATTCCACTATCCATGGTCTCTTTACAACATAAGGACCTCACATTTAATAAGCCATAGCAAATAGACACCTTTATCATATAGAATGCAACTTTTGCATTTTACGTGATTAAGTCTTTTTTTTCAAATGAACCACTTAAACGATAAAATTATCATACGACACTTTCACACATATATAATCACATATTGTAAACATGAAAAATAATATTAAAATAATTTTACAACCTCAGATTTATGGTTCCAAAACCACTATTCTGATTTAGCTAAAATCGGGCTGTTACATGCTGACATATGTTTTGGTCAACTCTTTGTATAAGGGTTGGGATATGCATGCGTGAGATTCCTAATTTTCTTGTTTACATGACCAAATTCCTAAGTCTAGGCAGCTGTCGTGCCCACGACCTATACGTGCAAAGTTAGAAAAAAATAAAGGGGAATTTAGTTGATAAAGAAAAATAAAATGAAATGAAATAATAAGAGAAAGATATATGTGAAAATAAAATTGAGTAATTTAAATTAAGTCGGTAAATGAATGTGTGAATGCTTAGCCTTAGCCTCGGTACAGTCCTAACTTGAACCGATCATTGAAAATGGATTTCCTTTCTCTTAACGATAAGTTGGTTATAGCGATTAAGGACACCACAACCACCAACTCTTCCTTGTGCAGTTGGTTCTAGTATGACTTGTAATAGCCCATTTTTCAGTGAAATTAGAATAGTGGTTTCGAGACCACAAATTCAATCCGAAAATAAAATTTATTTTTATTTTATTATATGAATCGTATTATGTTAGAAAATTCATGTGAAAGTTTTGATGCAAAAAAATTATTGATTATGTGTTTAATTAGGGAAAGGACTAAATCGCATAAAATGGAAAAGTTGAATTCTAGTAGCTATAAGGATTAAATAGCTATGGAATTTAAAACTTGAGGTCCTTATATGATAATTAGACCATTAAAGAAAGTATGTAGATATTTTGGTATAACTCATCAATGGAAAAATAAAAAAAAAGGCTAAGGACTGAATTAGAAAGATGAAAAGTTATTAAATGACAATTTAATTAAATGAAAAAGAAAAAAAATTCATATCATCTTCCCCAAATATTTCCATGAAAACCCTAGGAGAGAGAAAGAAGACTTATCAAGCTTATTTGGGTAAGTAATCAAGCCCCGTTTTTAGTAATTTTTATATTTTTGAAACTGGGATTGTCTAATCTGTCTATTTGGGGGATTAATTTGGAAAGTTATCAAAGTATGAAATTTGGGTCATGGATGAATATGTTGGAAATATGAAATTTATGGTAGAAAATGAAAGGTTGTTGATAGATAAACAACTTTTACAAAGCAATTTTTGATGAAAACTTGATTTAGAGACAAATGAAAAAGTGATAAAACCCGTGGAAAATTTTGAAATTTGTGAAATTTATGTGCTGTAAATGTAGCATATAAATTTTGGCTAGGCTTGGAAAGAGGGTTAAATTTCATGAATTTCATTTTTCGAGCCTAGGGACGAAATTGAAATTTATGAAAAAGTTTGGGGAAAAATGGTAATTTTGCCTAGGATGTAAATTGAGTCCAAATGAATATGAGATGTGTGAATTTGATGTTAAATTTACTCGTATAGATCCGGAGAGACCAAATTCAGAATTAGAACGAGGAAAAAAGGAAAATGTCGGATTAGTAAATGTTTGTACACGAACCGTTGTCGAGGAAAGTTCATGTAACTAAATTGTGTTTATTTACATGCTTGCATTGATTGTGTTTATGTAAATTGTATAAATGTCATGAATATGTGAAATGATTGCATATCTGATCGAGCCCAATAAATAAAAATGTTTAAATTAAATGATATTGCCCGATAGAGGATAATGATAGACGATGAAAATGTTACTTTTATGCTTGGAATGGATGTGGAATGTGATCATTTGAATTATATGGATGTTGTAGATGTATGAAATAATCACATTCCAGAAAATGCTTGAAAATGTTAAATCTCGTTCGAATAAATGAAAATCAATGGATTAATGTAATTGCCAAAATGAATGAGGTCCTATATTTGTTGCAGCATTGATTTAGCTCAGCCGAGTAATCCTAATGACTTTATTACAAAAAGGATTTAGCCCGGACGGGTAACCCTAATATAAGTCCTCTCGAGAATATGTTATGGATTGGATTTAACTCGAATGGGTAATCCAGGTCAAACTCTCTAGAGCATATGTCATAAAAAGGATTTAGCCTGGACTGGTAATCCTGTTGTATACATGTGTTGCTTGAGAGAGTGTACTCTCTGAAATTGTACCTTATGGGTACTATTGGACATGAATCGACGGATTCTGATTTGTACACCTCGAGTGTACTACTGATGTATCCATCGATATTTTAGATAAATTCAACGGGTAAAACTCTTGACACGAGAATATATGAATAAGAAATGAGTTATTACATGTATATACCTGAAATACACGAAAATGGTGATATGGGACAATTGATACATGGAAATATGAGACGATGATATTGTACTTGGAATTTGGTTGATGAATATAAGTTCATCCTTGATTATAGACTTGTACACCTTGAGTGTACTACTACTTGTGTGACCTTAATATTTTGAATAACATAGCAAAATCTTGACATGAAATAGTCTAAATTCAAAACAAACTATTATGAAACTATACTTGTAATAATAAGAGATGATTTGTATATGTTAAATGAATACATGTAGTGGAGAAGCATATGTGCATGGAATCTTGATTGTTGTTGAGCCCATACATGTCTTGATGTTATTATGGAATATATGACTAACAAGGGGCAATGAGGATATGTGTAGGACTTGAGGTCAAATTGAGTGAATATGCCTTACATAGTTACCTCAAAATAGAATGAATGGTAAGTTAAGTACCATGTTATACGAAATTACTAAGATTTTATGCTTACTTAGTTTTATTTCTCTATTTTATAGTGAATCGAAAGCTCGTTGGATTGAAAGCTTGGCGGAGTTCACTCACACTATCCATCAGCCCATGTCGGTACAATATGGTAAATCAATTATGGTTGTAATGGCATGTATAGGATATATGGCCATATTGTCTTGTAAATGTAAATGATACTTGTAATCTAGCCATTGGAACGGCTAGTAATGGTTTGTTTTAATATACTTGTAATGTCAAACTATGGTAGCTACATATATGTTAAGTAGTTGATCAAATTATGTCTAACTTGAGGACTCAACTAAGGTAAGATTATATACATGTATGCATGAAATGATATGCCATGATGAATGATGGAATTTGCTTGATTTGGATACTTGAAATGGTAGATATTAGATGTGTGATTCAAGTGTAGGTCATGGGTGAAATTTTGGGTGAGAAATAAAGCTAGAAATGGCTTTATTTTGTCCACGTGGGCAGATACACGGGCATGTGTCAAGACTGTGTGTGACACATGGTCCTGTACATGGGCGTGTAATTAGGCCGTGTGTCCCCTGCACCTTAAATTTTGAGAAACAGAATGCTCAGAATTGAGCACACGGGTGTGTGTCTCAACTGTGTGTGCTACACGGCCTAGAACAAGGACGTGTGTCTTGGCCGTGTGAAACCTGCACCTAATTTCGAATTGAATTAATTAACCACACGGCCTAACAAACGGGCATGTGGCATGGCCATGTGCGCAAGTAAGAGAGTTACACGGGGTCAAACATGGCTTGCAGCACAGGCGTGTCCTAAGGTCACACGGGCGTGTACCTTGGACCACACGGGCGTGTGAGCCCTACAACTTGAAAAATTTTGTAATTTCGCAAAAAATTCTTAGAGTTTCCGATTAACTCCTGACTCGATTCTAATGCTTGTCTTAGGCCTCGAACATCCATTTATGTGACGTTACGAATGATCTCGGCTAATGACTAGTGATTGACATGATTTATCTGAAAACGTTCTGAAAGTTCCAGTAATATTCTGTAACTCTGTTCTGGCGATGGATACGGGTTAGGGGTGTTACATTTACTGGTATCAGTGCTACGGTTTAGTCGGTTCTCGGACTAAACGTAGCATATGTGGAGTCTAGAAATACATGCCATTATATAACCTGTGATAGTGTGATATCTCCCGACTCTGATGAAAATTGTTTTACAAATAGACAGAGATGCTTTCCAACCGAGCTAATTTTGATACTGCTGAAAGTGATACTCACGTGCTTAAGTAAAAATGTTACTTATGATGAAATGGAATTCCAAAAGGTATGAATAAATGTTTTATAGTACATGAGAATGATGAATGTTATGTTATATGAGTATATACATGAAAACTAAATTGTGAGGCTTACGATTTCTACCCCCTTACCAGTATAGTTTTATACGATGAAAATTCACAAGATGTATATTGATTAAGTTTATAAGTGTGAAAGAAGGGTTTAAAGGTTGAATGATTAAAAATGTAGTCAAAATTGAGAATGGGTTAATAAGTAAAGACGATATTAAAAGAGATATCAAATTTTTCTAAAGATTATTCTGAATATGTGATGTCATTGTTAAGGAAGAAGATTATTAATGAGTAATCGACTTATCCAGATATGATAATTACAGAATGGATTAGCCGAAATTTCTTCTGAGTTGACTCTTTTAGTGAACTGAATAATGTAAGATTATAGATGACTTTATTAGCTAGTGGAATAGTGATGAAGTTGCAAAGATATTTGAATACAACTGTTATAATTGAGTATATTACAGCAACATCTCCTGGGTACTCTATAAGTTCTGTTATTCTCAGAGGCATATGAAATTTTTCATGTTCAGATGCAATATTTTTCATATTGAAAGGCTAGTAAATTATGATAGATGGAATTACTGTAAGTCTGGTTGATTCATGAGTGGTATTACTCTACCTTTTTTGGGCTTTCTAATTCATCATGATTGATATAAGATTGGATGATAAGGTTTGTATGATATCATTTTCTACTTCTACTGATTGAAGCCTTGAATTACGAATATGCAAAATTATATTATCTTTGTTACAGTTGTTTCTACTGAGTATGTGTAACAGCCCGTTTTTAGGGTTAATCAAAATAGTGGTTTTGGGACCACAATCTAAAGTCAAAATATTTATTTTATTATTTTAATAAGGTTTACAGTTGATAGAATTATTGTGTGAAAATTTTGTAAAGAAATTTTACTGTTTGAGTGCTTAATTCGGTAAAAAAAACTAAATCGCGTAAAGTGCAAAAGTACAATTCTATAAGTTAAAGGTGTTTATTAGCTATGGCTTTTTAAATGGATGTCCTTATAATGTTATTTAACCAATAATAGGGTAAGTGGACATTTATGGACAACCATTGATTAATTTATAAGTTAAATGGACATGGGTAAAATGGTAAATTATATTTAAATGTTAATAAATTAAATTAAAACAAAAGTTGGTGGATTGTCCATCTTTTTTTTTTTGCCAAAAATTGTAGAAGAACAAGAAGGCATTGAGTTTTTCATTCGGCCATGGCTAATCCAAGCATTTTGGTATGAATTTTAATCGGTTTTTAATGATTTTTACGTTTTTGAGATCATTGCTTCGTAATCTAGCTGGCCTGTACCTTGATTTTTGATTTTGTTCATGATTTTGAGAAGCCCCATTGTTGAATATTTGAGTTCTTTGATGTTTAATGATAGATTATTGAAGCTTGATGATAGATAAACTAGTTTTGTAAAGTGATTTTTGACAAAAATGTAAAATAGGGATTAAATTGTGAAATTGTAAAATGTGGTGGTTAAAAATGTAAAATAATGAAAGGTATGGGCTGCTAGTAGTGTTTAATAAATTCGTCTAGGCATGGGTTAGTACTAAATTGTATGAATTTGCAATTTTATGTGATAATGACTAAATTGTAAAAATGTGAAACTTTAGGAGCAAAAGCGTAATTTTGCCAAAATATGTATAAAGTGTCAAATTGAATAGAAAGGAATGTTAATATGCTGAATTTGATGTTATATTTAGATCAAGATAAATAAATACCGAAACTAGATCGGGAAAACGAAAAGTGGACGATTAGACGATAAATTCCATCTGATCAACTAGAGGTAAGTTCGTATGCAATGAACTTATTTAATATTGTATTTTAAATACTTTGATATCGCATAAATTGTATATTCATGACTACTACTATGCTGGATGATATATCGACCATATAAATGATACTTAGTGTGCGAAGTATCGAGGATGGCACTTAGTGTGCGATACATTTAGAATGGCACTTAGTGTTGCTAAGTATTGAGAATGGCACTTAGTTTGCGAAGTATCGAGGATGGCAATTAGTGCACGAAACATCCAGAATGGCACTTAGAGTGCCAGGTATCGGGTATGGCACCTAGTGTGCCAGGCATTGAATATTCACGGGTAAATGAAATATGTGATTGAGTATGAGATTGGTACGAGATGGTATAGGTATGTACGAAAATTCATACAATATGGTACAGGTATGTACGAAAATTCAATTGAGTATTGAATCTATGAAAATTGTGAGTTTATGATGATTGTGGAAATGAATATGTAATAATAATGTGATTAATGGTTTGGTAATATATATATGTTATATTACTTGAATAGTGATTGAATAATAAATTTGGTTGATGATTACGTGTTAGGCTTTTGGGTCAAAATGAGTTGTGTTATGCTCCATTTTACTCATTTAAATTGTGGCTCAACGGTTATGAGAAAAAGGTAAAGATTGGAAAATTCTTAGATTTGAATTGCTATTGAAAGCATGGAAAAGAATGAGTTTTTGGATTATTTAAAGATATTTAGCCATATGTTTGATATGTGAATGCACATAAGTAATGTAAACTTATGTCATAATGCTTTATAATAATTTGCTAGTTCATGTGATGTTTAAAATTTAAAAGCTAAAGTTGTTTAAGCTAAGGCCAAGACATGTTGGATTGACTTAAATGGATTATGCTTATAAATTGAAGTTATAAGCTTTATTTCTTTGAATTACGAACTTACTAAGCTGTGAAGCTTACTTTGTGTATTTTTTTATGTTTTGTAGTGATTCGAACGTTCGCTCGGGTTGGAAGTCGGGGAGATCGCATCACACTATTCAGTTTTTGATTTCGGTATTTATATACTTGTGACTCGGTTATATGGCATGTATAGGCTAGTGTTAAGGTGATATGATTTGAGTTGTGATTTTAGCCATGTGATTTGGCTTGTAAATGTTGATATGTATCGGCCATTTAAGTTGGCCTAAAGTGTGTGTTTGATAAATGATATATGTTATGTATATAATGCTTTTGTGTTGGCATATTTGGTATGAGGTATATATGATGAATTAATATGTTTGAGAAGCATGATTTAGTTGATGGAAAGGTGAGAAAATGAAATTAGAAGTTATGTTGATGATTTTGGTATAATGATTTAGCATGTTTGAATATGGAATTTAGTAGTTGAAATGGTTTGAGATGATGTGTTTTAGGTATACTTGTGGAGGGTGAGAAAGGTGGCTTAAACCAAGCCTATTTTCATTCCACACGGCCGAGCACACGGGTGTGTGGCTCGACCGTGTGTGACACATGGCCTTGGTGCATAGCCGTGTGTCCCCTGGGGTAGCCCTTAGAATTAAGTCAGTATACCCTACAGACTTGGCACGGCCTAAACACACGGGTGTGTCTACTGGCCATGTGTGGGAGACGGGCTGGTACATGGGCGTGTGGCCGGCCATGTGACCCAAGTCAGTATGTATGCCCTGTTTTCACACGGTCTGGGACACGGGCGTGTCACTTGGCCGTGTGAGCGACACGGCCGGAGCACACGGGCGTGTGACCCCTGAGAGATGAAAATTTTCTAAATTTTGAAAAAGTTTTCTGAGTTATCGGTTTAGTCCCGAAGCATTTCTAAACATGTTTTAGGGATGTGATGAGCCTTGTAAGGGAAAATATGATTGTGATTGTTAAAAGTTTTAAATTGTATGCAAGAGTTATGATTCGAATGTGTATAAATGTATGATGCAAGTCTGATACTGCCTGGAACCCTGTTCCGACCTCGGATACGGTTAACGGGTGTTACAGTATGTGTGATATTACTCTTCTAAATTTTCTCCGAGATGTCATCAATCTCTTTATTATTCGAGCATGGTTTATTTGTGAAAGATATTCATTGGTCGGTGGTAATTATACTTACTACCGTTATGAATTCTGACTTGATCATGGGAACTTGGTAATATGGAACACAAATTATAGAAATTGTATTATTGCACTGGTTGATATTGGAGCCACCCTTGGTTTTCCACTTTTTCTTGAAAAATATTATTGAAGTTGAGGTATTGTTCCATTTATATTGTGGAAACATCAGATCTATTGTAGAATTATGGTTTTAACCTATCTGATGATTGCAACCACATAATAATTAAAGCTTTGATGTCCTTTTTAATTTTTGTGATAGTGTTTTCTATGATAGCTACATCAATGATATGGATATTATAGAAAGATGTACGATTTGAACAGACTGACAAATGTTATTAAAGTTTTGATCAGTTAGAAGCCCTAATGATCGAAGCATTAATTCTGGTTCAGTCTTAATCAGGTAAGGAATTTATTATCACTGTGATACATCATTGAATGGATTAGATTGTAATTTGATGAAGAAAGGTAAAGTAATGGTCTATATTTCTAGCCAGATAAGCTATAGGAAGAGAAATTGCCTGATATATGATCTCGAATTGACAATTATTGTGTTTGCACTGAGAATTTGGTAAAAGTATCTATATGGTGAAAATATAATATATATATATATACTGATCATAAATTTTAAAACACCTGATGAAATAGAAAGATTTGAATCTGACACAGAGTAGATGGTTTGAGTTATTGAAAGATCCTGATTTGGTAATTGATTATCATTCAGGAAAAGTAAATATAGTTGCTGATATTTTGAGTAGAAAATTCTTTGTTTGCTTTATGAGCAATAAATACTCGATTGCTATTGTCTGATGAAAGAATAATTTTAGCTAAGTATAGAGCTAAACCAATGATTCTACAACAGATCAGTAAAACTCAGAAAAGTGACAATGAGTTGTAAACTAAATGAGTACAGTGAAATAATTTCTAATTCAGAATTTCAGAATAGAACTGATAAATACCTGTTATTCAGAAATAGAGTTTGTGTACTAAAGAAATTGGAGCTGTACAAAATTTTTTTTACATGAATGATCACAGTAGTACTATGTCTGTTTATCTGGGAAATGATAAAATGCACAACGATTTGAAAAAGATGTATTAGTAGTCAGAATGAAATGCGATATTTCTAAAATTGTATTTAAATGTTAGATATATCAGCAAGACAAAGATGATACTTACAGGATGGTTATAGCCATCGATGATACCGAAATGAAAATGGAACAAAGTTACTATGAACTTTATGTCGGGATTATCCCTGTCTATGAAAAAGAAAGATACCATTTGAGTAATTGTTGATTGTTTGACAAAGCCTGCAAATTTTATCCTGGCATGAATCGATTTCTCACTTTATAGATTGCTTGAATTATCTGTTTTGAGATTGTCAGATTATATGATGTGCTAGTTTCTGTTATTTCTAATAGAGATCTATAGTTTATATTCCGATTTTGAAACAAGTTATAAGAAAAACTAGGTATACGATTAAATTTTAGCATCGTATTTCATTCTCAGACAGATGATCAATCTGAACATATGATTCAGATTTTTGAAGATATGTTTTGTTGATGTATTTTAGAGTTCAAAGGCAATTAAAAAAGAAATATTTGCCATTAGTTGAATTCGTATATAGTAACAGTTAACAGTCAAGTATCAAATTGTACCGTATGAGGCTTTATATGGTTGCAAATGTAAAACTCCGGTGTTTTGGACTAAGTTCAGTGAGAAAAGATACATGTAGCGAGTTTGATTCTTTGAAACCGAAGAAAGATGGGAGTGGTCTGAGACAATTTAAAAGCAGTATTTGATCGTCAGGAATCCGATGTGAGTCTAAAATGAGAAGAAATAGAATTTCAGATTTGGCGACAAAATATTTTCGAAAGTTTTGCCATGGAAAAACTTCTCCGGTTTGGCCATAAAGGAAAATTAAGTCTGTGATTTATCGGGTCATATTAGATTATTGAAAAGAATTGGACCTGTTGCGTATTGATTGGTATTATTATTAGAGTTCTACAAAGTTCACAATGTTTTTATAAGTATATATGTTATGACATTATCGATCAGACCCATCAGCTATTATCGCTTTGATAAATGTTAAATTCAACCTGACAAGACTTACAGTGAGAGATTGATTGAAATTCTGGCACTTGAAGAGAAAAACTAAGAAATAAATGGGTAGCTTTAGTAAAAGTTTACATGCATGGGACACACTTAAAAACATAAAGTCAAAGTGAATTTCCATTCAATATTGTTGGCCTTTAAAAATGGAAACCCAATCTGACTACGTCGAAAAAAACAAAAAAAAAAAGTGTGGTTAGAATTCATTTTCGCCAAGGTTTTTGAATTAAGTTCGGCATATTTCTTAATCCCCGTTTACATGTAATAAAATAGTTTTCCACAAGAAAAAACCATAATTTACATGATTACCAAATCTTACTACAAATTTATAATTACATACAATTAGATCCAAAACTCAAATCCATTTATTATGTTGGTTTCCAAATACATAATTCGTGTTTTTAAATACATCCAAAATTTATCAATTTCACATAATTAAGCTCATATATGATTTAGTTATATGGGTTTAAGCTTTTATTTTCTTTTGGTTACTTGCATTTGTTTTGGTTACTATTTTAGGAAATTGTGCTACCAAGCTCAAAACAAGTAGTAACATTGTTTCATTCAAAATAAAAATTGTGTGAGAAAAGCTATATTCGAAACAACTATTTCTAAAATAGGGTTTCAATTAAGAACAAGTGCCATCTAGTGTAGCTGTCATCTGAGAATAGCTCATTTTTTGGATAACAAAGATTTGGAACAACTCTTATTTAGAACAATTGTTATGTTCATAACAACTATAGTTTGGAACAACTTCTATTTAGAACAATTATGTTTCTAAGAAGAGTCATTATTTAGAGTAAGATTTTCCAAGAAAAGCATCACCACAGAACAATTCATGTTTTGAACAAGCTAGAATGATCCTTATTCAGAAACAACTCTCATTCAATAACAACTCTTCTTGAAGAATATATTGCGTTCTAAAAGGTGTTTTGCATATGTTTCATAGGGTACTACTTCACCAAAGTAGAAAATGTGAAAATAACCCTATAAGATGGCAGGGTTCATAAGTAGTCTTTACTCTTGGAATATTCCAGAGGCTTGGATTGGTGGACCAGATATGGAGGAAGTTAAGAGGTTTCCTTTGAACCTTTTCCTTAGCGTTGAGGGCTTTTTCCTTCTTTCAGAAACATCGTGAACTCTTATTCTATCACGCCCTAATTTTTACAAGCGTTTAAATTAGAATGAATAATTGGCCTGATGGTAAAGAGCTTGTGAAATGAAATTTTTATTGTAATTAAATTTCATTAGCAATTAAAGTTGTATATAGGCATAGAATTGCCATTGGAAAGGCATAATGAGTCTTTAATTGCAGAAAGGGTTTTAATTGTCATTAGAATCATAAAATTGAAAGTCAAATATCATTAATTAAATAGAACAAAACAGTTTTAAGACGACACTTTTGGGCCAACAATTTCTTAAGTGTCGGGATAGACTTGCCGACATATATTTTGGCTAACTCTTTGTATAAGGGTTGGGATATGCATGCCTGAAATTCCTAATTTTCCAGTTTACGTGACCAAATTCCTGAGTCTAGGTAGCTGTCGTGCCCACGACCTGTACATGCAAAGTTGAAAAATAAATAAAGAGGAATTTAGTTGATAAAGAAAAATGAAATGAAATGAAATAATAACATAATGATATTTGTGAAAATAAAATTGAGTAATTTAAATTAAGTCGGTAAATGAATGTGTGAATGCTTAGCTTTAGCCTCGGTACACTCCGAACTCGAACCGATCATGGAAAATGGATTTCCTTTCTCTTAACGTTAAGTTGGTTATAGCGATTAAGGACGACACAACCGCCAACTCTTTCTTGTGCAGTTGGTTCTGATATGGCTTACAAACCAACACTTACCGATTATCTAATCACGTAACTTGCGTTCATGATTTAAGATCTCGACAGTCTTGCGATCTAGAAAAGCCTAACTCGAATCAACGGCCTCAACCACGTGGTTCGTTTAAATCTTATCACTATCTCCCTTGACAGAGGTCCAACAAGCCCTTACCCACTTGGACACACCAATTTGTTCGCTAGCACTCGAACTAGGAAAATGATCGACTCGTTTTCCCAACTGTACGCCAAACAATTCCAACCCAATGTGCGCTTTTTGAATTGAAATTGCATTAACTTTAAGAGATGATTGTAACTATCCCATATACCGAACAGATAACGAATACAATGTTGAAAGGTTTTAGTATGGGTTCATATCTCATGATTTTTGATAGAAATGATAACCGGACTAAGGCTAAATGAGGTTTTAGTTGAGCATGAAATTAATCATGCTTGATGGATTATGGGAATGAATTTAAATGAAATGGTAATAAGTGGAAAAAAGGGAATAGAATTAAGGAGCAATTACACCAAAAGAAAGTAGAAGAAAGAAAATTGTAGTAAGCTTTGCCAATGCTACAAACGTGTGAAAAATAAAGGAAAAATTATATTCAATTCAATTTCAAGTGTAAAATCAAGTGTGTTTCTCCAAGCCACCAATACAAGGTATTTATATATTTTTCATGTGCTAAATTTAGCATGATTCCTTTAAGATAACAAAAATAACATTTTTTCTATATATAGAGTTCGAAAATTTCTAAATCTGATTTTTAATCAACCACTAATTTTGCAACTCTTCAATTTGGCTCCTATTTTTGCTTTTTGTTCCAATTTAGCCCATTTTGCTTGATTTCGAATTTCGGCACTCCAATTTCATCCCTGATAAGATTTAAGTAAGAAACCACAAGTTTAGTAGTATTCTATTAAAAAATTAGCCAAAAATAGATACATTAAAAGCACAAAATTAACTTGCTATCAATATCAAATTGATTAATAATCATTATTGTTGTTTTAAATTAATTCTTTAATCGATTCTTTGCTTCTTTGAATTGATTGCTTGTTAGTTTTATTTATTAAATCGATTCTTCAATTGAATCTTTGCTTCTTTGTTTCTTTAATAAATTAATTAACGATCTTCATCATTTAAATTAATTAAGAATAATATAAAAATGAAAAAATCATATCAAATTAAAATACAAAGATTAAATTTCAAATTTAATCATAATAAATGATTAAAATATTAATTTACTATTTTCAAATATGCCCTTTCAAAATGAGACAATCACCAATATGGGTGATTAAATTCGATTCGATTCGATTCAAAAAAATAAAAAAAAAAGTTCAAATTTCAAGTTGTTTGAGTCGAGTTATTCGAGTTAATCGAATCAACTTGATTTTTTTTAAAAATTTGAGTTCGAATCGAGTTGAATTTTTGAATTTGAATAACTAGAATAAATTATTTTAATAAATGAAAATTATATTATTATTTTTCATTTGCCCCAAAACCCTTTTGGCTTTTATTTTCCCCCACCTGCCCCCCCATTTTCCCCAAATCATATCCCATTTCATTTTTTCTCCCAAAATCAAACCCCTCGACCCCCATTCCCAAATCAAAATCGCTAAATCAAAGTATCAAACCCTCCTTCCTTCTTTAGTCTTCTACTGTTCTTTATCATTCTCTGGGTTTATTCATTTCCTTGTGGGTTGTTTCTCACCTGTTTTCTCAGGGTTGTACTGGTACATTCTTAATTTGTGAATTCCATTGGAAAATCTATCTAGGTTTTCCTTAAAATATAATTTCCATTGAATATCTATACACAATTTTCCTTTATATATCTGAGCTCAACTAGAACCATTTGAAGTATTTTTTCTTCTTAATTTTTGGTGAGTATTTTTTTGTTGTTTTAAGCTTTTAGGGTTTGTGTTTAAAATCAAATTTGTTAGAGGTTTTTAACATTGAAAAGAAGAGAACTTTTGTCTTCCACAATTAATGGCATGTGTTGATGTTATTCTGGATTGTGTTGGAGACTTTTCATCATTGGGTCCATAACTAGATTTGTTGTAGAACTAAACATCGCATCTATGTTCGAAAAACGATTTTCAATCCATGGTATTAATCATGTTATAAACAACTGCAGGCCAAACCCTTTACTGTATATTAATATGTTGCAAGACAAATGAAAGTGGGAAGCCTTAAATATGAATGCATCCTTTTAGGGCAAGTCATCTTCTCTAAGAGATGAAACGGGTTGTTGAAGAAGGCTTATGATGGATGCTCGTGAGAAGAAGTATAAGGCTCTCCTCAACGATTGTATGGAAAAATGGACGTCGAGTAAGTGAAATACTTACTAATAGAACTAGATTGTCAATAATTTTCCTGATGGTTTAATCTAGATTGATTGTTGTTATTTGGCTATTTGTTTGTGTTGTAACTGAACGTTAGTTTCTTATTTGATGTCTTCATTGTTTGCTCAACCAATAATTAATGGATATACTGATGAAAATTGTTGATTTAGCTTCAATTTATGATTCTTTGGCTATTACTGAAATATTCTTCCCATGTGTTCATGTTGTTTCTTATCTAACTCATTTAAATAGAAAAATTAAATTGTTATTTTACACTTGTTAATGTTGTTGAATTTCAAACTAGAAGGCCTGATGATGAGGCCTTTAGTTCGGATGATGATGAATGAGGCCTACTGCATATTATGTATATATATATATATGTTATAGTAGTTGATGAATGCAATTGTCCCAGAATTTTTTAATGGCATGGGAAACAAACACATTCACTGAATGCAATTATCAAGTGATGTAATGGACAACAAGCTAATAACATGTTATCAACGTGTTGACTGCTTCTATTAGGATTTTGTATATAAACTAATAAGTTCATTATTCAGTGGTAATTTTGTATTAATATGATTAGTTTATGTTAATTAACTATTCAATTAATATCGTCTCAAACTTATCCAAACTCAACACATACAAATTTGCTTATATTTCACCAAAATAGGCTCTTCAAAAGTCAGGAAAAAAAGTCGTAAAAAACATGGGACCTGAATCAACTATGTAAGGTGTTGGCGCAGGTAAGGCCTATCCCAACCTTTTTAAGGTTGTCTTAGACGAGTCAATCCGAACCTTTTTAAGGTTGGCATAGAGTGGTCTATCCCTGCTCTTTAAAAGTAGGTATATGAAAGCTTTATTTTGAGCTTTTTTGGGTCACCTATTTCCTCCTATCCCAACCTTTTTTAAAGGTCGGCCTTGACTAGATCTTTGCTAACCCTTCGATAAAGGTCGACCTATGCGGAATTATGCCAACGCTTTTTCCAAAGCATTGCGGTACCTATGCCAACGGTGCTAACAACGATGTTTTCGAAATCGTCTGGATAATCTATGCTAACTTTTTTACAAGTAAAAAAAAAATGTCATCGTTGACCTATTTTGTTGTAGTGATTACAATAAAAATTGTCGCATATAGGCATAAAATTGCAGAATGGGTTTTATTATAATTAAATTTCATTAATTAATGCAATTAAAGTTGCATATGGGCATAAAATTGCAGTTGGAAAGGCAGCATGAGTTTTAATTGCAGCAGTTAAATACACTAATAAAATATAAATAGTGTTGCAATAAATTCATTAATAATCACAATATTTAAATTTAAGCAACAATCTACATTCAATAATTAACAATGAAAATTAAGTTAGAAGTTATATATAAAATTATATTTTAAAATATTATTTATTCAAATTCAATCTAATATCAATTATCATGTTTTTAATTAAACTTATATATTATTATGTCTTAATTTCATAACCATATTTTTAGTGAAACGTTATAAAATTTATGAAAATTTTAAGAAATAATTAAATATACAATACTAGTGTGATGGACAGGGTAAAAAAATTAGCTTTCATATATTTCAATATATTAGAAATTAACTCGTGTATGCAACGAACAAGTAAATTAAATAGAATCGAAAAGATCGAACACGCAAAATTTAACGTGAAAAAACTCCTCAAATAAGGATAAAAAACCACGGGCAAAAGGGAATTCACAATAATAAAGGAGAGTATAAAAGATGGAGAGAATTAAAAGAAAACCCTAAGCTCCACAAGAAAAATCCTTTGAAACAAAGAACAAAATTCTCTCAATCTAAATATTTCTGTTGTTTAAAACCTAAAGTAACTAAATAGGTTGAAATTCGTAGTATATATGACTACAAGAATGTTAGGATAATCAGAATTTAAATGGGATACTAAAAAAAAGTTTAACTAGGAGAAAAAATTCAAAAAATTTGGACTAAACGTCGTGATGTGGCTTGATATGTCGTCGGGATGAAGCCTTGCTGCTCATCGAGACGAGGTATACTGTTTGATCAAAATAAGAGGCATTCTCCTACATAATAGAATAACAAGTGTTTATGAAATTGGTAATAGGAAGAAGCACATTAACTCAACATGCTCAACATGCAGATAAGAAAAGGAAAAGCAAGCTGCCTCCAAAGCTAAAATTTTCATGTGGAAATGCACATATGAAGTTTCACCAGCACCTACCCACCTTAATCATAGAGGATTGAATCTTCCCTTTTGCCAAAGCCACCGAGAGAGCATAGAACAAAAACATGCATGATGATGGGATTCGTGGTGAATGGAAAGATGGGATTTGTGGCAATATAAAATTGGAGATAAGGCATAAGCTTATTTTATCTAACATATAAATGATGCTTTGGTGTTTGAATCATGTATACGTAATTTACGTGTTAAAATCCATCCAAAACTTGCATGTTACTTAAATATGATTTAGCTAAGGCTTCTAATTTCTTTCGGTTATTTGCATATACAACTCTACAATTTCACTAATGTTCTTAAGTATATATCACTTAACTTGATAAACTTAAAGATCTCATATTAGAATTTTAATGTCAAATTCTCTTGATATTTTTAGTAATTCTAATACAACTCTTTCACTTTTTGCCCCTATTGAATTCTGCAATCTAACCACGCAAAGAATGTGATTGGTTGAGTAGAAAAACTTTGAACAAGAGATAAAAACTGCTACATTGAGTTAAGCTCTTTTTACATCAAGAGTATTTATACATACCATTTCAGATATAATTAACTCAAACTTCGTAAAAATTATGATTTTACCCCTAGGCGCGAAAATCGATTTTTATCGAATTTCCTTATTAGCCAAGCCTAACTGAATCCATTTTATAACTATAACATCTCACAATTCTCATTATTTCACATATTTATCACCTATTTCATAGCTTATACTAAATAGTCCTTAGTTAGGGTTTCCATGAAAACTACTTCACAAAAGTTGTTTATTTCACAACTATGATTTATTTTCTTCCATATAATTTTAGAAAACAACATGAATACTCTCATGGAAAAACCCTATACTTTTAACCATCTTGCAAAATAGTCCCCCCACTAGCTAGCTCATGCTACAAGGGTCCTAAATATACAAAAATCATCAATAAGAACTATCTAAATCACTTACTTGAAAGGATGCAAAGTTGCTGAAATTTTTGAGCTTATAAAACCCCTAGAATGGCTGAAAATTTCGGTGGAGAGATGAGGAAGATGATGGCCTTTTTCTTTTGTTTTATTTTATTCAATTAAGTCACCAAATGTCACCTACCTTTGACATTTTGACCAATCTTGCCCCCTATGGCTAGCCAAGCTCCTTTTAAGGGTCTAATTGCCCTTTAAAGACCCTCAATTATGGTTCTCTAGCTATTTGACACGTTTAGCTAACAAAATAGGACTTTTTCACTTTATGCGATTTAGTCCTTTTTTCGCAATAAGCATGCAATCGCTAAAATTAATTCACCAAAATTTTCATGCACCTTTATAAACATGTCATCACGCATAAAATAATATTAAAAATAATTTCTCCAACCTCGGGTTAGTGGTTTCGAAACCACTGTTCTGACTAGGCCCGAAATTAGACTGTTACAATTCTCCCCCCTTAGGGATTTTTGTCCCCAAAAATCTTACCGGTGAATAAGTTCAAGTATTGATCTCTCATAGTCTCCTCGGTCTCCCACGTATCCTCTTCTAATCCATGTCTCTGCCATAATACTTTCACAAGAGGAATGCTCTTATTCCTTAATCGCTTAACTTCTCGAGCTAAGATCTTAATGGGTTCCTCCCGATAAGATATGTTTGATCTAATCTCCACTTCAGTCGGAGAAATCACATGTGAAGGGTCAGAGCGGTGTCGGCGTAACATGGACATATGGAACACGTCGTGGATCTTTTCCAATTCTGATGGTAAGGCTAACCGATAAGCTACCTGCCTTATTTTCTGAGCCACCTCGTAAGGTCCGATAAAACGCAGACTTAATTTACCCTTTTTACCAAATCTAAGAACCTTTTTCCAAGGAGACACTCTCAAAAATACTTTGTCACCGACCTGAAATTCAGTTTCCTTTCGTTTTAAATCTGCGTAGGATTTCTGTCTATCCGAAGCAGCCTTTAAACAGTCCCGAATCACCTTAAATTTTTCTTCAGTCTCCTTTACTAAGTCGACCCCGTGAATTTGACTCTCTTTAAGCTCAGTCCAATATAAGGGCGTTCGACACTTACGCCCATACAAAGCTTCGTAAGGGGCCATTTTCAAACCCGACTGATAGCTATTGTTGTAGGAAAATTCGTCCAGCGGTAGATATTTTTCCCACTGCCTTGGAATTCCAAAACACAACAACATAACATATCCTCAAAGATCTGAATTACTTTCTCCGACTAACCGTTGGTTTGTGGATGGAAAGCAGTGCTAAAATTCAACTTTGTCCCCAAAGCTTCTTGCAACTTCTTCCAAAACCTTGAAGTAAACCTTGGGTCCCTATCCGAAATAATTGACAAGGGCACTCTATGAAGCCTCACAATCTCGAAAATGTACAAGTCGACTAGCTTATCAAGTGAGAAGTCCGTTCACACTGGGATAAAGTGAGCTGACTTTGTCAGTTGATCAACCACAATCCATACAACATCTTTCTTCCTTGGAGTTACCGGTAAACCCGTCACGAAGTCCATGGTAATCTGATCCCACTTCCACTCGGGGACCATGATAGGCTGAAGTAAACCCGTAGGTACTTGGTGCTTAGCTTTCACTTGTTGGCACACTAAGCGTTTTGATACAAATTCCGAAATGTCTATTTTCATACCTGGGACCAATAAATTTTCTTCAAATCATTGTACAATTTCGTACTTTCAGGGTGTACGGACAAACAACCACTATGTACTTCAATTAAAATGTTCCGAATCAACTCGGTATCCTTAGGAACACAAATCCTACCCCAGAACTTCAAGCGACCATCGGAATCAATCTAAAAATTCGATTCAACACCCGATTCACACTGAGTTCTCTTGGCTAACAATTCATTGTCACTTATCTGAATTTCACAAATTTCTTGGAGAAACATCGGTCTAGCTTTTAACTCAGCTACAATCGAACCATTCTCTGCCAAGGCCAATTGGGCGTTCATTGCTCTCAATGCAAATAATGATTTTCTACTCAATGCATCTGCGACCATATTCGCCTTACCCGGATGGTAGTCGATAATCAAATCATAATCTTTTAAGAGTTCCAACCACCTTCGTTGTCTTAGATTTAAATCCTTCTAAGTCATCAAATACTTAAGACTTTTATGGTCAGTGTATAATGGCATATCTCTCCGAACAAATAATGTTGCCAGATCTTCAAGGCAAACACTATGACGGCCAACTCTAGGTCATGTGTCAGATAATTCCTTTCATAAGGTTTCAATTGTCTCAAGGCATAAGCTATAACCTTGCCTTCTTGCATAAGTACGTATCCCAAGCCATTTAGAGAAGTATCACTATAAACCACGAACTCTTTCCCTGACTCGGGTTGTACTAGTACTAGAGCCTCAGTCAACAACTTCTTCAACTTCTCAAAACTCTGCTGACACTTATCCGACCACTCAAACTTAACTTCTTTTTGCAATAACCTTATCATGGGAGTAGCAATAATGGAAAAGTCCTTTACAAATCGTCTATAATAACCAGCTAAACCCAAAAATCTTCTAACCTCAGTCACATTCTTTGGTGCTTTCCATTCAACAATAGCAGAAACCTTGCTAGGGTCAACCCTAATGCCATCACTCGAGACAATGTGACCTAAAAATCTGACTTCTCAAAGCTAAAATTTTCTTTTACTAAACTTAGCATACAACCGATTATCTCTCAGAGTCTGTAGAACGGTTCTCAAGTGTTCGGTATGCTCTACCTTATCTCTAGAATAGATCAGGATGTCATTGAGAAATACAACGACAAACTTATCTAAGAATGGCCGAAATATCCTATTCATTAAATCCATAAACATGGAGGGAGCATTTGTTAAATCGAAAGGCATGACGAGGAACTCGTAATGGCCATACCTCGTCCTAAAAGTAGTCTTAGGCACATCTGACTCTTTAACTCTCAGTTGATAGTAGCCGGATCTCAAGTCTATCTTAGAAAACCATACTGCTCCTTTCAATTGATCAAACAAGTTGTCAATATGTGGCAACGGATATTTATTCTTGATTGTCATCTTATTTAACTATCGGTAATCTATGCACAACCTCATGGATCCATCTTTCTTTTTTACAAATAGCACCGGAACACACCACGGTGAAAAGCTTGGTATCACAAAACTTTTGTCGGTCAACTCTTGCAATTGTGACTTTAGTTCTTTCAACTCAGTTGGAGCCATTCGATACGGGGCAATCGAAATAGGACCAAATTCTACTTCTTTATTAGGGGGTAACCCGAGCAATTCTTCTGGAAATAAATCCGCATATTCATATATAACCAGTACTGTCTCAACTTTCAACTCAGACTCCTTAGCATTCATTATAAAAGCCAAATAAGCTTCACAACCTTTCCTCAAACCATTTCGGGCAGACGTTGAGGATATCACAATAGGCAAATTCGTTGGTTCATCTAATTTAATCCAAAGAGTTTCACCATTTTCACATTTCAATTTAATAACCTTTTGTCTATAATTTACGACAGCATCATGGAGTATCAACCAATCCATACTCAATATGACATCAAACTCAATGAATGGTAATAACATCAAATCGGCCGAGAAATAGTGACCTCTAACTATCAAATGACATTTCTTGCATACTTTATCGACTATCACACGCTTGCCTAGAGGGTTTGACACCTTAATCATAAACTCCATAGACTCAACAGGTATGTTCACACTAGACACCATTTTCGTGCACACATATGAATGAGCAGAACCAGGGTCAATCAAAGCAATAACAGTATTATCATGGAGAGAAAATGTACCGGTAATCACATTGGGAGAAGATGTATCTTCACGAGCTCGTATGGCGTAGGTTCTAGCTGGAGCTCTAGCTTCTAATCTCACTGTGGTGTCTCTCATTGCATTCTTGTTACTAGACCCAATTCTGACATTCTTCTGAGGTCTTCCTTTAGAATTGGTGCCACTTGGCCTTGCACCTTGAAATTTTTCTTTCTTGTTCATCTCGGGGCAATCCTTGATAAAATGGTCTTGAGAACCACATCAGAAATAGGATCCATTGTTCATTCTACATTTGTCGAAATAATTTCTACCACAATGCTGGCATACTGGTCGGGAAGACTTGACGTTACCCACACTATCCATTGATGTAGCCCGAGATTTAGAACTCGAATCTTGCTTCTTATGATCTCTATACGAGTGTCCGGTTGACACATAAGAACAGGAGTAAATGTCTCTAGATTTCTTAGACTATGATGGAAATGACTTGCTTGAATGTCTCTTCCTTGCATCTCTAGGCTCTGCCTCAGTATTCTTCTTCTCCTTAACCAATTTTTCGCCCTTACAAGCCCGATTAACGAGCACTACAAACTCCTTCAATTCAAGGACATCTACTGACAATCTGATATCCTCATTAAGTCCATCTTCAAACCTTCGACACATCTTAGCCTCGGAGGACACACACTCCCGAGCATACTTACTAAGTCGGATGAATTCCCTTTCATATTTAGTAACCGTCAAGTGTGCTTGTTTCAAGTCAAGAAACTCCTTACGTTTTTTATCCATGAATCTCTCACTAATATATTTCTTCTGGAATTCTTCTTGGAAGAATTCCAATGTAACCCTTTCGTGAGGTCCCACTGAAACTAATGTCTTCCACCAGTGGTATGCCGAGTCCCTCAACAAGGATATGGCACACTTCAAGCATTCTCCGGACGTACAAGATAATCCATCAAATACCATGATGGTATTCTCAAGCTAAAATTCTGCCCTTTCGGGATCATTATCTTTATTAGCACGGAACTCCTCGGTTCCATGCTTCTGGATCTTGTCCACTGGGGGTCTGTTCAGTCTCAAAATCTATACCCTGAGGTGCTACAGGGACAGGTTGAGGAATAGGTGGAGGTAGAGGTTGAGCATTCAAGTTCGCTCGGACGAACTCCGTGTACCATTCATTCATCATGTAGAGAAAGGCCTTCCGAGCCCCTTCTCCCCCTCCTTAAATAACCGTGGGATGTCAATTATCGGATGGTACCACCCCTTCAACAGGAGCCGGTGCATTACTCTCTACATCGTCCACCATAGTTTGACTAGGATCCATTACAATAAGAAAACATGATAACAAAATCAGAAGCCATCACACTATCAAAATTTATTTATGGCATGTATAGTTAGACTCGTACACACGTTAGGTTAGTCCGAGAACCGACTAAACCATAACTTGATACCACTAAATGTAACACCCCACACCCGAGACCCCATGCCAGAATGGGATACGAGGCGTTATCACACTTAACCACATGCATACAAACGTTTCCATGTCATAAAGGCTTGGTCAAATTAAAACTTTTTCAAACTTTTTCAAACTTTATCTAAAGCTTCTTATTATGGGCCTATAATGCCTAAAACATCTCTTAGAAACTACTCAGGCCATATCGAGTCCTTAAACTAACTTAATAAAAATGACCTTTGAAATAGGGCACACACTCATGTGGCCATTATGACATGGCCGTGTGGATGACTCGTGTGGCACATATGGGCTAAGCACTAGGGACACGCCCGTGTCCTATGCCCGTGTGAAATAAATTCCATATTCGAACCTACAGGGGTTTTCACACAGCCTGACACACACCGTGTCTATGGTCCGTGTCCCTCACATGTCCATGACACACCCGTGTCTTAACCCGTGTCTAAAAACTTAACATTCTATTTCTGACGTTAGCAACCAATTAGGGCACACGGCCAAGGCACACGCCAGTGGCTAGAGGCCGTGTCCTCCACACGGCTGAGACACATGGCCGTGTCTCTGCCCATGTGTTTACTACCATGCATATTGACTTGAAATTTTTACGTGCAGGGGACACACGGCCGAACAACAAGCCCATGTGACACACGGCCTAGAGACACTCCCGTGTGGACAATATAAGGCTATTTACTAAGCCCTATGCCACCCTGAAACACAATTTAATACTAATCAACACATAAAAGTCTAACTTAATATGATTTCTCAACCAACAACTATAGCTAAGACCTATATACATTTCATAAATTCAATCATGCCAACAATCTTACATTCATAAAAGACTATCTTGCATTCATATAATGACTTACAATATTAGCCATTTTCATGGCCTTATACAAAAAGAGTCAAATGCTAAGACAAGCCAACACCTTTGGCCCCCAAAACAATGTGACACCAGACTAAAATCAAAAGTTCCTATACATGCCATAATCAAAATAATAAAACTAGCTATACCAAGTGCTTCAAGGATAGTGTGACTGGCTTCTCCGATGTAGACAACGATCCTCGAACTACTTTGGCGGCACTATAAGAAAAGGGAAAGCAAAGAGGGTAAGCTTGGGAGCTTAGTAAGTATATATATGCAAATAAGTATAATTGGAAACACAATCATCAAACAATGGCTTATCATACTTAAATGACATCATTTTAACCTCACTATCTTGCTCTGCACTTCTTTTATGCATACTTACTACATCTTATCACATACTAATATCTTCATTCGAGAGTTTAGTACACATATCTGTAATTAAAATAACTCAAGTTCATTCTCTTTACTGACATACCTCATTGGAAGTATCGCCAATCCATTCATCGAGTTATCCATTAGGAAGTACCAACGAATACACGAATAGTTTACTCCTAAGTACTATACAAGTAGCCAAAGCTACTTCGTACTTTGTAATACTTGCATATTTGAGCTACTCACGGGCCTTTTTACTAAGTCAGTACCCGGACCCCATAGCTCTATCATGTAATGCCTGCTCATTGAGCTACTCACAGGTCTGCACACAAAGTCAGTACCCGGACTCACATTACATATTTCACTTATCTTATGAACTCAGACTCAACTCATGAGTTCAGACCAATCAATGTCTCATGACTTACATTTTGTATCCTATACTAATTCAGAGGTTCAACGAGATCTCATATCTAACCTGATATTGTCGCACTTGTTCATAATGTAGGTTGCTCTTATTTCGCATTATTTATACTTTCATGGTATCGAGTAAGATTATGACACATGGTAAAAATAAAACATTTAAAAATAAGCTACAATGACACATTATTTACATATGTACTTAACTCGGTACAAATTGATGGGAACGAGCTTAATCCTCGTAAACTTTATTCTTCCCTCGATCAAGACTCGAATCACGTTTCTCTTAATCTAAAATGTTGAAAATTAGCTTATTTAATACAAAAATCATTCAGCTCAACTTAAGACTCATACTTTGGTCAAATGATCGTTTTGCCCTTAAACTTCGTAAAAATTATGATTTTACCCCTAGGCCCGAAAATTAATTTTTATCAAATTTCGTTATTAGCCAAGCCTAACCGAATCCATTTTATAACTATAGCATCTCACAATTCTCATTATTTCACATATTTATCACCTATTTCATAGCTTATACTAAATAGTCCTTAGTTAGGGTTTTCATGAAAACTACTTCACAAAAGTTGTTTATTTCACAACTATGATTCATTTTCTTCCATAAAATTTCAGAAAATAACATGAATACTCTCATGGTAAAACCCTATACTTTTAACCATCTTGCAAAATAGTCCCCCCATTAGCTAGCTCATGCTACAAGGTTCCTAAAAATGCAAAAAAAATCAATAAAAACTATCTAAATCACTTACTTGTAAGGATACGAAGTTGCTGAAATTTTTGAGCCTCTAAAACCCCTAGAATGGCTGAAAATTTCAGTGGAGAGATGAGGAAGATGATGGCCTTTTTCTTTTGTTTTATTTTATTCAATTAAGTCACCAAATGTCACCTACCTTTGACATTTTGACTAATCTTGTCCCCTATGGCTGGCCAAGCTCCTTTTAAGGGTCTAATTGCCCTTTAAAGACCCTCAATTATGGTTCTCTAGCTATTTGAAACTCTTAGCTAACAAAATAGGACTTTTGCACTTTATGCAATTTAGTCCTTTTTCGCAATAAGCATGCAATCGCTAAAATTAATTCACCAAAATTTTCATGCACCTTTATAAACATGCCATCACACATAAAATAATATTAAAAATAATTTCTCCAACCTCGGGTTAGTGGTTCCAAAACCACTGTTCTGACTAGGCCCAAAATCGGGTTGTTACTAGTAGGGTTAAGATTAGTTTCAACTACTTTAAGCATCGAAAAAGAACAAGGTAAAAAAACGATGAACACAGGATGTGTTTATATAGTTCGTTTTCCCTACATCTGTAGGGACTTGCCGAAAGAGAATATTCTATGTTAGCACCTTGTACAACAAATGATTTCAACCTCTAACATACACTAGATTAGACTTTTTGTTTTTGTATTTAAGATCTAAACAACTCTCCTCTAATTTCCCCCTGAATAATGGCATTAACTAAATCACATGATTATTCACTCAAATTGTACTCAAAAGAAGCGTTCCTCAATGAACAGAATAAAGTGCTCTTAATTTACCATATAACTTATAAAGTCTTCACAATATATAAGTAATCTAGACATGCTAGTATACCATATCAATTACAGTCAATCTTCCCTTGAAACTAGTATGATAATATGCGTAAGTAATACCTTCAAAATGGCTCAGGATAAGTCTTGAATCTTCAGTATATACTTTCAAGTTCTACCTAATTCGATCTGATCCATCAAACCCAAGAAGTTGATTCCTTTTATCCAAATTCAAATCAACCTCCAAGATATGTTGCTATCTGTAATTCAAATATTAAGGATGGACTAACTGTAATCCAAAGTATCAACAAAAGTCGTAGTGTTAAAATTTGTTAATTTAAATATGGCAAGTTTTCTAAGTAAATACTACCAATCAGTCGACATTGGTCCAGCCACTACTTAAAAAGCTATTTCAACAAAAATATTCAAATTTAAATATTATTTAAATCATAATAAATTTAAATTTTTTGAATTTGTGATATTATCACTTATTATCCCAAAATAAAAATGATTTAGCTTTGCCAATTCAGTCTTAATTCGATTAATTTAGGCATCGTTACTAGTGTAGGAGGACATGGGTTCAAATACGCCAAAACATTATAAAAAAAAAACATATATGATAATAACCTATTAAAAAATTAGCTTTATAAGTTATACTTTTATTTAGCAATTTATTATATATTTTGATCTTAATAAGGATGTTCAATTATATTGGTTCGAGGAGAAGGTCATACCCCGTGAGTTAGGGGCACAAATTCTGGAGTCCCTTAGATAAAGAACATTGCCTCGGTTTTAAAGACTACTTATGCATTGTGCAAAAATTGATGCTACACTAATGCTACATGCAATTAACTTGTTTGAGCGTGGTACAAAACAAACGAGTGTATGTAAGCATAATATACAATAAAATAATGGCAAAAATAAAATAGCTACATAGATGCAAATGAAATAATATTATAATAAAAGAATAAAATGATTGTAGCAATGGTAATGAGGGTAAAATAGTCAATGACAATAATAATAATAATAGTAATAATAATTATAACCATGACATAATTAACACCATATTTAATGACAAAAATAAAAAAAAATATAACCACTCAAGGATGAAAATAAAAATTGCATAATTTAAAGGGTCAAAAATGTAAATAGTCATAAATTAAAAATGCTGGAAATTAAAAAGTAAAAAATAAAGGGGGTGAATTAAATAAATAAATGACTAAATTGAGACTAAATGAAACTGAAAATATAAATAACAAGAAAAAAAAAGGATAAATTAAAATAAATTAAAATGTAGTGATCAAAAGGACAATTATCCTAATCCTCTGTAATTGTGTCCCTCCCTAAAGGGTCAACGATCAGAGGACTAAAAAAAATTAAATTAAATGGTGGAATTTAAAAAGAAAAAAAATCAAAACCAGGACAACATTAAAAGTGCCTAAAAGCGGAAGGACCTAAGCAGCAATTATCCCATCCCTAAAAAAACACGCAGATCTTGAAAGGATCCAGGTTGAGTCTTTGGGTTATATCAAAACGACGTCTTTTTGGGACTTCTGAAACCAAGCCAAAATGGCGTCGTGTCGCACACCCTATTTAAGTTAAAAAAATCTGAAAAAAATTATTTGTGCTCTTTTTTTTTTTTAAACTTCCTTCA
Organism: Gossypium anomalum; assembly: GCA_025698475.1. Taxonomy (NCBI): domain Eukaryota; kingdom Viridiplantae; phylum Streptophyta; class Magnoliopsida; order Malvales; family Malvaceae; genus Gossypium; species Gossypium anomalum. The sequence goes on from CM046960.1 coordinate 14,617,824, forward strand.
TTTTTTTCTCTCAATAGCCCCCAGGCCGGTCATAGGGATAGTGGGTCTTCACCGTGGTCGTCGGTCATCGGCAGCAGAGACCGCCACCTCTAATGGTCGAAGTTACCAAAAGTCCCTCTTTTGAGCCCTTGAATGCGTAGAACATAGATCTGGGGTTAGAATCCCTAGAAACCTAGTCAAAACTCAACAGAAAGCAAAGAAACCTTTCAGTTTCTCCCTTTCCAACGAGGCCCTCGATGAATCCTAATGGATTCGGAGGCCTTTTAAGTTGGAGAGGGCCACCTACAACGGTGGTGAAGTGTCAACTGGTAAAAACCTAAATATTTTCGAATTTAAAAAAAAAAACTAAAAGAAAATATCTTGTAATCTGTTTTTGTTCTATTTTCTTCTTTCTTTCTATTTCATTGTTGTTAAAAAAATTACAAGGGGTTCGGGCTTTTATAGATGAATTAATTACAATATTTAGTTTTTTTTTCTTTCTCTCTATTTCTCTGTTCTCTATCTCTTTCCTTTTTGCAAATAGCAAGTTGGTGGCAACGGAGGCCGAGTCAATTGCAGTGGGAGTTGCGCCCCTTGCCATTTCGGTGAAATGGTGGTAGAGTGCAGTCCTAGGGGCGCAAGTAACATCAGGCTTCTCAGGTGGTGTGCTTGTTGATGTGGCAAGGGCGGCGGCCGAAGGGTTCTGATGGGATTAGGGTTTTTGGTTTAGGTTAGGGTGTTTGGGTAATTGGGTTAGTTTGAGGTTTGGGCTTGTATGGGCTTAGGTTATTGGGTCTTATGTAATTGGAAAAGTAGATGGGTTTGTATTTGGGCTTTGTTTTTTTTATTTATGTAAAATGGACTTTTGATAATTAATGGATTTTTTTGTTTATTTATTTTCTTTGTTTTAGTTTTTTTTTGTTTGGGACCGACGAAATTGGGCCTTACAGTTACATTTACCATGCACAAGAAACATGAACACTGATAGCATCGGCTATAAATACAAATATAAAGTGGTGGACTATTAGGCTAAATAACAATACATATATAAGCAAACAAACAAACTTGAGATTCAATCCCAGCCAAGTAGAATAATGCAGCATAATCTAAGGTTGTTCCTGCCTCTAGGCAACAGTAGTGGAAGCATGGTAAAGACTTGGAACTAGGACAAGATCATTTCACTACAGCAAAACTGACTTTTAGCGGCGTTTTTTTAGGCCTTTAGCGGCGCTTTTAAGCGCCACTAAAACTATTCGTGGCGTTTTTGCAAGCGCCGCAAAAAATGCCGCTATAGATGGCGCCATTAAATTTTGCGGCGATTATTTGAAAAACGCCGCTAAAGTCGGGACCTTTAGCGCGCTTTTCCTACAAACGCCGCTAAAGTCAGGACCTTTAGCGCGCTTTTTCCACAAACGCCGCTAGTCGGGACCTTTAGCGCGCTTTTCCAACAAACGCCGCTAAAGTCAGACCTTTAGCGCGCTTTTCCCACAAACGCCGCTAAAGGTCATAAAATTAAAAAAATAAAATATTATAAAATATTGTAAAAATCTGAAAAATATAAAAAAATTAAAATTTATTATCAAAATATTGAGAAGAAGAATAATCTATGATATAAATACATCCCGCCAAACAAAATACCGCACTTATCATGCTACACTAGAAATCTAATAAAATACAAATAGAACAAAATAAGGATGAATGAAAGAAATTAACGATATATAAAATCATTGTTTCTAATGCATATACAGAAATCAAGCCATGGTGTGCACCAAAGATCCGGCTCTCGTAATAGCACCAGGCCTTGATCAAAATAATACTGCGTTTGAAATAATGATCTTTTCCAATTAGCTGGTCAACCTGAAAAACAAACAGTTCAAAAGAAGTCATGTGTCAATTAAACTTGCCACCCTTGATATTGCTATAGGAATTAATGCATGGAGAGTGATGGAGATGGGATTGGGGATTCCTCAAGGTCACAGCAAAGATAAATTTTAAGTAACATGATGGGGAAAAGGTGAAATGAGAGATTTTAGACTAAATCCAAAGCATTAATTTCTATTAAATGAAAACAAACAAACAAATATAATTGTTAAAGAAACATTAATTTCTCTTAAATCCGGTAAAATCTTAAAGGATTTAGAAATGAATGAAATATAAGGGGGAAAAGAAAGAGGAAAAGCCAAAATTCACTCTGTCGGTTAGTAGTGATATGGAAGATAAATAGGATAAAATGCCACATACCAAACGAAGATCATCAAGCTACTTAGAATTTAATGCCAGAAAATGAAACAATGTACCATTTAGAATTATACTTTTGAATAATCTTTTGCATCAAGTGAATTATATGAATTATGATTACCACATCCACAATGTTTGGAATGGAAACAGATTCTAAACATATCAATGTTGGATAGGATTAGATGATACCTTCTCCGTAAAAGCAAAGTGCGAGATAGAGACCACCGTTTGATTGAAAGAGATGTCCACCGGTATGTCATTCACACCGCATTTCACTATTTTAACTCAAATCAAATTCCAAAATAACCGAAATGAGCTCAAGATGATTTTAAGCTATATTTGCTTTGCTTATGTACATATACTGATATGCAATAAATACCATTTAATCACTTCAATTTACAACATTTAAACACTTCAATTTACATTCAAACACTTCAATTTGCAGCACTTTAACACCTCAATTAACAACATTTATACACCTCAATTACAGCGATAAAACATCTCAATGTCCAAAGAACTAAACACTTCAATTTGCAGTATTTAAACACTTCAATTTGCAACATTTAAGCACTTCAATTTACAACATTTAAACATTTCAATTTACAACATTCAAACACTTCAATTTGCAAAGCACTTTAACATTTCAATTAACAACATTTATACACCTCAATTACATATTTTGATAAAATTAAACAAATCTCAACGTTCTTTTTGCTAATCGTAATAACAAGTTCCAAGTGTTCTTCGTTAATCATGTTCTTCATGCAAAACAAGCGGATGTGAGATGTTTTAAGGTGCGATTTTTAAACTTACTTCGCTATGTCGATGCCATCGCATTAAGGTTCTATCTCAATCACTTCCTCCATCCTCTGTACCCATAATCATGAGAGCCTTCATTCGTTCGCTTTAGTTGATTGGTGGAGGATCGATGTAGATCCTAATTACAATAATAGAGATAGCACATTAGAAAGGAAAAGTCTTATGCAATGTTCTACAAGTGATCTATCATTAAACATAACTTATGCAAAAGAGGAAAAACACATGGGAGTACTTCAAATAAAAGTTCTCATCATAGTGATCAACTAAAAGAAGGTGAAATTTACTCTCTGTGCACACCCAAAATTGATTAAGAAGAACTCAGAGAATGCAACTATTCCTATGTTATTCTGATTCTTTTTAAGTATGTGTGTCCAACGCCCATGTCCAGCAAGCATATATGGATAGGAGTATGAAAATATGATCTTCCAACAATTCTCCAAATCCATAGAAAACACTAGAAAGAATTCAAAGCAACCATGTTATACACATATAAGTATCCAATACTCACGCCCACATCCAAGTAACATAGAACTACTCCACTCCAGGCATAATAATATATGGTCTTGAGATGCAAAAACAATACTTAAGCCACTTACTTTTACTCCCTAATCATAAATTCTTTCCTAAGGAAAAAAGTACACAAGACAATAATCACTGTGCACATTTTTCACATTAAAGAAAAGCCTAACAATCTCCAAAAATAGATCACATTTTTCACATTGATCCATCTGCATTAAATTCCAAAGCAAGTCAATTCATAAACAAATACAACAAAAATACTGCACATAATTCAAAAATAATGAAAAAGACCTGATTTGATGTTATGGTTTCAATAGTACATTAGCAAGGAAAAGTCTTATGCAATGTTCTACAAATGATTTATTGTTAAACATAACTTATGAAGCAAGAAAAGCACCTTAAGTAACATAGAATTAAAGTTTTCCACAAAAGTTAAGAACACAATATTCTTTCCCAATGATATGCTTAGTCCTCAACTAAAAGAAGGTGAAATTCACTCTCTAGTCTCTATATACACACTCCAACTCTTATATAAGTTATCTTTATCGATAACTGTGTCTAATGCATATTCAGACATGAATACGAGGATATAACTTTGTAAAGACCCTACGAATAAACTGAAAACTTGAAAAAAGTTGAATATACCCATGTCATATACATAACCAAATCGAAGTAATATAGAACTATCCACTCCAGGCTTATACATGATCTAGAAATGCAAAAATGTTAATCAAGCTACTCGACTATTACTCCCTAATTTCGCTTTTTGCACCCATTAATAGGGAATAAAAAAAAGTAGACAAATTAACAATCACCCTTTAATCTCCCAAGCAAGATCATTAAAAAAAGCTATAACAATCTCCAAAAATTGATCACATTTTTCACGTTGATCCATCAACATTAAATTTTAGTGCAAGTCAATTCATAAAACAAATATAACAATTTTTTTTTTTTAAAATCATGAAATAAACTCGATTTGATGCTAAGGTTTCGATAGCAGATCCAAACCAACCAAATAGCACAAATCTTAAAAACACCCAAAAACAAACAAACTCCACAAAAACCAAGAACATCCAATGCCCAAGCTTCTTCTTCTCTTTCAATCCAAATCAAAACCAAGGATCTAACACTCGGCTTCCTCAAGAACAACCCTTTCCTTTGGCTCAACTGCTCGATTGAAACCAAACCCACAGCCTCCAACTTCCGATCCGGGGAACTCGATTGCAGATCGATCTCGTGATGCACACTCAAGTTATTTCATTGCTCCCTTTCCTACTCGCCAAGACTTGAACCACCGACAACGTTGTTGCCGTGATCGGTCCGGGAGTTGCCATTGTTGTTGCGCTTAAACGAGTGAGAAAGAAAATTATAAATGACCCAAGCTTCATAGCTGAAACAGTTAAAGGGATAACAGTTAAAGGAAATTTGAAATGGGTTAAGATGAAGGGAAAAAATGATTTTAGGGGGAAAAATTAAGGGTTCAACGGGGGGAAATTTTAGGGATAAAAGGCGCGATGTTTGAAGGAAAATATTTTTGCGGCATTTTCATATAAAAACGCCACTATTGTTTATTTTTTGTTGATTTTTTCATTGAATAAAAAAAATGTTTGAATATATGAATTTCCTTTTTAGACAAAATTTAAAATATTAATTTATTGAATTAATAAAATCACGAAAAATTCAAACATAATAATATTAGAAATTAACTTTCATAAAATCAACTCTAAAAATTGAATTAAACACTAAAAATTTAGTATAAATTAGATGAGATTGATATCTTAATATAATTTAGAAAAATCATAAAGACTCTTAATTTTTCAATCAATCTTTTTCATATAAAACATGTTTTGACTTTTTGGTTTTTTTTTTTTTTCAAACATAGTTGAAAGCAAAAATTCTTATATTTATAAATTGTTTATTCATTAAGAAATATTCTGAGTCTCAACTTGTTTAATAAAATAGATTTTGTTGTTTTAAAAATAGATTTATTGTGACTGAAGTTTTCCACCTTTGCTCCATTCCTTTTGGATTGGTGGCTCTGTCTTAATTCTATTTAAATAATAAAATTATACAAATATTAATATGAAAATACCCAAAAATATGAAAAAGAATTATCTCAGAAATCATTTTTTGTAAAACAAGTACATCATATTGGTCGACCAAATTAAAGTAATTATATAAAAAAATATTTAGAAAGAAAAAAGAGACATGGTAGCAAAATATTACGAGGGCATGAAAATGTTGTTACGAAAAGAGCCAAGACAAAAAGACCGTTGGTCCCGAAGACCGGAGGTGGTTGTCCAGTTTGAAGGTTTTATTACTCGCTTTTTGGCGTTGAATGTTAATTGCTAAGACTCATCAACAGCTGGGTGACATCCCAATACCATCAAACATGTCGTCTAATTTGTATGCCAACACACCAATGTTGTTCAATTGTAGTTCATGTTTCAAAGGTTTAGACCTTTTCTTCCCTTTCAAACCCCATTCAATTTTAAGCTACACTCTTTCAAATTGAAATTCTTTAATTGTATGTGATATCGTTTCAAACCCCATTCAGTTTTAATTCCATAATTTATTATGAACATAAGCTTTTACATTAATATCTATGTATATACATATCAACATCCATATGATATTTTTAGAGTTTAAGGTTTTAGGAGTTATAGTTTAGTGTTTAAGGTTTTTAGATTTCAGGTTTAGTATTTTAGGGGTTATAGATTAGTTTTTATTATTTTTTTAGGGTTTAGGGTTTTAGGAATTATATGACTTTTAGCGGCGTTTTCTCGAAGCGCCATAATGCTCGTTTTTTTGGCGTTTTGACCGAAAGCGCCGCTAATGGTCTGGTCTTTAGCGGCGTTTTGCCAAAAGCGCGCTAATGCTCGTCTTTAGCGGCGTTTTGCCAAAAGCGCCGCTAATGTCTCAGTCTTTAGCGGCGTTTAGCAAAAAGCGCGCTAATGCTCGTCTTTAGCGGCGTTTTGCCAAAAGCGCCGCTAATCGCTCTGGTCTTTAGCGCGCTTTTAGCAAAAGCGCCGCTAATGCTCGTCTTTAGCGGCGTTTTAGCAAAAGCGCGCTAATGCTCGGGTCTTTAGCGGCGTTTTGCCAAAAGCGCCGCTAATGCTCGTCTTTAGCGGCGTTTTGCCAAAAGCGCCGCTAATGCTCGTCTTTAGCGGCGCGTTTAGCAAAAGCGCCGCTAATGCTCGCTTTTTAGTGGCGTTTTAACAAAAACGCTGCTATTGCTCGTGTTTTACATTTTTGCGCGCTTTTTTAATAAAACGCCACTAAAAACGCCGCTAAAGCCCTATTTTCCTCAGAGTGATTTTTCCTTCTCACGATACACCAAACACCTCGGTCATGTCCATATCTTCCGCTTCATTCCCTTGGTAGCTTCCAATCAAAATGGAACAAAAGTTGAGCAAGTGGTAGCTCTACAGCTTGGCGAGCAAATAATATGCCCGGGCATACCCTCCTTCCAAATTTCCAAATGGGATGAACTCAAATTTGTCCCTATGAAATCAATCAATCTGTTGACAAACCTTTCAGGCTCAAACTTTTCAGGCTCAACCCAATGATTAGAATCTCTCCCGATTGCCCATGCATTCACAATGACTCTGGTCTTTGCAGGTATTTCAAATCCATTAACCACACAATTCTTCATACTTTCTCTTGGAATCAATAAAGGTATAACAGGGTGCAGTCTTAAGGTTTCTTTTATAACACACTTGAGATATTTAAGTTGATGAATGCCTGTTTCATCTACATTTCCTTTGCCTTGGAATACCTGCCTTACCTCTGCTTGTGCTTTTGTCATAACTCTTGGGTTTTTAATCATTTCCGACAATGCCCACTCTACAGCTCCTGCTGATGTCTCACTTCCGGCACTGAAAATGTCCTAAAACAACATAATAAATAACATCATGGTCATTAAAATTTGTGAACAAACTACCAAAATCCAGGTCAATGTAATAAAAGAAAATGGACTCACTAAGATGACGGCTTTGACGTTGTTGTCAGTCAAGGGAAATTCGCCATCCTCCTGAATCCTTAAAAGAACATCAACCAGATTTTCCTTGCTTTCATCTTTACTTCTGCCTTTTGCTCTACTTTCTTTGTGATCGTTAACAATATTCCCAAGTATCATGTCAGCTTCTCCATGAATCTTTTCAACTTTATGCTTTAGACCCAAAACAGTATCCAGGAATTTAAGTGAAGGAAAAAATTCGGAAACAAAGAAACCAGAATTCACCTTGGTTTCCTCTGTAACAATTGATATGAAGGCTTCTTGATCTTTGCATTTCTTGCCAAAGGCTGCCCTCGCTGTTATGCCATAACTCAGTGAAAAGACTTTTTGGCTCAGATTCACAGCCAATCCTTCATTTGATTTTATGGTTTCGACGAGATTCAGCACTTCCTCTTCTCTTATGGATTCGAAGGAAGCGACCCGAGTCGCATTCAGAAGCTCCGATGTGCAAATTTTTCGCAGATTTCTCCAATAGTTTCCATATGGTGAAAAGGCAATATCAGTGCACCCGTAAGTTATAATATTAGCCGAAGCGAGAACAGGCCTATTAGCAAAGACAATATCATGGGTTTTCATAATCTCTTTAGCCATTTCTGCAGAAGAAACTACGACAGTGGAAATTTGACCGAGTTGCAGGTGCATGATGGCGCCATATTTCGTAGCCAAGTCACGTAGGGTGCGATGGGGTAGACCAGGACCGGCGAGCTGGTGCAGATTTCCGATCAAAGGTAATTTCCGTGGCCCTGGAATCAACCCTTGAGTTAAATTCCTAGCTTTAGATTTCCTAATACTAGTGATTGCTGCCATAAACAAAACCAGGAAGAAGGTGATGAGGAGCTGGAATAAGGATATCTGCAACTCCGTTGTTAGTTAGTAACATAAAGAAGACGAGCTCGAAAGAAGATATCAAATGAACTGATTTGTCCTTCTTCTTCTTTGGGGGAAATAAGGCTAAAATTACAGGTGACGTGTCTTTTCATTTACCGGTATGATTTAAAATTATTTCCACATTTTTTATTCAACCATGTGTAGCACTGACCGCCATCATCACATTATTTTAGACATTCTTTCAAAGTAATGTTTAAATATTTATTTTGAAGGATTATAGTTAAATATTTATTTAATTTTAGAAAAATTAAAATAAAAAATTTAAATTGAATGGAATAGGGTGGAGTGCGCCGGGTATGAATGCATCAACATTTATAGAGATAATAGTGATTTTTAAGATTATATATATCTATAGTAGAATGGACAAGTGATGGAGCAAAGCATGGTATTTATAGAGCGAAAGTGGATTTAGCATTATCTGTCTCGTCTCGCTCCATTACTATCCCTAATCTTACTCATTTTAATATTGATGTGTAAGTAACTATGTAATTAAAACATTTATAATAAAATATAATTTTTAATTTGTATAAAAAAATTTCAATTTAAATTTAAACTTAAATTCTCAAATTTGAACTCATAAATAATCATAAAAATGTGTTATTGAATGAATTTGTGTATCTTAATTTTGACTTCAAATGATAAAAAGTTAAATTCCGTTGAGCTAAAAAAAGGTGATAAAAGTATATCATGTTTTTTCTCAAATAAAAACTATTTATGTATATAATTATTGTAAAAATAAAATAAAATATTAAAATGACACACGTGTTTTTAAAATTTTTATATAATTAAATAAAAATTGAAAAATGAAATCCAATTTAACACAAACACAAACACAACAAATATGTTATATAAACAGTTTTAGAATAGACTTAAAAATAAATATGTGATATAAATATTTTGAAAAGTATATGCTATATAAACATTTTAATAATACAATGATATTTCCATATTTAAAAATTAATGTATTTTACTATTATATATAATTATTTATTAATAATTAAAAATATTTTTTTAAAATTTTAAAATAGATAAATCACATGTCATGGGACACACTTACAAACATAAAGTGAAATTGAATTTTCATTCAATATTTTCGGCTTAAAAATGGTAAACTAATTTGACTAGAAAAAAAAACGAACTGTGTGGTTAGAATTCATTTTTGCCAAGGTTTTCGAATTAAATTCTGCATATTTCTGAATCCTTGTTTACATGGCTGAACTTTCTTTTTTTTTTTTTGTTAAAAAATAGTTTTCCACAAGAAAAAACTGTAATTTACATGGTTACCTAAACTTACTACTAATTTATCCAAAGCTCAAATCCACTTACTATGTTGGTTTCCAAACACATAATTTGTGTGTTTTAAATACATCCAAAATTTATCTATTTCACATAATTAAGCTCATATATAATTTAGCTATATGGGTTTAAGCTTTTATTTTCTTTTGGTTGGTTACTTGCATTTGTTTTTGTTACTATTTTAGGAAATTGTGCTACCAAGTTCAGAATTAGTAGTAATATTGTTTCATTTAAAATAACAATTGTGTGAGAATAACTATTGTGAACAGCCCAATTTGTCTACGCCCATAAAATAACAAACCACAACCCCAAAAAACCCCAAACAGACCTTAAACCTAACCCAAAACCTATCATCCCACTAAGACCCAAACAAACAGCCAAATGATCCAAACAAACCCAAGACTCAAATCAAACCCAATTAAAAACCATCAGCTCAAAACTAATACAACCCCAAACTTGACCCAACAATCCATAAGACCCAAAATCAAACCTAAAAACTAAACCCAATTCAGCCTAACCCGAAGCCCAATTAAGCTCAAAACCATAAAACACAAAAAAAAAAAAAAAGAAAACCCTAGTTGTGCCTCACCTAGGTCTGCCCTTGTCACGTCTACCGCCACTGGCGCGCCTGTAGCACCTCCACTGCCATGGCTCTGTCCACTTCCACCTACAAAAAAGAGCAGAGAAATCATTAAGCAAACAAATTGTTAAAGGCTATATAAAAGCCTAAAAGCAATGTAATATTTTGGGGGGATGAAATAAAAAAAAAAGAAAGATTTCAAGCATACAAAACAACCAAAAATAGCAAAGCAGATCAAAGTAAAAAACGAAGTGATACACGTGCAAAGGTTCTTTTTATTTTTTTTCTTTTCGAAACTGTTTATGTATATATAAAGATTTTTTTATTTTTTAACTATATATATATATATATATATATATATATATATATTAAAATATAGTATAAAAAAGAAAAAAGAAAACGTACGTGGGGGGTTCGACCACCATCATACACAGTGGTTTACGAAGGACCACGCACAAGTGACTCGCCTCTAGGTCGGAATCTATGTAACCCAAAAAAAGCCATGCATTTAGGCACTAAAACAGCGTCGTTTCCCCCAGGATCCGTGTGTTGACCTGACCCACCAGGGGGAATCCATGTGTTTTTACTTTTGGGGCTAATTGCGCTGCAAGTCCTTCCGCTTTTTTATGGTTTTGCAATTAAGTTTCTTTTATTTCTAATTTTGCCCTAGAATTTTGCTGTGATTTCATTTTAACCCCGTATAAAGTGCTGCTTTTTGGAGGGCAGGGATATTTTCCCCTTTAGTCCCTCCTTCTTATTTGTGCACTCGATTCGGTCCTTTTCTCTTTTATTTATTTTCAAATTTGCCCCAAACTTTTGTTTTAAGTTCAATTCAGTCCTTTTTTTGTTATTTCGGTAATTTTATTAAATTAATTAATTTTAACATTATTATTATTATTATTATTATTATTATTATTATTATTACTACTACTACTACTATTATATCTTTCCCTTTTTATTTATTTACCTATTACTTTTTAAATACACTCATTTTATTTTTATCACCACTCACATTATTATTATTATTATTATTATTATTATTATTATTATTATTATTTATTTTTATATCCTTTTATATCATTCCAAACTTTAAATTATTTATTACTTATATTATTATCATTAATATTATTATCATTATTATTAATATTATTTTAAATAGTTTTACATAATACTTATTTATCTATTTGTTTACTACTAGTTTTTTCATTTTTAAATATTTTTTAGCTTGCTTATTATTATTATTTTATTTATAATTAGCTTATTCGTTTTGTTCATTTTATTTTATTTTGGTCCTTATTATTATCATTTGTATTAATGCATTTATTATTCTGTTACACATATTAGCACCGCAATTCATTTTTACATTTTACCACAAAATCGCATTACATTTTACCCGATACATTGAAAATTTTATTTTTAAAATAAGTAATTTTTCATATTTTGAGATTTGAAAAGTCGTTCCCTAACTTACGGGGTTTCAATTTTCTCGATAAATCCGAATAAGCGGACGTTTTAAATTTTTTTAAATAATTTCGGGAATTACAAAAAGATCGTGTTCTAACTCATGGAATGTGATTTCTTTCTAAAACCGAGATAATCAAATGTCTTTCAAATAAATAAAATATTCAGCATTTATTCTTGTTTCTGGAATTAAAGACATTGTGTCCTAATTTACGGGACATAATTCTTTTTCTCGATTAATGTGAAATATCCCTCTTTGCTCAAAATTTTCAATTGAATAATATTTTAACAAAGGATTGTATTTTTTTAAAATCTTTTCAAATTCTCAATTCTCGGCACTAAGACATTAATTAATTAATTAGGTACCAATTTTGGACGTATCGAGGGTGCTAATCCTTTCTCGTGCATAACCGACTCCCGAACTCATCTTTCTGAATTTCGTAAGACCAAAAAAAGCATTGTTTTATAAAATCAAAACCGTTTATTAAAAACAATCATTTAACAAGGTGACCCGATCACACCTCATAAAAAAGGATTGTTGGCGACTCCCATGTTCGTTTTCGTTTTCAAAATCAAAGTCGACCCCTTTTTCCAAAAAAAAATGGTTTCGACAGCTTGGCGACTCCACTGGGGACGTAAAATAAGAGAGTCAAGCCACAAGTTGATTACTTTTTGTCTTTTTGTCGAAAGTTAAAAATTTAGTTTAAATTTACGATCCTATCGTTGTATTTTATCCGTTTTTGTTACGATCTTCATTATTTTGGTGTGCTTTACTGGTTTGAGTTCTTGATATATTTCTGCACATTTGCATCGCATGAGCGGTCAATTTTACCCTTTTAAGTGGGAGTGAGAAACTATTCCTTCGTGAGGTTTTCACCTCCATGTAGGATAGTGGATCACTTTTGGGATACATTCGTACCTATGTCTTCGTGAGATTTTCATCTCCGTGCAGCCATAAGGAAATGTATTCCCCTGAACTGAACTCAGTCTATATGAGCCTATAATGGGTGAGGATCAAGGAATTTGCTGGTTCAGGTACCTTTACTTTAGAACCGAACCGCATATAGTGTGCCGTAGGAGCCCACCTTAGGTAGAGCTACACCAAACCCTAGTGGTTACCCGAACAAGTGCTTTATTTATTATTCCTTGCTTGCTTTAAACTGTGTATGAAATACTAACTTGCTTTGTTTTACTTTGATTGTATTTGCATGGCATTTTCATTACAAAAAAGGTGTTGATTCACATTCGGTTGCTAAATAGATAACTTATCATGGAAAATGGGTTTCTTGATAAAGTAGAGGATAATGTGGCCGTCCTAATATGGGCTAAGACAACGCAGCAAAAGAAAGGTGATAGTCTTACAGAGGGGTACGTGTTGGAGTTATGGGACTTCACTCGTATCAGCGTAACCCAAAATAATCTTCAAGAGATAAAAGAAATATGGGGTCAGCAGGATGACGAGATCAAACAACTATTCTACTGTCATTATGGTGATTTGCCCTATCTACGCGATATCAAGGTAGACGCGTACCTATTTTGAGCTCTTGCCCAATATTGGAACCCTGCTTATAGTTGTTGTACTTTCAGGAAAGTGGATTTGGTACCTACTATAGAAAAGTACACAGCCTTACTCCGTTGCCCGAAGATTTAAACTGAAAAGGTTTATTCGAGAGCTGTTAATGTCCTGACATTCTTAAAAAAGCTGATTAACATTACAAGGATGAGCTAGCAGTGGATTACAGCCTGGATCAAGTAAAAAGGAGATTGTAAGTGCATTCCCTGGAGAAATTTGAGAGATTTGATCCTAGCACATCCTGATGTGAAGAAAAGAGTTGATGTCTTCGCCTTAAGAATTTACGGATTGGTTATCTTCTCTAAAGCCTTGGGGCATATAGATTAAGCGGTCTCTGATTTATTTGACAGACTTGATAAAAGGGTGACACCTATACCTGCAATTTTGGCCGAAACTTTCAGATCATTAAATTCCTACCGAAGAGCGGGCGAAGATAGATTTATCAGATGCACACAACTCTTACTGGCATGGTTCCACAACCATTTTTGGAAAGTGGAGAAGGTCTTATATCAAATATTCTCTGAAAACTATTCGTCGCTGAAAGAGATAGTGGCTACGCCGAGAGGGGATGATATCACAGAGGAAAAGTGGATGACGATTCTTCAGAATCTGCAAGAGGAAGACATCTAATGGAGAGCCCCTTGGATGGTCCCTGATGAGATCTTATATCGGTGTGGATATTTTAATTGGGTTCCCCTACTCAGAGTATGGGGAGCTATTGGGTAAGCTCCTCTGCTCGTGTTAAGGCAATACAGGTCAAGACAGTTTATGCCAACGACACAAGGGTTAGCTCAGTGCGAGTTCATATACAAGGGATATAATTACAAAAAGAAATTTTGTGAAATATCGAATGCCTGAAACCAAACTCGTAAAGTAAAAAGGTTTGCTGCTAACCCAATGACTACCCTTGAGTATGACCGGTGGTGGGGTCAGAGGATCAACGACAACATGCCTACGTCAGATCAAAAAAATACTCGATCAATGGAAGAATACTTAAAGGTGATCCCATCTGAGTTATAAATCATCAAACAAGATTTTGAGAGAAAGAATTTAGAGCTAGAAAAAAGGATAGAGCAATTGGAGGAAGAGAAAATGCAGCTGGGACTGGATGTCGACGTACAGAAACTAGAAGCTGAGAAGCTGAGAAAGGCAAAGAATAAGGCTGAAGAAGATCTGGACAGTTTGAAAATAGACTACAAGAAGTTGCGAAGGTCTATGAGAACCACTCATCTAGGGAAAACGTCAGAACAATGGCAGTGAGAAATTAAAGAGGAAAAGAGTAGAGCCAGTCAATGGGAAAAAAAATTCCGAGATGCTCAAGCACGAGAAGACGTTCTGCAAGGAAGTTTGATAGAAACTGAAAATGAGAAGGTGGGGTTAAAAACTCGAGTGTCAGAGTTAGAAAGATCCCTACATCAGTATCGAAGTCGTAACTCTATAACCGAGTTAAAAGCTAGTCGAAGAAAAATTGAAGAGCTAAAAGGGAAGATAGAAGAACTCAAAACTGCGCTACAAAACTGTGAGCTTTGAGTTGAACTTCTGGAAGCAAATAATGAGCAGTGGAAAGAGCAACTTCATCAATCTTAAGACCAGGTTAGGGATAGGGATTACGTCATGGGTGAAGCTCTGGCTCCAGTGTGAGAGGTGGCTGATCACTTACAAACCTTAGCGGTCCAGGTTGATGTACTGAGTTTGAAATACGAGTCAGAATTAGATCGAGGCCGAGAGTTAGCTTAGATTCTTAGGAAGGTCAAGGCCTTAAGTATTAAGGCGAGGCCTTATATGTAATCTGTTTTATGTAAAGAAATTTATTTTCTAGAAAAGTTACTCTAATGAAATTGAATCAGAATCAATGCCTTTTTTTGCATTCATTGCATTCATGCATTAGCATTGCATTACATCATGTACATTAAATCTCACAAAGAAACCTTAAAATCCTGGCAGTTACCCTGGAACATTATTACGGTACACGAGGAAAAACTAAAGCAATGGACCAAAGGTTGGAAAGATTAGAGCAAATGTAAAAAGAAATGCAAGATCAAATGCAAATATAGATGCAAGAACAATTGGCCAAAATTCAACAAGACATGAGGGATTAGATGCTAGAATCCCAAAAGAATATGATGAGCCAATTAACTCAATTGCTAACTGGAGGGCTAGAAAAAGGAAAGAACCCTATGGTCAATTCCGGGGATGATAACGAGGACCTTGCTTATCCTCCAGGCTTTACTCCAACAAACACCCAAGCATAACCAATTACATATCCACAAAGGGTGTCCGTCAACATCAAACCCTAATATCAGCCCGGCACTTCAGCACCAATAAACTTCCTGACCAGTTTAGGCTCTAACATAGGAGATAATCCAGCAAATCCCGTTGTCCCTGATCTTGATGATATAGCAAAAATAGGAAAGGAGAGGGTAGAGCTCCCAAAGCAACTGGAAGACTGATGCAAATGGCTAGAAGAGAAATTCAAGGCATTGGAGAGCGCTGATTACCATTGTGGAATTGATGCTAAGGAATTGAGCTTGGTCCCAGATCTAGTGCTCCCTCCAAAGTTTAAAATGCCGGAGTTTGAAAAATATAACGGGACCAGTTGCCCTGGGGCCCACATTACAATGTTCTGTTAGAGGATGATAGGATATGTCAATAATGATCAGTTATTGATTCACTATTTCCAAGATAGCTTGACAGAGGCTGCGGCCAAATAGTATAATCAGTTGAATCGTGCCCAAATTAATTTGTGGAAGGACCTGGCATAGGCCTTCATGAAACAATATGGCCATGTGACAGATATGGCACCTGAAAGAATCACATTACAGAATATGGAGAAAAATCCAAGCGAGAGCTTTAGGCAATATGCTCAAAGGTGGAGGGAGGTCGTCACGCAAGTCCAACCACTTCTACTAGAAAAGGAAACAACCATGCTCTTCATCAATACTCCAAAGGTACCTTTTATTAATCACATGCTGGGAAGCGCAACTAAGAGTTTCTCGGACATAATGATGTCTAGTGAAATGATAGAAAATGCAATAAGGTGTGGAAAAATAGAGGTCGGCCCCGAGGAAAAAAGAAAATGAGGTAAATAATGTGAGCACGTATAACAAGGGTTATTCAAAACCAATCACTATGAGCCAACCGAGAACGGTAACCACTGGCCATTAAAACTCATCAAGACAAGAGTCTAACATAAGGTAAAATACAGAGAAACTCCAGTTTACGCCCATTCCAATGACGTATAGGGAGTTGTACCAAAATTCGTTTAATGCACATGTTGTATCCCCTTTCTACTTCAAACCAATGCAACCTCCATTCCCCAAATGGTACGACATGAACGCCCAATGCGAATACCATGCGGGAATCACAGGGCACTCGATAGAAAACTGTACCGCTTTCAAAAAGTTAGTCGAAAGGATCATAAAAATGGACACTGTAAAATTTGATGATCCTTCTGGTGAAGAAAATCCGTTACCTAACCATGCTGATAAGGAGGTAAATGCGATAATCAAGAATGCGGGGAAGAGAATCAAGATGAACGTAGTAGAAGTGAAAACCCCACTGAGGGAGGTTTGGAAAAAAATGGTAGAAGGAGGATTAATCACACAGGATTTAGGGGAGAAACCCGAAAAAGCAAGGAACTACTGTGAGTTCCATGATGAAGAGGGTCACGAGATTCAAAAGTGCAATAAATTTAGAGCCTTGGTGCAAGGCCTGATGGATAATAAGAAACTAGAATTATTTGAATATATTGAAGGCCCGGAAGGAATGTTCAGAAATTAGAGCATCAATGCTATATCCGAAGAAGGAATTGGAAGAGAAAATTTATCAGGCACTTGCCTTTATGAGCCTGGAAGTGTTCTGATCAATTGGACTGTGGAAAAGATTCTTGCAGTTTTTAGAGCTGATTCAGAGTAATGTACAAAACACGCTTGTTACTTTAAGCCTAGAAGTAATAAGAATCCTTTTGTGAAATAGGCTTGTGTCCAACATCTTTATTTCAATAAAAAAATGCATTTTTGTGTCTCACTTTAAGCAAATATTCATTTATTCCTTCATTTCATTCATATTCATACCACATAAATAATTGTTCTTAGATTCATTTATTCTTTGGACAATTCTTTCGTACCTATAACAGGTCTCCAGATGTTAGCGACATGAGCAACGCTGCTACTGACCCAAAATTTCCTTTTAAGTGAGACATGTGTCTAGAGGGATCTCAAGACTTTGAAGATGATAGAGACTGTAACTTATCTCTAGATTTGTTAAGGATGGTAGAACGAGAAGAGAAAATAGATTCTACCTCACAAAGAGACAGTAGAGATTGTGATTTTGGAAGAAGGAAAAGAAGCGAAAGTTGGAGCTTACATTGCCACAGAGACAAAATAGGACCTCATTGAGTTACTTCAAGAATTTAAAGATGTCTTTGCCTGGTCGTATCAAGATATGCCTGGGCTAATAAGATGTGTGGACACTGTTGAGGCTAAGAAAATCTTAGAAAAAGTCCGTAAGGGTGTCTGAGGAACACATGCTAATGATTTTACAATGGCTAGGAAAATCGTGAGATTCGGGTACTGCTAGTCCACCGTAGAAGGGGATTGCATCAGTTATGCTAAGAAACGCCATAAGTGCCAAATTTATGGAGACAATACTCATGTGCCTCCTTCATGTCATGACTTCTTCATGGACTTTTTCTATGTGTGGCATGGATGTTAGTGGGCTGATCTCGCCAAAAGTTTCTAGTAAGCATCGATTCGTCTTTATGGTCATCAATTACTTCACTAAGTGGGTGGAAGTTACTTCAGGTGCTAATGTCATAAAGTTGGCAGTCATCAAATTCTTAAAAAAAAACAACAACAAAAAACAAAAAAAAAAATTATGGGGAAAATTACTAAGACTTGTAAAGATTGGCATGAGAAGTTATCATTTACCATCTATGCCTATTGAACGTCTTTCTGGACCTCCACCGGGGCAACGCCTTTCTCATTAATCTATGAAATAGAGGCGGTTTTGTCTATTGAAGTCGAGATGTCTTCTCTCCAAGTTTTGTCAGAGTTGAAGTTAAGTGAAGCTGAATAGATCCAATGCCTATATGATCAGCCAAATTTGAGCTAAGAGAAAAGGCTGAAAGCTATTCGTCATGGTCAAATGCACCAAAAACAAATGATGTAAGCTTACAACAAGAAGGCTCGCCCTAGAGAATTCCTTGAGGGGGACTTGGTATTGAAGAAGATCCTTCCCATGCAAAAGGACTTCAGAGGAAAATGGATGCCAAACTGGGAAGGACCTTATGTGGTGAAGAAGGCCTTTTTTGGAGGAAGTTGATATTGACCGAGATGGATGGAAAGAACCTGCCTAAGCTAATGAATTCAAATTCAGTCAAGAAATATTTCACTTGAAAAAAAAAGGAGAGGCTTAGGCAAAAATCCGCAAAGAGCGCCTTGAGGCCAAAAGGGTTTTGAATTGAAAACCCCAGAAAAGGGGAAATTCAAATTTTGATCGAATGTGGGGCATGCGGTAGTCTTGCTATCCTTAAATTAACAAGGAGGAGGTATGCTACATCTTGGAGCATCGACAAAGTTCTCTAGATCTCCTAAACACATGTTGAGTACAAAATGGTCCTCAAGAAATTCATACAGAGAAGCTCAGGCTGCGATATCTAGGGTACCTATTTTTCCTCTCACCTATTTTGTATTCCAGCAATGTTTGCTTTCTTTCATTAATCCATTCTTTTCAGATTTTGTTCCTGATAAATTTTATTTTTGTCCATCATTATGATCTTTTTCAAGCATTTTGCATTGAAATAACAACTAATGGACTAATAATACTTTCACAAAAAGAGTTCTTCATCTTACTCTGGAAGCTTTTGAATAGTACAAGAACCTAAAACATGACTATTATTTAGAACTCACCAAACCTAAGGGTTGAAAATATTTGAGAAAGAAGAGTCTAAATTGTGACTATTTCTTCGGGTTTTCTATAAAAGATATCAGCTGAACAAGAAGACAGGATATCGCGTCAATGATAGAACCTTGATGAACAATGAGTAATGGCAACCCAAAAATTAAGAAGGGATCATTCTCATGACATTCTGCATTCATGCAAATATCATTCATACACATCTAGTTAGGAGCATTTGATTCATTCTGATCATGACATCCTAATCATTTGGCATAAGCATAGACCCATGAAATCAATTCTACAGGTCATGTCCCTCAGAGGACGATGTAGCAAGATCAGTGAATCCATAAATCTCATCTCCCTGAAGTAGCAATGGAGCAGATTGAAGTTGTAGATCTCATCTCCTTGAAGTTGCAGTGAAGTAGATCGAAGATGGCGAATCTATCTTCCTGAAGTTGCAGTGGAGCAGATTGAAGCCACCAGCCTTATCTTCCTGAAGTTGCAGTGGAGCATATTGAAGCCACCAGCCTTATCTCCCTGAAGTTTTAGCGGAGCAGACTGAAGACAGTGAATCTCATTTCCCTGACGTTGCAGTGGAACAGATTAAAGCTACAAATTATGGCGGATCCTATCTTCCTGAAGTTGCAGTGGAGTAGATAGAAGCCACCAGCTTTATCTCCCTGAAGTTGCGGCGGAGCAGACTGAAGATAGTGAATCTTATTTCTCTGAAGTTGCAGTGGAGCAGATTGAAGCTACAAGTCACAAGTCTTATCTCTTTGAAGTTGCAGTGGAGCAGATTGAAGACAACTAATCCTATCTCCCTGAAGTTACAGTAGAGCGGATTAAAAAGACCAACCCTATACCTCTGAAGTTGCAGTAGGTCAGATTGAATTTACCATAGCAAGTCTTATCTCACTGAAGTTGCAGCGGAATAGACTGAAAATAGCGGATCTTATTTCCCTGAAGTTGTACTGGAACATATCAAAGCTATGAGTTATAAATCTTATCTCCCTGAAGTTGCAGTGTAGCAGATTGAAAATAGCAAATCTTATTTCCCTGAAGTTATAGTGGAGCAAATTGAAGCTACAAATCCTATACCTCTGAAGTTGCAGTAGGTCGGATTAAATCTACCATAGCAAGTCTTATCTCCTTGAAGTTGCAGTGGAGCAGACTAAAACCACAAATCTCATATCCCTGCAGTTGCAGCGGAGCGGATCGAATCTACAAGTCTTATCTCTCCAAAATACCAGTGGAGTGGATTAAAGCAACAACATGCAGTGGACTAGAATGAAGCTACTTGAAGAAGAGAGGCACCAAAACAAGTCGAGACTCAGCAAGACCGAGCAAAATTGGTCTTTCTTAAAAGTCTTTGCTTCATTCCCGTTACACGACAATGAGCAAAGAGGGGCAGCTGTGAACAGCCCAATTTGCCCGTGCCCATAAAATAATAAACCACAACCCAAAAAAACCCAAACAGACCCTAAACCTAACCCAAAACCTATCAGCCCACTAAGACCCAAACAAACAGCCAAATGATTGAAACAAACCCAAGACCCAAATCAAAACCAATTAAAAACCATTAGCCCAAAACTAATACAACCCCAAACCTGACCCAACAATCCATAGGACCTAAAACCAAATCTAAAAACTAAACCCAATTCAGCCTAACCCAAAGCCCAATTAAGCCCAAAACCATAAAACACAAAAAAACAAAAGAAAACCCTAGGTGTGCCTCACCTAGGTTTGCCCTTGTCACATCCACCGCCACTGGCGCGCCTACAACACCGCCACTATCATGGCTCCGTCCACTTGCACCTGTAAAAAAGAGCAGAGAAATCATTAAGCAAACAAATTGTAAAAGGCTATATAAAAGCCTAAAAGCAATGTAATACTTTGGGGGGATGAAAAAAAAAAAAGATTTCAAGCATACAAAACAACCAAAAATAGCAAAGCAGATCAAAGAAAAAAAGAAGTGATACACGTGCAAAGGTTCTTTATTTTTTTTCTCTTTTCTTTTTTCTTTTTGAAACTGTTTATGCATATATAAAGATTTTTTTATTTTTTAACTATATATATATATATTAAAATATAGTATAAAAAATAAAAAAAGTACGTAGGGGGTCCGACCATCGTACACGGCGGTCGCCGACGAAGGACCACGGTGGCGAAGTGATCGGGCTCTAGGCCAAAATCTGTGTAACCCAGAAAAAACGGGAGCCCTTTTCAGTTTTTTTTAGAGCTGTGGTAAAAAAATGAATTTTTTTTTAAAAAAAATTTGGACTTTTATAAAATCCTGAAACGTCGTCGTTTTAAGCCATGCATTTAGGCGCTAAAACGACGTCGTTTCCCCCAGGATCCACGTGTTGACCTGACCCGCCAGGGGGAATCCATGTGTTTTTGCTTTTGGGGCTAATTGCGCTGGAAGTCCTTCCACTTTTTTATGGTTTTGCAATTAGGTTTCTTTTATTTCTACTTTTGCCCTAGAATTTTGTTTTGATTTCATTTTAGCCCCGTATAAAGTGCTGCTTTTTGGATGGCGGGAATATTTTCCCCTTTAGTCCCTCCTTGTTATTCGTGCACTCAATTCGGTCCTTTTCTCTTTTATTTATTTTCAAATTTGCCCCAAACTTTTGTTTTAAGTTCAATTCAGTCATTTTTTTGTTATTTCGGTAATTTTATTAAATTAATTAATTTTAACATTATTATTATTATTATTATTACTATTATATCTTTCCCTTTTTATTTATTTACCTATTACTTTTTAAATACACTCATTTTATTTTTATCACCACTCTCATTATTATTATTATTATTTATTTTTATATCCTTTTATATCATTCCAAACTTTAAATTATTTATTACTTATGTCGAAACCTCTTTTTAAAAATGGGTTTTAAAATAACGAAAACGGGAGTTGCCACCAATCTTTTAAAGTGTGATTGGATCACTATATAAGATGTTTTGGTCTACGAAATTATGAGAAAATAGGTTCGAGAGTTGGTTACGTACGAGGAAGGATTAGCACCCTCGTAACGCCCAAAATTGGTACCAAATTGAATATTTTTGTCTTAGCATCAGAAGTTTGAAAGATTTTAGAAATGAGATTCCCTTAAAATCACAATGTTTTAAATTAAAAAAAAATCAAGATTCATTCGTTTTAAAAGAGTATAAACACTGTATCCAGCATGATTGGATACGACATCTTTAAACTTTTGTAACTGAAATCCTCTTGTGATTTGTAAAAATTTGTTTAGAAGGATATTTTAGATATTTAGACAAACGAGAAATCGCAACCCAGCATGTTAGGGCACTACTTCTCGAATTCCTATATATCAAAACATTGCCTCACTTTCTTTAAAAAAAATTCCTTTTGAAATGAAATATTTTTGTTTTGAAAATGATGATGTATTTTACAAGAAATTAACATTAAATAAGCCTAGCTACATAATGCATGCTTTATTATTTTATGCAAATATGGCATAGAGAATAATAAATAAAAACATAAATTACACAATAGACATTATCACTTTATGCATGGTCATATATATGACATAAATATACATGTATTATCATTACGTGCAAAATACGAAAAATGACAAAATATATCAATACAAATTAAACATACATAATAATATTTCTTGCAAATATATCCTTAAAATAACAATATAAAATAATCAATTAAAGATAAAACAAATGATAGGTAAAATTTAACTTACTAAACAACAAAAGAAAACCAAAAACTAAGCAAATTAAAATGTATAAAATATAAATTAAATAAATAAGCTATTTTGAAATATATTAAATAATATAAGAATAATAAAAGAGAACCCTTTTCTTTTTAAAATGATATATACATATATAGATTATACTATAAGGTATAATATATAAAAATAATGCATTAAATATTGCTATTATACTAAAAAATAATTTTAAAATGTACATAATTAATAAGTAATACAACAATGTATATTTTATAATAAAATAAATGTAATATATATAGAATAATTTATGGTAAAATATAACATGCAATGAAATTTATAAACATAATATATAATAATATAAACTATATGGTAGATAAAATATAAAATAGTAAATATAATATTATGAGTAATTTTATAAAAAAATGGTAGAATAATTAATATATATACATAGTAAAAATATAAAATAAAATATAATGTGTAATATATATAAATAAAATATAATGAAATATGAATACTATTACATAAATAAAGATAATATATATACTATTATTTAATAATAATTTTTAAAAAATTTGCCATTTACACATTTAATAAATAACAAAAAAATATAAGGAATAATATATATAACAAAGTATATAATAAAATATAATTTGAAAATAAAATATATAAAATAATGGAATATAATATAATAAGGAATATATAAAATAATAATAATAATATAATAAGTACTTTGCATATAAAAATATAGTAAAATAATTAATATATATAGGAAAATATATAATATATACTAAATTCATAAATAAAATGTATAATAATATGAACAATATAATTAATAATATATAAAAATAATATATACTATATTTTTTATAATTAATATTTATAAAGTATTTATTAAATTTTAAAAAATATTTAAAAGGATTACAATGAAATCAAATTAAAGTTTTAGGGCTAATTTAAAAATAAAAAATAATGAATTTTGGGCCCTTTAGAACGCGCATTAAAAGTTGGGGGACTCCTTGGGCAATTAGCCCTAATCCCCAAAACGACATCGTTTCATTATTAGCTTTTAAAACGGCTTTGGGACCAAACTGTGATTAAAACAAAAGTTGAAGGCTTAAATTAAAAAAAAACAAAAGAAAATGTAATTGGACTAAATTACACAAACATAAAAATGCAAAAGGACCAGGAAGGGAAATACCCCCTTTTAATAAAACATGCAGATCCTCCCCGGGTAAACGGGTCAACGCGTGGATCTTTTGCTTAAATGGCGCTGTTTTGATACTTATGAATTAAGCAAAAACGACGTCGTTTAGTAATATTATATAAGGTAAATTTTAAACCTAAGTTTCATTTTAACATTTGTTTTTCAAAAAAAAGAAAAAAAGAAAAAAAACTCCTTAGAAACCTCTGAAGGCCTTCTGAACTCTGGTCAGTATTTGGCCTAGCTCCGACGTCACGCGCCACCGCACGCGCGGCCACACACGACGGTTAGTAAGCCCAAAAACTTCTCTTTTTTAGTAGAAATGTAGGTAATCCTTCTCTTTTTATTTTTTAAAAAATATTTTGTATAAAAATTAATAATAACTCAAAAACCTTTCGGTATTTCTTTGTTTCGCATATAAATATATATAAAAAAATAAAATAAAGTGCAGTTCTAAACCTAATAGAGTAAAAATAAACCTTTATTTCTTCCTCAAAATCTTTATCTCCTCCGTACATCCGTGTCCATTACTATTTTTTTACACCTATTTATACTATTTTTTAAATGGATCTAAAAAATGATCCCCGATTCTGATTTTGATCTATTGCTTGCTTCTTTTCCTTTTCTTGCAGGTTAATGGCGTAATCTTTGGCGGTGAGACGCGATCCATGCGCTGATTATGGCGCGACATGGGGCCGTGTTGCTTGCTGCGGTGTGAGGGTTTCCCAGGAAACCCTAGGTCTCCTGAAGCTATTCGGGTATCAGGCCAAACACCATCATTGGGCCATAAGGTTTTATATTGTAAATGGACTGCGGGGTTAAGCGGGTTATTGGGTTAGTTTTTAGCTGGGTTATGGGTATTCGAGTAGAAATTTTAGGTTTGATTTTGGGTTTTAATTTTTGGGCTGTGGTTAGTGGGTTTGTATTTTGGGTTCTGTAAAAGGACTTTAAATAGACTGCTTAATTATTATTATTTATTTAATTTTTAATTCTCGTAAGCCCGGGCAAAATATAGGTTCTACAGCTGCCCCTCTTTGCTCATTGCTGTGTAACAGAAATAAAGCAAAGACTATAAAAGGACCCATTTTGCCCGGTCTGACCCAGTCTTTGAGATCTTTTCTTCAACTGGTCTTCAACCTATCTAGAACTTCAGAGGTATAGGACCATAAATATGATAGCTTCAATTTGCTTCACTTGTAACTTCAGGAAGGCAATATCTACTATCTTCAACCTGCTTCCTGCAACCTTAGGAATGCCATGTTAATATCTTTGATCTACTCCCTGACTATACAAGGATGTTAAACCTGCTTCTTGGATTTCCTCCTCGTCGAATACGAAGATGCCAAATCTATTATCTTCGATTTGCTCTCTAACAATATAGAGACGCCCAAATCTGTTATTTTTGATCTGCTCTCTGACAGTACAGAGACGCCAAATCATCTTAGATTTACTTCAGTGTAAACACATGAAAACTAAATCTGCTATATCTTCAACTTACTCTCTGACAAGACAGAGACGCCAAATCTGCTATCTTCGATCTGCTCTCTGACAATACAGAGATGCCAAATCATCTTAGATTTGCTTCAACGTAAACGCGTGAAAGCCAAATCTGCTATGTCTTCGATCTGCTTTCCGTCGAATACAGAGATGCCAAATCTACTATCTTCGATCTGCTCTCTGCCAATACAGAGATGCCAAATCATCTTAGATTTGCTTCAACGTAAATGCTTGAAAGCCAAATCTGGTATGTCTTTGATCTGCTCTCTGTCGAATACAGGGATGCCAAATCATCTTGGATCTACTTCAGCGTAACACCTGATGGTTAGATCTGCTATGTTTTAGCCTGTTACCCTACTGCTTAGGGAGTTAAGGCTCATCAATCTTCGTTGTCCCTTGAAGGACATGACCTGTATAAGGTATATGAGTTCATGCCTAATGATTAGGATGCTATGATCAAAATGAGTCAAATGCTCCTAATTAAACTTGCAAAATGTTTATGAATGTGACCCCTATTCAGACGTCACTACTCATTCCTTCGTCAAAGCTCATCCTTATTTCTCTCGAAATATCATTCTTACTCAGCTCGTGGGTTTGTACCATTCCTCAAATGCTATGACCCATCAAAAATGTTTGTAAGATAATCCTCCTTTAGGATCGAATCATTTGCTTTGTCTAATCATCAGTTGGACTAAAGAAAGAATTCCCTTGAGTTCTTTCGAACCTCACTTACGTGAATTCCTCGAACAATTATTCTATTTTAGTTTCTTGTATTATCTAGAAATTTCCAGAGTAATTAGCAAAACTTCATTTGTGAAAATTATTTAGTTCATCTATCATTATTTAATGCAACACGCTTTAAGAATAATAGAAGATAAATTTAATCTTGAGAATAATTATATTTGAATGAATCTATCAAAAATACAAAGGGGATTAATCTAAAAGTCTATCTTTAAGAAGAAATAGAATCTAAAGATAGCAAACAGGATAAAAGTCAGATACTCTAGATATCGCCGCTTGAGCGTCTATACACCAGCTCCATGAAGTCTTTCTTGAGTTCAACATGTGTTTAAAAATCAAAGTACTTTGTTGATGCCCCGATATGCAACGTGCTTCGCTCTTTGTTGAGCAAGATTACTGTATACACTTCAGAATTTGAGCTGCCCTTTTGGGTTTTCAACTTAAGACCCCTTTGGTCACAAGGCGCCCTTTGCGGGTTTTAACCTTGGCCTCTCCAAATTTTTTTTCTTTTTTTTTCGAAAAACTCAAGGCGCCCTTTGCGGGTTTTCACCTTGGATTCTCCTCTTTTTTAGACAAAGTACTTTTTGACTGAGTCTGAATTCACTGGGTTGGGTAAACTCTTCCCATCCATTTCTGTCAAAATCAATGCGCCACTAGAGAAAGCCTTCTTCACAACATACGGCCCCTCCCAATTCAGCATCCATTTTCCTCTAAAGTCCTTTTGAATGGGGAGAACCTTTTTCAATGCAAGGTCCCCTTCGTGGAATTCTCTTAGACGAACTTTCTTATCATAAGCTCGCATCATTCGCTTCTGATACATCTAACCATGGCAAATAGATTTTAGCCTCTTCTCTTCAATCAAGTTTAATTGGTCATACCGCGATTGAATCCACTCAGCCTCATCCAACTTTATTTCTGACAAGACTCGGAGAGCCGGTATCTCTACTTCAATGGGTAACACTACCTCCATCCTATAAACCAGCGAGAAAGGAGTTGCCCCAGTAGAAGTCCTGACGGACATTCTATAGGCTAAGAGTGCAAATGGTAACTTCTCATGCCAATCTCTGTAAGTTTCAGTCATTTTCCCCATTATCTTCTTGATGTTTTTGTTAGCAGCTTCCACTGCCCCATTCATTTTTGGGCGATATGGAGATGAATTATGATGCTTAATCTTGAACTGACTACAAACTTCTACTATCATTTTATTGTTCAAATTCAACGCATTGTTTGATATGACCCTCTTAGGCATCCCATATCGACAAATAATCTCTTTCTTCAAGAATCGACTTACAGCTGACTTAGTAACATTTGTATAAGAAGCAGCCTCTACCCACTTTGTGAAGTAATCAATGACCACAAAAATAAATCGATGCTCATTTGAAGCTTTTGGTGATATTGGCCCAATGACATCCATGTCCCACATGGAAAAAGGCCATGGAGAAGTCATAACATGTATAGGTGAAGGTGGTACATGAATCTTGTCTCCGTAAATTTGGCATTTATGGCATTTCTTAGCATAGTTGATACAATCCCCTTCCATGGTAGACCAATAATATCCAAACCTCATGATTTGTCTAGCCATCGTGAAACCATTAGCGTGTGCATCCCACAAACACCCTCATGTACTTCTTCTAGGATTAACTTAGCCTCCACGGCATCAACACATCTCAACAATACTTGGTCCTTTCTTCTTTTGTACAAGATGTCTCCATCCAAAACGTAATCACAAGCTAATCTCCTTAAGTTCGCTTATCATTCTCAGTTGACTGTTTTGGGTATTTACGATCTCTCACATATCGCAATATATCCTGATACCAAGGATTATCATCCTTTTCTTCTTCCTCGATGTTACAACAGCAAGCTGGAGCCTCAAAGATACTCATCTGAATGGGTCTCATCTCCTCCTCTTTATTTACTCTAATCATTGAAGCCAAGGTTGCGAGAGCATCCCATCATCCGGTTTTCGTCTCGCAAAGATATATAATTGAAAGTGATGTTATCGAACTCCTCAAGTAACCCCAAAACTACCTTTTGATAATTGATCAATTTAGGATCCTTTGTTTCCCATTCACCTCTAAGCGGGTAAATTACCAACGCAGAGTCTCCATATACTTCAAGGTTTTTATTCCTCGCTCTATAGTCGCTCGAGTCCTATGATGCACGCTTCATACTCAGCCATATTGTTTGTGCAATCAAAATCCAACTTGCACGTGAATGGATAATAATCGCTATTTGGGGATACTAGGACTGCCCCAATTCTATTTCCCACTGCATTGGATGCCCCATCAAAGCTCAGCTTCCAAGGACAATCCTCTGTAGTTGCCACACAAATCAACTCCTCATTTGGGAAATCGAAATTCAACGGCTCATAATCCTCCAGAGCTCTACTAGCCAGAAATTTCGCTATAGCGCTTCCTTTTATAGCCTTCTGGCTCACATAGACTATGTCAAACTCTGAAAGCAGGATTTGCCACCCCGCCATTCTCCCATTCAAAGCTGTTAACTCCATCATATACTTCAAAGGATCAAGTTTTGAAATAAGCCAAGTAGTATGATATAGCATGTACTGTCTTAACCTTCGAGTCATCCAGATTAAAGCACAACACAATTTCTCAATTGGCGAATATCTCATCTCACACTCTGTAAATTTCTTACTGAGGTAATATATCGCCTTCTCCATTCTTCCCGACTCGTCATGTTGACCAAGTACGCATCCCATGGAATTACTAAATACCGACAAGTACAGAATTAATGGTTTATCTGGACTAGGTGGAGATAGTACTGGAGCGTTTAACAAGTATTGTTTGACTTTATCAAAGGCATTTTGGCATTCCTCATTCCAAGTACCTTGGTTGTGTTTTCTAAGGAGGCAAAATATAGGGTCACATTTCTCAGTTAATTGTGAAATAAACCGAGCAATATAATTCAACCTTCCAAGAAAACCCCGGACTTCTTTCTGAGTATGTGGTGGAGGCAAATCTCATATGGCTTTAACTTTGTCTTAGTCAACTTCTATTCATTTTTCGCTGACCACGAAGCCTAGTAATTTCCCTTACCTAGCTCTAAAAGTGCACTTTGCCGGATTAAGCTTTAACTGAAACTTCTTTAATCTCAAGAATAGTTTTCTCAAAAATTCAATATGTTCCCCCTCTGTTCGAGATTTGGCAATCATATCATCGACATACACTTCAATTTCCTTGTGCATCATATCATGGAATAAAGTCACCATAGCCCTCTGGTATGTTGCCCCTACATTCTTTAGCCCAAAGGGCATTACCTTGAAATAGAAAGTCCCCCACAAAGTTATAAAGGTGGTTTTATCCATGTCTTCAGGATGCATTTTTATCTGATTGTACCCCGAGAAACCATCCATGAAGGAGAACAACGAATATCCTGCCGTGTTGTCTACCAAAGTATCTATGTGTGGCAGAGGGAAATTATCTTTTGGGCTAGCTTTGTTCAGATCTCTGTAATCAATGCACATTTGTACCTTCCCATCCTTCTTAGGAACTGGTACAATGTTAGCTACCCATTCAGAGTACTTCACCTCTTGTAAGAATCCTGCATCGAACTGCTTCTTGACTTCGTCCTTTATTTTTAATACGATATCTGGTCTAATTCTTCGCAACTTCTGTTGGACTGGCTTACAGTCCTGTCTTATCGGAAGACGATGCACCACAATATCGGTATTTAACCCTGACATATCTTGATATGACCATACGAAGATATCCTTGAACTCACGTAGCAACTCAATTAGTCATTGCCTTGTGTCTTCAACAATATTCGTGCCAATTTTCACCTCTTTCCCTTCCTCTAGGGCTACATTCTCTATTGCCTCTTTCTCATATGGCATGATTTGTTTCTCCTCCTATTTTACCATCCTCAAAGATCCAAAGAAATATCATCATTTTGGACATCTTCAAAATCCTGAGACCCCTCTAAACACATGTCTTGCTAACGAGAGAAATCAGGATTTGTAATATCAGTGCTCATATCATTGATATCTAGGGACCTGTGAAGTATAAAGAATATACAAAGAATGAATGAATTTAAGAATGATTATTTATGTGCTATGAATGAAAGAATAAGAATGGTCAAAATTTAACAGAATACTAATTGATAAAAATGAAACAATACTCGTTCGAATTGATAAAAGTTATGTTTTATTAAAAAAATAATAAATGATCGTAAGCCTATTTCACAAATGTAATCCTACTCCTAGGCTCTAGAGTAACAAGAATGTTTCGAGAATTACTCTGAAGAATTCCTAAAGATTATAGGAAGTTCCTCCACAGTCCAATTGTTCAAAGAGCTTCCCGGTTCATAAGGGTGAATACCCTCGAGGTTTCCTTGCTCCAATCCTTCGTCATGTATAGCATTAATCTGAAAACTTTCTTCTATAAGTAACCCTCCCGATATGAAGGTTTTGGATATTGGAGGGAATGTCATCAGCTTCCACTCCACTTCTCTTCTATTACGGTGCGCCCTTTTCTTTCTTGGCACTTCTCAACTTCCTTCCTCCTTTGTTTATAATCTGGCTTGAAGCCCAGACCAAAGCGATCCTTCTTATCTTTCAATTCTGGGATTTGAGTCCCTCCTTGCAGATATTTTCCTAACCCTTTTCCTGGTAAGGCTCCCTTTCTTGCCATCATTTGTAAAGCCATACTCGTAGCTCTTGCTATTTTTGGCACCAATAGGTCACTCCCTTCTGAAATGAAGGTTGCATTCACAAATTCTAATGAGCGAAAGGAACACTCAATAGACTCTTCGTTTGTCTCGACATAAGGGGCCTTGCTAGTGACTGCGGCTATAATGTCCTCCTCCGCATTGATAGTTATTAACCGTCCATCTGTTACTAGCTTTAATTTCTGATGCAACGATGAAGGCACCGCTCCTGCTGAATGTATCCATAGCCTTCCTACAAAATATGCAATTGTAGGAAGGCTTGATATCTATCACCAAGAAGTCTACTTCATATATATTCGGCCCAATTTCCAAGGGGATGTCAATCCTTCCCATCACCTTCCTTTCTGTACCGTCAAAGGCTCTCACCACATTTTGACATGTTTTCATGTGAGAATCGTCAATGGGTAATCTGTTTAATGTAGACAACAGTAGAACATTCAAGGCTGAACCATTATCGACAAGCACACTTAGGAGTGTGTACCCCTTGCATCGAGTGGTAATGTGCAAGGCCTTACTTGACCCCCTGCCCCTGGCGGGATTTCATCATCATTAAAGTAGATAAAATTATCTGCGCTAATGTTATTCACCAACCGGTCCAGCTTGTTAACGGATATGTCATGGGTGACATATGTCTCGTTAAGTACCTTCATCAATGCCTCCCTATGCGCCTCAGAACTCAAAAATAGAGTCAATACTAATATGCGAGCCGGCTACCTACGCAACTGCTCGACCACGTTATACTTGCTATGCTTAAGGAACTTTAGAAATTTCTTAGCCTCCTCCTCTTTTACTGGCTCCTTGACATGCACTACAGCTTCTTTTTCTTTCTCCGCACTAGTATTCTTTGTTTTTATGGGCTCCTTTCTGACGTCCACCGTATCGTACCGCTTCCCACTCCGTGTATGGGAACCCTCAACTTGTACATCCTTAGACGTACTGGCTATATCCTCCTTCTCCGGCATTGACACTTAATAGTTATAACTCCATGGTACCCTCTTGTTATCCTTATAAGGAAAGGACACAGGTTTATGGATTATGACCTTAGGCACCGTTTGTGCCCTTACTTCATTATTCCCCTTCAAGGAAATAATAATCCTTGGCTGACTGGTTCTTTGCTGTTCATCCTCCAGCACACATACTTATTTTTCACTAGAGCTTCCTTCAAAAATCTGTAGCTCTTTATTGTCTATAAAGCCTTACACCAAGGCCTTGAATTCTTCACAGTCTTGAGTTTCATATCCTTGTTTCTCATAGAACTCACCATAGTTCCTTATTTCTCCTTTCTCGTTTTTAGAGGTTAACATACCTCTCTTCATCATATCCTCCCAGATCACCTTCATAGGCATCCTTACCACAGTAACATCCTTATTCATTCTCCTCTCACTGGCTTCGCCAATGGTATTCACTCCTTGATCGCCATGATTTGGCAACAGGTTTTTAGTACTAGGGGTATTATCGAACTTCACTACCCCCACCTTAATAAGCCTCTCTACGGCTTTTTTAAAACCAGTACAATTTTTGACCGAATGTCCCTGTATTCCAGCATGGTATTCGCATCTGGCATTTGCGTCGTACCATTTGAGATATGAGGGCTGTAGTGGTTTCAAGTGAAAAGGAGAAATAACATGTGCATCATATAAGCTTTGATAGAGCTCACGATGCGTCACGGGGATAGGTGTGAATTGTATCCTTTCAGAATTCTGCCTTGTACCCGACTCCTTCTTTTGAGAACTTTGTTGCTCAACCACAGCTATTTTAGGTTGACCAACTGTGATTGCCCTCGTGTTGTAGGTGCTTGTGTTATTCACTTCACCATCCTTTCCCCTTGGGGCCGATCTTTTGGTTGTTTCCCCCTCAATTTTTCCACCTCTTATGGCATTCTCGATCATCTCTCCTGCCATGACTATATCTGCAAAGCTTTTAGTGGTGCTCCCAATCATGTGAGTGATGAATGGAGCCTTCAGAGTGTTAATAAACAACATGGTGGTCTCCTTCTCCAACAATGGTAGTTGAACTTGCATTGCCACCTCTCTCCATCTCTGTGGATATCGCCTAAAATTCTCCTTAGGCTTTTTCTCCATGTTTTACAGCGTAATCCGGTCCAGAGTCATGTCAGTCACATGATTGTACTGCTGCATGAAAGCTTGTGCAAGATCCCTCCATAAACTTATTCTGGCCCGGCTCAGTTGATTGTACCACTTAGCTGCTACTCCAATTAAACTTTCTTGGAAGTAATGGATCAACAGTTGATCATTATTCACATACCCAGTCATTCTCCTACAGAACATCATGATATGGGCTTCTGGGCAAGTAGTCCCGTTGTATTTCTCAAATTCTGGCATCTTAAATTTGTGAGGAAGCACCAAGTCTGGGACCAAACTTAGATCTTTGGCATCAACTTTATGATGCCCATCAGCATTTTCCAAAGCTTTGAAATTTTCCTCCAACCATTTGCAGCGTTCCTCCAACTGTCTTACAGCCTCAGTTCTTAAATCCTCTTTTTCAGCCATGTCTAAGTCAGGAATGAGAGGATTTGCAGGATTGTCGCCCAAATTGAATCCCAAGCCGTTGGGAAATTTATGGGGATCCCAGCATCGACTTGACCCTGTTGAGGCCTTATTGTGACAGACGGCCTTCGGGGATATGTCTCAGGTTGGGTTTGTATATGAGGTGAAGTGAAACCAAGAGGATGACCCTCGTTCTCCTCTTCAATGATTGCCATGAGAGCTTTTCCGTTGTCAGTGGCTCTCAGTAGTTGAGCCATCTCAGCCATCATGTTCTTTTGAGCATCCATCATTTGCTCCCTCATATCATTTTGCATTTTTGCCAATTGCTCTTACAATTGGTCCTGCATGTCTTTTTGTAGCTGTTCAAATCTTTGGTCCATATTCTTCGACTTAGCGCGTGTACCGTAAGGATGTGTTGCTTCCAGATTTTCTTTCTCTTACTCTCCTTCTCCCTAATAATTTTAACTAATTAGGGTCTTTCTATAAACTTGAATGCATATGATGTGATGAAATGCAAATGCATAAATGCAAAAAGATGTCGATTCTGATTCAATTTCATTTTAAAAAACGTTATTTAAGGAACAAAAATCTTTTCATAAAACAGATTACAAATACACTTTTGCCCTTAGGCCTAGAGTCGTAACCCTATCTAATAATAATGCTAACTCTCGTCTTTTGTCTGACGATGACTCATACATTATACTCAGCATTCTAGCTTGTATTGCCAAATCCTGCAAGTATTCAGCAACCTCTCGAATCTGAACTAGGGCCTCTTCCATGACATGATCCCTATCTCTCACTTGATGCTGAAGATAATGAAGTTCTCCCTTCCACTGTTCTTCTTTTGCCTTGAGCTGCTCAATCCGTATCTCACAGCCCTGTAGTGCTGCTTCCAACCCTCCGATATTGTGTTTCATTTCCTCAATTTTGCTTAGACTTGCTTTTAACTCGGCTGTGGAATTACGACTTTGGTAATGATGAAGAAATCATCCAAGCTCTGTCACTTTAACTTTTAACCCTTGATTTTCCTTTTCTAGGGCCTGATTACGCGACTGCATCTCTTGGAACTTCTTCTCCCAATACTCGGCTTTGGCTCTCTCCTCTTGAATCTCTTGTTGCCACTACTCTGAAGATCTGCCTAATCCGACCCTTTTCAATGTTACTTGGGCCTTCTTGTAGTGCGTCTTTAAATTATCTCGATCTTCCTCGATTTTTCTCTTTTCCTTTTTCACCTTCTCGACTTCCATCTTTTGAACATCGAGGTCGAGACTTAAGCACATTTTTTCCTCTTCGAGCTTCTCCATCCTCTTTTCAAGATCTGAATTCTTTCTTTCAAACTCTTGCTTCATAACTTCCACCTCTGATGGAATCACTCGTAATCTCTCCTCTAATGATCGAGCCACTCCCAAGATTGGCCTAGGGACATTATCATTTACTCTCCTACTAAACCACCCTTTGTACTTAAGGGTTGACGTCGAGCCTTCAGTCAAGATCTTCATACAGAAAGGCTTCTTCCAAGCCTCAGAAATCTCTCGCATCCTCTTCTTGTAGTGATCCCCTTTATAAAAGAGATCACTCTGAGCCAAACCCTGTGTAGCCGGTATGAACTGCCTCACTCAATACTGCCTTAGAACGAGCATCGGTGTACATCCAACAGCTCCCCAAATTCCTAGCAAAGGGACCCAATCAAAATTGCCACAGTGATAAAGGACTTCACTAGGAACCAACCAAGGAGCCTTCCACATAACATCTTCCTCTCGAAGATTCTGAAGAATATCTATCCACCTCTCTTCTGAAATGTCATCTCTCCTAAGCCTGTCCACTTCTTCCTTTAAGGGAGAATAACCCTAAAAAAACACTCAGCAAGGAACCTTGTCAAGCTTCTAGAAGTGGCTATGAAACCAAACCATCAGCAACTGTGCACATCCAATGAACCTTCCTTCACCAGCTCTTTGACATGCGTTCAAGGATCTTATCGTCTCAGCTAGGATTGCAGGTACAGGTGTATTCTGTTTTCCAAGTCGATCGAATAAATCTGCAACTGCCTCATCTATGTGCCCCAACGCCTTTGGGAAAATCACCATGCCGTAAATACTCAAAACCAGGACGTCGACCCTTTTCTTCACGTCTGGATGCGTCGATATCAAATCATTCAAAACGGCCTATGGAATGCACTTACTATCACCCTTTTGCTGCACATGAGCTACAGCCCATTGTTCACTCATCCCAATAATAATTACCAACTTCTTTGTAAAAGCTGGAAGGCTAACAGGCCTAACATAAGCCTTGTGACCCTGAATCCTCGAGCAACGCAGTAAAGTCGCATACTCCTCTAAAGTAGGTACAAGATCAACATCACCGAATGTAAAGCAACTATAAGCAGGGTTCCAAAACTGTACCATAGCTCGAAACAAGTGCCTATCTACCTTGACGTCTAGCAAATAGGGAAGGTCTCCATAATTCTGATAGAAAAGCTGCTTAGCCTCGTCATCCCATTGGGCCCAAATGTCTCTCGACTCCCAGTAACTCATTCTGCGTCCGAATTAACACAGGTGAAGTCCCATAACTCGACGTATACCCTTCTAAGTGACACTATCTCCTTTCTCTACTGGGTTTCTCTCGACTGTGCATGCATGTAAGCATTGTCCTCCACTTTATTAAGGTATTCGTTCCTCATTATAAAACTTTCTAATCCAAAAATCGAGCCGTGAATCGACACCTTTAAATACCAAATGACATGCAATGACAGCAAAATAAAAATAAGTCAGTATCATATATAAAGAAAATGATAAACAAATACTTACAAGGGTAATTTTCTAAAGGTTATCACTATTTCCCTAGGGTAAGCACTTAAAGGTTCACTATATGAGTTTTTAGTTCTAAAGCAAGGGTACCTAAACCAACAGATTCCTCGGTCCTCACCCATTATAGGCTCATATAGACCAAGTTCAGTTCAGGGGGACACATTTCCCTATGGCCATACAGAGACGAAAATCTCACGAAGACATAGGTACAGTATCCCGAAAGCAATCCACTAGCTCATACGAAGGTGAAAACCTCACGAAAGCGTAGCTTCTCACTCCCACTTAAGGGTGTGACCACAACGGTCATGCAAATGCAATGTACAGCAATAAGATAACAAACATATGCAGCAAACACATGTAAAACAGGATCAAATTTAAAATTTTCCAAACTTCTGATGTTAAGACAAAAAATATTCAATTTCTTGGCTTGACTCTCTTTTATCCCCAGTAGAGTCGCCAAGCTGTCAAAACCTCCTTTTAAAAACGGGTTTTAAAATAACGAAAACGGGAGTCGCCACCAATCTTTTAAAGTGTGATTGGATCACTATATAAAACGTTTTGGTCTACGAAATTATGAGAAAATAGGTTCAAAAGTCTGTTACGTACGAGGAAGGATTAGCACCCTCGTAGCGCCCAAAATTGGGACCAAATTGAATAATTTTGTCTTAGCGTTAGAAGTTTGAAAGATTTTAGAAATGAGATTCCCTTAAAACCGCAATGTTTTAAATTAAAAAAAAAATCAAGATTCATTCGTTTTAAAAGAGTATAAACACCATATCCAGCATGATTGGACACGACATCTTTAAACTTTTGTAACTGAAATCCTCTTGTGATTTGTAAAAATTCGTTCAGAAGGATATTTTAGGTATTTAGACAAACGAGAAATCGCAACCCAGCATGTTAGGGCACTACTTCTCAAATTCCTAAATATCAAAACATTGCCTCACTTTATCTAAAAAAATTCCTTTTAAAATGAAATATTTTTATTTTGAAAATGATGATGTATTTTAAAAGAAATTAACATTAAATAAGCCTAGCTACATAATTCATGCTTTATCATTTTATGCAAATATGGCATAGAGAATAATAAATAAAAACATAAATTACACAATAGACATTATCACTTTATGCATGGTCATATATATGACATAAATATACATGTATTATCATTACGTGCAAAATACAAAAAATGACAAAATATATCAATACAAATTAAACATACATAATAATATTTCATGCAAATATATTCTTAAAATAACAATATAAAATAATCAATTACAGATAAAACAAATGATAGGTAAAATTTAACTTACTGAACAACAAAAGAAAACCAAAAACTAAGCAAATTAAAATGTATAAAATATAAATGAAATAAATAAACTATTTTGAAATATATTAAATAATATAAGAATAATAAAAGAGAACTCTTTTCTTTTTAAAATGATATATACATATATAGATTATACTATAAGGTATAATATATAAAAATAATGCACTAAATATTGCTATTATACTAAAAAATAATTTAAAAATGTACATAATTAATAAGTAATAAAACAATGTATATTTTATAATAAAATAAATGTAATATATATAGAATAATGTATGGTAAAATATAACATGCAATGAAATTTATAAACATAATATATAATAATATAAACTATATGGTAGATAAAATATAAAATAGTAAATATAATATTATGAGTAATTTTATAAAAAAATGTGGTAGAATAATCAATATATATATACATAGTAAAAATATAAAATAAAATATAATGTGCAATATATATATAAATAAAATATAATGAAATATGAATACTATTACATAAATAAAGATAATATATATACTATTATTTAATAATAATTTTTAAAAAATTTGCCATTTACACATTTAATAAATAAAAAATATAAGAATAATATATATAACAAAGTATATAATAAAATATAATTTGAAAATAAAATATATAAAATAATGGAATATAATATAATAAGGAATATATAAAATAATAATAATAATATAATAAGTGATTTGCATATAAAAATATAGTAAAATAATTAATATATATATAGGAAAATATATAATATATACTAAATTCATAAATAAAATGTATAATAATATGAATAATATAATTAATAATATATAAAAGTAATATATACTATATTTTTTATAATTAATATTTATTAAGTATTTATTAAATTTTAAAAAATATTTAAAAGGATTACAATGAAATCAAATTAAAGTTTTAGGGCTAATTTAAAAATAAAAAATAATGAATTTTGGGCCCTCTGGAACGCGCATTAAAAGTTGGGGGACTCCTTGGGCAATTAGCCCTAATCCCCAAAACGACATCGTTTCATTATTAGCTTTTAAAACGGCTTTGGGACCAAACTGTGATTAAAACAAAAGTTCAAGGCTTAAATTAAAAAAAGAAAAGAAAATGTAATTGGACTAAATTACACAAACATAAAATGCGAAAGGACCAGGAAGGGAAATACCCCCTTTTAATAAAACACGCGGATCCTCCCCGGGTAAACGGGTCAACACGTGGATCTTTTGCTTAAACGGCGCCGTTTTGATACTTATGAATTAAGCAAAAATGACGTCATTTAGTATTATTATATAAGGTAAATTTTAAACCTAAATTTCATTTAACATTTGTTTTTCAAAAAAAAAAAAAAAAAAAAACTCCTTAGAAACCTCTGAAGGCCTTCTGAACTCCGGTCAGTATTCGGCCTAGCTCCGACGTCACGCGCGCCACACGTGCGCCACACACCACCTGCTTAGTAGTAAGCCCAAAAACTTCTCCTTTTAGTAGAAACGTAGGTAATCCTTCTCTTTTTATTTTTTAAAAAATATTTTGTATAAAAATTAATAATAACTCAAAAACCTTTCGGTATTTCTTTGTTTCACATATAAATATATATAAATAAAATAAAATAAAGTGTAGTTCTAAACCTAATAGAGTAAAAATAAACCTTTATTTCTTCCTCAAAATCTTTATCTCCTCCGTACATCCGTGTCCATTACTATTTTTTTACACCTATTTATACTATTTATTAAATGAATCTAAAAAATGAACCCCGATTCTGATTTTGATCTATTGCTTGTTTCTTTTCCTTTTCTTGCAGGTTAATGGCGTAATCTTTGACGGTGAGACGCGATCCATGCGCTGATTGCGGCGTGACATGGGGTTGTGTTGCTTGCTGCGGCGCGAGGGTTTCCCAGGAAACCCTAGGTCTCCTGAAGCTATTCGGGTATCAAGCCAAACACCATCATTGGGCCATTGGGTTTTAGATTGTAAATGGGCTGCTAGGTTAAGCGGGTTATTGGGTTAGTTTTTAGCTGGGTTATGGGTATTCGGGTAAAATTTTTAGGTTTGATTTTGGGTTTTAATTTTTGGGCTGTGGTTAGTGGGTTTGTATTTTGGGTTCTGTAAAAGGACTTTAAATGGACTGCTTAATTATTATTATTTATTTAATTTTTAATTCTCGTAAGCCCGGGCAAAATATAGGTTCTACAACTTATATTATTATCATTAATATTATTATCATTACTATTAATATTATTTTAAATAGTTTTACATAATACTTATTTATCTATTTGTTTACTACTAGTTTTTTCATTTTTAAATATTTTTTAGCTTGCTTATTATTATTATTATTATTATTATTATTATTATTATTATTATTATTATTATTATTATTATTATTATTTATAATTAGCTTATTTGTTTTATTCATTTTATTTTATTTTCGTCCTTATTATCATCATTTGTATTAACGCATTTATTATTCTGTTTACACATATTAGCACCGCAATTCATTTTCACATTTTACCACAAAATCGCATCACTTTTTACCCGATACATTGAAAATTTTGTTTTTAAAATAAGCAGTTTTTCGTATTTCGAGATTCAAAAAGTCGTTTCTTAACTTACGGGGTTTCGATTTTCTCGATAAATCCGAACAAGTGAATGTTTTAAAATTTTTAAATAATCTCGAGAATTACGAAAAGATCGTGTTCTAACTCAAGGAGTGTGATTTCTTTCTAAAATCGAGATAATCGAATGTCTTTCAAATAAATAAAATTTTCGGCATTTATTCTTGTTTCGGGAATTAAAGACATTGTGTCCTAATTTATGGGACATAATTCTTTTTCTCAATTAACGTGAAATATCCCCCTTTTCTTGAAATTTTCAATTGAATAATATTTTAACAAAGGATTGTATTTTTTTAAAAATATTTTCAAATTCTCAATTCTCGACACTAAGACATTAATTAATCAATTATGTACCAATTTTGGGCGTATCCAGGGTGCTAATCCTTCCTCGTGCGTAACCAAGTCCCGAACCCATCTTTCTGAATTTCGTAAGACCAAAAAAAGTGTTGTTTTATAAAATCAAAACCGTTTATTAAAAACAACCATTTAACGAGGTGACCCGATCACACCTCATCAAAAAGGATTGGTGGCGACTCCAATGTTCGTTTTCGTTTTCAAAATCAAAGTCGACCCATTTTTCAAAAAAAAAATGGTTTCGACAGCTTTATTCGAAACAACTATTTTCAAAATAGGGTTTCAATTAAGAACAAGTGCCATCTAATGTAGCCGTCATTTGAGAATAGCTAATTTTTTGGATAACGAAGATTGGGAACAACTCTTGTTTAGAACAATTGTTATGTTCATATCAACTATAGTTTGGAACAACTTCTATTTAGAACAATTATGTTTCTAAGAAGAGTCATTATTTAGAGTAAGCTCTTCCAAGAAAAGCATCACCACAGAACAACTCTTGTTAAAAAAACTCTATGTTGAGAACAATTCATGTTTTAAACAAGCTAGAATGATCCTTATTCAGAAACAACTCTCATTCAAGAACAACTCTTCTTTAAGAATATATTGCGTTCTAAAAGATGTTTTGCATATGTGTCATAGGATAATACTTCACCAAAGTAGAAAATGTGAAAATAACCCTATAATATGGCAGGGTTCATAAGTAGTCTTTACTCTTGGAATATTCCAGAGGGCTTGGATTAGTGGACCAGAAATGGAGGAAGTTAAAACTTTTTCTTTAGCATTGAGGGCTTTTTCCTTCTTTCAAAAATAAGTGAACTCTTATTCTATCACACCCTAATTTTTACAAGTGTTTAAATAAGAATGAGTAATTGGCCTGATGGTAAAGAGCTTGTGAATTAATCCTTGAAACCCGAGTTCAAGTCACCTCTGACTCATTTCTTTTTTTTTTAAAAATTAGGCATTCCCTAGTAGTCAACTCAAAGTTGCCGCCCATTTGAGTTGCTAACACCAAACTTTTCTCCTCTTTTCTCTCCTTACTCTTCTCCTTTTTCCTCTCCCT
The DNA here is from genome assembly GCA_025698475.1 of Gossypium anomalum. Classification (NCBI taxonomy): domain Eukaryota; kingdom Viridiplantae; phylum Streptophyta; class Magnoliopsida; order Malvales; family Malvaceae; genus Gossypium; species Gossypium anomalum. Next base: position 14,659,584 of record CM046960.1, read on the forward strand.
TTTCTTCTCTCTTTCCTTTCCTTTTGTTTCTTACCTTGTTGCCGCCCCTACCACTCTCAAACCTTAATTCTCTGTTGATTTTCTTTTCATCTTTTTCTCTCTTGGTCGCCCTTTCCCTTTTCTTCTATTTTCTTTTTAAAATTCCTTCTTCTTTTGCTTTTACTACCATCCCTTCCACCTTGCACCGTCCATTCCATTGTTATCACCATCATCGTACCATTTTTGCTCCATCACCATCCTCTCATTTTTCGATGCCTCACTCTTCGCTTGTCGCCGTGGCGCCATTGCACCACCACCGCTGTTCTCTTCTTTTTCTTCTCTTTTCTTTCTTTTCTCTATTTTGTTTCTTCATAGCTGAAGCACCGTATTCCTTTCTCTGATCTTTTTCTTTTTCTTTGCTAAATTATCATCATTCTTGTGTTCAGATCTCTATTGAACCCTTTCTCCATTTTCTTTTGATAGTAAATGGTGAATTAAGCTTAAAATTAGATCTCATTTTCAGATATTAAAAATAGCTTTAGCAGAAACTGAACCTAGAGTTTGGTTGATTCTAATATAGTGAATTATTGTGTACTTTAAAGTCTATATTTGAACCACTCGAATTCATTGACAGTTGAAGCTATTCACGTCTTCCTTTTTGAATCCATATAAAGCGTAAATTATTGGATCTCATTTTTTTTTGTTTTGGCTGAACCTATTAAGGATATTAGTCAATTCTAACAAACATATTTTTTTGTACGTTGATGTTCATACGAGATTCAAATCTGGATGAGATCTCATTAGATTTGTTCTAAAGAAGTGCATTGATTTAGATATGGTGTTGTTTGGATATGCGAAATAAGGTCTGAGTTTAACCTTGAGTGTTTTGTACTTAAGTGCTGAGTACGGTAATTTTCATGTATTTGACCGAAAGGTCTTATGATTCAAATGATGACCTAATGTGATTATTTTCCCTTAATGATGGTTGAATGTGCCAATATAATTTTGTGATGATAACGAATGTAAGTATCCCTCAACTGAGGTAATGAGGTGTTGGCTGAATGTTATGTGATTCTAATTGAAATTGGCCAAAAGTGAATATGCGTTTTCTTTTATGTTTGGGTTATGTGTACTATTATAATACATTCTATATTTTTCGCATGTTCTGTAATGTTAAAACATGCCTACTATTATCAACATTTTGTTAATACATGTCCACTGTTTCTGTTATTCTGATTGCATATAAAATCATGCTCATTGTTTTTGTTAAATTTGATTGCATGTTTAAACATGCTCATTGTGTTGATTTGCTACCGTCACTTTTATGTCATATTGCATTGCATTGGGGGGTTGAGACAAATATGAAATCAGGAAGTTCTGGTAGTATATTTTCCATTTTGGTAGTTTAACCATGTATTTCTGGCAGTTTATCTGCAAATCTGGTGGCTTGTCCACATATTTTTGGCAGTTTATCTGCAATTACTGGTGGCTTGTCCACAATATGGTGTGTAGTAATAAATAAATTCTAGGGAACTCTTACTGTGGTGTGTAGCATGTAACACTTCTAATTCATATCTGTTGTAGAAATAGGGTTATGGAGCATTACCGAAGTTTACGTTTCATACTATCAGAAAAATTAACCATTTAATTCACTACATCAATCATAGCAAAAACCAATCAATAACATACATGTTGTCCCTTATGCGAGCCCTCGAGGCCTTAAAAACACATTAGAAATAATTCGAGACTAAATCAGAAACATATAGAATTTTTCAGAAAAAGGTGACAATTTTCAAACTACAGGGGTGACATGGCCATGTGGCCAAGCCGTGTGACTCACACGGCTGAGACACACGCCCGTGTCTCAGGCCGTGTGGGCATTTGAAGTAGGAACACATGGCCGTGTCCCAGCTCGTGTTCGTGCCTGTGTAACTCTCTAACTGGGGTCACACGGCCAAGCCACACGCCCATGTGCCAAGCCGTGTACCCTTCGAAAAGGCCTTATACGCCCATGTGCCAGGCCGTGTGCTGGGCCGTGTAACTGCCTGAATTGCAACCCTTTGTAAGCTACAGGGGACACACGGTCGTGTTGCATGGTTGTGTATCACACATGGCTGAGACAGACACCCGTTTCTCTGGCCATGTGGATGAAAAATAAGCCATTTCCAAGCCAATTTTCTCACCCAAACATGCACACACCTACAACCAATTTTCCACATATAATCAAGCATCCCAAAGTGCACCAAACCATGCAACATCAAGCTATTCAAATGAGATACATGTGTATACAACTAATATGCCCTAAAGGTACCTCAGCCACAACAATTTAAACATGTATAACCATATGCGTAGTTTAGCCAAATGTTCAACCAACTTATCACTAAGTTTATGCCAAAACTTACCACTTTTTTTACCTATCGAATTCACACCAAAAGTATTAAATTTACCATTCATCATTTAGCACCATTAGCCATATAGGTCAACTACATTTCACATACCAAAATGACCATGTTCAACTTCCATTAACTAAGCATAATAAAGGATACAAAATAAACCATCACAAGGCCACATACATATATCAACAAATCAACCATTTCAATCATTCAAAATACCATAATTACAAGCCAAAACATAATGGCTAAAACATCAACCAAAACACCTATACATGCCATTATAACCAAGACTTAGAAACACCAAAGTCTATTGATTTAGCCGATAGATAATGTGATAGGACTTCGACAAGCTTCCAACCCGAACGAGCTTCTGATTCACTATAAAACATGAAAAATAACACCGAGTAAGCAAAAATGCTTAGTAAGTTTGTATAATATAAAACTTAACTTATTATTTTAATACATACCATTTATTAAATTAATATGGCATGATACAACCAAAGCTTGGCCAAAGCCTAAGCATCCAAACCAAACATGTTAGCATACAAGATATAAATCATAAGCATTTTAACATGAATAGCCATTTAGTCACAACATATATCACATGAGTTTATTACTCATCTCAACTTACAATATTACCATGTATCACCATATCAAGGATTTTCATATCATGCTCTTACCATTTCCTTTCTGAATAATGCCTGTTGAACCATTTAGAATATCGTTGATACCCGAGATAGCTCACACAAAGTGTGCTAACTCATATAACTGTAATTCGTCAATTCCTATACATATATGCTTACACGAGCTGTGAATAAGTATGCTTACACAAGCTGTGAAAATGGGCTTACTCACACGAGCTGTGGGTCAGAACATAACTAAGCGGTGCTGCTCACACTAGCTGTGGAGTATCCACAACACATGTTAGACCTCAGCCATAAGTAGGACATTCAAGACTAGCACTCAAATCATGTAAACCCTAATGACATGTCATTTGTATCCTACAAACTCCTAAGGTTTAAACGGGGCTTGGTAGTCGATGTAACATCGTTGGATATGCGACAGATTTATAGATAACAGTCTAAGATACATAGGTATTTCAAAATGAGACATATAAATAAAATATAATTACACAAACTTACTGTAACACCCCTAATCCGTATCCGTCGTCAGAACAAGGTTATGGAGTATTACTGGAGTTTTCAGAACATTTACGAAAAATTCACATTAATTACTATTCATTTTCTGAAATTATTGATAACATCCCTTAAATGGACCCTAGAGGCCTAATACGAGTATTAGAATCGAGTCGAGACTTAACTGGGAACTCCAAGAATTTTTTGCGAAATATAAAAACATTTCCAAGTTACAAGGCTCACACACCCGTGTGACCCTAGGACACGCCCGTGCTGCAGGCCGTGTTCGAAACTAGATAGCTCTCTGACTTGTGCCACACGGCTATCCACACGCTTGTGTGCTAGACCGTGTGGTTAATTAAAATTTTTGAAATTAGGTGCAGGTCTCACACATCCAAAAGACACGCCCGTGTAACACACACAGTTGAGACACACGCCCATGTCTCTGCCCATGTGCTCAATTCAGAGCATTCTATTTCTCGAATTTAAGATGCATGGGACACACGACCTAACCACACGCCCATGTACTAGGCCGTGTGGCACACGCAGTCTAGACACATGCCTGTGTGTCTGCTCGTGTGGACAAAATAAAGCAATTTCTAGCTTTATTTCTCACCCAAAATTTTACCAATATCCTGCACCAAAATTTTCATCCAAATACCAACCAATTCAAGCATTGATTTCAAGCAATTTCTAACATCTAATATGATATAACATTGCATCCATACATGCTTAAATTCTTTTATTGGTTTAACCTAAACATTAAACATCATTTGATCATTCTTACTTAACACATAAGTGTTTATCATGACATTATGCTTAATAAGTACCAAAACATACCATTACTAGTCATTCCAACGGCTAGACTACAAATAACATATTCAAGCCATCTATGGCCAAGTTAGCCTATACATGCCATTATACTAAAATAAGTTTGCTATTTATACCAAAATAAGCTTGTGGATAGTGTGATGATGCTCCAACTGTTCACCAACCTTTGTGAGCTTCCAAGAATTATAAAACAGAGAAAATAAAACCTAATAAGCATTATATGCTTAGTAAGTTCGTATAACAGGAATTAAACTTACCAATCTCATTTATTAAATCTAAGCATACAATAACATGTTTTCCATCAACTTGGAAAAATTGCCTAAACACATTCATTCAATCAAACAAGTTAGTAACATGATTCTTATATACATCAAGTAATCATAGATGAGCTCATCATGCTATATTCTTTCAAAATATTATTCATTTCATCTCATAAGTCTCATAACATGTCAAGTATTTTATTCGTTGAATCATTGAAATTCTGATGGATACTTAGGTAGTACACTCAAGGTGTACAATTCAATAACCTGTCATTTCATATTCAAGAGTACCCATTAGGGCATATAATCAGTGAGCACACTCTTGAGCCACATATCACATAACATGATTACTTGTTCAAGCTAAATCATGTTTCCAACATATGCTCACAAGAGCTTAATCAGGATTACCCGTCCGGGCTAGATCCTATCTGTAACATATGCTCAAGAGGGCTTACATCAGGATTACTAGTCCAGATTAAATCCTTTTTGTAATGACGTCAATCATCCAAGCTAAATCCCGTCAGCAACAAATGTAGGACCTCATTCAATAAGGGAAATCACATTTATCCATTGAAATTCAATATTCAAACGGAACTTAACCATTTTCAAACAATTTCTAGCATGTATTCATTTCTTATATTGTAAAATTCAAACAATTCACATACAAATAAATCACATTCTATACAAATACAACATCCAATTCAACATATTTACATGTTCAATTAAGTTACACGAACTTACCTCGTCACTTGTTCGCGTATAAGAATCTACTAATCCAAAACTTTTTCTTTTCCTTGATCTAGCCTCGAATTTGTGTTATCCGGATCTATATAAATGAATTTAACTATCAATTTCTCACATTTCATATTCATTTAGACATCCTAGGCAAAATTATCATTTTGCCCCTAAACTTTCCATAAATTCCAATTTCGTCCTTAGGCTCGGAAAATGAAATTTATGCAATTTAATCCTTTTTCCTAGCCTAACCGAAATTTCAATATAAAATTTATAGCACATATATTCTATAAAATTCAGAATTTTTCTTCAATTTTCACAACTTTACAAATTAGTCTTTAAATCATGTTTTAATCAAAAATCACTTTGTAAAAGTTGTTTATCTATCAACAACCTTTCATTTTCTACCATAAATTTAAATAAGTTTCTAATTTTTAGCATATTCATCCATGACATAGCTTCTATACTTTGATAACTTTTCAAATTAATCCCCTAAATAGATAGATTAGACTATCCAGGATTCAAAAATATAAAAATTACTAAAAATGGGATAAGAAAACTTACCCAATTAAGCCAAGAAAGATTGTTTTCTCTTTCCTAGGGTTTCCATGAAATATTTGGGGAAGAAGAAGATATAAAATGATTTTAATTCTATTTTAATTATTAATCAGCTTTAATTATTTTTATTTTCAATTTAGTCCTTGCCTTTTTCTAAATTTCCATGAATGAATCATCAAAAATATCTACTAACTTTTGATTAATGGTCTAATTACCATATAAGGACCTCAAGTTTTGAATTCCATAGCTATTTAATCCTTCTAGCTACTAGAATTCAACTTTTTCATTTTATGCGATTTGGTTCTTTCCGTAATTAAGCACTTAATCGATAAAATTTTCTTATCAGAATTTTCACATGATATTCCTATCTAAATGCAAATCATGCAAAAATATAAAAATAATTTTTCTTTTTGGTTCGGATTTGTTTTCCCAAAACCACTGTTCCGATTTCACTGAAAATGGGCTGTTACAACTTCGCCCTTAAGGATTTTCGTCCTTGAAAATTTTACCAGTAAACAGATTCGGATATTTCTTTCTCATGGTATCCTCCAGTTACCAAGTAGCTTCTTCAATACCATGTCATAGCCAAGAACTTTTACAAAAACTACCTTTTTATTTCTTAACTCTTTTGTTTCTCGAGCTAAAATTTTAACTGGTTCTTCACTATATGTCATATCAGATTGAATCTCTAGCACTGTCGGAGAAATAATATGTGAATGATCTTATCGATACCATCGTAGCATATTATTTCTCCGATCAAGTTCTGGCAGTAAAGCTAACCGATACGCAACAGGTCAAATTTTTTCTGTGATTTCATAAGGCCCAATGAACCGTGGACTCAATTTCCCTTTACTGCCAAATAGAAGAACTTTCTTCCAAGGTGACACTTTCAAGAATACCTTGTCACTGACCTGAAATTCTATTTCTTTCCATTTAAGATCAGCATAGGACTTTTGACGATCAGAGGTTACTTTCAAACTGTCCTGAATTACCTTTACTTTTTCTTAAGTTGCACGAACTAAGTCAACTCCATGTAACTTTTTCTTACTGAGTTCTGCACTTGCGGCCATACAGAGCTTCATACGGTGCCATTTTGATACTGACTGGTAATTATTATTATAAGCAAATTCAACCAAGGGTAGATACTTTTCCCAATTACTTTCAAATTCAAGTACACAACATCGAAGCATATCTTCCAAAATCTGTATTACACATTTAGATTGGCCATCTGTTTGAGGATGGAATGCAGTACTGAAATGTAACTATGTACCTAGAGCTTCTTACAATTTACTCTAAAATTAGGATGTAAATCGAGGATCTCTATCTGAAATAATGGAGACAAGTACTCCATGCAATCTAACAATCTCAGAGACATAATTCAGCCAATCTATCTAAAGAAAAATCTATACGTACAGGAAAAAAAGTGTGCAGACTTTATTAATCGATCAACAAGTACCCAAATGACATCTTTCTTTTTTAGAGATAAGGGTAATCTCGATACAAAATCCATGGTAATTCTTTCCCATTTCCATTCTGGTATTGTAATTGGCTGCAATAATCCTAAAGGTAACTGATGTTTAGCTTTTACTTACTGACATATTAAACATTTAGATACAAACTTAGAAATATCCCGTTTCATTCCCGGCCACCAGTAGTTTTTCTTCAAATCATTATACATTTTATTACTACCAGGATGAATAGACATATTACCATTATGAGCTTCTTTCAAAATCTTCTGTAGCAATTCTGAATTCTTTGTTACACATAATCTACCTCTAAATAACAGACAACCATTAGTCCCAATCTGAAATTCTGAATCAGAAGTCGATTCACATTGTATCCATTTCACTTGTAATTTACTATCATCTTTCTAAGCTTCAGAAATTTGCTGCAAAAATGTTGGTCTAGCTTTTAACTTGGCTATGATCAAACCATCATTAAATAACATCAATCGTGTATTCATAGCTCGCAAGGCAAACAGGGACTTTCAACTCGGAGCATCAACAACCACATTGGCCTTTCCCGGATGGTAATCAATAACCAAATCATAATCTTTTACTAACTCAAGCCACCTGCGCTGTCTCAAATTCAAATCTGTTTGTGACATCAAATACTTCAAACTTTTATGATCAGTGAATATGTGACATTTTTCACCAAATAAGTAATGCTGCCAAATTTTCAATGCAAACACTATGGCTGCCAATTCAAGATCATGTATCAGGTAATTTCTTTCATGTGGTTTTAGCTGTCTTGAAACATATGCTATTATTTTACCTTCTTGCATCAAAACACAACCTAAACCATTTAACGATGCATCACTATAAATTATAAATTCCTTACCCGATTCACGCTGAACTAACACAGGTGCTTCTGTTAATAAGGCTTTCAACCTATCAAAGCTCTGTTGACACTTATCAGACCGCTCAAACTTCACATCTTTATGTAACAATAGTCATCAGAGAAGCTATCATTGAAAAACCTTTTACAAACCTCCGATAATATCTAGCAAGTCCTAGAAAACTTCAGACTTCAGACACATTCTTTGGTGGCTTCCAATTGACAATAGCTGAAATTTTACTTGGATCTACTCGAATACGCTCTGCAGATACAATATGTCCAAGAAAACCAACTTTCCGTAGCCAAAATTTACATTTACTGAATTTAACATACAACTATTTTTTACGTAATATTTGCAGCACAATTCTCAAATGTTCAGCATGTTAATTTTTATCTCGGGAATAAATCAAAATATCATCAATGAATACCACCACAAACCTGTCTAGATAAGGTCTGAAAATTCTATTCATCAGATCCATAAATATTGCAGATGCATTTGTCAAACCGAATGACATCACAAGAAACTCAAAGTGTCCATACCTAGATCTAAAAGCAGTCTTTGGCACATCTAAATCTTTTACCTGTAGCTAATAGTAACCAAAACGGAGATCAATCTTTGAAAATATAGTGGCACTTTTCAACTGGTCAAATAAATCATCAATTCGAGGCAATGGATGCTTATTATTTATTGTAACCTTGTTGAGTTGTCTGTAATCAATGCATAGTCTCAACGATCCATCCTTCTTCTTTACAAATAGAATCAGTGCACCTTAAGGTGAAAAACTGGGTCAAGCAAAGCCTCTATCAATCAACTATTGCAACTGTGCTTTCAACTCTTTTAATTTAGTAGCTATTTTGTAAGGTGTTCGGGATATAGGTGTTGTGCCTAGAACAAGATCTATAGAGAATTCCACTTCTCTAACCGGTGGTAAACTAGGTAATTCTTTTGGGAATACATTAGGAAATTCACATACAACTGGCACTGACTGAATCTTTAACTCAGATACTTTAGTGTCCAACATATATGCAAGATAAACATCATAACCTTTTCTAACATATTTCTGTGCTGATATTGCTGAAATCACACTTGATAACCCATCTAATCAACATAGAGTAACTCACCATTCTAACATTTCAATACAATATATTTTTGTTTACAATTCACCACTGCGTCATGTTGGGTTAACTAGTCCATTCCCAAAATCACATCAAATTCATCAAATGGCTATAACATCAAATCAGCCGAAAAGCAATAACCCTTTACCATCAATGGACAGTTTTTACAGACCTTATCCACCATAACATACTGGCCCAGGGGGTTTGAAACTTTAACCACAAATTCAATGTATTCAACAGGTAAATTTTTAACAAACACTAATTTTGTGCATATGTATGAATGTGTGGAACCAGGATCAATCAAAGTAGTAATATCAGTATCAAGTAGAGAAAATGTACCAGTAATGACGTCTGGTGTAGAAGCATTTTCTCTAGCATGAATAGCATATGTCCTTGCCAGTGCTCGTGCCTCAGATTCAACTGTTGTATCCGAGGTGTCGGGGTGGTTTTCCTCTCGAAACAGGATTACTCAACTTTAAAGCCTGCTCAATTTCTTTTTCAACCCTTTCTAGACAATCTTTGAGAAAATGTTCAAGAACCACATCCATAACAGGCCCCACTTCTTAAAAGTCATTCTCCAAAATGAAACTTATTACAGTGTTTACATTTCGGTTTGGGATTACCAACACTACCTATACTAGTTACAGATGGAGATGAAGACATCAGATTAGAGCGTTGAGAACCTCGCTCTTTTCCACAATATCTCGTAGAAGTGGTAACACGATCATAATACTTCTTTAATTTCTTAGAAGTAGATGATTGTGACTTACTCATAATTCTTTTACTAGAAATTCGAGCTTCTTTTTCAGCCTCTTTACTCAATTGTTCTTTTTTGTGTGCTCAATCAGCCAGTACCACAAATTCCCTTAATTCAAGATTTTCGATCAACAACTTAATGTCTTCATTTAGGCCCTCCTCAAAGTGTTTGCACATATCAACTTCAGTTGGAACCCATTCTCTGGCATATTTGCTCAATCGAACAAATTCTCGTTCATTCCTTGTTTGAGCTCTAAAAATTCTTTCTTTTTCTGATCTAAGAATCTCTGACTAACATACTTATTTCTGAATTCATTTTCAAAAATTCCCATGTAATATTTTCTCTCGGTACCACAGAAGTTTTGGTATTCCACCAATGATAAGCTGTGTCTTTCAGTAAAGATACTACACATTTTAGACATTCAGCGGGTGTACAAGATAATTCGTCTAAAATTCGGTTAGTATTTTCCAATCAAAACTCAGCCCTTTCTGGATCATTATCTACGGTAGCTCTAAATTCCTCTACTCCATATTTACAGATTTTGTCTACTAGAGGCTTACTAGTTCTAGCAGGTTCAACACCTTATGGTATTTTAGGAACTGGTTGAGGAGCAGGTTGGAGAAGTTGTTGTACAACAGGATTTGTTCTTATATATGGAGTGAACCACTCATTCATCATTTGAAAGAAGGCTTGTTTTGCCTTCTCACTTTGGCCCTCAGATACAAGCCTTTCACTACTAGTTGCAACTCTTTGAACTGAAGCTGAAGCATTGCTCTCAACTTCCTCGAATTCAGCTCTAGCTTGGTTGGATGACATTACTATATGAAAAACACATTTCAAATGGTCAGGAGATATCACACTATCACAAATTATATAATGCAATATATAGCTAAACTCGTACTTGTTACGTTCAGTTCGAGAATCGACTAAACTGTAGCTCTGATACCAATAAATGTAATACCCCTAACTTGTATCCGTCGACGGAATATTACTGGAGCTTTCAGAACATTTACAAATAGTTCACATTAATTACTATTAATTTTCCAAAATTATTGATAACATCCCTTAAATGGACTCTTGAGGCCCAATACGAGTATTAGAATCGAGTCGGGACTTAATTGGGAACTGATAAACCGTAATTTATACATATTTTTACCCCATGCGTAACGCATTTTTTGGATAATTTTTCCTTAGAATTAGTGAATTCGATGCTCCTAATGCCTTAATTTCATGTTTTATACTTAGGTAAGCATAGGACAGCGAAAGGAACGAGAAACGGGCCAAAAACGGAGAAAATGGGCCAAAGTACGAAATCAACACGACCTGGACCACCTCACACAGGCAGCTAACACGGCCGTGTCAATTTGGCAGAATCGAAGCATGACTCACACGGGTAGAGCACACGCCCGTGCCAATCTAACAGGCTCGAACACGGCCTGAAGTAATCGTACACGGACGTGTCACATGGGCATGTCCCTGCCGAGCCTAAGTTGAGTCCAATTCAGAAAAGCCACTTTTGAGGGTTCTTAGGCATTCCAAAGCTTATAAATACACCCCAGAGGAGGAAGAAAAGGGGGACAGAGAATAGGGAGTAAGGAATTACTCCAAGAAAGCCGATCGATCCATCTTAGAAGCCAGATTCACCATCAAGACTGAAGATCTCTCCTCAATTTCCCTTCAAGAGTTTTGGTTTTTCTTTATGTTTTGTATTCTTTACTATTCTGATATGTTTTCTTATTTAGTTATGAACTAAAACCCCTAAATACCTAAGGGGGATGAAACCTAAGACGAATCTTGTTATTAATTTCTGAATCGTGTGATAAATATTTGACTTGTTCTTAATTATGTGTTCTTAATTCTTGTTTTGGTATTTCAGGATATCACTTCAAGTTAATGCTCTTCGTTGGAGGAGGAATAGACCCTGGCTAAGAGTGACTTTGTCGTAATTAAGCGGAGTCGATTGCACGCCTAGAGATAGGGTGACAAGATTTTGCCGGATTAGGGTGAAACCTAATAAGGGAGTCTATAGATCGAGTTAATACAACCCTAGGGTGTTAATTAGAGAAAAGTCTTGGTTATTCAACCTAGGGATTAGACGTTATTAGTCTTGAGTAGGGATAATAACATAACTTAGGGATTTCTACGGAACAAGTTAAATGAATAAATCGTCCGGTTTGGAGCCAGAATAACAAGTAAAAGTCTAGGTGGATTTTTCCTTAGGTATTGTCCTAAATCAATCGTTTTTTTCCCAAAAGTAATCTCCCAAATCTATTTTTTGCAACTTCTTAGTTTAATTAATTAGTTAGTTAAAACAAACCCCTTTATTCTTTAGGCTAGATAATAAAAAGACAGTCATTACTAGTACTTTTAGTTCTTTGGGTTCGACAATCCGGTCTTGCTAAAGCTATACTACTGTTCGATAGGAACACTTGCCTATGTCGTGATAATAGTTAGTTTCAAGAACGATTAATTATAAATTTATAAAACTTATCACTGAAAATCACGATCAAATTTTTGGTGCCGTTGCCGGGGACTAAAATATTAGGAACACTCAATTTTTATTACTTTAGCCATTTATTTTTCTTGCAATTTAATTTAATTTTTATTATTTTTTTCTTCTGGCAGGTTCTTATAGTTTATGACTAGAAGAAACCCGTCAGGAGCGCTACTTTTGGACGAAGAAATTGATCGTACAACTCGTAGGAACCAACGAGAAATCAGACGAAGCCTAAGATACACAGAAGAAGAATAGGAGGATGATATCTCCACTACAACCGAGGAGATGGCTGAAAATCAAGACAATCAGCTACCTCCAGCAATACCCGCTGAATTAGCAAATCAGAATCCTACTCCTCGTACTATGTATGATTATGCTAGACCTAAATTAACAGGAACCGAGTCAAGTATAGTTAGGCCTGCTATTGCTGCAAATAATTTTGAACTGAAACCTAACTCGATTCAAATGATACAGCAGTTTGTTCAGTTTGATGGTTTGCAGGATGAGAATCCCAACACTCACTTGGCGAATTTTCTAGAATTTTGCTACACTTTCAAAATTAATGGCGTTTCTGATGATGCCATTCATCTTCGGTTATTCTTTTTTTCACTGAGGAATAAAGCTAAACAGTGGTTGAACTCATTACCACGAGGGTCCATCACTACTTGGGAACAAATGACCTAAAATTTTTTACTAAAATATTTTTCGTCGGCTAAAACAGCTAAGTTACGTAATGATATCTCTTCTTTTGTGTAGATGGACTTAGAAACACTTTACGATGTATGGGAGAGATACAAGGACCTACTGCGAAGGTACCCACACCATGGGTTACCCCTATAGCTGCAAGTTCAAACATTCTACAATGGTGTGAATCCCTCGACAAGACAGATGATTGACGCAGCCGCGGGTGGAACCATCAACAACAAAACACCTGAAGAGGCTTACGAATTTATTGAGGAGATGTCACTGAATAACTATCAGTGACAAGTCATGAGGACCAATCCAACCAAAACAGTAGGCGTTTATAACATCGATTCGGTTACCATGTTGTCAAATTAGGTAGAACTTTTGAATAAAAAAATTAATGGTTTACTTGGTTCTACATAGGTACATCCAGTGATGAGGTATGATTCAAGTGGAGGAGGTGTGCATACAGAATATCAACCATACAATCCTACAACTGAAGAGGAACAAGTCAACTATATGGGTAACAATAACTTTAGATCTCAAAATAACCCATACAGTAACATTTACAATGCAGGTTGGAATAACCACCCAAATTTCTCTTGGGGTGGTCAAGGGAATCAAAGGCCATAAAATCCTTAGGGTTTTCAACAGCCACCTTATCAACAAGAAAAAAAATCGAACCTTGAGGAGATGCTATCCAATTCATCTCGATTTCAGAAACTCGTTTCCAGAATACCGAGACAGCACTTAAAAATCAACAAGCATCAATCTAAGGACTCGAAACTCAGATAGGCCAGCTGTCCAAACTAATTTCCAAACGACCACAAGGTAGCTTGCCAAGTAATACTGAACCTAACCCAAGGGAACAGCTCAACACAATTAATGTTCAAGATAAAGAAGGATTCATTGAGCCTGAGCCAGAATTGATGCAAGAAACTGTGGTGAGCAAAGGTAAAAGTGAGGTAAGTCATAATGAAAACAAAACGGTGAATATAGAATATAAACCTCGTGTACCATAACCTAACGCGATGAGGAAAGACCGCTCAGATGAACAATTCAGTAAATTCCTTAAACTTTTGAAAAAAATTACATATTAACTTACCGTTTATTGAAGCTCTGTCGCAGATGCCAAATGTAATGAAATTTTTAAGAGAACTTTTAGTAAACATGAGGAAATTGGATGAGGCGTCGGATGTGGAGCTAAATGCAGTGTGCTCAGCTATTCTACAGAATAAGCTACCCCACAAATTGAAAGATCCAGGGAGTTTTACAATTCCTTGCTTAATTGGTAGTTTAGATGTTAATAATGTATTAGTTGATTTAAGGGCTAGTATCAACGTCATGCCTTACAAAATGTTTAAGCAACTAGGTCTCGGGAAACCTAAACAAACTAGGATGAACATTCAATTAGCAGATAAAACTATAAGATTTCCTAGGGGTATTATTGAAGATGTACTAGTTAAAATAGATAAATTTATATTTCCCATTGATTTCATTGTTCTAGACATAGAGGAGGATAACAACACCCCTTTGATTTTAGGCCCTTTTTAGCAACTGCTAAAACGATTATTGATGTTGGCACAGGCGAGCTCACACTTCGTGTGGGAGACGAAACAATCACCCTTCAAGCTCGCAATTCTGGCATCACATCAAACATTGAAGGTAATTGTCCACACCATTCTATTAAAACTGACAATATGACGCAACCTACTTTGCACGAATTGAGTCTGAAAGAAGTACATGAGCCATATTCAAGCAATAATAGAGGACCTATTCATGAAGAACTAAGGCTACAAATCGAGGAGCTAGATGAATGGCGAGCACATAACCTGAGAAAATACGATAAACCAAAACTACATCAGAATGAGCTCGATACCTCCCCAAATCTACTTAAGGTTGGAGATAAAGTCTTACTAGATGCCGCAGATCCTCACATTGTCACTGCCAAACCGAATGAAGAAATCCCTCTTACGGTACTTAGTATTTTCCCATTCGGTACAGTCGAGTAAGTCATCCCAGGTTCGACACTTTTAAGGTAAATAACACATGTCTAAAACCTTATTTTAGTGAGATTGATAGCAGGAATGAGGGGTATGAATTCCTTAAACCACCATGACCATTCAACGGAGAGGTAAGTCAAGCTTAGACTATAAACAAGCGCTTCTCGGGAGGCAACCCGAGTACTAACAGTTTTCACTTATTCAAATTTTATTTAATTTTCAAAATTTTTAATATTTAGATCACTAACTGAATCTTTGAACACGGGTCCACAAAGTACACATGGCCATACACACGGGCGAGTCTTAGGCCGTGCCCATAACATGAGAATAAAAATGAACGTGCGATACGGCCGTGTGAAAACAGAGTAAAAATTTTTCCTAAAACATGGGATGTGAAAAATTCCCACGGCCGTGTGAGCAGGCCGTGGGAAAACCTGTCCAATTGACACGGGTGTGCGACACGCCCGTGCCTATCACTCGTGGTCGACTCTTCCAAAACAACACGGGCGTGTGCATAGGTACACGGGCGTGGGAGAAGCGAGCCACATCGCACACGGTCGTGCATTACGATCATAAAACCACACGGCCAAGACACACAGGCGTGTCTTAAGGCCGTTTGACGAACTCTCAACTCGTGATAAACACGGGCTAGACATGAACCACACGGGCGTGTGAGACGATCGTGCCACTAAAAAAATTAGAAATACTTCCCTTATTTTTATTTTTATTCTTAGTTACTTTTAATTGATTCACGTATTCTTTAAACGCGGCGTACCTTTATGATGATTATCAGGTTATTTCTTCCTCCGAATCAGACCTTACCTCCAGCTCTAATGTCAATTCTCCATAACTCCAAACTAGGGAATTCATTCATTCAACACTCAGGAAGTTTCAATTCTCTCCTGAACTTATGATTTTCTATTTTTCCATATATCTATCTTTGTACATTGAGGCAATGTACATATTAAGTGTAGGGGGTAATCATTTCATTGTTCGAAAAGTCCCTGAATGTTGCTTTGTTCTCTTACAAATCTCTCATATCATGTTTAGGAAGAATTTTGATTGACTGATGATTTTTATTGATATATCTTGAATTAAAACATAGGCATTCATGCATTGATTATTCAAACTTTAAGACATTAGAAAATTAAGCATGATAAGTTGATTTTTAAGAATTTAAAATTTTAGGTTGTTTCCCCAAGTCTAGGTATTAACTTGAATTGGAATTCACAAGTTTAAACATCAAAAAGCCATAATTTTTGTGAGATTTTTTAGCCTTTTGAGCATATATTAATTCTTTCATGCTCACTTTTATTATTGCTTTGAGTGTGTCAATATTGAATTTTTATTCTAGAACTTGTCTAATTATGCATGTCAAGACCACAATATTTGATTTGATATGTTAAGATAATAGAGACACTTAGGATTAACCCACTCATGCCATGAAAAGCCTACCTCCACAATTAACCCTTAGTAAACCCCTTTGAGCCTAACAAGCCATTCCTTGTATTACCCTAAATATTAACCCTTAACCCATTATTGTTGAAATCCCCTAATTTAATTTGATCCCTATTTTTGTCGAGATTTGAATTGAATAAATTGCTTAAGCTATGTCTTGTTCTTAAAAAACACACACACACATGTATACATATTAGTAGCGATCTTTTATTTGTAAACTTCAGTATTCAAATTCCATAGTCAGAGAAGAAGCTATGTTGTACGCAAGTAATGAGTAAATATTTTTCTAGTTAAGTAATTTTTCAAGTCAATCTCGATTCTAACCTTTTCTTTCAACTTGTGACTACACCCCCTAACTAAGCCTCGTTACAACCCTCTAAAGACCTTTTGATTGTTGTATCATCTCAATTTATAGTGGTGGAGATTTGATTTTCATGCAAGCCTATGGTAATAACTTTTCATATTGACTGATGAGTGCTAATTTCATTGTCCTTAAACACTTCGAGTGATTTGAGTGAATCTTTAGTGAGGATGTTAAACTCTGTGAAATTTTGAAGCAATGGTAACTACTTAGATGAAGGGAGATGCCTAAGTTTCTCATGATTAAATATTCAACTTGGAATGTTTGAAGCTTTAATGTTCTTTTAGTTGAGTTCTCAATGTATGATTACTTATGAGTTAATTTGAGATATTATTGATAGGAATTATAAGTTGAGAAAAAGGAATTTTTAATTATGATTTGAGGATTTTGCTTGAGGACAAACAAATGCTTAAGTGCGGGGGTATTTGATAAACCGTAATTTATACATATTTTTACCCCATGCTTAATTCATTTTTTGTATGATTTTTCCTTAGAATTAGTGAATTTGATGCGCCTAATGCCTTAATTTCATGTTTTGTACTTAGGTAAGCATAGGCTCTCCTCAATTTCCCTTCAGGAGTTTTGGGTTTTCTTTATGTTTTGTATTCTTTACTATTCTGAGGTGTTTTCTTATTTAGTTATGAACTAAAACCCCTAAATACCTAAGGGGGATGAAACCTAAGACGAATCTTGTTATTAATTTCTGAATCGTATGATAAATATTTGACTTGTTCTTAATTATGTGTTCTTAATTCTTGTTTTGGTATTTCAGGATATCACTTCAAGTTAATGCTCTTAGTTGGAGGAGGAATAGACCCTGGCTAAGAGTGACTTTGTCGTAATTAAGCGGAGTTGATTGCGCGCCTGGAGATAGGGTGACAAGATTTTTTCGAATTAGGGTGAAACCTAATAAGGGAGTCCATAGATCGAGTTAATGCAACCCTAGGGTGTTAATTAGAGAAAAGTCTCAGTTATTCAACCTAGGGATTAGACGTTACTAGTCTTGAATAGGGATAATACCATAACTCAAGGATTTCTACGGAACAAGTTAAATGAATAAATCTTCCGGTTTGGAGCCAGAATAACAAGTAAAAGTCTAAGTGGATTTTTCCTTAGGTATTGTCCTAAATCAATCGTTTTTTTTCCAAAAGTAATCTCCCAAATCTATTTACTACAACTTCTTAGTTTAATTAATTAGTTAGTTAAAACAAACCCCTTTATTCCTTAGGCTAGATAATAAAAAGATAGCCATTACTAGTACTTTTAGTCCTTTGGGTTTGACAATCCGGTCTTGCTAAAGCTATACTACTGTTCGATAGGTACACTTGCCTACGTCGTGATAATAGTTAGTTTCAAGAACGATTAACTATAAATTTATAAAACTTATCACTGAAAATCACGATCAAGAACTCCAAGAATTTTTCGCAAAATATAAAAAATTTTCCAAGTTACAAGGCTCACACGCCTGTGTGGTCCAAGGGACACGCCCGTGCTGCAGGCCGTGTTCGAAACTAGATAGCTCTCTGACTTGTGCCACACAGCTAGCCACACGCCCATGTGCTAGATCGTGTGGTTAATTAATTTTTTTAAAATTAGGTGCAGGTTTCACACGGCCAAGAGACACTTCCATGTTCCAGGCCGTGTAGTACACACGCCTAAGACACACGCCCGTGTCTTTGCCCATGTGCTCAATTTAGAGCATTATGTTTCTCGAATTTAAGATGCAAGGGACACACGGCCTAACCACATGCCCATGTACCAGGCCATGTGTCACACATGGTCTAGACACATGCCCGTGTGGACAAAATAAAGCCATTTCTAGCTGTGTCACACACGACCTAACCATATTATTCATTTCGTCTCATAATTCTCATAACATGTCAAGTATTTTATCCGTTGAATTATTGAAATTTCGATGGATACTCAAATAGTACTCTCAAATTGTACAATTCAATTGTAACGCCCCCTAACCCCGAACCGTCGCCCGAACAGAGTTATGAGGTATTACCAGACTTATCAGACAACTTATGAATAATTCACGAATAAAGTAATATTTATAACATAATTTAATTACTAAATCCCTATAATGAACTCTCAAAGTCTAAAATATATATTTAAGTGAAACGAGAATCGTTTAAGTACTCTAAATTTTATTTATTTTTTTATTTTTTTATAAATTTCGACAGCATTTCTGCTTATTTTTACATAAAACCCCCTGCAATTAAAACCATATCCATTTCAAACATAACCAATTCAACCAATTCATTTCACACATTCATTTTCTATTCTAAATACCCTTTAATCAACTTAGTCATTATAATATAAATTTAAATTTATCATTGTACTAATTAAATTGAAATGGATAAACTTTTTCATTATAATTCTTAGACTTGTAATACTAACATTTTTAACCATTTATATTCAAAACATAATAACCTTTATACACATCCTATGTACATGCCACATTTCCAAAAGAAAATATACATCACCAAAAGTTTGTTGAAATCAAGTCTGGCTTTGGATGCTGGTTCAATACTTGACTTCTACAACCTGCGCACGGAAACAACCGTACTCTGAGTATGCATATACTCAGTGGTATCACTATAATTTAGTTTATAATTAAATACATTAAATCACACACATAATTTTTACATTACAATTATCATCAGTTAATGAATAATTCAATCTTTTTACGTTATCATTCAATTATATATATACTATTCTTATTTCTTTATTTCAATTCTCAACTTTCACATATGCCATATCATTCAAATTTAGTTTTATCAGTAGATTTATTTCATTTGTCCCTATTAACTTGACTCGGACTCGGCAGATACACAGATTCCAACCAACACACCAGTACGGCACATAGTGCCTCATCGGCCGAAGCCGGAACAGTAATAGTAACAGTAGTAGTACGGTACACAGAGTAACTCATCAAAACAAATCCAAAACAGTAACAGTAACGGTAATAGTAACAGTATCCGACACACAAAGTGACGAATCGGTAACAATAAGGGTAACAAGAATAATAATAAGTGATGAGTCGGCACATAAGTGCTCGATCGATGTAAGCAAAAAACTCGTACTCTTCCATATCCTATGGCATGCCAACTATATCCGACTAGCCCGACTAGTTAATAGGCTATTTAAATCATTTTTCAGTCCAATTTCCATTTCGATTCAATATTAATTATAGTTTATTATTTTGATAAATTTTCACAATGAATGATGAAGAATTCGCTTCATTAGAAATTTTACAGTTCAATGCAATATACGTAACATTATTCAGTAATTTCACAATTCAATTCGGTATTCAAAATAATATTCAGTATCCTATAATTCAGTTCAGTATCAATCTCAATTTTAATATCCAATCACAAATTTTATCAGTTCATTAAATTCTTACCTTAAAATACTTACCACACATTCATAATAAATTAAACACATATTAAGTATAAAGCTTGAGTTATAGTGATACAAACCAGAATTCTCTTCGGATTTAATCATCGACGATCTTTCCTTTTCCTTTTTGGGCCGATGCTTCAGGCTCGATATTAGCTATGAACAATTAAAATAATTTCACAATTATTAGCATAAAACAATTTAAATGCTGAAATTTTTATCTAACTTTTACTTTAATTCCAATTTAATCCTAACTAAACCTATATATTTTTCTTTCTCAATTCATACCTTTTTGCTACTCAATTTCTTGCCAAACTCACATCTAACTATTTAATTTTTATCATATTTTCATAATTTCAAATTTATTTCAATTTAATCCCTAAAACTCAAAACTTATAGCTTAGTTTACAATTCAATCCTTTATTCAATTCTAATCAA
Source organism: Gossypium anomalum (assembly GCA_025698475.1). NCBI lineage: Eukaryota > Viridiplantae > Streptophyta > Magnoliopsida > Malvales > Malvaceae > Gossypium > Gossypium anomalum. Next base: position 14,680,532 of record CM046960.1, read on the forward strand.
AATTTCTATCAAATAAACCCCCAATTCCATCATTTGTTCAACATAAACCCTACTCAAAAATCTATTAACTTTCAAAATTTCAACTTAAATTCAAGAGTATTTCACTCTAGGATTCCAAAAACATCAAATATATAAGAAAAGGACTTGATTAAACTTACCAATTAAACTTCAAGCTTTAAAACCTTAATTTTCCCTTTCTTCTTTCTTTCTTTTTTACTTCCCTGCTCTGTTTCGAAATGTCCTCTGTTTCTTCTTTACTTCGTTTTCTTTATTTTATTTCATTTCTTTTTTTTCTTTTATTTTATTAACTTAATAATAATTATAATTATAATAAATATCTTATTTAATAACAAATATATATATAACAATTGGACACACATATATTTTACACTTGCCTATTATCATCACCATCCAATTGTCCTTATTTTATTTAGTTTATATAATTTAATATTTTAATATGATAAAAATATTTTTACTTAAATAAAAAGTAATTAAATAAATATATTACAAATGTATAAATATATGCATTACACTTGTATAATTTAATCTCCATACATTTTTCTTTATTTTAATTTATTTTTAATAATAATAATAATCACAATTTAATAATATAAATTATAATTTAATAGAATAATAATAAATAATAAATATCTATGTACTTAAATAAAAAGTAATTAATAATTAAATTATATATATTTACATAATTAAAATCTAAAAATATCTTAGATTTTAACATGTTTGCCACCTTAACTTATGCTAAATGGCTTAATTCCATTTTAGCCCTTTTTACTTTCTTTTAATCTATAATTAGACTTTCACTTTTTATTCAATTTAATCCTTTTTCCTAATTACTTTAAATTAAGCTAAATTTACCTAATTAAAACCTAATTAGACACACCACTAGGCTCATAAATATTTTTAATAATTATTTTTTGAATTTATTTCACTAAGACGGAGGCCCGATAACACACTTTTCCAGTGCCCACGGATTTTGGGTCGTTACATCAATAACCCGTCATTTCATATTCAAGAGTACCCATTAGGGCATATAATCAGTGAGCACACTCTCGAGCCACATATCACATAACAGGATTACTTGTCCAAGCAAAATCCTATTTCCAACATATGCTCACAAGAGCTTAATAAGGATTACCCGTCCGGGCTAAATCCTATTTGTAACATATGCTCAAGAGGGCTTATATCAGGATTACTAGTCCATGCTAAATCCTTTCTATAATAAGGTCAATCATCCGAGCTAAATCCTATCAGCAACAAATGTAGGACCTCATTCATTAATGGAAATCACATTTATCCATCGAAATTAAATATTCAAACGGAACTTAACCCTTTTCAAATAATTTCAAGGATGTATTCATTTATTATATTGTAACATTCAAACAATTCACATACAAATAAATCATATTCTATAAAAATACAACATCCAATTCAATATATTTACATGCTCAATTAAGTTACACGAACTTACGTCGTCACTTGTTCGCGTATAAGAATCTACTAATCTGAAACTTTTTCTTTTCCTCGATCTAGCCTCGAATTTGTGTTATCCAGATCTATATAAATGAATTTAATCATCAATTTCTCACATTTCATATTCATGTGGACTCAATTTACATCCTAGGAAAAATTATCATTTTGCCCCTAAACTTTTCGTAAATTCCAATTTCATCCCTAGGCTCGGAAAATAAAATTCATGCAATTTAATCCTTTTTTCATGCCTAATCAAAATTTCAATATAAAATTTACAGCACATATATTCTATAAAATTTAGAATTTTTCTTCAATTTTCACAACTTTACAAATTAGTCCCTAAATCATGTTTTCATCAAAAATCACTTTATAAAAGTTATCAACAACCTTTCATTTTCTACCATAAATTTCTAATTTTTAGCATATTCATCCATGACATAACTTCTATACTTTGATAAATTTTCAAATTAATCCCCTAAATAGATATATTAGACTATCCCGATTTCAAAAATATAAAAATTACTAAAAACGGGACAAGAAAACTTACCCAATGAAGCCAAGAAAAATTATTTTCTCTTTCCTAGGCTTTCCATGAAATATATTCGAAATAAGATGATATAAAATGATTTCAATTCTATTTTAATTATTTATCATCTTTAATTATTTCTATTTCCAATTTAGTCCTTACCCTTTTCTAAATTTCCATGGATGAATCATCAAAAATATCTACTAACTTTTGATTAATGGTCTAATTACCATATAAGGACCTCAAGTTTTGAATTCCATAGCTATTTAATCCCTCTAGCTACTAGAATTCAACTTTTGCATTTTATGCGATTTGGTCCTTCCCGTAATTAAGCACTTAATCGATAAAATTTTCTTATCAAAATTTTCACATGATATTCCTATCTAAATACAAATCATGCAAAAATATAAAAATAATTTTTCTTTTCGGTTCGGATTTGTTGTTCCGAAACTACTGCTCCGATTTCACTGTAAATGGGTTGTTACACTTACCTCGATGATAAAACATAGATACAGAGGCTATTAATCCAAAATTTTATCTTTGCCTCGATTTATAGTCGTACGAAGTTTATCGTGATCTAAATGAATAAATTCAACTCCATTCAATAATTATTCTATTCAATTCAATCCAAACTGATATTTTAGCAAAATTACATTTTTGCCCTTATAATTTTGATTTCATTTCAATGTAGTCCATAGCTCATAGAATGAAAATTCATTAAATTTTGCATTAACCCACCATAGCTGAATTTCATATAGTCCCTAGAAAGCCCTATATTTCATTTATTTCACAATTTTACCATGAATATATTCTATTTTTTAATTTAATCCCTAATTGACAATTTCATTAAAAATCACTTAACAAAAGTTTTTTATCTAACAAAAACTAACCATTTTATTCCTTAAAACATAAAAAAAACCTATATTCATTCATAGAAAAACCATAATCTTTTAAAAATTTTATAAATTAGTCCCCAAGCTAGCTAGATTAAGCTACAATGATCCCGGAAACATAGAAATCATTAAAAACAGGACAAAAACTACTCACATGCAAGTAAGAGAAGTATGGCCGAATGTTCAAGCTTCCATGGTGGTTTCCTTCTTCATGATTTCGGTGGTGTTAGTCCCTTAAGGAAGATGACACCTTTTTTTCTTTTGTTTTTAACTAAATTATTAACTTATTTACTAATTTAACCTTACTTATAACCTTTAATTATTTCATAACTAATGTCCATTTTTGTCCACTCAATATATCAATGGTATAATTACCACATAAACCCCTTAACTAATTAATTTCATAGTCATTTGATACCTTTAGCTAATAGAACTCAAGTTTTGCACTTTATGTGATTTAGTCCTTTTTATCAAATTAAGCATGCAAACAATAAAATTTCTTAATGAAATTTTTATACGGTAATACTAACATGCTGTAGACATTAAAATAATAATAAAATAAATATTCTCATGTTAGATTTGTGGTTCCGAAACCACTATTTTGATTTTATTGAAAACATGCTGTTATGTAGCAGATGTTGGCTAGGAACCTTTGTGAATTCTAAAAATATTGCATTGCTATTTATGAACATGCATAAAATTGAAATTTGCAATTATGTACTGTAGACACTCAATTTTTCCCGGGCCCAGAAATAAGTCGAAAAACAAAAAATAATAAACCCCAAAAAAAAAAGGAAGTCCAAGTTCAGTCCAAAATTACAAATATAATTTGGCCCGATCAGAATGGCCCATTACTTGAAAAGATTTAAGGTCCATCTACAAGCTTGACTCATATAGAAATATAATCTTTAAGGATATGCAATCTTAGATATGATATGCAATCTTAGAGATGATATGCAATCTTGAAGATATGATCTTGTAATCTTGGAGATTTAATTTGTAGATATCCTTTAATCTTAACTGTTGATGTAATTGATCTGTACTGTTGGATTTGGGGAGGCTCAACTATAAACAGAGGCCTCTCCCTTCATTGTGAAAGGACTTGAGTTTTGGGAAGCAATAAGAATTCTTGAGAGCATTCACTCAAATTTCTCTCCCTCTTGCGTTCTTACTCTCTGTGGTTTGTTCTTATTTTATTCTTCGTCTATCTTAGTTTTTCAACCTTTCCTTTATTTTAATTTCTTCATTTTTCAAATATGTATATTTATTCCTATCTTTTATACATTTGATTATGTATTTTATATATTATAATATTTAACCGTTTTAATAGTTTATTTTCAAATATATATTTTCTATGCATGTATATATATTATATTATCATTTCATGTATTTTGAACTATTGCATTATATTTTTATAATTTGTAAATGTTCTATTTATTCATTTTTTTTAGTGTATGTCATTTATCTTATTTGTGCATAGTTTCATTTTTTTTATATGCTATGTTTAATTATTTCTTTTATGTGCTATTTTATGATATATATTGTTGTGTAATTTTTTCATGTATTATGTTTTTCTTTTAGTTTACTCATTTTTTTATTTGTTTGTTATCTTATATATACCCTAGTATGATTTTTTTCATTAAACGTATGTTCATGTTATTTAGTTTTGTCTTAATGATATTATTTATGTTTGTATGGAAATGTTAGAATATTTTGTACATCTATGCTTCATGTCATCCTAAAATGTCATTTAAAATAATATTCCAAGGTTTTTTTTTTAAAAATAAAAAATAAAAGGCAATGCTTGATGTTTGGAAACTTCGAGAAAGGTAGTGCCCTAACTTACTGGGTTGCGACTTTTCTTGTTGAATTCGAATAGTCAAGCACCCTTCTAAGTGATTTTGTGTTTTCAAAACGTAAACAATTATTTCGAGATTTCAGAACATAGTGTCCTAACTTATTGGATATGGCGTTTTGTTGTTTCGAGATAAAAATTTTCGAAAGACGAGCTTAGTTTCGAATGTTTTAAAATGTTGCGTCCTAACTTACTGGATGTGATGTTTTGACTCGTTTGAAATAAGTGAGCCTTAATTTTCAAAATTGAGACATTCTAATTAAAAGAGGTTTGCATCTTAAAACTTTCAAATTTTCGACATTAAAGACACTTGATAATCAATTAGGTATCAATTTTTGGGCGTTACGAGGGTGCTAACACTTCCTCGTACGTAACCGACTCCCGAATCTATTTTCTCGACTTTCGTAGACCAAAATTAATGTTTTAAAATAAAACATTTTATAAGGTGCTCCAATCACACCTAAAAAGATTGGTGGCGACTCCTGTTTTCGTTTTTCTCAAAGTCGATTCCCATTTTCCAAAACTTGATTTAAAAATGGTTTCAACAGCTTGGCGACTCCGCTGGGGACAATAAGAGAGTCAAGCCGTATAATTGATTACCTTTTGTCTTAATGTCAAAAATTTGAAAAATTTTAAAATTCAATCCTCTTTGCATTACATATGTTTGTATTATTGCATATGTTATATATTCTGATACGCATTGCATTTGCATAACCATTGTGGTCACACCCTTAAGTGGGAGTGAGAAACTACGCCTTCGTGAGGTCTTCGCCTCCGTGTAGGATAGTGGATCACTTTCGGGATACATCCGTACCTATGGTTTCGTGAGATTTTCATCTCCGTGTAGCCATAGGGAAATGTATTCCCCTGAACTGAACTCGATTCAAATGAGCCTATAATGGGTGAGAATCGAGGAATCTGTTGGTTCAGGTACCTCAACTTTAGAACTAAAACCTTATATAGAAAAACCGTAAAAGCTCAACTTAGTTAGAATTATACTTTAGATATTACCCTCACATATCATTCTTGAGTTTATTAATATTATGTGATACTGACTGTTTCCTTTTTTCATTGCATGTCATTTCGCATTTAAAAGGTATCGATTCACGGTCAGTTTCTAAGTTAGAAAGTTTTATTATGGAGAACGGATTTCTTGATAGAGTGGAGGGCAACGCTAACGTCCATAAATGGTCTGAGCAAACTCAGCTAGGAAAAGGGGATAGCATAACTATGGGATATATGTCGTAGCTGTCAGACTACACTCGCATCAGTGTCACGCAAAATAATTTGCAGGAGCTTAAGGAGATTTGGGATCAGTGGGGCAATGAGACCAAGCAATCATTCTGCGGTAAGTACGGATATTTGCCTTATTTGTTTGATATTCAGGTTGATGAGAACTTATTTCGAGCTCTCGCTCAGTTTTGGAACCCAGCTTACAGTTGTTTTACCTTTGGGGAGGTAGATTTAGTGCCTATTGTGGAGGAGTACACAACCTTACTTTGGTGTCTTAGATTTTAGTGTGATAGGATTTATTCTCGAGCTACTGTGTCCCAACCTTTGGTAAGAAGTTGATGACCATTACGGGGATGAGCGAGCAGTGGATCATGGCTAGAATTAAGGAAAAGTGTGAGAGTAAGTGCATTCCGTGGGGAGCTTTGAAAGATCTGATCCAGACATATCCAGACGAGGCAAAAAGGGTAGACATTTTTGCCTTAAGCTTATACGGATTGATGGTTTTCACCAAGGCCTTGGGATATGTGGATGAGGCGACCACGGATCTCTTCCATCGAATTAGCAAATGGGTCACTTCTGTTCTTGCGATTTTGGCGGAGACATTCAGGTCCTTGAATGCATATAGGAGGGCCAGTGCAGGCAGGTTTGTTGGTTGTGCTCAGTTATTTTTAGCTTAGTTCTACAGTCACTTTCGATTGATAGATAGGGTGGTTTGTCAGGTCTTCTTTGAGGATTACTCCCTGTTGAAGGACATAGCAGCTTCAACTAGGAGAGTTGATGTTCCCGAAAAAAATTGGATAGCGCTACTTGTAACCTGCGCACCAAAGGATGTGGAGTGGAGGGCTCCATGGATGATTCCTGGTGAGATTCTTTACCGATGCGGCATTTTTGATTGGGTCCCTTTATTGGGAATTTGGGGTGCCATTGGTTATGCCCCTTTGCTTGTGTTGAAGCAACATGGATTGAAACAGTTCATACTGGCAATTTACGGGTTGGTTCAGAGTGAGTTTGCGTATAGAGGAGCTGACTACAAGAGGAAGGTCAGTGAGATCTCTAATGCTTGGAACAAAACTTGTCGATTAAAGGGAGTAGCTATTAGCCCTGCTATGACTTCGGAGTACGTCGAGTGGAGAGGTAGAAGGATTAATGATAACATCCTTAAGCCAAGCGTGGAAGGAGCTCAACTGATGGAGGAATATTTGCAAGTGACGCATTCAGAGTTAGAAATTATGAAGCAAGAGTTTGAGAGAAAGAACTTGGAGCTCGAGAAGAGGATAGCAAAGCTCGAGGAAGAAAATATATACTTGAGCCTAGATGTCGATGTGCAAAATATGGAGGTTAAGAAGATAAAGAAGGAAAAGAGAAAGATAGAGGAAGATCGAAATGATTTAAAAGAACACTACAAAACGGCACAAGTATCCTTGAAGAGAGCGGGAATAGGAGGGTCTTCAGATCAGTTGCAGAAAGAGATCCCAGGGGAAAAGTCCAAAGTCAAATATTGGGAGAGGAAGTTCCAAGAGGTACAATTACGAAATTTGACCTTAGAGAAAGAAAATCAAGGGTTAAAAATTAGGGTGACTGAGCTTGGGCAATCCCTTTATCTGCAAAGAAGCCGTGATTCCACAGCAGGGGTAAAGAAGCTAAAAGGTAAAGTTGAGGAGTTGGAATCAGCATTGTAAGATAATAAGCTTTTTATCGAGCATCTTGAGGCATGAGAGGGTTATTTAAAGGGAGAACTGTGCCTCAGAGATAGAGATTACCTTATTGGAGAAGCCATAATTCAGATCCGAGAGGTAGCTGAATACGTTCGAGACTTGGCAGTACGAGCTGACGTATTAAGTATGATGCATGAGTCATCGTCGGATGTAGGTCGAGAGTTAGCCCTTTTATTAGATAGAGTTAAAACTTTGGGCATTAGGGCGAAAGCGTAATTGTAATCCATTTATATGTAAAGATATTCTTTTTCTAAATAAAGTTTTCTAAATGAGATTGAATCGAGATCGATACCTTTTGCATTCATTTGCATCTTATAGCATTTCATTGCATCATTTGCATTCAAAATTATAAAAGACCCTAATTAGTTAAAGTTATTAAAAAGAGAAAGAAAAAGAGAGAGAGAGAAGAGGGTCACGACTAAGTAAAAAAGAAGTTGAATGGGAATTAACGACATTCCCTTACATATCCCTGACTTTTGTGTCAGGAGGGATAGCTTACCTAGAGAAGGGGGTGTTTGGAAATGAAAATCATCCCATCAATGTCATACATGAGGAAGGGACTAAACAAAGAAACCTTGAGGGCATTCGCCCTTACGAACCGGGAAGTTTTTTAAACAATTGGACTGCAGAAGAACTTCCTGTAATCTTTAGTAATTTTACGGAGTAATATTCAGAACATTCTTGTTGCTCTAAAGCCTAGGAGTAATGAGATTTCTTTTGAGAAGTGGGCTCATGTTCAGACATTTTTATTTTCAATAAAACATACTTTTATTATTTATCTGAGTAAATATTCTTTCATTCTGATTCTTTTGACCTTTGACATTCTTTATAAATTTTCATTTCATGTAAATAGTCATTCTTGAATTCATTTATTCCTTGTATATTCTTTTGTGTGCCTATCATAGATCCCTAGATATTAATGACATGGGCAACGATACTACAGATTCAGAGTTCCTTTTGAGTGCTATATGTGTTTAGAGGAATCTCAGTACTTTGAAGGTGATAGAAATTGTGACTTGTTTCTAAATTTGTTGAAAATGGTTTTTACCCCATGAAGTGGTGGTAGGAAATATAGCCTTAGAGGAAGGAAAAATTGCGAAATTGGAATTAGCTGAGGAGACTAAACAAGACCTTGTTGAGACTATTATGGGAATTCAAAAATGTGGTCCAAAGAGGGCATCAGGCCGTACACAGACTCTGAAGCTTAAAATGATAGATTTTTTCTTCAAAACCAGTTTCTGACAAAGTGGATGACGGTATCATGAAAGAAGCTCTCTTAGACTTCTATACAAGTTCAGGGAAGAGGAAACCTGATCAAATCATTATTTTCAGGGATGGGGTTAGCGAGTCTCAATTCAATCAAGTTTTGATTAAGTTATTGAGGCTTGCAAGTTCCTTGACGAGAAGTGGAACCCTAAAGATTGTGGTTATTGTTGTACAAAAAACCATCATACCAAGTTTTTTCAGCAGGGATTTCCTGACAATGTGCTATATGGTACTGTCATTGACAACAAAGTATTCCATCCAAAGAACAATGATTTTTACCTTGGTACCCATGCTGAAATGATTGGAATCACGAGGTAGACCCACTATCATGTTCTCTTAGACCAAGCTGGGTTTTCGGCTGATGATATGCAAGAGTTTGTTCATTCTCTATCCTATATGTATCAAAGGAGCACCACAGCCATATTTGTTGTGGCTCCTATTTGCTACGCTCATTTGGCACCTCACGCTGGTTGGGGGCAATTTATGAAGATTAGGGATGCTTCTAAACATCATCGAGTCATGGTGGGATGTATGCTCAGAGAGTAATCTGCACCACCTCACTTTTCCAGTTGAAGGATAAAGTCAACAACTTTATTCTTGTCTGTGAGAATCATTGAACCATCTTTTGTAGGGTTTGACAAACAACGTAGAAGATCACACAAGGGCAATCCCTTTCTCATGGGTTTATGAATCAAGGTTTTTCCTCCAAGCTTTGATGGAGTCAAGAATTGAATACCTCTAGTAAAATTAAAAGTATTCATCCTAAGCAAATGTACCAAGAATGGATGACACAGACTTATGACAAAGAAGGTTCGTCCAAAAGAATTTCATAAAGGAAACCTTGAACTGAAAGAGATCCTTCCCATGCAAAAGGATACCGAATTGGGAAGGGCCATATGTTGCGAAGAGGGCTTTCTCTAAAAGTGCACTGATTTTGGCAAGAAATGGATAGGAAGAATTTATTTGATCCAGTGAATTAGGATTCGGTCAAGGAGTACTTTGCCTGAAGAAGAAGGGAAGCCAAGGTGAAAACCGGCAAAGGGCACTTTGGGACTTCTATTTCAAAAAAAAAAGAAGGAAAAAAATAAAAGAAAAAGAGAAAAAAAGAAAAATAAAAAAGAGAAAAAAAAAGAAAAAAGAAAAAATGGAGAGGCCAAGGTGAAAACCCGCAAAGGGCACCTTAAGACCAAAGGGGTTTTGAGTTGAAAACCCGAAAGGGCAGCTCAAATTTGGAAAGTCATGCAGTGACCTTGCTATACCGGATTCAACGAGAAGTGAAGTATGTTACATATCGAGGCATCAACAAATTACTTTGGATATTTTGAACACATGTTGAACTCAAAAAAAAAAAAAAAAGGGTATTCAAGGAGCTGGTGTATAAACGCTCAAGCAGCGATATCTAGGGCATCTGATTTTTTTGTCCTGTTTACTATCTTTGGATTCTCTTTCTTCTCAAAGATAGATTCTTACATGAACCTCCTTTGTTTTTTTTGATAAATCATTATCCTCAAGATCAATTTATTCGTCCTCCATTATTCATAAATTGTGTTGCATAGAAATAATAATTGATGAACTAAATATCTTTACAAACGAAGTTTTGCATATTACTCTGGAAATTTCTAGATAGTACAAGAAACTGAAACAAGACAATTGTTTAAAGAATTTCCATATTTGAGGGTCGGATGTACTCGGAGAAATTTCTTCTTCAGTCCAAAACGTGGTTGGACATTTTAAGCAATATTGATCTTAAGAAAGGATCATTTCATAAACATCTCCAGCGGGTCACAACATTTGGAGAATGGTACAATAGGACTAAATTGATTCAAAGCATACAAGCAGAGTATGATTGATACATCAAGAAGTATAAAGATAAAACTTCGATGAGGGAATGAGTGATGACGTCGAAAATAGAGGTCATATTCATAACATTTTGCATTATAACATGTCTAATTAGGAGAATTTGACTCACTTCGATCATAGCATCCTAATTATTAGGCATGAACTCATACGCATTCTACAGGTTATGTCTTTTATGGGACAATGTAGATCAAAGAAATAAGATTTGGCATCCCAGTGTTTATAGGGAAACAGATCGAAGATAGCAGATCTGACACTCCTGTGCTTACAGCGAAGCAGATTGAAGATTTCAGCATGGCATCCCTATGTTTATAGGGAACAAGTTAAAGATAGCAGATTTGGCATCCCTATGTTTATAGGGAACAGATCGAAGATAGCAGATATGACACTCCTGTGCTTACAGCGAAGCAGATCGAAGATTTCAGCATGACATCCCTGTGTTTATAAGGAACAAGTTGAAGATAGCAGATTTGGCATCCCTATGTTTTTAGGGAACAGATCGAAGATAGCAGATCTAACACTCCTATGCTTACAGTGAAGCAGATCGAAGATTTCAGCATGGCATCCCTGTGTTTATAGGGAACAAGTTGAAGATAGCAGATTTGGCATCCCTGTGTTTATAAGGAACAGATCGAAGATAGCAGATATGACACTCCTGTGCTTACAGCGAAGTAGATCGAAGATTTCAGCATGACATCCCTGTGTTTATAATGAACACGTTAAAGATAGCAGATTTGGCATCCCTATGTTTTTAGGGAACAGATCGAAGATAGCAGATCTGACACTCCTGTGGTTACACTGAAGCAGATCGAAGATTTCAGCATGGCATCCATGTGTTTATAGGGAACAAGTTGAAGATAGTAGACTTGGCATCCCTGTGTTTATAGGGAATAGATCGAAGATAGTAGATCTGACATTCCTGTGCTTACAGCGAAACAGATCAAAGATTTCAGCATGGCATCCCTATGTTTATAAGGAACAAGTTGAAGATAGTAGATTTGGCATCCCTGTGTTTATAGGGAACAAATCAAAAATAGCAGATCTGACACTTTTGTGCTTACAGCGAAGCAGATCGAAGATTTCAGCATGGCATCTCTGTGTTTATAGGGAACAAGTTGAAGATAGCAGATTTGGCATCCCTGTGTTTATAGGGAACAGATCGAAGATAGCAGATCTGACATTCCTGTGCTTACAGCAAAACAGATCAAAGATTTCAGCATGGCATCCCTGTGTTTATAGGGAACAAGTTAAAGATAGCAGATTTGGCATCCCTGTGTTTATAGGGAACAAATCGAAGATAGCAGATCTGACATTCCTGTGCTTACAGCAAAACAGATCAAAGATGGCATCCCTGTGTTTATAGGGAAGCTAAGATTTCCAGAAGAAGATGCCATTCGTTTGATGAGAAATAAAAAGGAATATCGAAAATTCGAGTGGTCAAGCCAAGCAAATGACTACTTCGAAATAACAGAAAGAAATGCAACGACTGGAGTGGGAGAGTCAGAGTCGAAAAGAGGATTCCTCACTTCTTTCTCTCATTCAAAACCGTGTATGAGATTTTCATCTCGCACGGCTCCTCGTCCGATTAATCAGTTTTTCAAAAGATTTATCAGATGTTTACAAAGAACAAATCGAAGACATAGCAGATTTGAATTTCGGATGTTTTCACACCAAAGTAGATCCAAGATAACAGATCTGGAGTCTCCATATTCGACGGAGAGCAGACACATAGCAGATCTAACCTTCAGATGTTTATACTGAAGCAGATCCAAGATGATTTGGCATCCTTGTATCTACAAGAAGAAAATCGAAGACATAGCAGGTCTGACCTTCAGATGTTTATACTGAAGCAGATCCAAGATGATTTGGCATCCTTGTGTTTACAAGGAACAAATTGAAGACATAGCAGATTTGGCTTTCACGTGTTTATACTGAAGCAAATCTAAGATGATTTGGCATCTCTGTATTGTCAGGGAACAAATCGAAGAAGCAGATTTGGCGTCTCTCGTGTTCAACGAAAGCGGATCAAAGATAGCGATATCGCCTTCCCGAGTTGCGATGAAAGCGATTGAAGCCGTCAAGAGGCCATTTAAAGAAGAACAAGGATCAAGAACTCAAGACTCAGTGAGCCCGGGCAAAATTGGTCCTTTTATAGTCTTTGCTCTATTCCTGTTACATAGCAATGAGCAAAGAGGGCAAACAGAGACACTCAATTTTGCCCGGGCCTGAAATAAGTCCAAAAACAAAATAATAAACCCCAAAAAAAACGAAGTCCAAGTTCAGTCCAGAATTACAAATATAATTTGGCCCGATCGGAATGACCCATTACTTGAAAAGATTTAAGGTCCATCTACAAGCTTGACTCATATGGAAATATAATCTTTAAGGATATGCAATCTTAGATATGATATGCAATCTTAGATATGATATGCAATCTTGAAGATATGATCTTGTAATCTTGGAGATTTAATTTGTAGATATCCTTTAATCTTAACTGTTGATGTAATTGATCTGTACTGTTGGATTTGGGGAGGTTCAACTATAAATAGAGGCCTCTCCCTTCATTGTGAAAGGACTTGAGTTTTGGGAAGCAATAAGAATTCTTGAGAGCATTCACTCAAATTTCTCTCCCTCTTGCGTTCTTACTCTCTGTGGTTTGTTCTTATTTTATTCTTCGTCTATCTTAGTTTTTCAACCTTTCCTTTATTTTAATTTCTTCATTTTTCAAATATGTATATTTATTCCTATCTTTTATACATTTGATTATGTATTTTATATATTATAATATTTAACCTTTGTTATATAGTTTATTTTCAAATATATATTTTCTATGTATGTATATATATTATATTATCATTTCATGTATTTTGAACTATTGCATTATATTTTTATAATTTGTAAATGTTCTATTTATTCATTTTTTTTAGTGTATGTCATTTATCTTATTTGTGCATAGTTTCATTTTTTTTATATGCTATGTTTAATTATTTCTTTTATGTGCTATTTTATGATATATATTGTTGTATAATTTTTGCATGTATTATGTTTTTCTTTTAGTTTACTCATTTTTTTATTTGTTTATCATCTTATATATACCCTAGTATGATTTTTTTCATTAAACGTATGTTCATGTTATTTAGTATTGTCTTAATGATATTATTTATGTTTGTATGGAAATGTTAGAATATTTTGTACATCTATGCTTCATGTCATCCTAAAATGTCATTCAAAATAATATTCCAAGGTTTTTTTTTTAAAAAAAATAAAAGGCAATGCTTGATGTTTGGAAACTTCGAGAAAGGTAGTGCCCTAACTTACTGGGTTGCGACTTTTCTCGTTGAATTCGAATAGTCAAGCACCCTTCTAAATGATTTTGAGTTTTCAAAACGTAAACAATTATTTCGAGATTTCAGAACATAGTGTCCTAACTTATTTGATATGGCGTTTTGTTGTTTCGAGATAAAAATTTTTGAAAGACGAGCTTAGTTTCGAATGTTTTAAAATGTTGCGTCCTAACTTACTGGATGTGATGTTTTGACTCGTTTGAAATAAGTGAGCCTTAATTTTCAAAATTGAGACATTCTAATTAAAAGAGGTTTGCATCTTAAAACTTTCAAATTTCCGACATTAAAGACACTTGATAATCAATTAGGTACCAATTTTTGGGCGTTACGAGGGTGCTAACCCTTCCTCATACGTAACCGACTCCCGAATCCATTTTCTCGACTTTCGTAGACCAAAATTAATGTTTTAAAACAAAACATTTTATAAGGTGATCCAATCACACCTAAAAAGATTGGTGGTGACTCCCGTTTTCGTTTTTCTTAAAGTCGATTCCCATTTTCCAAAACTTGATTTAAAAATGATTTCGACAGTACTATTATGAAAATTTTAGTATTGGTTATCTTGAGTGCTGTATTTTTTTTATTGATTCTGTTCTCTTGAGTTATGACTGACATTGAGCTTTTTAATCTCAATCTTTAGTTTACTGTCTTTTCAGATAACCAGCGATGTTAGGATTTGGGTTAGACAATCGAGGGAGAATCTCGGAGAATTTTTAATAAAAATATTTTTAAATTTAATATTGATTCTTTTTGTTATTTGGGATTGTAATGTTTTATTTGGACTGTAGCATAGGCTTTAATTTGGGATTATTTTGGCAAGCATGACATTAAGTTTTAAACCGTCTAAACTTGGAAATTTATTTACTTATGCAAGTAACTTGGTTTTTAATTAAAAATTTGACAAATATCAATTTTTCCACTCGAATATGAAAAATGAGTTTTGAAAAGTAAATAAGTTGGAAATCAACTGAGTTTTCACAAATCATCAACCTTTGTAAAGTATATTTATATTTAAATAAATTGTTTTATGTTTAAAACTCATACGTTTTTGCAAAACTAAGGGATTTTCACGATTTTATATGGAATGATAAGCAAATGGTTTTAAAAATACGTTTTGAAATCTGATGGTTTTTCTAAGCCATTTTTGTAGTCAATGTAAACTTTAGAATTTGGTCAAAACGTCTAGGCTGGGTTTGGGAGCTTACATATTCATTATTTACCATCAGCATCACAAAAAAAAAAAAAAACTTTTTATTAATAAAATGAATATTAATGTCTTTGTAAATTACAATATCATTCAATACTCCTATTAATTGTTTAGCTTTGTAGCTCCCATTTTTTTTAAAATCTATAAATAGGAGTCTTTCACAACTTGTGAGGGGATTTTCGGTGTTTTGACATTTTGATTCCCAAAGCTCTCTCTAAAACTCTCTCAACTTGTTTTTTTTTTTTTTTTTAGCCTTATCATTTGCCACATTTTCCTTTTTCCATCTTACCAACCACGACCTGTCGTGATGCTCAATGTTATCAAATCAGTTCCAGTCTTCCTCTTTGCGTGCTTTTGGTATTTCTTGTTCACTTGTTTGGAACAATTCCTCTCCCCATTTAAGAACCTTTTACACATGTTTAGCCATACCGTCTTAATAATGTTTTCAAGTATATCTCATGTAACCTAATAAACTTGAACAATCAAACATCTTGTATTAGAATTTTAAAATTTAAGTCAAACTCACTTAATTTACTACTTTTAACTTTATATTTTTGTAATAAATTATGATATATATATATATAGCTTTTGTCTCAAATGGAAAAAAAATACCATAGAATAGTGTAACATCCCTCACCTGTCTCTGTCGCCGGAATCGTATTATGTGATGCTACAATAATTAACAACACAAAAGCATGTGAATTTAATTCAAAGATTCAATAAATTATAATCAATATCTTAAACATTCAAAAAACATCATTATCATACAAATTCGAACTTAAATCGAGCTTGTGAAAGCTCTTAAATTGAATTGGAATAAAATAGGGTCTTAATTAAAAACTTAACAAAAAAAGTGGGGAAAAATCATAAAATAAGGTCACATGGTTGTGTATCCAAATCATATCAAAGACTGAAGCCGTGCAAAACAAAGTCATACGACCGTGTCGCCAGGCCGTGTAACAAACATTCACATGACTGTGTAGCCAAGCAGTGTGAAAGACTATGTCAATGTTTAACCAAAACCACAACGATCATACAGACCACACGACCGTGTCACTTGCCCGTGAGTGACACATGGTCGTGTGTTAGCCCATGTGTGCCAAAATATGCCTTTTAAATCAAGTTATACAATCGATTCTTACTTGTGTCCAAAACAAGCCTTTAACCATTCATTAGACCTGTTCATAATGCATCAAAATGGATACAAAATACAACTTATAAAACCACCCTAAGTGCCTAACCAATATGCCACAATTGACACCTTAATTCAACCATTCACAATTAAACCATTCATCATCAAAAATAAAAAATATTCATACCTGACTACCACTACACAATTAGCATTCCAAATGCCAATATTTCATCAAGTAAAGTTCACCAAAATGACCAAAAACATAAGTATCAATTCATGCCACAATAAGCCATTACACATTAAGGCTTAACGTTACACATAAATTCATACAAAATGGCACAAAGCATAATTTTCTACTTCACATTATATAATCATTTACATCTATTTATATGCCACTTATAACTGAGCCAAATGAAGCAAAAGTCTAGCAAAAGAGTTGGTGGATAGTGTGAAATCTAGAAATGATCCAATCGATTGCACGTTTTTCGATAATCTACAAGGAAGAAAAGTGAAACAAAGGTAAGCTTTCTTAAAGCTTAGTAAGTTCATATGAAATTAAACACAATGTACCTAGTAGTTCATATTTTAACTAATGAAAACAACATATAGACATATTATTCCATTGTCGCCTTACGCATTTCATGACATAACGAAATTGGTTAGTACATCATTTCATACATATAAATAACATAATATGTAACGCCCCAAAACCCGGCCTAAGAGTTTAGACCAAATTTCGAAGGTCACATTATTAATTTTTACAAAACAAGTTATCACAACGAACCGAAAGCATTGAATCGTTTACAATTCAGTTAGTAAAATTATAGTTAAGTTTGATATATAACCAAAATAAAATGTATGATTGAAAAATTTCCAAACAGATCTTGTACCATAGTTTTTATAAAACTCTACAGATCAAAAACTGTAAAACAAAACCAAAACTGAAAAGATAATTGATAAATTATCTTCAGCCGAGACTGTCCGAGACCTCCGTGTACTGAGTTCAATAGTAGAAAACGAAGCTATACCTGCAAGGGGAAATACTAAAGGGGGTGAGCTACATGAGCTTAGTGTGAGTTTAAAACGATTAAAAACAGATTTCAGAAGAGAACACCGGATGGCAGTTTAAAACAATACATACTTACATATGTAAGCAGGAACAAATACCAGACAAGGAGCCAACACCCCAACACGTAATCAGAACAGAGCACACCAAGTACACACAGAACACTTAACACACGTGTAGTTCAGACAATAGAAAACAGTCAGATAATCTTACCCCTAAATAGATGCACATGAATGCAGTCAAGTAATAAAACCCACCCATCTAGCCAACACACCTCTCCGTCCCCCAATCACACCCCATAAGAGCTGATTAAGCTCATCCAACCGAAACACATGACATAGGACCTTGGAAGGCCCATCCAACCCTACACACCACCTTCTATATGGACTAAGCCAGTCAGATATCAATACGTAGTAGAGCTGACGTATATGCAAGATGCTGATGGAATGCGATGTCTGTCTTTATCTGATCATGATGCGATTTAAATCGCGATTCAGATAATGGTACGCAACAAAGTTGACGTACGTGTGGTACAGTACATTAAACTGCTGTACAAATAAGCTTGCAGTTAAACTGCCAGATCAGAATAGAATCAATCTTCCTTCTCTTCACAACCAATCCCAAAATACTTTATGCAAGTGCGTTAATGCATTCAATCCCACAGAAATAATGAACACGTCAATTGACAATCAGACAGAAGCAGATATGCAAACACACCCAATAGATCAGATTCAAAATCACACATCTCACATAACAGTCACAGATAGCACATAAGTCAAAGCCCAGGTCAGAATTCCTAGCCACCCTGTCTAAAGATCAGCCAAGGCCGAATCAAACAGACACATTCTCAGATAAAAAACATACACAAAACCAAAATAAGTGACTTAGAGCCAGACGGCCGTGTTCTCCGATCGTGTGGAAAAACTTAGGCTATGTAGGGGTCAAAACGCCCGTGTAGAGGGAGGCACACAGCCGTGTGAATAGGTCTTGTAACTCACTATCCAAAATGTGCTAAAATAGAGAACAAGGCAGACACGGTCATGTGAGGGTTTCACACACCCGTATGCCCACCAGACACAGCCTTGTGTCCAAAACACACGCTCATGTGAGATACCTAAATCCCCAAATTAGCCACACTACTATGTGGCCAGGCTGTGTGGCACCAAAACATTAAATCCCTAATTCCCAATTATACACGCCTGTGTACCCAAGGACACGGCTGTGTGAAAATCGACTAAAATCCCTAAATTGGCCACACGGTTGTGTGGCCAGGCCATGTGGCTCCCAAATCAGCCCGGGAACCCTGATTCCCAAAACCACACGGCCATGTGAATCGGCACATGCCCATGTGGCCACCTATGTGGTCACGAAACCACCTACAAGTAGCTTGAAAATCAAGCTTTCTGGTCACTAAATCAACCCCCAATCGATGGGACTCAAAAACACACTAACTAGAGTAGATTTCCATGTCAATCAACTCTACTTTCAAACTTCGAAAACTAACTTTCGACACCAAGATTGCCACATTTTATCAAAATCAAACTTACAATTTACAAATAAAATAGAAAAGTTTCAAAACCCACACTTGATTCACGATCAAAGACGTTTGGACACCAACTTGACAACGAGCAAGCGACTCTTCAAAATCCACAAGAAACACTATTTTCAAAAAGAAAATTTAGAAGAACCAAAAACCAAAAAGAAAAGCCAATAGCAGAAGAAAGAACGTGAACTTCCCAAAAAAAATTAAAATCCAAAATAATAAAAATAAAACTAATAATTATATTTTAAAATTAAAACAAGTCCACTATAATCAATATAAAAATACATCACCCAAAATGCACACGCAAGGACTTGAACCCAAAACTCAGAGGTTCACTAACACTCACTCAACCACCAGACCAACAGGCCCATTCTGTCACTTAAACACACAAACTATTCCAATTGTGCGACCTACTCACTAACCCTTACTTAGAATCTAAAACTTCTTACCCTAAAAATTTGGGTGTTACATAATATGCATAACAACCACATTCAATTCATAGATAACATTTTCATTCAAATACATCTTTTATGTCAATTCAATTTCATACTTAGTTTTTCTCGAGGAACTATAGTAAATTAACTTCGGATACTCAAGATAACTTTGCTTACACTAGCCGTAAATAGGGACATTAACCATTACTCAATGTTGCTAACATGATGTAACACCCCAAACCTGGACTAGACGTTATGGCCGAATCTGCGTGTCACACTGGATTGTGTTTTGAAAAGCGTAGTTTCATTGTAAAGCCCGTTTTGTATTAAACTCCATTGCGGTTCCTAAGTGTAGTTAACATATCTTGTTTGTTGTTAGAAAATAGGTTGGTTTAGCAAAACATTTGTCATATTAAATTGTTATTACATTTGAAAAAAAATTATTCGTTGCGAAAGCTTTTAAAACGAGTTGTGTAACATGGTAGTTGAAAAACATTTATATTTTGAAAACCCGAGTCCTACTGCTAATAGATATAAACCAAATTAAATAAATCCCCAATTAAAAACAAAACTTAAAGCTACCATATTACATAAAATTTACCTAAATAAAGCTACTTTTACTAAAAGTCAAATACGAAAACATAAACAGTGGTGTGGCCATCTCCGAGTCCCTCGCAGCACTGACCCTCCTAAGGATTACCTGCACAGATAAGCAGAAGAGTGAGATTATGAAAACTCAGTGTGTAATCCCTAATTATCCACAGTAAATCAGGCAGTGTAAAATAGACTGGGCCTAAGCCCATATCAATGGCAATAACAGTGTGGGCCTTAGCCCATTACAGTAACGGTATCAGTGTGGGCCTTAGCCCAATTCAGTACAGTATCAGAGATGCATACAGAGATCCTACCCATTCATCCTTTACACTCCACTCCGTCCAGCCCTACACTCCATGTGGGGATAAAATCGACCCACCCATCCCTACACTTCAATACATAGCACCTAAGCGGCGATTAATGTGATTTGCAAAGAGAGTCGCGCAGAATAGGCTTATAGCCTTTTAGTACACTTCCTCCAATATCATGTATCCCACCCCATGCAATACAACATAATATACATGTACATATAATAAAAATGGCATGCTCAGACATTCATACATTACATAAGGGTATCCGTCATTTACCTCATAAGGGTATAATTGTCATATCATAGATTAGGTTCTAGGTATACTTACTTACCCAACAGTAGGTCCATAGTCATCTCGAGCGACCCGTGCAACCTTAACAGTTAAACAGTAAAAACGGGCCCAAGCCTATCATACGGCCCATATAGGCCCACACGCTCGTGTGGCCCAATAAGCCCAAATAAAGGCCTTGGCCGTGCAAACTACACAACCGGCCCAATAATCCCCACGTATTCGTGTGGGTTGCCCATGCGAAGCCTACAAGCCCGTGGGGCCACACGGCCTACTTCGACCCAACGTGGCCAAAATCGGCCTAAGCCCATGAAATCGCTCATGGGGGCCTCTACAATCGAATGCCTATGTTTTGTTTATTCGGCTCACCACACGAGCAAGCGTATGCTCGTGTAGTGTCAACAGTCGTACATTTCTAGCTTTTGCCGATTTACGCTAAAAGTAGTGTGATCACACATCTGGTTGCAGAAATGAGCAAATTAGCCCACATGCACTCCACCTAACACAACAGAAACTTCGGTTAAAATCTAACATACGCGTTTAAAAGAAACACTAACTGAAACTTGTTCCAAAAGACTACTTACTAATGCCTTGCTTGAACGAGTGTGGTTTAAGCCTGCTTAAAACGTTGACGAAAGTTAATATCAGACACTTGATGATTATCTGCATGACAAGCGAACCCATTAAACATATTGCTTACACAAAGGTTGAATATCGCATAACAACCCAAAGAATCATGGATAGTAATATTTGGCCAAGATCAAGAACCCCCAAACCAAAGTGCCTCAGTTCAATAAAATGCCAACGAATAGTGTTACCTTAGAACGAGAGACGAGAGGAAGATTTCGACCGTTCTTGGAATCCAAACAAACTCTCTCACTCCATAAGTAATACTACAACCCAAAAAAAAAAAAGGCACCATGACCAAAGAAAGAAGTGATAGAAATTGGCATTTAGGGAGAAGAGGAGAGACTAATCGAAAGAGCAGAGACAATAGGGACTTACCAACTGATGTTTAGCCAACGCAAAAGTGATCGAGTGAAAGGGAGAGAGAGAACCGAATCTAGAGAGAGATGGGAGGGTAAACCACCAAGGCTCGAGAGAGTAGGAAAGTAGAAGGGAAACGACAATGAAGACTAGGAAGAAGGTTGATGGAACAAAAAAATGTTTGGCTACAAGAACAATAAGGGCAAACAATTTGTGAAAGAGTAGTGGTAAATGAACAAAAACCAGAATAGGTAAAAGGTAATGCCTCAAAAAAACCCCAAGCAAGAATCGGCTAAAGAGATATGCAGAAAAGACCCCAACAACCCAAGACGCAAAGAAAAGTAATGGGAAGTGAAAAGAACAGAGATGGACAAAAACCAAGAGTGCACAGTCTCTAAAACATACCTCAAGCCAACTCCCCCTGCACAAACTGATTCCCTTGAGTTCCTAGAGTCCAAATTCGGCACTCTTCCCTCTCTCACCTCAACTCCCCCAATCCTCTCCTCAAATCTCTCCACAATCTCCTCCTAAGATTCTGTTACACACTCCACTCCCCTTCAAACACTCCAACTCCCCACCAGCTCCAGAGTTCCACTGCCATTCAAACACTTACATGGCATAGCAGCAAAATGAATACTCTTTGTGTGCAATAGGATTCAAACCCAGGTTTCCTAGCAGAAGCTGCATGCCCCTATCCCCTGAGCCAGCACGCTTTCTATGACTTATCCTTCCCATATTTATTTAAGAATCTCACTAACATGAGTAAAGGTTTATTCAAGCCATAAACAAAATTTTGTACCAGCCACGTCTTGAACTCCAGACCTCTCTAATACTCCTCAGGACACCCAACCACTAAAGCAAGCATACATTTATGCAATACAACAAAGAAAAATAAATACCCACATTTTTGGGGCGTTACACATGAGCTGTGGAGAATCCATAACAAATGTTGGATCTCAGCCATCGGTATGGTATCCACTATCGGTACATAGTACCTGATAAAATATAAACATTGACACATAGTGCCTAATACAACATGAACACCGATACAAAATACCTAATAATATAGTCATTGGTACATAATAGCTGATATAATGAAATCACAGGTACAAAGTGCCTGATACATTAAACCCTAATGACATGTCATTTGTATCCTAGTCATTCACTAAGTTCTCATAGGCTTTTAACTAATTTCTATATATATATATAACATCGCCTCATATAACAACATGGTCCAATTACCTTTCCATAGCATCTCTTTATTCATTCCCAACACATATAAATATCATATTTTGCATTTCAATCCTTCAATCTAAATGTCAATATTTATTTCAAACCAATCATAGAAATACATTTATACATAATACAAACGTGAATAGGTATTAATCAAAATTAACCTAGTACAAACTTATCTAACCAAAACAACAACATATACAACACCGATGATTATTCAACAATTTTTTTCCGTGTTTACCGATTGATTGATCCGTTTCTTGATTTATATAATAATTTAATTCAATTATCAACTCTAAATAACTTATAAAGTGTAAACATATGGATATGACCTTTTAATAACATTTTAAAACATTTCCCTAAACTTTTACCTTTTATTCAATTTAGTCCAAATTACAAAAACTATTATATCTTTCACAATTAGACATCATTTTATGATCCAATTTCACACACATCCTTCTAAGCCTCTCTACTATTCATATTTATAAAAAAATCATGACAATTTCATCAAAATTTGATTTTAGTCCTTAAATACAAAACTAACAAAAATCACTTTACAAATAATCATATTTCATGATAAAGCTTCAAACTTAACCATTTAACATCACAAACCTTAATAATCAACTATGGTAACTTTTCAAACTATAGCAGTATTCCATAATAGTCCTTGGGCTAGCTAGGTTCTCTCCTACCCTAACAATGGTGTTTTAGATTCAAGGAAGAAAAAAGAAGAAGAAGATGATTATAACACCCAGTAGATGGGCCTGAAAGTTATGGCATCTCAAGTGAAGAGATCGCTAGTGTATCGGTGAACTGGTGTTCGCCAAGGGTGGTGCGAATAGGGTGTTAGCTAAAAGAGTACAAGTAAGGGTGCTCCCAAATAGCAATCTACACCCAAAGTTATGGTAAGGGGGTTCACCATTTTCTCTACGAGATAAGTTCGCTAGTGTAATCACGAACTGGGGTTCACCAGGTAACTTGTGGATTGGGGTTCACTGGTCAAAGATATAGTCAGACTCAAATTAAGAAAAAGATATTCGTGTAAGTAACAACTTTCCTAAGTCAATTAGAGTATTCTAAGATTTCCAAGACTCTTAGGTCTCTAAATAAGACCCTTAAATTCTGTAAATTCTTTACTAAATATCTTATTGTCAAAGTCCATGTTTCTAGTTTAGAATGTAGCTATCAGGGTAAGTCTTTATTTTATTGGGTGTGATTATCCAGGTTCGCATTACATGAATTATGTAAGTTTTGTTCTGTTTAAGTAATATATATGTGTGTATTGTTGCAAACCAATCGGATTGTCTACCAACAAGGATAAGGGCAAAGCTAAACTTGTTTAAGTTTTCTCTTTTTTGGGGAGTGATTGGGCTTCATTATGAGTATGTTCTTTACTAAGCTTTTAAAAAGTATGACTGGTTTGGAATAATTTAAAGTAAAATAATTGCTATGATTTTCAGTTTAACTTAATATGTTTTTTAAGAATTATGTTTCCAAAACAAGTTTAAAGGTAAGTTGCTAAAAAGCTTTGTTTTAAACTACGATACTCTATTTTCAATTACGATTTGAAAATATAATTTTACCATAGTTTGTATGAGCTCCTATGTGAGCTAAGGTTTTCAAAGAATGTTTTAAGAACGGTTTTATAAGCTGTGTATCAGCAAAGCTCCTCCATGAGCTAAGGAGAAGTTGTGTATCAGTGTTGTGTATCAGCGAAGCTCCCATTGAGCTTATGGATAAATTATGTATCAGCAAAGCTCTCTATGAGATAAGGACAAGCTTTGTATCAGCAAATCTCCCTTGTGAGCTTATGAATAAGTTATGTATTAGCAAACTTCCCCTGTGAGCTTATGAATAAGCTCTGTATCAGCAAAGCTCCTACGTGAGCGAAGGATAAATTGTTATTAGGGAAGCTCCTTTGTGAGCTTATGGATAACTTGTGTTTCAGCGAAGATCTCATGTGATCTTAAGTGATGAACCTACGTACCAGCAAAGCTCCCTATGTAAGCTTAAGTGATAGTGCCCTCAGTGAGCCCAACTCCATGCGAGCTAGGTTGGATTATGTCCACCGAGATAAAGTGACAAACTAGTCTTGCGACTTTAGGTAGACTTTGTTCGTAAGTGAGAACTGGTCTTTCAATCTAAGGTGGACTCTATTCTAAGAAAGTGTTTTTGATAAAAGTAAGAGCTGGTCTCATAATTTGAAGGCGAACTCGAACTCTAGTTTTTAAAGGTTTTGTGAAAAAAAATAGGCTCATGATTTTAATGTGAACCCTACCAAGGAAGTTTTAAGAAAATTAATGAGTTTTCAAACTGATTTCTAAAAGTTATGTTTTCTGATAAAATGATGACTTGGGTCTCACAACCTCATCTGCGAACCCGGCACGTAAAACATTTTCAAGCTAAAGTTTACTACTATTTTCAAATAACTGTTTTAAGATATATTCCAAGAATTCTAATTATTCACTAAGTTCCTAATGAACTCACCCCCTCCTTTTACTTCTTCTCAAGTAAGTAGGTTGCGGATGGCATAGGAGAGGTCAATGATTGGGCAAGGACGTTCCTGAAAAGATATCAATGAACCTAGGTTAACGACAATGAGAATTTTGTTATGAGTTTAGATATGCTCATGATTTTGTGACTCTGATAATGTTGTTTAAAGATTGATTATTTTATTCTGTTTGGTTTTCTAGTTTATTACGAACCATGTTTTATGTACTTAACAATTCATAAATAAAGCTGATGTTATTAATGCATGAGAATAATGCGTTTGTATACATCTAAGATAGAGTTATAATTTAAGTTTATTTTGTACTATGTATGTTACGAGCTATAATTACATGTGAAAGCTTGTAAGGATTACTAAATTTACATGCATACCCCTAACTCAACGAATCCAATGATGCATGCGATCCCGTGTAAGTATTACTACCCTTGATTACATGCGTACCCCCTGTAGTGTTTGTTTTATTACTTGCGAACCATTAGTAAAATATACAAACCTTTGTATGTATGCATGCGAACCTGTGTATTTGTATGAGCCCTACTAAAGTTTAGTTGCCTTGCATGCATGATCCTTTTAACTACGAAACCTTTTATGTATGCAAGCCTATGCAATATACTAAGCTAGGAACTCATATGTTTTATGTTATACGAACTATGATAACGTTTGGTGACAGTCTCAGTTCTGTTGAAAACTCTTAAGTACATTGTTATAAGACATGCAAACCTACTTATGATGTTTGTGCAGCTCACATGTTTGCGTATTGTTTCCGCTGTTGTATTTTGAGTTAGCGTAACTTTTGCTAAGACTTAAGTGGTGTGTTGGAGGTTAGGTTGGGAGTTAATGGACACTTTGGTGGCTAATGTATCTCGTCAAATCTGGGTCAAAACTTCTAGGTCGAGTTTGGAGTGTTAAATTTGTTGGTATCAGAGTCAATTAGGTTGAGCTTGCCAAAGCAAGGGCAAGCTAAGTAAGTTCGCCAGAAAATGGCAAGGTAGGTTCGCTAGAAAGTGGCGAAATGTGCCTGCCAGAGTTGAAAAGGTAAGATTGTTTCTATGAAAAATTTGAAGTGCACTATTTTATGATTGTTTGTTAAGGTAGGACTAGGAATAAACATCGCTTGGGTTCAACTATATCGTTTGCAGGCCAGTGTCTCGAATCATCCTTTTATTATCTATTGACTCTGTAAGTAAGTTATGTTCTTTGCAAACAGTGTTTGTGTAAAATTTTGCTTTTTGTGTGAATAGTATATGTAAGTGCAAGATTGCCAGGTGCGAGCTGTGTTTGCAAGTATGTTTGGTATTCTGGATACCCAGTTATTTGTTTATTATCTTACTCAAGCTAGTATCTTGTGTCTGATAGAAAAAATAAGAATGCATCCTTGTAGAGTGAATGTGAACTGTGTGAATGAAGCTTCTAACCATGCAAAAGGCGGCTAGATTTTAGCTACGCAAGAGTGACACCCATGGAGCCTCTAGTTCAGACTATGGTTGGAGCTTTTCAGTGAGCTGTTGGAACCAATGTTGCACTTGTGAATCGTGGACTGCCATTGGAATATCTGCGAACTCTGGGTGGTAAGGAAGTTAGTGGTGGTCGTATAGCTAATCCCACTAAGGTTGAGAATTGACTTGAAGGTGTTGAGAAAATCCTCAAGTAGATGGCCTGCTCTGATTCGAAGAAGTTGGGATGTACTGTGTCCCTACTCACTGGCAAAGCACATCACTGGTGTAACACTATAAAATGTGGAACTACTGTTGACTGACTGACATGAGAGTTCTTCTTGGGAACTTTCAAAAAGAAGTTTATGGGAGAACTGAAATGACCCGATAGTCAGGGATGTCAGAGAGTGTATTTTCGGGACTTTGTACCCATAAATCAGACCCATAAATATTTTTATTAAATATTTATGGAGTCATATTAGAGATGAATTAAATTTTGGATAGGTAATTTGCATGAATTAGAAGCTATTATGGTACAAGGACTAAATCGCGTAAGGGTTAAAAGTTGAATTATTAGATTGAAATAAACTAAAAGGGCTAAAGTAACAATTGTGCCACTTAATAAATGATTTTGTATAGGTGGCCGGTTATGGTTAAGTGTAATACATGTATATATATTTTATATATGTTATAATATATAGTTAATAATAATAATTATTATGATAAAAGAAAGAAAAATAAGAAGAAAATGCGCGACGGTAGGGGTTTTGAAGTTCAAATCCAAATTGGTTAGTGCAATTTAGTCCCTATACTTGTAATTTTTACATTTTTGGAATCCTGATACCCAAGGCTACCCGACCCATGTTAAAATTTTTATTATTGTTCAAGATTCGAAATGTTGACAGTGTTGAGTAGTTTAAGTATTAGGGATTAAATAGATAGATTTTTAAGTTAGAAATATAAAATGAGTAAATTATGGAATTAATTGTTGTTTTGAGTAATAAGGACTAAATTATGAAAAATTGAAATTAAGGGCTCAAATTGGAAAAGAGGAAGCTAAATATAGTTAGAGTGAAATTAGTATAAAAATATAAAGCTAAATGTGAAGGTTGAAAACTAGTCTCGGTTTAGGGACTAAATCGAAGTTTAAGCAAATATAGTGTAAAATTTGAAATTTAATGTGAAATTGAAATGAGTAATGTTAGTTTGATTTAATTGTTTTATTCCATAGCTAACGTCGTACTGAAACCCTCGAGTAAAAAGAGGAAGGATAAAATCGACGTTGAATAGCTCGGAATTCACTGTTTGTGTTTTTATAATCCGAAACTAAATAGTAGATTGTTGCATATTTAATTATTTACATCTGGTGAGCATTTAAGGTGAGTACTTGGCACTTGAGATTGAATTGAATTTAAAGTGGATTGGAAATAGATTGATTTTGTATATTATGAAATATGTTGATTATATGAATATTGAATTGACTATATGTGATAATGTGTATATATGCAAAATTGAGACATTGATTATATTGAAAAGTGAAATGAAATCCTATTAACTATTCGAGCTGATTTGAATATTGATGGCATGCCATAAGATAGGAAGAGTTCAGGGATAACTTCAACCTCGAGTTGATGAGGCACTAGGTGCCAATTTGCTTCGGTTTAACCGATGAAACACTGTGTGTTAATTTATATAACACTGGGTGTAGTTATTACTTCAGACTTATCCGATGAGGTATTGGGTGCCAAACTGGTGTGTTAATTGGATTCGTGTATCCGTCTGAGTCTGAGTCGTGTTAATATGGAAAATAAGCAATAAAATTGATGTGTTCGATATTGAAATAATATGGTTGAGAAATGGAGATGAGATGAGAAAATGTTGAAATTTTAATGATGAGAAATGAAATATGAAATATTATATTGTTGTGAATATGGATTGAATTATGAGAAATGAGATATAAAATGATGAAATGAGATGTGGAACTTGAAAAGAATTCAAGTATCGAACAAAGAGATAAATCATGTCATTGTATGAGTTATAATATGCAAATGATATATGAAATGCTATTAATATATGTTTGAACATGTGAAAACCTTAGTAGATATGAATAAGGAATGAGCAAAAATTATACTATTGAATTGAAACACATGAACATAGCTTACTTGTTGCATATTTCATCTTAATTACTTATACCAAGTTTATTTTATTCGGATTATAGAAATACCATTGAGTTTTACTCAGCGTGTGATTTTGTTTTTCGTGCACAGGCTAGGTACTGTTTGACTTATCGCCGACTCAATATCAAATCACAAATCTCAAGCTCAAGTGTGGTGATATCTTCTTCTGTAATCGCCTGTACCTAGGGAGTCCTTGTTGATATGTTTATAATGATGAATTTTGGTTTTTTAGTTAAATGATGTTTATATGCATATATGGTTATGGTTAAAGTTAGGTTTTGGTATGAGTTTTTAGTTTTAAAGCTTGATATCCTCAGTAGTTAGATGTGAGTTCAATATTGAAAAATTTGGTATGGATGAAAGCCTTGAATGGTTGATGCAATTGTTGAAATGTTTGAATATATAAATGTGGTACCAATGAGGGTACATTGGTTAGGCATATTAGGTGATTGTTTTGGACATATTTTGAGTATGTTTAATTGTGTTTTGGATAGTTTAAATGGTTGGTAATTGAGTTGCTTAGTGCTCAAGAAAGTAGGTAATGGTAAAATTGAGTTTTAAGGTACTTTTAGGTGCACACAGCCTAACACACGGCTGTGTGTCACACATGGGCGTGTGACCCAATTCAGTGAGTTGCAAGAGCAGAGACACGAGCGTGTGTCTCAAGTCAGTGAGTTACACGGGCTGGGACACGGCTGTGTGTCCCAACTTCAAGAGTCACATGGCCTAGGGCATTCAACATGGCCGTGTGTCCCCTATTTTTGAGAAATTTCAAAAGTAGCCTTAAACCTTCAAAATTATTCCAAATTAGTCCCTGCCTATTTTTAAACTATTTTTATGGTCCTGTAGACTCAAAATAGGGGCTGTAAGAGTAACTTTTTCTCTAAATTGGAATGGATTAGCAAACCTAAATTAAGTGCATTCTACTAACATCATCGAAGATAAAGAAAATAAATAGTTGATGTATGGACTTATACTCTGATGCTAATAATTGGAATAGTTTTGTTATGTATTCTAACTTCTAGCATTCATGAAAGGATAAATAGTTATAAGAGTGTAGACAGTGGAAAACAAAGTTTAGCATTATATAGCATGATTTATTATTTGATTGTATAAGATTCTAGTATGAAAGTATTAGATTGTCGTGACCTGCCCCTGTATATTATAATGTTAATGGCTAGCTTACATGTTTAATTATGATTAATTATTTGTTTTGATTTGTTAGTAATGCCTGTGACCCTAATTTGACGATGGAGATGGGTTAAGGGTGTTACAAGAACGATATTTAGAGGCTCGCAAATGAGAGTTCATCAACCTGAAGTAAGGTGAACTGACAGTGGCTGAGTATGAGACTGAGTTTATGTGGTTGAGCCAATATGCTAAAGAGATGGTCTCGCTGAGAAGAACCATTGTCAGAGGTTTCAATTTGGAATGCATCTTGAAATCCAACTCTATCTGGTAACTCATGACATTGTAAACTTCAATAAGCTAGTGGACAAAGCAAAAGCCATTGAAAACATTAAAGCTCTTCAAATAGAAAAGCAATTTTCTAGATAGATCATTTGTTTCAGAAGAAGGACACTAAGGAAAAGAAAGAGGGTTCGCATGAGTCTGTAAACTGGTTGTATTATTAGCTCTATGAAAGAAATCATCTTGGAGAGTGAATCAAGAAGATTGGAGGGTGTTTCAAGTGGGTTTTGAAGGTCACTTTGTCAATGATTTCCTAAAATGAAAAGAGGGTTCACGAGCTCAATATGTGAACCCTACTTAGGTGCAAGCTGGTACTTGTGGTCGAGAAAGAAGAAGAAGTGGTGAGACAAGGCTAGTTGGGTAGCGAACTTTGGCCCATACTATTGCAACTTAAGAAGAAGAGTTAAGAGGCCTCGCACGAGTCTACACAATGAAAAAGCCATATGAGCAAGGTGCCACTAATGTTATTATAGGTACCTTCACCCTGTGCACTATTCCCTTATTTTCCTTGACTGACTTTGGTTCAACACACTCATATCTCTTAAGTGAATTTGCTAGTGAGTTGAGAATAACGGTAGAAACCATAAAAATGGTGTGACTATCACCAATTCATATGGGGACAGTATGTTACTTAATAGAGTGTACCGTCGATGTCTACTAGAGGTTCAAGGTCAAGTTTTCTATTCGAACTTAATGGAACTTCCATTCTATGGGTTCGACGTGATTTTGGGAATAGACTGGATGACTGAGCACAAAAACATAATTGATTTTAAGCATAAAGAAGGCACTCAATAAAGTTGTGAAAGCAAAGAAATGGTGATAGTAGGAAAGCAAGTTCGAGCAATGCCCAACAAGCCTCGATGTTGAAAGCAGAGAGAATGTTAAGCGAAGGCTAGGAAGCCTATCTTACATTCGTGATGTGTACATAGGATGTGATGAAAGGGGTTTGTGAGGTGTGAACTATTCAAGATTTCCTAGACGTATTTCTAACAAACCTCCTAGACTACCTCCAAACCGCAAAGTGGAGTTTGCCATTAAGTTGTACCCTAGTAGTTCACTAGTGTCTACCACATCGTATTTCATGTCACCTAAGGAAATTAAGGCGTTGAAGATTCAACTTCAGGAGTTGTTGGACAAAGGTTTTATCAAACTAAGTGTATCACCTTGGTGTTCGCCAGTGCTATTAATGAAGAAGATGGATGAGAGCATGAGGATGTGCATCGATTACAGACAGTTGAATAAATTGACTATCAAAAACAAATACCTATTGCCACGAACCAATGATTTATTCAACCAGTTGTGAGGAGTGACTGTGTTATCAAAGATCAACTTGCAATCTGGTTACTAGCAACTGAAGGTAAAGGAATATATTGTGTCGAATGCAACCTGTAAGATGAGATATGGGCACTACAAATTTTTGGTGATGCCCTTTGGTTTGATGAATGCACCTGCTATTTTATGTTCCTGATGAATCAATTATTTCAAAAATACTTGGATTGATGTGTCATAGTATTTATTGATGACATTTTTGTGTATTCATGAACTAAGCAAGAAGATGATACATATCTGTGAACTGTGCTACAAATACTGCAAGTGAAACAACTATTTGCGAAGTTTAGAAAGTATGAGTTTTGGCTAAAACAAGTTGCTTTTATAGGGCACATAATTTTAGCTGGAGGAGTTTGTGTACCCAAAGAAGATTTAAGCCATTATGAATTGGATATCGCTAAGGAACATGATTGAAGTACGAAGCTTTTTAGGGCTCATAGGTTACTATCGTAGGTTTGTTGAAAGGTTCGCCAGTATAGCAGCACCCTCGACAAAGCTGCTTTAGAAGAGAGAAGAGTTCGTTTGGACAAAAGAAAGATAACAAAGCTTTGATAAGCTTAAAAAGATCCTCACTAAAGCACCTGCGTTGACACAGCTAAAACTGGGAAAGGAGTTTGTGGTTTACAGTGATGCCTCTCACACAGGGCTTGGATGCGTACTAATGTAAGCAGGGAAAGTGGTAACAATGGTGTTTGTATTGAAGGTTCATGAGTGTATGTGATATACTAAGTTGCAAACTCATATGTTTAATAGCCTCGGATGTATGATCCTTTTAACTATGAAGTCTTTTATGTATGCATGAACCCTACTAAAGTTTAACAGCCTTGCATGCATGATCCTTTTAACTACAAAGTCTTTTAAGTATACGAGCCTATGTGATATACTAAGCTGTGAAGTCTTATGTTTTCTATTATATGAACTATGATGATGTTTGACAAAAGTCTAAGTTGTGTTAAGAACTCTTAAGTACATTGTTATGAGACATGCAAACCTGCATATGATTTTGTGTAGCTCGCATGTTTGCTTATTGTTTCTACTATTGTATTTTGAGTTAGCAAAAATTTTACTAAGACTAAAATGGTGTTGGAGGTTAGGTTGGGATTTAATGGAGAGTCACTTCGGTGGGTAATGTAGCTCGCCAAATCCGAGTCAAAATTTCTAGGCCGAGTTTGGGTTGTTCCAATGATGACTTGGTTTCTTTTGTTTAGGTTTATTATTTACTTAATTACTAAATTACCCTTTAATTTAACTTAAAATTTCATTAATATTCATACCACAAATTTCTACTATAAGCTAATATGGCCTAATTGCCACTTAAAACCTTACAATCATGATTTTATAATCATTTAGCACATGTAATTTAATAGTGATTAACTTTTGTAGTTTTTAAGATTTAGTCCTTATACCATAATTAGCTATTCAAACATCAAAATATTCAGACTAAATTGTGATATGACACTCTAATGACCTCGTAAATATTAAATAAATAATATTTACTGACTCACTTATCAAAATTTTGGTCCTGAAACTACTGTTTTCGGCACCATTGAGAGCATGTTACAACTCTCCTTCTCTAAAAGAATTTTCGTCCTCAAAAATCTTACTAGAGAAAAGGTTTGGGTATTGCAATTTCATAGTTTCTATCGATTCCTAGGTAGCTTCCTCGATACTGTGACATTGCCATAGAACTTTCACTAAATCTATTCGTTTATTTCTTAATTCATTTTTTTACAAGCTAGAATTTTCATCTGTTCCTCGCTGTACATCATATCAGGCTATAATCCTATTTCAACTAACCACATGGGATGGAACAGATTTGTACCGTCGCAAAATCAATACGTGAAAGACATTATAAACCTTTTTTAGTTCTAGCGGTAATACCAAACGATATGCTACCGGCCTTAGTCTCTCGAAAACCTCGTGCAAACCAATAAACCTCGGACTGAGTTTCCTTTTTCAGCCAAAACGTAGAATTTTCTTCCAGGGCAACACTTTTAAAAATACTTTATCGCCAAATTGAAATTTGATGTTTTTTGTTTTTAAGTTGGCATACGATTTCTGATGATCTAACACTCCTTTCAACTTTAGTTTCTATGATCAATTCTATTCCGGTTTCTTTCACTCAATTCTGACCAGTACATTGGAGTTCTGTATATTCATCTTTATAAAGCTTCAAATGGTTCCATTTTATTATTGGACTGATAGCTATTATTATAGGCAAACTTGACGAATGATAGATATTTCTTCCAGCTATCTTCAAACTTGAGAACACAACATTATAACATATCCTCCAATATCTGAATTACTCACTCTGACTGTTCGTTTATTTATGGGTGAAAAGTTGTACTAAAATTAAGCAGAGTGTCCAAAGCCTCGTGCAGTTTATTCAAAAGCCTTGAATTAAACCTTGAGTCTTTATTAGAAATAATGGGCAGTGGCACACCATGCAATCTGACAATATTAGAGACATACAACTCGGCTAGTTTCTCGACTGAAAAATTAGTTTTAACGGTAATAAAATGTGTTGATTTCGTCAATCTGTCCACAATTACCCAAACAAAATCTATCTTTTACAATGTTAAAGACAATCTTGATACGAAATCCATTGTAATTCATTCCTACTTCCATTAAGGAATTATAATAGGTTTTAGCAACCTTAAAGAAACCTAGTGTCCAGCTTTCACCTGTTGACACACTGGACATTTCGATACAAACTCAGAAATCTCATGTTTCATTCCTGGCCACCAATACATCTGCTTCAAATCACAATACATTTTATTACTGCATGTATGTAACAAATAGACATTGTTATGAGCTTAGTTAAGAATATTATGTTTCATCTTTGAATCAACAGGTACACACAACCTGAACATCATTTTAGTTTGGCTAACAAATTTGAATCATCATTTTTAAAATTTTGAATTTTCTTTAGTAACAAAGGTTGAGCCCTCAGAACAGCTAGTATAGATCTATCACGTTCAAACTTCAACCGAACATTCATCGACTTCAAAGCAAAAAGAGATTTCCAGCTGAAGGTATCAGCAGCAACACTAACTTTACCTGGATGATAATCTATTACTATATTGTAGACTTTCAATAGTTCAAGCCATCTTTGTTGCAACAAATTTAGCTATTTTTAATTCATTAAATACTTCAAGTTCTTTTTTTCAAAAAAAAAAAAAAGAGATAAAAGTCAACTCAATTAATCAAATCATTTAACACCAATGCATGGATACTTTCAGGATAATCCATCACAAAGGTCTGGTTACAAGAATTATTAATGGCCTTTTTACCAATAAAATTTTCCACTCTAATACAATTTCGAATAATCTAGCATATAGAAACACAATCAAATTTTTCCAAAGATGTAACGCCCCAAAATTTCTAATTTCGTTATTGTGAAAAAATGACACAAATATCTGTCAGCTTTAGTGTTTATGTGTTCTGGGAGTGTTTGGGAGGTCCCAAGTTCAAGCCTTCGCTTGGGAAAATTTTGGTATTTTGAATGAATTAGGCCTTACTCTTGTTCAGTAGGCTTTTATTTGATTGTTGGTAAAAATATATTAGAATGGGCCTGCTGGTCTGGTGGTTAAGCAGAATGTTAGTGTGTAGGAGGTCCTGTGTTCGAGTCCCTACTTTAATTTTTGTTTGAGGTGTGTGGCGTGGTGGAGTTCAAACTAAACTAGACTGCTGAGTAGTTGTGTTTTAGTGGGTTAATAGGGAGTGTTTTTAGGAGAAAATTGGGTAGAAGTTATCAAAATAAGATTTTCTTCTTATTAGTTTTGTATTTTCTTTTTTCCCAACAAATTTTCTGATGTTAGATTTTTATTTCTCTGCCGTTTCTTCTCCCTTCTTGTTCACTTTTGGTTTTTGTTCCCCTTTGGCCAAATCTTGTTTCTTTTCTTTCCGCTCTCTTTTCGTTTTCTTGATCGGTTCATCTCTTGCTCTATAGCCAAAATTCTCTTCTCTTTTCCCTACTCTTTTTGTTTATGTATTTTTTGCGAGTCATCTCTTTGGGTGCAACTTTCGACTTCATCTGTCTCGATAAGTGTAATTTCCCCCCTTAGTTATCGTATTTCGATTAGACAATTAACAAAGGGTTCGTTCTACTCTCGTTTAGGTGTTGTTCAAAGGTTTTAAGCAGATATTCCAGTGTGTGGAGACGACTGGTTGTCGAATTTGCCGTGGTAAGTTTTCGAATCGTCGTTGGTTTAGTTTCTCGAGTTTTATGTTGGGGATATTTAGTTTGATTGAAGAATCAAGTGATTAATTAAGGGATATATTGGTCAAATATAGGTTTTTGAAGGCTCGGGTTACTTTGCACAGTGAATCGATACTAGGTGTGTACCCGAAACGCAGAAAACGGGATTTGGCGAAAATAACAGGTGAAGTCTAGGTGGATTTTTCCTGAGGTATTGTCATAAATCAATCGTTTTTCCAAAAGTAATTTCCCAATTCTATTTTCTACAATTTCTTAGTTTAGTTAATTAGTTAATTACAACAAACCCTTTTACTCTTAGGCTAGATAATAAAAAGACAGTCACTACTAGTACTTTTAGTTCCTTTGGGTTCAACAATCCAGTCTTGCTAGAGCTGTACTACTGTTCGATAGGTACACTTGCCTACATCGTGATAATAGTTAGTTTCAAGAATGATTAATTATAAATTTATAAAACTTATCACGAAAAATCACGATCAAGTTTTTGGCGTCGTTGCTGGTGAACTAAAATATTAGGAATACTTAATTTTTATTACTTTAGCCATTTATTTTTCTGACAAATTAATTTTATTTTTATTTTTATTTTACTAATTTTCTTTTTCTTCCTTCTGGCAGGTTCTAATAGTTTATGACTAGAAGAAACCCGTCGGGACCATTACTTTTTGACGAAGAAATTGATCGCACCGCTCGTAGAAATCGACGAGAAATAAGGCAAAGCCTAAGATACATAGAGGAAGAGCAAGAGGATGATATCTCAACTACAACCCAGGAGATGGCTGAAAATCAAGAAAATCAGCTACCTCCTGCGATACCCGCTGATCTAGCAAATCAGAATCTTGCTCCTCGTACTATGTATGATTATGCTAAATCTACTTTAACAGGAACTGAGTCAAGTATAGTTAGGCCTGCTATTGCTGCAAATTATTTTGAACTGAAACCTAACACGATTCAAATGATACAACAATTTGTTTAGTTTGATGGTTTGCAGGATGAGGATCCCAACACTCACTTGGCAAACTTTCTGGAGTTCTGCGACACATTTAAAATTAATGGCATTTGTGATGATGCCATTTGTCTTCGGTTATTCCCTTTTTCATTGAGGAACAAAGCTAAACAGTGGTTGAACTTGTAACACCCTAAATTTGGGCCTAGAAGTTTTGGGCCTTAAGCATGGGAGCGGTTGAAGGCAGCTTATAATATTTTGTTGTGCATGTAAATTTCGTTAATGAAGGCTTGTTTTAGTGGTTAAGTGTGCTGATAAGTGTTGGAGAAGTCTTGGGTTCAAACCTGGACTCTAGCAAAAATTTTGGTTTAAGGTGAATCTAGCCCTAGGTGTAGTAGGTAGGCCTTAAGAATATGGTTGGAGAAATTGTGACATAAAAAGCCTTGTGGTCTAGTGGCAAAGTAGCGCCACATAAGAGGCAGGAATGTGGTGTCATAGAATTGGCAAGGAGGTCCAGGGTTCGAAACTCATGGCAATCAAAGAGCATTTATTTTGCTAACAGGGGGCGGCAAGAGTTGGTGTTGAATTTAAACTCTGATGATGGAGGGATCCCACATCGGGAAGCTAACATAAGAGTGATGTGAAGCTGGCTTTAAATAGGGAGAACCATGAGGAGTTCTTGGCTGAAAATAACAAGGGTCAAGGTCGGCCAGTGAGAAGATGGGGGATAAGCTTCACCGTCGAGAGGGAAATAGCCCGGATCACCAGCTAAGGCCCCTAAATGACCGTTCAGTGATAAATAAGGTAGGGGTGCAGAGACAGCCATTTCGCTTTATGGCATGCTCGTTTGGGTTGGGCGTTGGCTAAGAGTGCTCGGAGCGTGGATTAACTCCAGTCTCCTATTAGGTGTGTATTTCTCACTACTCTAGCTGTAGGATGGCTACTTCGGGCCGCGATGGGCCAAAAAGGGCCATGTGGGCCCAATGGGCCTACGGGCCCAATTGGATAAGTTGTTTGATTGTGTAGTAAATACTGGGCTAGGCTAGGTGAATCTCATATCTGTGGCTAGATTTGGGCTAAAAGGGCCACATGAGCGTGTGGGCCCATTTGGGCCGAGAATAGGCTTTAGGCCCATTCGTATTGTTATCCATGTTTAGAATACTTTAGTTTACCAAATTACTAAAATACCCTCGACTTGTAAAATTAGCAAAGTACCCCTGATTTATAGAATTACCGTTTTACCCTCGATTTACAAAATTACCAAAATACCCCTGGTTTGTAAAATTACCAAAATACCCCTGGTTTGCAAAATTACCAAAATACCCCTGGTTTGTAAAATTACTAAAATACCCCTGTAGGGTAGAATTACTAAAATACCCCTGTAGGGTAGAATTACCAAGATACCCTTGTGGGGTAAAATTACCATTTTACCCCTAAGGTGTTAAATGACTATTTTGCCCTTATAGGCAAGTGACTGACTTGGACTGTGTGGTTGACGGATTTGATTGTGAATATATAGATGACTTGAATGTGATTGTTTGATTCAAATATGGGTATAGTATTCTGATTCTGTATGTTGTATGCCATGACATGTATATCTGTTACATGAGATATTGATATACATGATATGACATGATATGCACATGATATGTTATGAGATGCACATGATATGCTATGATATACTCATTATATGCATGGGTTGGGTTTTATATAGGAGAAAGTGCGAAAAGGGCTTTGCCCCAGTTTACCAAAAAGGCTTTGCCCCAGTTATTAAAAGAGGCTAGGCCTCCAATTATATGATAATGCAGCTATGCTGCCAGTGGAGAGTTTGGTTGGGTGGGTTACGTTATTCCCCACATGGAGAGCTTGGCTGGTACGAGTGGAGAGTAGCGGATGGTGGGTTGAGTAGTCTCCCTAAATGGGCTTGCATACATTCATTGATATTTCATGTGAAATTGAAATGGGCCTATGGGCCATACCGTTTTCAGTAAAGGCTTCGGCCCAGTGATATGATTTATGAAAAGGCTTCGGCCCAGTAACCGTTAAACAAAAGGCTTCGGCCCAGTATGCGGATATTAGTTGGGCTCTGAAAGGGGCTTGTTGCACACTTAGTTTTCGTAAACTCACCCCGTTTATTAACCTTTCAGGTAATTTCCAGCCTTAGACGGATCGGAACTGCGAGGGGCTCGGAGGAAGCCGCACATACTGTTTATGTTACAGTTTTGATTATTACTTTTAAATGTTTTTATGTGGGTTGTAGTAAAGCTGTTGTAATTTTCTAGATTTCTAATTTGGAATTTTATTTATTGTTCTTATAATTGCTAGTATTAGAACACGGTTTTCCAAAGTAACTACTATTTTCAAAACATCATGTATTCGCAATTGTTTTTTTAAGCTTCCGCAACTGCCAAGATTTTCACAATTGTTAAGAATGTTATTCAGTTGAGGTTTTCTAACAAGGTTTAAAAAGGGTATAAGTTTATAATTATTAAGAAGGGTTTTTAATGGAAACATGGTTTTCGAAAAACACTTCAATGTAACATGCCAGATTCGAGCCAAACTTTCAGGCCGGGTTTGGGGTGTTACAGAACTCGTTACCATGAGGGTCCATCACTATTTGGGAACAAATGATCGAAATTTTTTTATAAAAGTATTTTTCGTCGACAAAAATGGCTAAATTACGGCTCCGTTTGGTAACATGTAAAACCTTTTCCGTAAAAGGTTTTCAGGCTTTTCTGATGTTTGGATGGCTGAAAACAATTTCCTACCGAAAAATATTTTACAGAACACGGGAAAATCAGGTGTTTTTTTTAGGAAAATGTCTTACCCTTTTGAATTTGGTAAGACATTTTCCGGAAAATGTTGCTTCTTCTTCCCTTTCCCCTTCCCCTTCCCCTTCCCCTTGGGTTGCAAATCAGTGCCATTGACAATAGTTTGGTCAAGGACCTTTTCCGATTCCTCCTTCATCAAGGTAAAACCCCTTTTTATTTTTTCTACACCATTTTCTAATTCTAATCATTCTTTTGTTGTTCATTTATCTCTGCTCTCTCAAATGATATTTTCCCTCAATTTCACCTTTTTTTTTTCTTTTTTTTTTCATACTGAATTGATAGGCTTAAGGTTTGTGAATCGCGTTAGTTCCACAATGTAAAACGTTCAAAGAAAGATCCTCGTTTTGTTTCAAAGGCTATAATAATCTTATGTCTTACCATATTTAAATCGGTTTTTGTGATTGTGACGACTTTTTCTTGGATTTGATTGATGATCCGTGTGTTTCATGCCTCTGTATTTGGAAAGACAAGATTGTAAGGGATTTTACGGGACTTAAGCATGAAACCAATTACTCGTTAGTGCTAATGTTTTTGCTCGATGTTGTCCAAATGATGATTTTTAAGTCATTTTAAGGATTTAATTGTCTCCCTGTTGAATAGAAACATCTAAGATTCTTACTTGGCTTTAGTTGCATTTACAAATAGTTTGGTGAAGGACCTTTTCTGGTTCCTCCTTCATCTAGTTTTTTAAATTCTATGTTCTTGGATTGACGGGAGCAAAAGTTCTTGATCGAAGTTGTTCTTATGGTTCCTTGCTATTCTGTAGAATCGATGAGTTTATTTGTATTAGTTGAATGGAAGCATTTGAATCTTCCAGTTTTATCAACCTATTCATCTAACAGCTATGCCTTCGAAGTTTGAGGCTGATGTGCTTAAGTATTCTGTTTTCCAGCCCCTTACACCCCAGTCATAAAATTGATGGAAATAAATGAACTAAAGAAATTGCGAGGAATATATTTGTCCATTGACTTCATTTCATTTAATTTTATTTGAACTCTTTTGATATAGGATTTGGCATTTGATCTGTCCATTTCTGCTCTTTTGGGAGATAACATCTACAACTTTGGAAAACTCCTTGCTCATCCAATTGTAAGCACATATTTATAAGTTTCTTAAATTCACTATATATTGCAACTGGTCCAATTGTTATGGAGATGATCGATGCAGTCTTGATTAAGAAAATGTACTTTTAATTGCACAAAGATAATGTTCATAGGCCTCGTTTATGATACTCATGTTAATGTATGTGGAGGTTTAATGACTGAAAAGTGCCTGCTATTAAGAGCCTCTTTTCGTTTTGCATTTCTTTTCATGCTATTGCAATTACATGAATACATTCTTATTTTTCATTGTGTTGGATTGATTTAAAAGGGAGTTTGTGTGTTGTAGTTTTTTTTCTTTTCTTTTTTCCTTCTCAAAAGATGAGTTTTTATTCCAACTCAAAAGATGAGTTTGAGTGATCAAGCCTTCTATCTGCTCACTTTTATTGCTTGTGCAGTATGGTTTTAAGGCTTTACAGTTATTGTGTACTATATATGTGTGTATGTGGAATTTTAATGCTATATATGTATGTATGTGTGTGAGAGAATATTTGATTGATAGTCTCATTACTTGGAAGGTGTGCTAAATATGTTCAGAAAAACAAATTTTTCTTTAATGTTTTGAGATTATTTAGTGCTTATTTTGAGGTGGTTTAAGGGCAGTTCTTGGTTTTGGGCATGTTTTATGTGAGTGCTTCTTATTGCTTAATGGATATTTTCAAAATTTGATAAGCATCTTTTGTTTGCATGTATTTTATAAATAAATATATATATATATATATATATATATGAAATTGATGTTTGATAATGTTGGAATTGTAACTTGGTAATAGTATGTCGTTCCCACTATTCAATTTCTTCTTTAAAGCCCTCCAAGTACACATAAAAACTTAGAAAAAATTGAACTTACTCGTGTTAGAAACATATCCGTATCCTACACTCATGTTCGAGTCTTAGTAACATGTCTTAGTAACATAAGATAGTCTATACTTTTCTCATGTATCATTTCTTTTTGCATTTGTTGATTATAGTTTCACTGTTATGATCAGTTTTTTACAGTTTGTTGGATGCATATGGTATTTGAACAATTGGTTGGATAATTTTTATTTTTTGCAGTTTTCTTTGGCTTGTTACTGCAAATCAAATAGAATCTTTCGATAGGCAGGCAGTCGTAAAAATTCAAGTGTTGTGCATTGGTATTAAGTACTATGTTTGGTGTTTCAATTTTCTATATTTTTGGACTGGTTGACACCAATCACTTGGATACATGCAGGTTTCTTTGGCATTTACAAGTCTGGTCATTGCAGCTGTTGGATAATTGGATGGGCAAAGTACATAACGCTTGGTTATCAATTGAGGCTGAAACACCTGATCTCGTTGCATCATGAATTTTTTCTCCGTTCCTTTCGCCATTGTAACAATTTCGTTATTTGTTAAGGGCAAGAAAAGGGAAAGTGAAATGATGAGCAATGGGGATAGAGATAAGCGTTAGTCATTTGCAGGTAGAGCCATCTTTGTATGATTCCTTTAGTAGGTATTGCTTGATCCTTAAATCTTTGTTCTGAAAGGAGCGGCTCATGTACTAAAATTTTCACTTTTTGGCATTTGTTGGATCTACAATGGCACTGGAATGCCTGAGGATATGGTTAAAACAGCAAACATCATCCTTATCTTTTATTTTGTATTGGGATTTTTCATTAGATACAATCAGATATGATCCACTTTTATGTGGATGAAAGTGCATTTTCATTTCAGATTAGATATTTTTCTGCATGATCTATATATTGTTTGGCTTCAATACATTACTAGACGAGTTGTTGCTACTTGGTTATTTAACTACA
Source organism: Gossypium anomalum (assembly GCA_025698475.1). NCBI lineage: Eukaryota > Viridiplantae > Streptophyta > Magnoliopsida > Malvales > Malvaceae > Gossypium > Gossypium anomalum. Next base: position 14,723,296 of record CM046960.1, read on the forward strand.
AATATGTTGATTAGTTTTTACCATTTACATGTGATGTGATGTGAATGAATCTTACAAGATGATTGCCAATCTTGAACAATTAAACCATGTAATTGATATATTTAATTTGATTTATTTAATAAATAAATAAATCATTACAATATATGTAAAAATAATTTAAAATACAATTTTTCAGGAAAATATTTTCAGGAAATTTGTCAAACAACAGAAAATATTTTACACAGATTTATCCAAACACCAGAAAAGTAATTCATTTTCAGAAAAGTAAATCATTTTCCAGAAATCATTTTCCAGAAAATATTTTACTGGCAAACAAACGGAGCCTACGTAATGATATCTCTTCTTTTGTGCAGATGGATTTAGAAACACTTTACAATGCATGGGAGAGATACAAGGACCTACTGCGAAGGTGCCCTCACTATGGGTTACCTCTATGGCTGCAAGTTTCAATGTTCTACAATGGTGTGAATCCCTCGACAAGACAGATGATTGACGCAGTCGCTGGTGGAACCATCAATAACAAAACACCTGAAGAGGCTTACAAATTTATTGAGGAGATATCACTGAATAACTATCAGTGGCAAGTTATGAGGACTAAGCCAACTAAAATAGCAGGCGTTTATAACGCCGACTCGGTTACTATGCTGTCAAATCAGGTAGAACTTCTAAACAAAAAGATTGATGGTTTACTTGGTTCTACACAAGTTCATCCAGTAATGCAATGTGGAGCAAGTAGAGGTGGATCGAGCAATTCAGAATATCAACCCTATGGCTACAACATGGAGAATGAGCAATTAAATTACATGGGTAATAATCCTCGATCTCAAAATAATCCTTACAGTAATACTTATAACACAGGTTGGAGGAATCACCCAAACTTCTCATGGGGAGGTCAAGGAAATCAGAGACCACCACCACCCTCAGGCTTCCAGCAGCCACCTTATCAATAGGAAAAGAAATCGAACCTTTAAAAAATGCTATCCAAATTCATCTTGGTGTTAGAAGCTCGTTTCCAGAATATCGAGACAGCACTTAAAAATCAACAAGCGTCGATCCAAGGGCTCGAAACTCAGATAGGCCAACAGTCCAAACTAATCTCCGAACGACCACAAGGTAGCTTACCAAGTAATACTGAACCTAACCCAAGGGAACAACTCAACGTAATTAATGTACAAAGTAAATAAGGATTCGTTGAGCTTGAGCCAGGACGCAGGCAAGAAACTGTAGTGAGCAAAGGTAAAGGTGGGGTAGGTCATAATGAAAACAAAACAGTGAGTGTAGGATATAAACCTCGAGTGCCATATCCCAAAGCGACAAGGAAAGACCGCTCAGATGAACAATTTGGTAAATTCCTTAAACTTTTAAAAAAATTACATATCAACTTACCATTTATTGAAGCTCTCTCGCAGATGCCAAACACAATGAAATTTTTAAAGGAGCTTTTAGCAAATAAGTAGAAGTTGGACAAGGCGTCGCATGTGGAGCTAAACGTAGTTTGCTCAGCTATTCTACAGAATAAGCTACCCAATAAATTAAAAGATCCAGGGAGTTTTACAATTCCTTGCTTAATTGGTAGCTTAGATGTTAATAATGCATTAGCTGATTTAGGGGCGAGCATTAACGTCATGCCTTACAAAATGTTCAAACAACTAGGTCTTAGGAAACCCAAATAGACTAGGATGAGCATTCAATTAGCAGATAAAACCATCAGGTTTCCTAGGGGTATTATTGAGGATGTCCTAGTTAAAATCAATAAATTTATATTTCCCGTTGACTTCGTTATCCTAGATATAGAGGAGGAAAGCAACACTCTTTTAATTTTAGGAAGGCCCTTTTTAGCAACTGTTAGAACGATTATTGATGTTGGCACAGGTGAACTCACACTTCGTGTGGGAGACAAAACAATCACCCTTCAAGCTCGCAATTCTGGAAACAAATCGAAAATTGAAGATGATTGTATAAACCATTCTACTAAAGCAAACAATATGGTGCAACCTACTTTGCAGGAAATGAGTTTGAAGGAAGTACACGAACCATGTTCTAGCAACAATAAAGGACCTATTCATGAAGAACGAAGGCTACAAATAGAGGAGCTAGATGAATGACAGACACATAAATCAAGAACACACAATAAACCAAAACTACGCCAGAATGAGCTCAATACTTCTCCAAATCAACTTAAGGTTGGAGATAAAGTGTTATTAGATGCCGCAGATCCTCACATCGTCACTGGCAAACCGAATGAAAAAATCCCTCTTACGGTACTTAGTATTTTCCCATTCGGTACAGTTGAGGTAAGTCATCCCAAGTTTGGGACTTTTAAGGTAAACAATACCCGCCTAAAACCTTATTTTGATGAAATTGATAGCAGGAATGAGGAGTATAAACTCCTCGAACCACCATGACCATTCAATGGAGAGGTGAGTCGAGCTTAGACTATAAATAAACGCTTCTCGGGAGGCAACCCGAGTACTAACAGTTTTCAATTACTTAAATTTTATTTAAATTTCAAAATTTTTAATATTTAGATCACTAACTGAGTCTTTGAACATAGGCCCACAAAATCCACATGGCCATTCACATGGGCGTGCCTTAGGCCGTACCCGTAACACGAGAATAGACACGGTTGTGCGATACAGTCGTGTAAAAATAGAGTAAAAGTTTTCTCAAAACACGGGATGCGATAAATTACCACAACCGTGTGAGCGGGCCGTGGGCAAACCTACCAAAATGAAACGGGTGTGTGACACGCCCGTGCCTAGCGCCTGTGGACGACACTGCCAAAATAACACGGGCATACGCATAGGTACATGGGCGTGGGAGAAGCGAACCACATCGCACACTGTCGTGTGTTACAATCATGCAACCACACGGCCTAAACACACGGGCGTATCCTCAGGTCGTGTGACGATCTCTCAATTTGCGACAAACATGGGCTGAACACAAACCCTACGGGCATGTGAGACGGCCGTGCCACTTACAAAATTAGATTATTCCTTTTATTTTTACTTTTATTTTTAGTTATTTTTAAAAGATTCACGTATTCTTTAAATGCGGCTTATCTTTATGATTATTATCAGATTCTTTCTTCCTCAGAATCATGCTTTACCTCCAACTCTATTTTCAATTCTTGCTCTCGCTAATCCAGGGATCCCATCCATTCATAACTCAGGAAGTTTCATTTCTCTCCCTACCTTATGATATTATATCTATAATTGCCACTAACTCTATCTTTTTACATTCAGGGCAATGTACATCTTAAGTGTGAGGGAATATTCATTTCATTATCAGAAAACTCCCTGAATGTTGCCTTGTTCTCTTGTAAATCTCTCATATCATGTTTAGAATGAATTTTGATTGATTTATGATTTTTATTTATATATCTTGAATTAAAACATAGGCATTCCTGCATTGCTTATTTAAACTTGAAGACATTAGAAAATTAAGCATGATAAGTTGATTTTTAAGAATTTAAAATTTTAGGTTGTTTCCCCAAGTTTAGGTATTATCTTAAATTGAAATCCACAAGTTTAAACACCAAAAAGCCATAATTTTTGTGAGATTATTGAGCCTTTAAGAGCATCTATTAATTCTTTCATGCTCACTTTTATTATTGTTTTGAGTGCGTCAATATCGAATTGTTATTCTAGAACTTGCTTGATTATGCATGTCCAGACTACACCATTTGATTTGATATGTCAAGATGATAGAGGCACTTAGGATTAACCCACTCATGCCATGAAAAGCCTACCTCCATGATTAACCCTTAGTAAACTCCTGTGAGCTTAACAAGCCAATCCTTGTATTACCCTTAACATTAACCCTTAACCTATTACTGTTGAAATCCCCTCAATTAATTTGATACTTATTTTTTTCGAGATTTGATTTGAATAAATTGCTTAGCTACGTCTTGTTCTTAATAGTTAGCCTATGTTATTTGACTTGTTCTTAAAAAAAATAGTAGTAGAAATCTTCTGCCTTTGAGTTCAAGTATTTAAATTCCATATTCTGAGAAGAAGCTCTGTTGTACGCAAGTGATGATTAAATATTTTTCTAGTTAAGTAATTTTTCAACTCAATCTCGATTCTAACATTTTCTTTCAGCTTGTGACCACACCCCCTAACCAAGTCTCGTTACAACCATCTAAAGACCTTTTGATTGATGTATCATCTCAATTTATAGTGGTGGAGATTTGATTTTCATGCAAGCCTATGGTAATAACTTTTCATATTGACTAATGAGTGCTAATTTCATTGTCCTTAAACACTTTGAGTGATTTGAGTGAATCCTTAGTGAAGATGTTAAACTCTGTGAGATTTTGAATCGATGGTAACTACTTAGATGAGGGGAGATGTCTAAGTTTTTCGTGATTAAATACTCAACTTGGAATGTTTGAAGCTTTAATGTTCTTTTAGTTGAATTCTCAATATATGATTACTTATGGATTAGTTTGAGATATTATTGATAGGAATTATAAGTTGAGAAAAGGGAAGTCTTAATTGTGAATTGAGAATTTTGCTTGAGGACAAGCAAACGCTTAAGTGTGGAGGTATTTGATAAACCGTAATTTCTACATATTTTTATCCCATGCTTAACACGTTTATGAATGAATTCTCCTTAGATTTGGTAAATTTGATGCTCTTAATCTTTTAATTTCATGTTTTATACTTAGGTGAGCATAGGAGGGTGAAAAGAACAAGAAACAGGCCAAAAACGGAGAAAATAGGCCGACGTGGGAAAACAACACGGCCTAGACTTCATCACACGGGCAGAACACACGCCCGTGCCATTCTACCAGGCTCGACCACGGCCTAAAACAATCCAAGCACGGGCGTGTTGATCTCTCAAGCTCGACCACGGCCTTAAGTAATCGCACATGGGCGTGTCACACGGGTGTGTCCCTACCGAGCCCTAGCTAAGTTCCATTCAGAAAAGGGCAAGTTTGAGGGCTTTTAGGCATTCTAAAGCCTCTTTAAACACCCTAGAGGAAGACTAAAAGGGAGAAGGAGAATAGGGAGTAAGGAATTACTCCAAGAAAGTCGATTGATCCATCTCAGAAGCTGGATTCATGATCAAGACTGAAGATCTCTCCTCAATTTCCCTTCAGGAGTTTTGGGTTTTCTTTATGTTTTGTATTCTTTATTCTTCTGAGATGTTTTCCTTTTTAGTTATGAACTAAAACCCCTTGTTCTTATTATTATTTTCTGAATTGTATGATAAATATTTGACTTGTTCTTAATTATGTGTTCTTAATTCTTGATTTGGTATTTTAGGATATCTATTCAAGTTAATGCTCTTAGTTGGAGGATGAATAGTCCCTGGCCAAGAGAAACTTTGTCATAATTAAGCGGAGTTGATTGCGCCCCTAGAGATAGAGTGACAAGATTTTGCCGGATTAGGGTGAAACCTAATAAGAGGATCCATAGATCGAGTTAATGCAACCCTAGGGTGTTAATTAGAGAAAAGTCTCAATTATTCAATCTAGGGTTAGACGTTATTAGTCTTGAATAGGGATAATAACATAACTTAGGGATTTCTACGGAACAAGTTAAATGAATAAATCGTCCGATCTGGAGCCAAAATAACGAGTGAAGTCTAGGTGGATTTTTCCTTAGGTATTGTCCTAAATCAATCGTTTTTCCAAAAGTAATTTCTCAATTCTATTTTATGTAATTTCTTAGTTTAGTTAATTAGTTAATTAAAACAAACCCTTTTACTCTTAGGCTAGATAATAAAAAGACAGTCATTACTAGTACTTTTAGTTCCTTTGGGTTCAACAATCCGGTCTTGCTAGAGCTATACTACTATTCGATAGGTACACTTGCCTACATCGTGATAATAGTTAGTTTCAAGAATGATTAATTATAAATTTATAAAACTTATCACGGAAAATCGCGATCACTTTCTGTTGAAATTTTCCCTAATCTCCCCTTTGCCGAATTTTTACTTTCTTTCTACTGAAATCGTATCGGACTTTCTTCTTCTTTGGCATTTCTTTGCGCAATATCGGTAAGTGAAATTGTGGTTTTTTTTAAGATGGGTTTTCTAGAGCACTAATTGGGGTTATGTCGATTCTTTGGGCAGCGGCGAATTCTGATCAGAGGGACTCGCCTTTCCTGGAGTTTTAGTCGAATCTCTCGAGGTGTTGGGGTAAGATTTAATCGTTTGATGGTTGAGTTTTGGTTTTGGGTTTGGGTTTGATTTTTTTTCGACGGTTAAGTGATTAATTAAGTGAAGTATTGGTAATTTTAGGTTCCGAAGTGCTCGGAAATTATTTTAGCATCTAACTGTACTAGGTGTGTACTCCGATAGCATAGAAAACGATATTCAGTGAAAGTCGAAAAGTATTCTGTCAACGCCATACGGGCGTGTGGTCGCCCGTGTGGTAGGCCGTGTGGCAGTACACGGGCATGTGGTTGGCGAACCAGGCCATGTGTATTCGACACGAGTACTATGAACATGGTCGTGTGTTAACTGGCGAGGCCATGTGCGAGGCACGGGCTCGGGCGATTGGGCCGTGTGAGCCACACGGGCATGTAGGCTGACACGGGTGAACCACACGGGTGTGTAGAATTCTGGGCCAGGCTGTGTGGAGCTAAATTGAGGCGTGCGGGCCACACGGGCATGTGGGCCCACATAGGCAGGCCACATTGGCATGTGAGCCCATTTTTCTAAAATGTTCCGTATGGTTGCACGGATTGTCCAAGTCGACTGTGACCTGTCGTAGGGTCGGTAAGCCTTACTAAGACCCTTGATTTTATGATCTGATATTACGATGTACGTACTACCATGTTACAGTTAGCATGTATATCTGTCTATTCTGAATATGAAAATATGTCTATTATTCTACATTATAGCATGCCATTCTTGTATGGTGCATTGCATTAGGGTGGGTTTGATAAAGTTGAAGGAAGTATCTAAAAGGCCTCATAAGCCTATTATCTGGCAGCTAAGCTGCATATATTTGACATGTGCCACATCACGGTACTTTATGGTGTGTAGGTTTGGATGGGTCGATTTTATCCCCATATTTGGTGTGCAGGGATAGGTGGGTCGATTATATCCCCACATGGTGTGTTGGGTTGGATGGAGTTAGTGTGCAGGGTTGGTAGGCATGTTTCTGTTATTCTGGTCTGTTATGCATGCTATATCTGAGATGGGCTAAGGCTTTAAGTTTGTATCTGATTCTGTTTCTAAGTGGGCCAAGGCCCACACCGATTCTGTAAAAGGTTCATGCCCGAATTATGATTGTATTCTGTTATCTGACTGTATGCATGTTGAACTGTTGGATGTACACACTGAGTTGCAAAAACTCACCTTTTATTTGTTTATCTGTTCAGTTAATCCCTAGCAGTAGTAGGGTTGGTGCAGCGGAGGACTCGACGGTGACCACTATTTCTGTTTACGTTAATTTACTGTTTTAATTTTTGTTTGGGAAGGTTTTGATGTATTAAGGCCATTATGGATTTTTGATTTAATTTGGGATTTTTGAACTGCTTTAATGGATTCTTAAATGGCAACGCAACAAAGAACAATTTTTCTAAATTAAACTAAGATTTCCTGTAAATGAGAACAGTTTCAAAAATGATTTTGTTTAGAAAGCTTCTGCGTATAGGATATGGGTTCGAGTAAATCAATTAGTACTTGTTCCTCAAACTGAAAGATAGATATTAATTGGAATGGTTTTTAAGGTATCAACGTGTTTTTAAAAAATGTTATCATCTGACTTTGCCAGATTTAGTCGTAACATCTAGGCTGGGTTTGGGGTGTTACATTAAAAATGAATCACACGGCCAAGGCCTATTTGGGCCGTGTGGGCCACACGGGCGTGTGAGCCCATTTTTTAAAAAAGTTGTCTAAGGTTGAATAGGTCTCCCAAGTCGACTGTGGACCTACTGAAGGGTCAGTAAGCCCTACTTAGGCCCCTATATGAGTGATCTGTCTATCTGATTTATGTACCGAGCATGAATTATGATATATGAATGTATGTACTGTAATAGCATAATAGCATGACATCTTTTGTATGTTGCATTGCATCAGGGTGGGTTATTGTTATCTGGAGGAAGTGTCTGAAAGACTATTAAGCTTGTTATCTGGCAGCTCTGCTGCAAATTTCTAATTATGTTCCGCATTTCGGTACAGCATGGTATGTAGGGATCGGTGGGTTGATTTAATCCCCACATGGTGTATAAGGATGGACGGAGATGGTGTGTAGAGGTTGGTGGGTAAGATTTTGATTTTCTACTATTGCGTATTGTATCTGAGATGGACCAAGGCCCTAAATTATATCTGAGACTGTATCCGAATGGGCCAAGGCCCAAGTTGAATATGTAATGGGCTCAGGCTCTAGACTATAATTGATTATTTTCTGATGTGTATCTGTATGTATGTTTTCTGTGGGGATTACACACTAAGTTTATGAAAACTCACCCCTTTCTCTGTTTAATCTATACAGGTAATCCCCAGACTTAGGCAGATCGGTGCAGCAGAGGGCTTGACAGTGACCACCACTACTGAACTGCTTTATTACAGCTTTTGATTTTATATTATCTTTGGATATTTATTATTGTAATGTTGGGAATTTGGACTGTTTGGTTTAAATTGGGATTTTATACTATTTTTATGGATTTTTAAACTGCAACTCAACCAAGCACAATATTTTCTAAAAACTAAGATTTTTGGTTTCGTAAAATATTTGGTTTCAAAAGCTTCTGCTTAAAAGACATTTTTTAAGGTAAATAAGCTAGTTCACGTTTTTCCTAATTAAATAAAAGCTAATTAACTGGAATAGTTTTAACTTATCAATCTCGATTTCAAACCCCATTCAATTTGACATCGCTAGATTCAGCCATAACGTCTAGGCCAGGTTTGGGGTGTTACAAAAGAATTAAAAATTTCCTTAATGCACGTACCCATGATGGTGATGTCCAAGTCACGTCTATTTGCTTTGTTTGCTAGACTGGCGCAATCAATCTCGAAAATTGCCTTAGAAAAGTTCATAGTCTTTGCCAGCTTCACACTTTCCTCAAAAATAAAAATTTCAGCCCATTCCTCAGTCAACTCTTCCTCTTTGAAACCCCCATCGCCACCAATTACAAAGCCATCTTCATTTCTCATTATCATCCCATAACCAGTCTTGTTTGGAGAAATAGCAACATCAAAATTAACTTTAATGAAACCTCTAGAGGGCTTTCTCCATTGCTGATGAGCAAGGGCACTCGGAATCAACGGGTTGTTCACCAAATTATGAATGCAAAAGTCATTTGTTGGAACTAAGAACAAAGATGATTGAAGTCAAACAATTTCTTGAGCTTTAAGGCTCGATACTTGCTATACAAACAAGACAACAGAATTTGACTTGAAGAACAAAGAAAGCAAAGAATTAAGAGAGTATTGGATGAAAAATTCTGATGATTTTCATTAACATTGAAAGATGGCATAATTCCAATACATATACCAGACATAAGCTGGTAAAATATAAGCAAGTTTTTACTTAATCACTTACCTACCTCCACTAATTACATTGAAACTTGATAACCTATACTTGCAAACTTGGTAAAGCTGATCTCAAATGTCAAAAAATTACACCAAGTACATTACCAACCTAGTTCTAATCAAACTAAGTTATAAAATGTCAATTTGAAGTAACAAAATCAGCAGCATTGCCTTCAACTGCAACATGCATGGCTGGCCAGCTTGTTCTACTTCTTGGCTGCTTCATATGCTGCATGTGCTGCATGCAGGCCAACTTCAACACTCCTCATTGGCTTGCATACTGCATACTCCTAGCTTAGCTTGCAAATCTGTGAACGTTGACGCAAAACAAGGCTTTGTCAAGATATCAACAAGTTGATCCTCAGAACTGCAATGAATCAGTTTCACTTCTTGAGCTTGCTCCATCTCCCTAACAAAGTGAAATTTAATCTTGAAGTGCTTTGTTCTTTCATGAAATACTAGATTCTTTGCAATTACAATAGCAGATTGGTTATCACTTTTGATCTCTGTTGCTTCCCTTTGGTGAAGGTTCAAATCTATTATGATCTTTCTTAACCAAATGGCTTGGTTGACAGCTCCTGCAGCTGCCACATATTCTGCTTCAGTAGTTGATTGAGCAACAACATTTTTCTTATTTGAACTGCAACAAAAAATGGTTGAAAAAAGGGTAAACAGGTACCCAGAGGTGCTTTTCATATCATCTATATCTAGCCCAGTCACTATCAGCATATCCAACCAGCTTCATACTATCAACCTTTGTGAATTTCATTCCAAAGCTCAGTGTACCTTTGATGTACCTGAGGACTCTTTTGGCAGCTTGAAAATGTTTCTCATTATAGCAATGCATGAATCTAGATAGGAAACTCACAGCAAACATGATATCTGGTCTAGTAGCTATCAAATAGAGCAAGCATCCAACCAAACTCCTATAGGTTGATTCACAAACCTTCTTAAAATTACCTTCACTCGATAGCTTCTCTCCAATAGCATCTGGTGTACTTGTTGCTTTACAGTTCAGCATAGAGAACTTGTTCAAAATATTTGAGGAAGAACCTTTCTGACTTAGGAAGATCCCTTGCTCAGTTTGAGACACTTCTATGCCAAGGAAGTAGGACATTTGTTCCAAATCAGACATCTCAAACATTTGCTCCATTTTGCCTTTGAAATCAGCCAATATTACATGATTTTCACCAGTTACCAGTAGATCATCCACATACAAGGAGACTATGAGCTATGTTTCATCACCTTCCTTCTTCACATACAAGGTTGGCTCACTGGTGCTCCTTTCAAATCCCAAGTTGGCTAGGTAGCTATCAATTCTATAATACCTGGCTCTTGAAGCCTATTTTAAGCCATACAAGGCCTTCTTCAACTTTTACACATTGTCCTCTTTGCTTTCAATTTTGAATCCTTTAGGCTGTTCAACATAGATCACTTCTTCAAAAAACCATTGAGAAAAGTAGACTTTACATCTAGCTGATGAATTTTCCATTGCTTCTGTGTAGCCAAGGTAACCAGCAGCCTAATTGTGTCAAGCTTGGCCACTGGTGCAAATGTCTCAAAGTAGTCAATACCATATTTTTTACTAAACCCCTTCACTACCAGCCTTGCTTTCAACTTATTGAGAGTTCCATCAGAATTGTGCTTGGCTTGAAATACCTACTTTGCTCCAATGACCTTCATGTTGGCTAGTCTTGTAACTAGCTCCCAGGTCTTGTTCTTGTTGATCATGCGCATTTCATCAAGCATGGCCTGTTTCCAACCTTGATGAGCTTCAGCCTCTTCAAAGCAATTTAGTTCAACATTAACTACATCTGCTCTTGCATATATCTTAGCCAATGCTCTAGTTCCCCTAAGTGGTTCATCATCAATATCCATTACAGGATTATCTTGATCATCTTCAGTCTGATCTGTTACAAGATCTTCAGCAATAGTCTCTGGTTCATTTTTATCCTAGTTTCAGCTTGAATTCTCATCAAATACTGCATCCCTGCTTACAAACACTCTGTTGGATGAAGGACCCAAGATCTTATAGCCCTTCTTGACACTACTATAGCCCACCAATATTACAGGTTGAGCCTTCTTAGCTAGCTTGTCTCTTTTTACTACTGGAACATAAGATAGCATGTGTATCCAAAGACTCTTAGGTAAGCCAGTGATTGTTTGAATCCAAACCAGGCCTCAAATGGAGTTTTCTAAATCAAGGCCTTAGTTGGTAGCCTATTTTAGAGGTATACAACAGTGTTAACTACTTCAGCCCACAAGGTCTTGGGCAAATTTCTCTCAAACAACAAGCATCTTGCCATGTTCATCAGACTTCTATTCAACCTCCCACTAACACCATTTTGCTGTGGTGTATAGGTGTTGGTGAGCTGGTGTTTGATACCTGCTTCATCACAAAAGCCTTGAAACATGGCTGAGGTATACACTATTCCATTATCAGACCTCAATGTCTTCAGCTCGCAAACTGTTTCTGCATCTACTGCACCCTTGAACTTCCAAAATATTGAGGCTACTTTAAACTTGTGCTTCAAGAAGTAAATCCAACAATACCTTGAGTAATCATCAATGAACTAGATAAAGTATCTACTGCCATTCAAAGACAGGGTCTTCATGGGGCCACACACATCAGTGTGGATTAGTTGCAACCTTTTAGAGGCTCTCCAGGATTTGTTTGAAGGGAATGGTAATCTGGCTTGCTTCCCTAACTAACATACTTCATATACTTCTTCTTTCTCAATTGATTTGGAGAAGTTTTCAACTAAATCTCCTTTGGTCATCAGAATTAGTGACTTGTAGGTTGGCATGGCCTATCCTCTTGTGCCACAGCTTAGATTCATCTAGAACAGCTGAGTAGGCACTACCTGAGCCCTTGTTCCAGTCCACTACAAAGCTTTTGTCAGCCATAGTCACTGACATGAGTTTGGATCCACTTGGATTACTGATTAGGAATTTTTTGCCTTTGAACACTACTAATAGCCCCTTTCAAGTAGCTGAGCTATACTAAGTAGGTTTCTGTCTATTTCATGCACAAACAAGACATTTGAAACAAGTTTGGTGCCTGTAAGAGTGTCAATCAGCACATCTCCTTTGCCTTCAGCCTTGATGAAGTGCCCATTTCTAACTTTCACCCTGGTTTTGAAGCTTCTATCTATTGTCTTGAAGATAGCAGCATCAGGAGTCATGTGGTTAGTGCAACCACTGCCAATCAGCCATCCTTTTGTGGCTTTTCTTTTGGCAGTTAAGCAAGAGACTGCAAAGACTTGCTCTTCATGGTCACTACCTTTTTTTTTTTTCCACTTGAGCTTTAGCTCTTGGATGTTGAGGTTGGTTTTGTCTTAGCTTGCCTTTTTTTCTGCAAAATTTCTTAGCATGGCCCATCTTTTTGCAGACTTTGCACTGCACATCAGGCCTGAACCAACAGTTTACCTCTGGATGACCTAGCCTTTTGCAATGTTTGCAAGGTTGATTCCTTCTTCATGCACCATCTGAACTAGGCTTGTTTGTATAGGTTTTCTTCCCTTTGTAGCCAGAGGAGCTCGAGGCAGGTCTGCCCTTGGCTTGGAAGGCACCTTCTTGGTGCTCCTCCTGTCTGCTGGCTCTCATTTGCTCTTGAGCATAAAGAACATTGATTAGCTCAGTCAGTGAGATGCTGGTTAGATCTATCAAGTCTTCAAAGGATAAGACCTTGGCCTTATATCTTTCAGGCAAGGTGGAGATGACCTTCTTTATAATTCTTGCTTCACTAAACTGGTCCCCAAGCAATCTTATGCTGTTCACTACAACTATAATTTTGTCTGAATATTGCTTCACTGTTTCTTCATCTTCAAATTTTCAAAGTCCCTTCTCAAATTCAGTAGATGTTGATGTCTTGTTCTTTCAGTCCCTTGAAACTCCCCATTTAGCCTGTCTCATGCTTGCTTTGGTGACTCACAAGCCATGATCCTTGTGAAGATCACATCAAACACACTGTTTTGGATGCAAGACATGGCCTTGTGTCTTTTGGTTCTTTCATCTGTGTGCTGCCTGATCTGAGCCACTGTTGGATTGACTCTTAGAGGTGTTGGTTCAGCATCCGAGTTGACAACATCCCATAGGTCAAATGCTTGCAGGTAGGTTTTGATTTTTAGTACCCTATGTGGTAGCCTTCTCCATTGAAGACTGGTGGTGTAGTTGGAGAGAATCCAGATGAAGACATGGTTTTAAGGATTGACATATGACAGGTCCACCAAGAATTGAGCTCTAGATACCAATTGTTGGAACTAAGAACAAAGAAGATTGAAGTTAAACAATTTCTTGAGCTTTAAGGCTCGATACTTACTATACAAACAAGACAACATAATTTGACTTGAAGAACAAAGAAAGTAAAGAATTAAAAAAGTATTTGATGAAAAATTCTGATGATTTTCATTAACATTGAAAGATGGCATAATGCCAATACATTAACCAGACATAAGCTGGTAAAAAATAAGCAAGTTTTTACCTAATCACTTACCTACCTCCACTAATTACATTGAAACTTGGTAAACTATACTTGTACACTTGGTAAAGTTAATTTATCAGCTCAATGTCAACAAAATTACATCAAGTACATTACCAACCTAGTTCTAATCAAAATAGGTTACAAAATGTCAATTTGAAGTAACAAAATCAGCAGTATTACATTCAACTGCAACATGCATGGCTGGGGCAGCTTGTTCTGCTTCTTGGCTAATTCATGTGCTGCATGTGCTATATGCAGGCCAACTTCAACATCATTGCTAAGAGAATTGGCTCTCCCCTACACCACTCGAGCATCGTCCTCTTTTCCCCAGAAAATGAAGTTGTTGCGGTTGTTCCAAAGAGTAGTGAAGAAGTCCGCAATAGCTTTTTGTCCAGCCTGCAAAGTACATCCTCAAGCCAATCTATATAGCAGGCTTACTCCTTCATCAGCAACCTATTGTCCAAACTACAGATCGTAAGGACAAACTTGGCATTCAGGCAATCCTTAAGAGCATGAATCAACGTTTCATCGCAAGCTTCCCATCTTGGACAGGCTTCCTAGAAACCATGGTGGATAGAAGCTATTTTGATGTTGGTGGAAAGTATCTAATGGCCAACTCGCCATGCAAAATCATGTATTTTTCATAGCATTTTTAGCTTCAAAATAACTCTCCAATAAGCTCTATGAGGGCCAAAGCTAACTTGTCGAAGGAGAAGCCAAGAGTAAGCCGTTTTTGACATGAAGTAGCCATAAGGATTGTGAAACCACACCATTCTATCATTTGATCCATTCTTCGTTAGCGGTAATTTGTAAATTTTTCCCCCTTATAATCACCATAAAGCATCTTCACCCTTTCTTTATTCCAGCATTGATGGTCAGAGTACCATAAATCACACACCTTACTTTCATGAATGTTAGGAATAGTAGGGTTTAATGCATCACCATTAAGACCTTTCATACCCCAATTTTCCTTTCTAATGTTGATATTCTTCTTGTTTTCCACTTGTCACTGAAAGCCATCTTTAAGAACTTTGGCAGTTGTGTTTATGCTCGACCAAATGTAAGAAGGTTTTTCCATGGTTTTTGGATGAAACAACTCGACATATGAAAAATACTTGGAGCTCATGACTTCGTGACACAAAGTGGCCCTATGATTAAAAAGCTTCCAAACTTACCGACCAATGAGAGCAATATTGAAAAGATAGAATTCGTGGAAGCCAAGCCCTCCCATCCCTTTGGAGTGGCAAACTCTATCCCAAGCTATTATCGACTAGCCCCTCCTTTTTTCCTTACTCGTCTACCACATTCGACTACACTTTGATTGTAACTCATCCAAGATGCCCCTAGAAGCAAGAAAGACCGAGAATGCTTAAGTAGGAAGAGATTGTAAGATTGTAAGATGGATTTGATGAATATTTATTGGCCACCGTATGAGAGGAGCCTCTTTGACCAGTTGTTGACCCTGCATGAGATTAGGTTAGTAATGTCTTTGAAAGCCAATGACTTCTTTTTACTTATAAGAATTGGAAGACCAAGATAGTTATCAAGTTTATTAACAACTTTCATCATAAGATATTGCCATACAATTGGCAATGATCATTAGGAGTATTCGGACTAAATTAAATCATCGATTTATCACGATTGATTTGTTGCCCCGAGATTTTCTCAAATTCCTTAATGATATTTAAAAAGCCCTCAACCTCACTATTTTTATTTCTAACAAAAAGCAAAGCATCATAGATAAAAAATAGGTTATTAATACGAGGACCATATTAGCTCGCCTTAATACCCCTAATAATATTATTGCTTTGGGATTTTAAGAGCATACTAGATAAAACTTCCATACAAAATAAAAACAAGGGGATAGCTGGTCTTCTTATCTAAGACCCCGTTCTGAGATAATGGCATCCGAAAAAGGAGAGCATTTTTCAATCGATTTGTAAAGACTTTTGAAATGATTTTATAGTTCACCCTGTATAAACTAATTAGACAACAAATAGAAATATTAGTAGGCTCCTTAATCTTTGGAATCAAAACAATCATCGTATCATTAAGACTGGTTACATCTTTGTTTCCTTTTAAAACATCATGGCAGAGATTAATGACATCCTAATTATCTTTAAAAAAGATACTTGATAAGCCATCAATCTCGGAAGCTTTCCGATGGTCTATTTGATTAAAAGCATGAAGAATTTCGTTATCCATAAACACTCTAGTAAGCATAACACTTATGTCTTGGGTGATGCTTTTTTGAATGTAATTCAAGTTGATCTAATCACCCTAAGAAGCTTCTAACTTAAACAAATTATGGAAATAGTCCCAAACCACTTTGGAAATTTCATTTGTCTCACTCACCTAGATGCCATTTGATTTTTTGGTCCTACCAATCTTGTTTTTTCACCTTCTACTAGTAGCTCAAACATGGAAAAATTTAGTGCTTTTATCGCCCTCCTTTGACCATCTAATGTGGGAACGTTTAGCCCAGTATCTCTGTTCCTTTGCGTATATATGGCCAAGCTTGATTCGAGTATCCCTAAGTTTTCTAGCACTATTATTCCTCTAGGGGCCATCAATGATTTTACCGATTTTTGCCTGTAAAGCACGAAATTGGTTCTTCATTTTATTAAAATGATCATTCTGCCATGGCCCTAGCTTCCTACGTACATTTTCCATTTTTTCAATCATATCATTGTTTCCATAGTTCCATGCATTCGTGATGGCATCTTTTGCTTCCTTATCGTTAGCCCAACACATAATATATTTGAAGGTCAGCCTCAGGTATTTACTTCTTTCTTTAGGCTTACGCCCAGCAGTGTCCAAGAAAATTGCATCATGGTCAGATGTATTCTACCGCACCACCATAGCTTCAAGGAAAGGAACAATATCAATAGTGTTAGCCGAAATAAGAAAGTGGTCTAACCTTTCTTTGACCATATTTTTTCTTTCACTATTGTTGACCCAGGTGTACCATCCATTATCCGTTTTGACATTCACGGGGCAAGGTCTTCCCTATTGTCTTTGAACTCCTCCATAGATGCCCTTACTTTCTTGTGGCCACCCTCTTTCTCAGCATCATTTAAAATTGTATTTTAGTCTCCTCCCACAATCCAATCCTCCCTCACCACGTTACCAACGTTCCTCAGAATATCCCACGAACTAGTTCTCAAATTTGGGTCGGCATTACTGTAGAAGCCAGTAAACCTTGTTCTCTTGTGATTCTCTATTGTAACAATTGACTCAATTTGGTGTTTCGAGTATTTTTGAATGAAAACATTAACACCCTCTTTCCAAAGCAATGCTAGTCCGCCACTTCTCCTTTTCGAGCTAACTGCCAAACAACCCGCCATCCTACAAGCATTATGAATACGATCAAAGTCATTAGTATGCAATTTTGTCTCACATAAGAAAACGATATCAAGATTATTCGCAACAAGAATTTTCTTAAGTTCACGAACTTTCGCAGGGTTCCCTAGCCCACTTTTATGTTCCATAGCTCAAGTGCCAAATTATCAATAAATGTGATTTTGTAGAATGTGATATATGCTTAAATGGTTATGTGATTATTATGTAAATGAACCAAAGAATAATGCATGAATAAGTATAATATGAAACTAAAGTTGAAAATGTTATAAATGTGCTAATGGTTCCTTTGTTAATGCATGATGACATGTTTTTATGGTAGTTATTCTTATCATTCCCTAAGCTTGTTAAGCTCACCCACTCCTTTTTTAAAACCATTGTAGATTAGTTGTGTTTCGGTGTGAGCGGTGTGGCTCCGAGAGAGTGATCCAAACAAGACTTTAGCATTATTCGTAGGTGCTTATTTATTCATTTATGTTTTTGGGAAATAAAGGCAATATGGTAGAATTTTTGCTGGTTTTTGCCATGATATTTAGGATGTAACGCTCTGAATTTTGGGCCTAGAAGTATTAGGTCTTGAGCATGGGAACAGTTAGGAGGTTGCACATAAATATTTAGTTGTACAAGAAAGTGACACAATTGAGTGTCTGCTTTAGTGGTTAAGTGTCCTGGGAAGTGTTCGAGAAGTCTTGGGTTTAAGCCTTGGCAAGTGCAAAAAGTTTGTTTTTAAAGGAATAAGCACTGTCTCTAGGCAGTAGGCTTTTAAATTAATGTAGGAAAAACATGACAGAATGGGCCTGCTGGTCTAGGGGATAAGTGGCGTGTGGTAGTTACTTGAGGTTTGAGGTTCGAATGCTGGTAGGCGCATAGAGTTGTTTTATTTTGCTATTGGCTATGAGAGAGTTCTAGTTTGACAGAAACTTGTGTGTTTGAAGAGTGTGGGAAGTTGTGGCCGAATTTTAGGAGATTATTGTGGAATTTCAGTTGTTGGGGGATTTGGGGAGTGTTTTGTGGAGGAAAATTTCGATAGAAGAAGTTGTATGGAATTCAAATTGGTAGGTGGAATGATGTAAGGAGATTTCAAAGAATGGATCAAGGGAAGGTAGTGTCGGATTTGAACTCTGTCATTCAGAATTCGGCCTTGGCTGGATTGCTCTTCTCATTTTTAGTTTCTGACGATTGCCTTCAAGTTCTTTTTACACTTTGTTTTGATAGTCGAATACCGCTGCTGACCTCTCGGGTATTTTGCATTCTAGGCCTATTTTGGTTTTGCTCTTCTCCCTTACTCCTATTGCAATTGTTCTTTCCCCTCTACTGCCCTCTCTTTATCTCATCTTTGTTTGACCAAATACCCTTTGTGTGTTGGCTGAATATTTCTCTTCTGCCCTTTATTGTCTTTCGGCTTTGGGCAACCCCTCTTGGCAAGCATTCTTCGATTAATTGGGTTTGGGCGCACGGTTCTCCTCATTCTTTCTCCCTAGTGCTTATCCTTGGCCGAATGTTGGTAAGTAAGTTTCTATTTCACTTCTGCCCCTTTCGGTTTTTCTTCTTTTTGAGCAGTATTTCTTTTTCCTTTCTATCGTTACCCCATCTGCTTACTGTTTCAGTTCAGTTTCTCTTTGGTCTTAGTTCACTACATCACCGAATTATACTCTGTACTGTCGTTATTTGGTAAGTAGGGATTAGCCAAGATTTTTTTTATCCAAGTACAGGTTTAATAAAGAGGTTATGACCTTCGTGTAGGTGGAGATCAAGTTGATTTGTGTACCTCCTAGGAATCAAGGGTGCGATTTCGATTGGCTTTCGGTAAGGAGAAGTAACTAACTAGATCGCTTTGGAACTCCGTTAAGTTCCATTTGTTCTATGAAATATGCAACTGAGTAAATGTCTTTTTGACTGAATTCAAGTATAAGAATATTTGGAATGCGGTTATCTTCGGATCACATCAGGTGTGTAAACACTACCTTTGATCGGCGAAAAGCCGGAAGGTGTGAATAGTCAACACCACACGGGTGTGTAGCTTCCTCTGTGGTAACCCGTGTGACTAAACATGGGTAGATGATTGACGAGGCCAGCCATAAGCAATTTCATGGCCCGAGGCCGTATTGGGCCATTTTGGGCCGAACTAAGTCGTGTGGGCCCCACACGGGTAAACCACACGAACTTGTGGAGAATATTAGGCCAAGTTGTGTAATCTACATGGCCAAGGCCATTTCTAGGCTATGTCAGCCACACGGGCGTATGGGCCCACATAGGCCCGCAATATGGGCCTTGGGCCCATTTTCACTGTTTGACTGTTAAGGTTGCACTGGTCACCCAAGACAACTGTGGACCTTCTGTTGGGTCAGTAAGCGTACTTAGACCCTTAATCGATAAAATAACTGTTTTGCTATTATGTGATAAAATGACTATTTTGCCCTTATATGGTAAAAAGATTGTTTTGCCCTTATGTGGTAAAATGACTGTTTTGCCCTTTTATGGTAAAATGACTATTTTGCCCTCATATGGTAATATGACTATTTTTCCCTAAGTGATGTATGTTTATATTTTAGCATGCTATTTGTAATTGTATTGAGTATATGTATAATATTATGATATGACATGTCACGTCGCAGATGCATTGCATGGGGATGGGTTTATATATGATTAAAGCAAGTGTACTGTACTGGTAGCTCTGCTGCAAATCACTAATGTCTCTAAGCCTATTATACTGGCAGCTCCGATGCATATTACTATTTAGTGCCACAACCAGTGCTAATTCTGGAGTGTAGGGTTGGACGGAGATAGAGTGTAGAGGTTGGATGGGTAGGACTTGCATCTTCATTTCTTGTTTTTGCATCATTTCACATTCTTGCACTATTTACTATTACTGCAATGGACCAAGGCCCGAACATATGACTGTTTCTATATTGAGATGGGCTAAAGCCTAAATTGATATTGCCACTGTTACTAAAAAGGGCTTAGGCCCAGACTGTATTTGCTCACTATATGTTTGATAGTTTGTTTATTAAGGGATTACACACTGAGTTTTCATAAACTCACCCTTCTGTTTATCTGCGCAGGTAATCCTTAGGCGGATCGGTGCTGTGAGGGACTCAAAGGTGGCCACACAACCGCGCGTGCTTCTATTTTTGACTTTTAAATTATAAGTATTTTAATCTCGATATTTTCTATAATAAGGCCTCTTTAAATTTTTAACATTTAATTTGGGGTTTTATTATATTGATTTATATCTGCTAGCAGTAGGACACGGGTTTTCAAAAGAGAACTGCTTTTCAAAGCATCACGACTAAGCAACACGTTTCAAAAGCTTCTACAAGAAACATCGTTTTTAAATAGATAACGAAATTTTAATATGATTAATTTTTGACAAACGAATTACATTTTGAAGATAAACGGCAAGCCTTGAAATCATCTTCAAGGTCATTCAAAAAGGGTTAATGGAGAATGGGTTTTTAACAATTTCACACTTTGTGAAAAACACTTCAATGTGACATCGCCAGATTCGACCATAACGTCCAGGCCGGGTTTGGGTGTTACATAGGATGTCTTCATGACTTTATTACTTTAGATTTTATGGAAATTGGTCTTGATATTTTGATTTCTTGCTCGATTATATTTATGATGTTATGAACTACTATTATAGATGTTTTGAGGATGGTTTGATGAGGTATTAGTTATATATAGATTAGTTTACGGTTAGAATGGATTATATGCCTTATTCTGCTATATTTTTGCTATCTAGCACAGAGATAATGATATTCAGGTTTTAGAAACGATACCTCCATGATTTTTGAAAGTTCAGGAAGTCAGTAACGTAATTTGATATCGATACCATGGCACGAGTATCGATTCTCTGGGTAAAATAATCGATACTTTATGAAAGTACCGATAATTTCTAAGATTTTGATTTTAATTAGAAACAGAATGTTGTTTTGATATAGATTTCCCAAGTAGTATCGATACCATTTGACAGAAATATCGATACCTACATGAATAATTAAGAATTTTTGTTTGGTGCTCTAAATGCATATATAACTCTCATTTTAAGTTGGCTTGATGAACTTTTAGCATGTTTTAATGATATTCAGAATATGTATGACTTAAAAATTCTTACAAATGCTAAAATGTAAGGTGTTTGCTTAATAATGAGATCAATTTTAATGAGTGTGATGTGTGACGGCGGTGTGGCTAGTATTCAAGCTCGATGACCAGGCTGAGTATAGGGTGTTAAATTCTTAGTATTTTCTTTTCTTCTATTGTTGCTATTTATTCACCATTTTCCATTTGTTATTTAAGGCATAAACTCCCTTGCTTGCTTCCCCACAAACCGTAGGAATCGATTTTGAGCCTCCTGAATAAAAAATAAGTCTTGTAAATCTAGAAACAACTTCTAATCATCTTGGGACTTTTAGGCCTTCGTGAATGCAACCCTAATATCACTCTTCATTCTAGTTTATGAATTTCAATTTTTTTATTAATCCAGATTGTGAAATTTAATTGATTTTCCAGCTTCTTTGTTCTTTGATATTTATGCACCTTCTGCATTAATCATTAATATGTGGGTCTCTTGACTGTAGGTATCATATTCAATAGCTTAGAATTTTTTTCATATAAATTAAAATTCTTAAATATGTCAAACTTGTGACGAACAACATGATTGGGTATATGCTATGCAGGTAATTCATGTTTCGTGGATATGTAAACCCAGCTTATGTGTGCTATTTGGCTAGAATTGGGATTCTTTAGATTTTGTTGACACTAACAAATTAAATCTTAGCTACATAACTTTAAGGTCATTTGTTAATAAGTGAAATAATTTCAATGAGCTTCTTTTAGGGGAGACTTGTTGCTAGGAGTTTTGTTGGTAACTATTAAAAATTTTATTAAAGAATATTGAATTTATCTTTGCATTGTTGACCGAACTAGTGAATCAAAATTGAGATTTCGCCTTTCATTAGATTCTGATCTTATTCATATAACAATTTTTTTTGCGATATTTCTTTTAGTAGTTTTAAATTTATTTTTTAATTTCAAAACCATTGTTATTTTAATTTTAATTTATCTTGGATCAGTTCTTTTTGTTTGGACCAAATTTTGGTTTGTTTTGGTTGTGTTTCAGTTTATTTCGGCTTATCCTAGCCCATATCGATTGGCATAAGATTTTCACACTTTCAATAAAAATTTTACGCTATTTTGTCTTAAAAAGTAAGATTTTTTGTAACACCCCAAACCCGACCTAGACGTTATGGCCGAATCTGACGATGTCACATGAGAGTGTTTTAACTATCCTGTATCAATTCAAAAACTGTCCCAACTGTTATCTTTTACTTAGTCAGAAAATGAATAATAGTCGAATTGTTTTGAAAACATTACTTTATCGCGGAAGCTTTGAAACCCATTAGTTGGTTATTATTTTAAGAACCCGTTTTTAAAATACAATAATTCTTAATTTATTTCAGGAAAACCATAATATTGATGTTGTAATTCATAATCCATATTCACAGTTCAAAACCCAAATTAAAATTCGAAAATCCAAATCCAAAGTCACATCAAAACCCCCAAACAATAATGAATAAACCAAAGTAAAAGTCATAACTAAAATGTATGCGGACGTGGTCACCGTCGAGTCCTCCACTGCACCGATCCGCCTATTGCTAGGGATTACCTGAACAGATAAATAAATAAAGGGGTGAGATTTCGCAACTCAGTGTGTACATCCCCATAGTATAGCATGCATACAAACAGATAACAGAATACAGTTATAGTTCGGGCCTATGCCCCTACAGAATCATTATCAGATACAGCCTTAGAGCATCATCCCATCTCAGATATAGCATGTATAACAGACCAGATTAACAGAATAAGCCCACCAGCCCTGCACACCAACTCCGTCCAACCCAACACACCATGTGGGGATAAAATCGACCCACCCATCCCTGCACACCATGTATGGGGATAAAATCAACCCATCCATCCCTACACAACATGAGGTACTGCATTACAGCACATATCATAAATATACAGCTTAGCGACCAGATAACGGGCTTATGAAGCCCTCCAGCTACTCCCTTCACTTCATCAATTCCACCCTAATGCAATGCATCAAACAAGTATGGCATGCTATAATGCAGACAAACAGATCATACATTCATTTACAGAACAGATCAGATAATCATGCTAGGTATTACATGCTAACACATATATCATAGAATTAAGAGTCTAAATAAGGCTTACCGACCCTACTACAGGTCACAGTCGACTTGGGCAACCCGTGCAACCTTACAAAACATTACAGATTAAAGGGGCTCACACGTCCGTGTGCCTGGCACGTGTGGGCCCACACGGCCCATTTGCCTGAGCCTGTGCCTCGTACACGGCCTACAAGCCGTCACATGCCTGTGTCCGTCGTGCCCATGTGGCAAGCGTACAGCCTTGTTCGTCCATCGCACGGTCGTGTATCGCAACACGCCCATGTGACATTGATAGTTTCAGTTTCGACTTTTGCCGAAACCGTTTTTTGTGCAATCAAAGTACACACCTAGTTTGTTTTCACTGTTAATCCCACCACAAGCACTCCACTGCCTAAAATCGATAATATCGGGCCCAAAATCAGTATTTTAAACCAGATTATTAAGAAAACCCAATCCTAAATCTTACCGATAACCCCTACCTTAGAGCGAATGAAGTCAATTCCGCGCTTCATCGGCACTAGACAGAAATCACAGCCCCTCTAGGACTTCTTAACACTAAAAGAATACTCTTCTTTAATAACAAAAGTGAAATCAAGACATGACCAAAGAAGAGCATCACTTACCGATACGTTAGAAGGGGAACGTAAGGGGAAACGCAGAGGCTAAGTGGCAGAAGAAAGTCAATTGTAACAGGAAAAAGAAAGGAAAAATTGGCAGCAATAGGGAGATTCCCTGCCAAAAATCAAAAGAAAAGAAAAGATAGAGAGGAGTAATATAGAGAATTTCGGCAGAAGAGGAAGAGCAAATTGTTTGGGTAATTTTCAAACCCCTAGTTTTGCTCCCACTAAACTACTATCACCATAACCACCTCAGTATCCAAGATAACTCAAACTCTTGTCGAATCCAATGGTAAAAATTATCCCCATTTTCCATGCAGAAACTCGAACACAGGACCTCTAGCCATCTAACACCCCCCTTAACCACCAGACCAGCAGGCCTATTTTGACATATTTTCACAACTAAATTCTTTTAAGCCCATTACCCAAAAGCCATACTTGATTCAGACGAAACCCAAAATTTAGCCCAAGCCTAGACTTGAACTTGGGACCTCCTCAACACACCCTAAAGCACTTAATCACATAAGCAAGCATATATTTACGTCAAAAATAGGGCAGAATACAACCAATATTCCAAAAGCCGAAATTACGAAATTTGGGGTGTTACAACTCCACCCCTTAAAAGAAAATTCGTCCTCGAATTTTACCTGATCAGAAAAGATGAGGATACTGTTGATGCATCAAATCCTCCGGCTCTTAAGTGGCCTCCTCAGTGCTATGATTTCGCCACAGCACCTTCACTAAAGGAATAGATTTCCTACGCAGAACCTTAACGCCGCGATCAAGGATCTAAACCGGCTCCTTCTCGAACGTTAGATCTAGCCTAACCTCAATCTCCTCCACGGGCACAATGTGTATGGGATCAGAGAGGTAGTGACTTAACATCGAAACGTGGAACACATCGTGTATGCGGTCTAATTTTGGTGGCAGCTCTAACTAATACGCGACTGGCCCAACTCGCTTTAGAATCTGGTACAGCCCAATAAATTGAGGGCTCAGTTTACCCTTGCGACCTAACCTCAGAAACTTCTTCCATGGCGAGACCCTAAGGAAAACCATGTCCCCTATAGAATATTCAATATCCTTCCTCTTCAGATCAGCATAGGACTTCTGTCTATCAGAAGCCGCTTTCAGATGATCTCGAATCAAGCAGACTTTATCCTCAGTTTCTGATACCAACTCCGGACCCAGAACTCGTTGCTCACCCAACTCAGTCTAGCATAAGGGAGTGCGACACTTACGACCATACAGTGCCTCGTAAGGTGCCATCTATATACTAGACTGGTAGCTGTTGTTGTAAGCAAACTCTGCTAAAGGTAAGTACTCCTCTCAGCTGCCTCAAAAGTCAATAATACAACCCCTCAACATGTCCTCTAGTATCTGAATCACCCTCTCTGCCTGACCATCTGTCTGATAATGGATAGTAGTGCTGAAGTCCAATCTCGAACCCAGAGCGTCATGAAGTTTTCTCCAGAACCGAGACGTGAAACGAGGATCCCTATCAGAGATGATCGAGACAGGTACCCCATACAGCCTCACAATCTCAAAAATGTAAAGCTTAGCCAACTTCTGTAGAGAAAAGTCTATCCTCATAAGAATGAAATGTGCAGTCTTGATGACCCAAACAGAGACCTTCTTAGTGGGTGTTAGGGGCAACCCACTAATTGAAGTCCATCATTACTCGTTCCCATTTCCACATTGATATCTTAACCGGCTGTAGCAAACCCGAAGGTAACTGATGCTCAGCCTTAACCTACTGACAAGTCAAACCACGAGCAACATAGTCTGTCACCTCACGTTTCAACCCTGGCCACCAGAACAACATTCAAAGATCCTTATACATCTTGTTCCCACCAGGATGCATAGCGTAAGGATTATTATGCGCTTCCCTCAGAATCGTCAATCTCAAATCCTCATCACTCGGTACATAGATCTGATCGTGGAAACACAATACCCCATCACTGTTAATCTTAAAATAGGTCGTAGCACCATTCTCTACCTGACGAAAATGCAACTCCAAAGACTTATCCCCCATCTACTTATTCCTGATTTGACCAACCCAGGTCAGTTTAACTTGAAGCTCCGCCAGCAGACTCCCATCGTTAAAGAAACTCAGTCGAGCGAACATCACTCTCAGGTCGGTCACAGCCCTACGGCTTAACGCATTAGCCACCACATTGGCCTTACCAGGATGATACTCAATACTGCAATCATAATCCTTAAACAGTTCACCCACCGACGCTGCCTAAGGTTTAACTCCTTCTAGGTGAGGAGATACTTGAGGCTCTTGTGATCAGTGTAGATGGTACACTTCTCACCTTTCAGATAATGCCTCCATATCTTAAGAGCAAAGACCACTACAGCCAATTCCAAATCGTGCGTCGGATAATTCGCCTCGTGAATCTTGAGCTGTCGAGATGTATACACAACAACCTTACCGTCCTGCATTAGCACACACCCCAGACCCACATGGGACGCATCACTGTAAACCATGAAGTCCTTACCAGGCTCAGGCTGAATTAGAACAGGTGCCTGAGTTAACACGATCTTGAGCTTCTCAAAGATCTCCTGCTGTGCATCGGTCCACACGAAAGGAACTCCATTATGTAGTAACTTAGTCATCGGAGCAGAAATCAAAGAGAACCCCTTTACAAATCGACGATAATATCCTGCCAGCCCCAGGAAACTACAGATTTCTGACACATTCTTCGGCTGTTTCCAATCCAACACAGCCTCAATCTTTCGAGGATCCACTCAAATCCCTTCAACGGATACCACATTCCCCAAAAAGGTTACCTTTCTAAGTCAGAACTCATATTTCGTGAACTTCGTATACAACTATTTCTCACTAAGGATCTGTAGAACCACTCTTAAATGTTGATCGTGCTCGTCCTCAAACTTAGAATACACCAAAATGTCGTAAATGAACACCACCACAAACTGATCCAAGTAGGGCTAGAACACACGGTTCATCAGGTCCATAAATGCCGATGGTGCATTGCTCAACCCAAAGGGCATAACCAGAAACTTGTAATGTCCATAATGAGTCCTAAATGCCATCTTGTGCACATCGGCCTCCTTAACCCTTAACTGATGGTAACTTGATCGCAGATCGATTTTAGAAAACATTGAAGCCCTTCTGAACTGATCAAACAAATCGTCTATCCTCAGAAGTGGGTATCTATTCTTAATCGTCAACTTGTTCAATTGACGGTAGTCGATACACATCCTCATTGTACGTCCTTCTTCTTCACGAACAAAATAGGTGATCCCCACGGAGACACACTAGGACGAATAAACCCACGATCCAACAGCTCCTCAATCTGAGCTTAAGTTTCGTCAGCTCCTTCGGTGCCATTCGATAAGAGGCGATAGACACCGGAGCCGTGCCCGAAAATAGCTCAATCCCAAATTCTACCTCACGATTAGGAGGTAATCCCGATAGTTCCTCTGGAAAAAATCTAAAAATTCTCTCACCATTCTGATGTCCTTAACCAAAGAGTCCTCAGAATCAGCAACAGTAATATACGCCAAGTACGCCACACACCCCTTTCTTACTAACTTTTCTGCCACTAAAGCAGATATCACATTAGTCAGATAATCTCGTTGTTCCCTAATCACGACTACCTCGATATCCTTTTCAATTCTCAGAACAATCCTTTTTTAAGTGCAATCCAGACTCACCCGGTGCTTAACCAGCCAGTCCATACCCAAAATCAAATCGAACTCCCCAAAAGGAAGCTCTATCAAATCAGCCAGAAATACTATTCCTTGGACCTCTAACGGTACATCTCTGAATAGTTTATTGACCTCTACAGATTGCCCCAACGGACTCACCATTGTTATCTCACTAGAATGCTCTGAAACGATAACCCCAAGGTCTCAGACACCGCACTAGCTATGTAAGAATATGTAAAGCCTATATCTATCAATGCAAAGTAAGGTACGTTAAAAATTAAGAATATATCCGTGATGACGTCCGGAGCATCTCTATCCTCTCGGTGACGAGCAGCATACTTGCCTCAGTCGGTCCAGCACCTCTGTCCGGTGCTCTCTATCCTTAGCCCATATCGTTACCACCCCTAGCTTGACCTCGGCCCCTAGGTGGCTGTTGAACCACCCTCAGCAGCTGTATAGTCTCAGTGGCCGGAGCTTGCATCTGATTAGTCCTCAATGGACAATCCTTAACACGATGCATAGTAGACCCACATCTAAGGCAAGCTCCCGTAGACCTCCAACACTCGCCCGGATGGCGTCTATTACAGAGCTGACAAATTGCCACCCCAGCAGATGCAACAGTAGGCCCTACTCTCACGGACCCATCAGATCTGGCCTTTCTCTTAGGCCTATCCCAGCGTTCGAAGGCTCTATATCCCTCTTAGCCTTCCCTCTGTCATGATTTTGGTGCTCAGCACGCTTAACCTCCTTCGCAATCTTGGCCTTCTCGACCAACATAGCAAACTCACGCTCCCTCTGTGGAGCTATCAAGACCCTTAAGTTATCGCTCAGGCAGTCCTCAAAATGGACATAGCGCTCATACTCAGTCGCCACCATGCCTCGTGCATAATGGCTCATCCTCAAAAAGTCAGCCTCATACTCGACCACCGAGCAGTCCCCTTGAGTAAGATTCAGGAACTCACGCCTCCTAGCGTCGATATAACTGGCCCCTACATACTTTCTCTGGAAAGCCATCTTAAACAAATCCCACGTCAGACTGTTAGGCTGAGTGCCATCCCTAACCGTCAGCCACCACTGACATGCTTCATCGCGAAGCAATGAAACAGCCCCCTTGAGCTTCTGCTCGGCAGTAAAATCCAGATCATCCATAATACACTCTGTGGCCTTCATCCAGTACTCGACCACATTAGGAGCAACTCCAGCGATGCCCCTAATTACCTTAGCCCCATTGGACCAGAGTCGTTCCGTAACTAACCCACCGCCCCCAGAACCAGTGTTTGATCCAGCAACCCTCTCCAAAATCTGCAGCATAGCTTGGGACAATGTGTCATCCCCAGCTGCACGGACATTTCCAGATTCAGAATTGTATCAAATGCAAAGGACTCAGCTTGAGCCCCTCTACGGCCCCTACCTTGGCCTCTAGTACCCCTTCCACGAGTACCACGTGTGTTCATTCTAATTTTGAATTAATCTGTATTAAAAATTTTATGCAAATCAGTTTACAGTTTCGATAGTTGTTATCAGGTATTTTATGCAGAAAAGCTATCAGAGTATTCAAAGTCTATTATCGCAAATCGCAGTTTACTATGGTTTTCAATTTACACTACCTAGAGTGTTTCAATAAGCATACTAACTACAGTAGTTTCACAGCAAACATTAGTATTTTTAAGCAGAAATTCAGTACATTCGAAGCATGCTTTCAGAAAATTCCATAAAAAGTTTCAGAAACTTACAAAATCGGCGCTGGATACTTAGTGAACCACATACTTAATCAAAGTATTTAAAAACATTCAAAAGTGTTTTTTTTAAAACCAATTTTGGAACCCAAAATTCACAGCCAAGTTTTGAACTTGGCTTTGATACCACTATATGTAACACCCCAAACCCGGCCTAGACGTTATGCTCGAATCTGACGATGTCACATGAGAGTGTTTTAACTATCCCATATCGATTCAAAAACTATCCTAATTGTTATCTTTTACTTAGTCAAAAAATGAATAATAATCAAATTGTTTTGAAAATGTTACTTTATCGCGGAAGCTTTGAAACCCATTAGTTGGTTATTATTTTAAGAACCCATTTTTAAAATACGATAATTCTTAATTTATTTTAAGAAAACCATAATGTTGATGTTGTAATTCATAATCCATATTCACAGTTCAAAACCCAAATTAAAATCTGAAAATCCAAATCCAAAGTCACATCAAAACCCCTAAACAATAATGAATAAACCAAAGTAAAATTCATAACCAAAATATATGCGGACGTGGTCATCATCGAGTCCTCCATTGCACCGATCCGTCTATTGCTGGGATTACCTGAACAGATAAATAAATAAAGGGGTGAGTTTTCACAACTCAGTGTGTACATCCCCATAGTATAGCATACATACAAACAGATAATAGAATACAATCATAGTTCGGGCCTGGGCCCTTACAGAATCATTATCAGATACAGACTTAGGGCTTCAGCCCATCTCAGATATAGCATGCATAACAGACCAGATTAACAGAATAAGCCCACCAACCTTACACACCAACTCCATCCAACCCAACACACTATGTGGGGATAAAATCGACCCACCCATCCCTGCACACCATGTATGGGGATAAAATCAACCCATCCATCCCTACACACCATAAGGTACTGCATTGCAGCACATATCATAAATATGCAGCTTAGCTGCCAGATAACGGGCTTGTGAAGCCCTCTAGATACTCCTTTCACTTCATCAATCCCACCCCAATGCAATGCATCATACAAGTATAGCATGCTATAATGCAGACAAACAGATCATACATTTCATTTATATAATAGATCAGAAAATCATGCTAGGTATTACATGCTAACACATACATCACAGAATTAAAAGTATAAATAAGGCTTACTGACCCTACTACAGGTCACAGTCGACTTGGGCGACCCGTGCAACCTTACAAAACATTATAGATTAAAGGGGCTCACACGTCCGTGTGCTTGGCCCGTATGGGTCACACGGCCCAAATTGGCCTTGCCCGTATGGATCACACGGCCTGGCCCAGATTTTTACACACCCGTATGGATCACACGGCCTGGCCCAGATTTTCACACACCCGTGTGGCCCACACAGCCCATTTACCTGAGCCTGTGCCTCACACATGGCCTACAAGCCATCACACGCCTGTGTCCGTTGTGCCTATGTGGCACACCTATGGGTTGGTTCATCGATCACACGGTCGTGTATCACCACACGGCCCTCACACGGGCAGTCTACATGCCAGTGTGGCGTCGATAGTTTCAGTTTCGGCTTTCGCCAAAACTATTTTCTATGCAATCGAAGTACACACCTGGTTCGTTTTCGCTAGTAATCCCACCTTGAGCACTCCACTGCCTAAAATCGATAATACCAAGCCCAAAATCAGTCTTTTAAACCAGATTATTAAGAAAACCCAATCCTAAATCTTACCGATAACCCCTACATTAGAGCGAATGATGTCAATTTCGTGCTTCGTCAGCACTAGATGGAAATGACAGCCCCTGTAGGACTTCCTAACACCAAAACAATACTCTTCTTTAATAACCAAAGTGAAATCAAGACATGACCAAAGAAGAGCATCACTTACCGATACGTCAGAAGGGGAACATAAGGGGAAATGCAGAGGCTAAGCGAAAAAATAAAGGTAATTGTAACAGGAAAAAGACAAAAAAAAATTGGCAGCAATACGGGAGATTCCCTGCCAAAAATCACAAGAAAAGAAAAGATGGAGAGGAGTAATGCAGAGAATTTCGACAGAGGAGGAAGAGCAGATTGTTTGGGCAATTTCCAAACCCCTAGTTTTGCTCCCACTAAACTACTATCACCACAACCACCTCAGTATCCAAGATAACTCAAACTCTTGTCGAATCCAATGGTAAAAATTATCCCCCTTTTTCACGCAGAGACTCGAACACAGGATCTCTAGCCAACACTCCCGTTAACCACTAGACTAGTATGCCTATTTGGATATATTTTCACAACTAAATTCTTTTAAGCCCATTACCCAAAAGCCATACTTTATTTAGAAAAAACCCAAAATTTAGCCCAAGATAGACTTGAACTTGGGACCTCCCCAACACACCTCAAAGAACTTAATCACATAAGCAAGCATATATTTACGTCAAAAATAGGGCAGAATACAACCAATATTCCAAAAGCCGAAATTACGAAATTTGAGGCGTTACATTTTTATTTTATAGTTGCATTTAGAAATAAAATATAATCATTGGATATAATTAATATTTTTTAAAAATATATTCAAGAAACAACAATAAGCCTAAAACAAAACATAAAATACACTAGTACGGTTACCTATCAATACCAAAACAAAAACTTTGCATCCACTGGTATGATACTGATTACTTGATCTAGAGAAGTTGGTAAAAGAAAAAGTATTTAAGCTTTGAGCAGGAGATGGGAAGTTGAGCTATTGACAAATCAAGATAAAAGAAGTTATTGACATATTTTGATATTTGTTTAAGTACATGGATTGGGAATTTGTGTAATTTTAACAAACACAAAGAAACTTTGACTTAAGTAAAAGTTACTGCATAAGCATTTGACAATTTAGAGCGATATAAAAAGGTGCTAGAATGTATTGAAAATTGAACAAAATAACTCTTAGAATAAGGCCTCCAAAGACAAGGAAACATAGGTTTTCCATTACTAATTTATTGAAAGAAGATTTGGTTCACAAGCCTTTCTCTTGCATGCAACGTGATCGTATTTCTTGACTACAACCCAAGGGCTAAAGCAAAACTAAAATTTAAAAGACAAGGGAATCACAGAGACACTAAAGTCAAACAAAAGAACTAGGACAAAGAAAGGCCAAGACACAACAAACTTGAAAGCCATTTTTTGTCCACCCTAATGTGCCATAAAATCACACTCATCTTGTTATGTGATGTTTCCA
Source organism: Gossypium anomalum (assembly GCA_025698475.1). Taxonomy (NCBI): domain Eukaryota; kingdom Viridiplantae; phylum Streptophyta; class Magnoliopsida; order Malvales; family Malvaceae; genus Gossypium; species Gossypium anomalum. Next base: position 14,756,051 of record CM046960.1, read on the forward strand.
CGAGATTGCCAAATTTGTAATGAAAACAAGCACCCTAATGCAGGAGATAAGACAACTGCTATGAAACAAGCTCAATCGTGTTGCTTCCCGAAATTGTTGCTCCAAAACAACCCCGAGGGAGGCCTTTATGTTTTTTAAAGAAAAGGGGTAACGAAGGAAATAGAAAAAAGTAAAATAAAAAGGGAAGTAATAGAAGGGAGAAAGTGGTGGCCAATCACACAGTAATGCAAATCTAAGGTTAAGTTTTCTTTTGTAGGAGAGTTAAAAGAAAAAGGGTTTTGTGTATATATTGTGATCGTCTTTTAAAATAAACACTATGCAAATGTATTACTCCATCTTTTTTTTTAATTATTCATATAATACACTTTTGATCAAGAAAATATAAGAAATTACTATTGACATTGTTTTAAAGTATGCATCTAAAATATTCAAATATACAAAATGCATATAAAAATTTAAAAAAGGTGTTTGAAAAGGTTCAAGCAAACCCTAACATTAGAAAGTAAAATCTTGTTTCAAATGGATCCATAAATTTTTTTTAGACATATTGGGTTGAGTTCTCTTTATTTGTTAATTTCATGTATGAAAATTGAAAAAAAAAACTAATGTATGGTTTTATTAAAATAATAATTATCTGTTAGATATTAGATGATTTAACTAATTATATTATTGCATAATATAAAAATTTATGATGTCCATGCATCATAAAATATTACATATCAACACAATAAATTATTACAATGACAAGTCTTATTATGGTGAAAGATGGATTCAACATGAATCATGATCGTTTGCTCCATAAGTTTCATCACCAATCCTCAATACATCCAATTAATTGTGAAATTTGAGAAAATAGAAAAAGATTGTAATGGTCGAGAAGATGTAACATGATGATTACCTCCCTTCACCGTCAAGAATTTTAGTAAGTCTCCAAATTCATACTTCAACCCTCCTTCCTGTTAAATTTATAAATATAAATAGTGTTTTATCCAAAAAAAAAAAACCCATTTCATCATTCAATACATATGAAATGGTGCAAAATTATTTTCTTCTAATACATTTATTTTTTTTATGATTAAGTTTTTAAAAAAAAAATTCAATTACTACATCTTAGCTCAAGCCAACCTATTGGCTCGACTACCTATTTAGTAAATATAAAATATGTTTACGTTAATAATTTCATATTTAAATAAAAATTCAGGACGAGTTGCCTAAAATTTGTGGAAAATCTGGTTCACGGCCTAGCGCATATTGGTCAAGCCCATTGAACTAGGTAAGTAGTGTGAGCTTGCCTTGAATGCGCTAATCAAGCCAATCGAGTCAACAGTTAAAATTTCTTGTTCAAGTTTAGATCCAAATTGGTAATCATATCAGAAGGATAATTTGATGCTTAAATATATCTAATCATAATAGAAACAAAAAAGATAATGTATATAATTAAATGTGTAAACATAAAACCTTGGTTCTAAAACTCCATGTTTCCTCTTTTGTTAACTTGATGTTTAACTCCTCAGCCAACTTTTTCAAATGTTGTAAGGTTCCCTCTATCGGTATTATATCATCTTGATCTCCACTATAACATTGTAATCATATTAATAAAACAAAAAATCAGTCAAATGGCATGAGAACTTCTTTTTAAAATCCTTCATTTTGATTCTTCATACTTTTTTAACTTATTTCAAGAAAGTATTGGAAAAAAAAAAGCATGGCATACATATACAATACCAACATGAATATTGTAATGCGAATGGATTGTTGAAGAAGGTTTTTAAGCTCAGGAAGCATGTCAAGGTCCTTATCAGCTTCGTTGTATTTAAAATTAGCTCTAAATAAATGAAAGTGACATATAATGAAAAAATTTTAAGGTTAACAATTTTTACACAACATTCACCTCAATAAATAAGTAATTTATTTATTTTACCTAAACAAGAGATGACAATATGGAGATAAAAAATTGACCGCGAGTCTTAAAACTTGAATTTAAAATAATTTCTAAAAAGTAATTATATGAACATATCAGGAAAAAAACATCAATTATTTTCAAATTTTAAGGGAGAACTTACGTGAAACAACCCTTCCATCTATATGACAAGTTTGTTTGATTCCCGTGGAAAGATTTTTGAACTTTCGGGAGATTAAAGTAAAATTGCACCCTTAATGGATGGCACATGTCTACTTCTGCGCTAACTATAGGAGCCTGGACCGAAAAGTAAATTTTTATGCTTTTGATATAACCAATAAAAGAAAAATAACACAAATTGGTTCTACTCGGTTGATCAGTTAATTCGATTCTATACGAACGTATGTTATTTGTAGTCTCAAATTGAAGTAAAGTAAGAGGAATGTAAAGAAATAAATGAAAACCTATTTTCCTAAGTTCAAATCTTACTCAATTTCAGCACAAGGAGGGTGAAAGACATCAAATAGCTTCTGTGGGGAGTAATTATGAGCATCGGTCTCGAAAGCAGCCAAATCGGCCTCAAATACAAGGTTTTTATATTTTGGGCTCCAATTGGTTTTGATGCTAGAAAAGTAATTATTTTCATCAATGGCATTGCATTCTTTCTTGATTTTATTATACAACGAGTTGTTTATCATCTCCCAAGAGAAAAAGAAATCAATTTTTATAATATCGTCTAGCTTTTTACGAAACATTGGGTTTCCCAACTGTTCAAAATAGTTGCAATTAAAAAAATAAAATAAAGTTCACAACAAAATATTTAAATTAACATTAAATTGAACCTAACCATGTTTACAGGAGATTTGAGCTGCAACACATGTTATTTTTGTTTTATCTAGACTGATAAAATTCTTAAAAATATTTTAGTATAATTTTATTTTTTTATGTTAGTGTCAATGCTTGATATAAATCAAAATTTATTGTCTATGATGTAAGGTAATGAACAATAATCAAAGTCATAATGATTTGATCCAAAACATAGAAGTCGGTATCCTAATCCAATCTACTAAAGCTAAGCCTTCTCGAATTAGGCAAGTTACTCAAGCATGAACATTTCTAGCTAATCCTTCTTTGCAAATATATATTAAAGTGGCTATTAAATTTGATTAATTAGATACAATTTTACTTACAATCAATCCTTTCAGGTTAAATTTGGATTGTTTGGATTGCTTGTTGTCGTCGAGTAAAGCATTAGCAAGATTTGGTACGATGTGTCCTAAAATAAAATCCACAAATTTAATTATAGTAATGAACATGTTGTATTGTTTGTATTGTTGCATAAAGACTTATCCATATCTCGTATTAAGACAAGATCATTTTATTGTTATATTTCTATTCAATAATTAGTTTGACATATTCAATTCAAGATGTTACAAAAATAATTTATGAAAATATTTATATTCTTTGAATTATTATTTTTGAATTATTTTTAAAAAATTATTAATTTAATAAGAAATTTGATTAATTATTTGAGCTTGAATCTAAAAAATAATAATGTTTGAAGCTTGATATGTAAATAATAAAGTACAATATATAGAGCGAAAAAACTATATGCTAGAGATTGCATTATATTTTGTTTAGTTATTCATTAAGTATATTTTGGTGTATTAAAAATATGTTATATACAACTAGATAAGAGAAAAGAAACAAGAAATTGTTCACCTACAAAACTTGACCCAGCTAGATATAGATCTTTCCACTTGAAGACCGGATATTTTTCATACCATTTTTGCATAAATGTAAGCAATATTTTATCTATACGAAACAAACAATTGAAAACTATCAATATATATATATATATATATATAACATCCAAACTATTTTAATTAATAATGAAGAATATATTCTACGATCTTACTGGTGATATCATCTTTGTTATTATAATCACTACTTGTGTTTGAATATGACCATTTAGATCCAATAGGGGAGTCGATAAACAATAGATTTGACACTGAAACATATATTAGACAGAATTTTATATAGACATAGAAATAAAAAAGAAAATACAATATAAGAAAGGCAATGCAATTCAATTAAACATAATGAAAATAGACGTACTATAACATTTTATAGTTCTAAAACATTTAATATTTTTTGATAAATTTATATCAATTGTAACATCCTCATTTTCGAGTTTTTTTTCGCGATTCTCGATATTTTGGTAAAGTTTAAAAATTTTGGTTTTTGGTTGTGGAATTCATAATTTGAGTATGTAAATGGGCTTATGGGAGGCCCATGTTTTGGCCAAAACCCGGTAGAATTTTTGAATTTTGGACTTGTGAAGTTAGGGGCTTTGGATAGGTGGTCTTATTAAAATTTGTGGGTAAAATGTATAAAAAAAAAAAGCCTCTGGTAAAGTGGCTAGGTGACGCCACTAGGGAGCTATAAGGGTGGCGTGTAAGTGGTTTGGGAAGACTTGGGATCGATTCCCTATGTTGGCAAATATGATGCTAATTTTTATGCTTTGTGCATGCTAGAGTTTAAAGCTGAATGGAACTCTATGGGAGAGAGTTTGAATCAGTCAAATGCATGGATTAAGGAGGGATAAGGGGAGAGATTTTAGGGATTTGAGAGGGGGACAAAGTTGGCCGAATATTGGGGATTACAGAGGGGATTTCGTCAGAGGGGTTTTAGTTGGGGATTTTCGGCATTAAGGTCTAGGTTGTGCCGTTTTCCTTCTTTTGTTTAGTCTTTTCTATCTTTTTCTTTTTCAGCCAAATCCATCCCTCTTCCTTTCATCTTTTCTTTCTTTTCCCTCTTCCAAACCAGCCCGCTACTCCCCTCCATCCATCTATTGTTCCTTCCCTTACAACCATTTCTGCCAAAATACCGCAAAAAGCCGAAATCTGTGGAGACTAGGTGGTGCCGATTCTTTGTTGACCAGCAACCTTCTTTTTCTTCTCACTTTTTGGTGGTCAATTCTCTTATCTTCTAGGCATAGACGGATTCAAGAAGAGGAGACTGTGGTAAGTGCTCAAACTCTAAACGATTCCTATTATAACTGTTGACAAAAGCCGAAACCCCTATAGTTTAGGAGGTGGCCGAATGTGGGTATAGGCTCTATTAGGTTCTTCTTTTTACATTTTTATGGTTTGTATAGTGGAGGAGCAGCAAGGCGTAGGGTCGACTTGGATTAGCTTGCATCATCGGAGTGACTAGATCTAGTCATCAATTTCGACAAAGGTATGGATTCTAAGGCCATTATGGGTGGTGGCCGAATGTGTAAGTGTTGATAATAGATGGTTCACGTTTTGGTTTAATTATTATGGGCTGATCTATAAGTGGTTGATTATAGGAGAAACCGTGTAGGAGATCTCACCAAGGAATATCACAAATCAGGTGTGTAACGAACCTTCTTTCGTAGCTTAACTCGATATTTGCCGAAACGCCGAAATGCCGAAATTTTGGCATTTCGAGGACTTGTGAGCAAGCGAACGCTCATTGGTTAATTAGATCCTCTAAGTTGATGATCGGGAACGTTGGAAAAGGTAAGAGCATGATTTTTGGCATTCACGGTAAGTTGGGCCTCGATGGGTTAAAATCGGGCCCAATGGGCTTCAGCCCATTTGGGTAAATTTGGTAGAAAATGAAAACTGTTAAATTGCGTGTTAAGACTATTGACACCATTATAGATTATGGGCTAAATGGGCCTAGATGACAAAACCAGCTATGTAGGGCCCATTAGAGGTTTTAGGCCTAATAACTCGGTTTCGCTAAAAATGGGCCAGAAACGCTGTTCAAACAAATGAATAGTTAGTAACTGATAATGAGCATGGAAAATCCCTAATATTTGGTAAAATTACAAAATTACCCTTATAATATGAAAATGACTATTTTGCCCTAGGTAAAATGGCCATTATACCCTAGGGGTTTAGTTATGAATTTGATATATGAGATTTTGATATACATGATTGATATGATATGCACATGATATGCATGATATGCACATGATATGTATGATATGCGCATGATAAGTATGATATGCACATGATGTATTCATAAATGCATTGGGTTGGGTTTTTATATGGATGGAGGAAGTGCAAAAGGGCTTATGCCCCGCCATTACAAAAAGGGCTTATGCCCCATTTACAAAAAGGGCTTTTGCCCGATTATTAAAAGAGGCTAGGCCTCCAAGATATGATAAAGCTATCTATGCCGGTGGAGAGTTTTGGTTGGGTGGGTTGAGTTATTCCCCACATGGAGAGCTTGGTTGGTACGGGTGGAGAGTAGCGGATGGTGGGTCGAGTAGTCTCCCTAAATGGGTTTGCATTCTTTCATTAACATTACATGTGATATTGAAATGGGCCTATGGGCCATTTCGTTTACAGCAAAGGCTTCGGCCCAGTAATATAAAATATGAAGGCTTCGGCCCAGTGTTATGAAATATGAAAAGGCTTTGGCCCAATATGTGTTGAGATTGGATTTGGGCTTAGGCCCAGGAGGCTGATATTGTTTTGGGCTCTGAAAGGGGCTTGTTGCACAACTGAGTTTCCAAACTCACCCCCTTTCCTTAACCTTGCAGGTGAGCCTTGATGTGGGGACTTGGAGCCGGAGGGGATTCAGAGTGGCCACGGTGATCGCCTTTGGGCTTTGAATAAGTGTTTGGTTTTTATTAAGTTCACTTTATTTATTATTTATTTTTGGGTTGTAATAAGGCCATTTTAACTTTTCTTTTTTCTTTCTTTTTCTGGGATTATTATTATTTTTAATAACCTCAAAAAATGGTGGATAATAATTCAAATGGGCTAGACTTAGGACGTGTTTTCAAAACGATATTTGATTTCAAAATAACACCACGCCACGAATATTCGATTTGTCAAAGATAACCACTTAAATTAATTTCAAACTCGATATAACCAAGTGTGGCAATGGTTGTGGGCATGTCTAGGATTGGATCCCATCAAAGAGCTTGGTACTTAAGCAGCCTTCATGGCTCACCTTCTCTGTTACGGATACCTACCTGGTGCCCAGCCTCCATTCACTCTGGTTAGCTCAAAAATAGTCGGTTTTTAGATAATAAAACGAAACATGGATTTTTAAACTTCTATGTGGCACGTCAAATTCGGCCATAACGTCTGGGCCGGGTTTGGGGTGTTACACAATATGAAAAAAATAACTATGAAACATAATATATATATACAAAAAAATAAAATATCAATAAAAGATAAGCATAGGAAATTAGACAACCTTTGTTCCAAGAAAATAATTTTTTTTGGAGACCATGAGCATCTTTCGTAACAATAAAAGGTCCAACACTTCCAAAGGCATCTCCAACAGAAGAACACCCTGGTCCTGAATAGTATTACACAAAAGATTTTATTTTATGTGAATAATCAAACAAACTTATCGGCTAGGCTTAAGTAAAGCTATAAAAATAGAGTAATGGTTCGACCTAACATAATAACTAGTCTAGTTTGATATGTATTCAGTATATGTTTAAACGTATGGCTTTCCAGATGAGGAAAAAATCATAGTCAGAGCAAGGCTATAAATTTTGTGTTAGGGATGGAGATAAAGCTAAAATCTTCGCATGGAAATGGCCTAAATTGAATTATTACTTTCTAACGAGGGGAAAAAGCGATAATGTTTCCATTTGAAGGGGCAAAATGAGATTAAATTGAATTACATTTTTTTGGGAAAGGTTAAAAATGCAATTGTAACATTTAACCAATGGGGTCGAAGCCCTAGCTTCCCCTTGGCTTTGACTTGCACATAGTAAATTTTATCTAACTAATTCATATAGGATACCTACTGGGAAATCCGCATAACATCAACAACTACAATAAAAAAAATTCAAAGAAGTTAACCTCCAATTAACCAAACAATGAGGGGTTGAGTTAGGGGATTTTTTTCAGCTTCAACAAAATAGTAAAGAAGACTTCGACCAACGACATTTTTATCCACATCAATATATCTAGCAAATTGCCTGAAATTAACATCTGGTTGTCCTGAAAATCTGCTTATCAAATCATTCATTGGGAAGGCATTGGAATCAACTCCAAGTTGAAGAGCAAGAAAACTAATAAAGATTACTCCCTAAAATTCCATTTGAAATTATTCTAATATCAAAGAAATAAGGGTAACAATGTTTATTGGATTCTTTACTTTATAATGCTTAAAATTAATGGAGAGAGCTACCTTATATATTGTGTTTTTCTTTTCTAAAGTAAAAATATTGTTTTAATAGCTAACATTTGAAACCGTGAAACATAGGTTTCAAGTTGTCATTGTTTTTAGGCATTATTTTGTTTTGTTAGTTTACCTAATAAATTTTTTTGTGATTAATAACCTTTATGAATTATAGGTTTACTTGATATAAATATATGATAGGATATAACACCAACATATTCATTAATTATGAATAACTTAAAAAAAAAGTAGTTTCGTTCACAAACATGATTCCAGAAAACTAATGAAATGAAATGTAAGTTTCTTCTCATTTTTTTATACTTCATATTTCAAGTATATTTTGAATTTTGAATTTAATAGGGCAAGATTTTTTTTTTTTTTTTTGGGTAATGACAATGCATGTGTGTATTATTAAAAATGCTAGTATTATCCACGGAAGGGTTGGGTTAAGAGAGTTTCATGTTGGACCTATTGTTCTTTCCCTTTGGAAAAGATAAGATATATATTGAGGTGTATTTATTTTACTAGGACTCTTTTCATTTTATATTCCCTTTTTTGTTGTGCTTTTATTTTCTTTTAGGGAAATAAATATTGTTACACCCTAAAAATCAGATTAGTAGAAATTGGGTTAGTGAACCGAGAGTTGTAATGCCCCAAATTTATAATTTTTGGGATTAATTATGTCAAGAAATTTGATTTGGTTAAGTGTGTTGGTTGTGTGCTAGAGGTCCTATGTTTGATTCCCTTCCTTTGAGTTTTGTTAATTTTTGCTCCTTCAATTGGCTATTTGCATGTAGGTTATATTTTATTCTTATTAGTTTGTTGTCAAGAATGAGTTTGTTAGTTCAATGGTAAGGCTTCAGCTTATCCTTAGGTTTCATGATTGAATCTTGTGTGTGTAAAACAAAATTAATTTTTGTTTCCCTTAAGATGTGCTACCCAAAACAGTAGTATGTTGGTAAAATTCAAATTCTTAGCGATCAGATAAGTGAATAACAAATTGAATATTAACGGGACTTGCTTAGAATATTATTTTATTTTTTGTTTTTTAAATAAGGGAAATATCCCTAAAAATACACCCCATTCTTGTCGCCCAATGTTTCACTCTCTCTCCACATTCTTCTTTCTTTCTTTGTTTCTTATAAACCTTTACAATCTTCCTTCTTTCTTTTTTTTTCTGTGAACTTTGGGCTGATAAAAAAATTGCTTCTACTGTTCCTTCCTCTTCATTCCTCTTTGTCGCCACTTCTTCTATTTTCTTCCTTTCATTTTGTGGATTTCCATATCTCTTCATTGTCAGCCTTTTGGTCGTCTCTAGGTAACTATTGGTCGTTATTCTACTATAGTAATGTAGTTTTCTTCTGCGGTTCACATGGATTTAAGTGGACTTTTAATTGGTTTTTATGTTGAGTTTGAACGTTCTTATACTGATAGGGGAATATCGTGAGACACGCAACGATCCTCTAGCGAGTTAAGCATTATTAAAGGTTGATGTTCTTCTTCAAGGGTAAGTGTTTGGATGTTCAAATTAAAGGCTGGTTTCATTTAGCTTAGAGGGACCAATTCTTTAGGTCATATTAGTATGTGTATTAGAGAATTGGTTCGATTTGGATTTCATGTGTAGATTCCAAAATTATTGCTATTGAAACGATGTATGGGAAGCATTCAAGTGTGTGTTTCTAACCTAAAAAAACTACAAATAATAATGAAAAATCTAGAATTTATTGTAAATTTTGAAGCTGGTAGACTGCATCACACGGCCATGTAGCTGGCCATGTAGCAGACCATGTTGGTCACACGACCATGTGTGTAACAGCCCGATTTTGGGCTTAGTCGAAACAGTGGTTTCAGGACCACAAATCTGAGGCTGAGAAATTATTTTTATTATTATTTTGGTGTTATAGTATGATTATATGAGTGTATGAAATGATTGGTGAATTAATTTTAGCGTTTATGAGCTTAATTGCAAAAAATGACTAAATCGCATAAAGGGTAAAAGTTCTATTTTACTTGATAGATAGACCAAATAGCTAGAGAACCATAATTGGAGGTCTTTAAAGAGCAATTATACCCCTTAAAGAGGCAAGGCCGGCCATAGGGACAAGATTTGACCAAATTGTCAATGTTAGGTGAGTGTAGGTGACTTATTTGATGAGTAAATAAAATAAACAGAAAAGCTATCCTATTTTTTTTATCACCTTTTTCTTTACCAAAAATTTCAGCTATTCTAAGGGTTTTGGAAGCTTAAAACTTTCAGTCATTCATCTTTCTCTCAAGTAAGTGATTTAGATGCCTATTTTTGATAATTTTGGTACTTTTGGAACCCTTGTAGCATGAGCTAGCTAATGAGGGGACTATTTTGCAAAATGGTTGATAGTCTAGGGATTTGCCATGAAAGGATTTATGATGTTTGTTGAGTTTTTAAAGAAGAAAATGAATCTTAGTTGTGTAGTGAACAACTTTTGTGAAAGGGCTTCTCATGAAAACCGTAATAGGGCCATTTTGTAAAGTTGTAAAGTAGATAGTAATATTATGGAATAATGGGAATTTTATGTTATTATAAGAGTAAAAAGGGTTCGACTAGGCTTAATACTTATGAAATTCAATAAAATTGATTTTTGAGTCTAGGGGCAAAATGGTCATTTTGCCAAAAATGTGAATTTATGATTTCCTAAATTTATTTAATGATTAAATGAGTAAATTTTGATTATTTTAGATCAAGAAATACAAAATCTGAACCTAGACCGGGGGAAGGTCAAGCAATAGATTAAATCGTCTAGTTGCCTACATTTTGTAATCCGAGGTAAGTTGTATATTAATAATGTAACTATATTGTTATAGTGTGAGATTGAATTGATATTGCACAAATTGTTTTGATTGTGAATATGAGAACGCATGTTGAGAAATTAATGTAATAAAGACTTCTGGTTGAATATTTGGAATAGACTTGGATATTCATACCATAACATTGGGTGGTATGGGTGCTAGTGTAAGACATGTCTAGGACATGCATCGGCCATATTATGAAAGCCAGTGTATGACGTGTCTGGGACACGCATCGGCATTAAGACGAGAGCTAGTGTAAGACATGTCTAAGACATGCATCAGCCTCGAGATATACAAGCTAATGTGAGACCTGTCTGGGACATGACGTCAGCTTGTTGCGTGTCAGTATAAGACCTGTCTGGGACATGGCATCGACAACGATAGATGAGAGATAGTGTAAGACCTATCTGGGACATGGCATCGACCTCGATATATGAAAGCTAGTGTAAGACCTGTTTGGGACATGACATCGACTTTGATGTGCTAGCCAGTGTAAGACCATGTCTGGGACATGGCGTCGGTGTTTTATCCCATGTTTAGGGCTATTGAGTATCCTGTAGTATTCCAAATAGTTCATCAGAAGATTCATAATTTATATTGAAAGGAGAAAATTTATGACCATGTGGTGAGTGGTACAGGTACCTACTTGAAATGTATGAGATGTGGGCTCAATATATGCCATATGAATTGTGTTGGATGGTGATGAGTAAGTTGTACTTATGTCTATTTATCGTATTCATGGACAAGCTATGAAATGTTATGATCATATCGTTGTATGATAATTAGTTTATTTTTAATTACATGTAACTTACTAAGCTTTATGCTTACCCCTTTTTCCTTTCCATTTTCTTATAGTGCTGCCAAAGTAGCTCGTGGATCATCGCCTTACGTCGGAGAAGCCAGTCACACTATCATTTAAAGCACTTGGTATAATTAGTTCTTTTATTTTGATTATAGCATGTATAAGATCTTGACTTTTGAAGTTTTACGCCTTTGTTATTTGGCCAAATGTCTTGGCTTGGGGTGAAACCCCTTCATTTTGTATAAGACCATGGATAATGGCTAATACTATCATAATATATATATATACAAATGGTGATGATTTCATAGATGAGTAAATTGCATAACTAATCAAGTATTTGTTAGATATCTTGTTGTGGTTGAATTGGCTTTGTATTGCTGTGTGGTTTGGTGGTATGAGTTGCTCTGTAGGTTGATGTAAGCAAGGGTGGCAAAAAGGCCTTGTAGATAACCTATTTTTGTACACAAGGCCAGACACACGGGCGTGTGCTTAGGCCGTGTGCAACACACGGTGAACCTCATGGGCGTGTTGCTCGGTCGTGTGTCCCTTGCACGTTAATTTTACAAGTCAGTATGCATAGTAGTAAACACATGGGCAAAGATACGACCATGTGTCTCAACCGTGTGAAGGGCACGGCCTAGCACATAGGCGTGTGCCTTGGTCGTGTGACCCTTAAGAGTTGCTGACGTCAGAAATAGAATGTCCAAGTTTTTGGACAGGGACTGAGACACGGGCGTGTCGAGTCCACGTAAGGGACACGGACCATGGACACGGCCGTGTGAAAACCACTGTAGGTTCGAATTGAAAATTTAATCCATACAAGTAAGGGGCACGGGCGTGTCCTTATATGCTTAGGCCATGTGAGTCGCACGGGCCTCCAACACAACCATGTCAAGATGACCACACGGGCATGTCGCCCTTCTCACACGGGCGTGTGCCCCTGTTTCAAGTGCCATTACTGAGAATTTCCTAACGGACCTGAGTTGGTCCCGACTGGTTTTAACGGGTGTTTTGGGCCTCGTAGGCCCATAATAAAAGTTTCTAGAGTTAGATTGCAAAGTTTTAAATTCAATCGGGTTTTTATGACTCGAAAAAAATTGTATGCATGTGTTCAAGTCAAGTAATGCCTCATGCCCGGTCCTGGCTTCAGACCCGAGTAAGGGGTGTTACATTTAGTGGTATCAGAGCTATGTTTAGTCGATTCTAGGACTAACCTAGCGTGAGTACAAGTCTAGCTATACATGCCATAATCGTATATTGATAGTGTGACGACTCTTGACGAGATAAATTGTGTTTTTATATATAGTAAATGGATCCTGACGTGGCTACGACAGATGACGTGGAAACTAATGTGTTAGCTCTCACTAAAGAGATTGCGCCAGTAAATAGTAGGCCCGTGACAATGATTCAGGGCGGAAGGGTTAGAGAAGCTTACCTCCATATGATGGATGCATTGTACTTAGAGTTTATTCGTGCGAATCCGAATACTCCACCTCCCCTAGCTCCCCCAATTCCTCAGCCCATCCCTATAACTCCTCAAGGAGTATAGATGGCTAGAAGAGAGAAACCTCCAGTTGATAGAATTAGAAAGCAAGGGGCCGAGGAATTCCGAGCTAATATTGATGATGATCCAGAGAGAGCAGATTTTTGGCTAGAAAATACCATTAGGGTATTTAATGAGCTATCATGCACACCCGAGGAGTGCATAAAGTGTGTTGTATCACTCCTGTGAGATTCAGCCTATCAGTGGTGGAATACTCTCGTGTCTGTTGTGCCGAGAGAGGGGGTAACTTGGGGATTCTTCCAGGAAGAATTCCAAAAGAAGTACATTAGCCAACGATTTATCAATCAAAAGAGGAAAGAATTCCTTGAACTGAAGCAATGCCGTATGACGGTGATGGAGTACGAGCGTGAGTTTGTGAAACTTAGCAAATATGCAAGGGAGTGCGTATCTATAGAAACCATCATTTGCAAGAGGTTTGAAGATAGTCTGAGCGAAGACATCCGTTTGTTGGTTAACATCTTAGAGTTGAGGGAGTTTGTGGTACTTGTCGAGAGAGCTTGTAAGGCCGAAGAATTGGCCAAAGAGAAGAGAAAAGCTGACATCGAGTCTCGTGACTCAAAGAAAAGATAGATGGGGAAATCACATCAAACCTCATCAAAGAGATCGAGAGAATTTCCTACTCGATCAAACACGTCAATTGGATTCTCGAGCAAGAGAAAGAATAAGTAGTATGCGGTGACGAAAGCCTAAACCACATCTATCGCGAGTGTTGGTAGTGCTCGCCCTAATAGGCTAGGATGTTCACAGTGCGGTAGATGTCATTCCGGCGAGTGATGAGGTACTGAAAGAGGCTATTTTAAATGTGGGCCATTGGACCATTTTATTCGTAGCTGTCCCGAGATGGTCGAGAAGGACAAGGATTAAAGTGTGAGATCAGGTAACGCTCCTTCCAGGGGCCGACTACATAAGAACCCTGAGAGTGGGGCTAGCAGTAGAGGTGCGTCTAGAGAAGCTGTTGTAAGGTCCGAGGGCAGAGCGCTTGCGAGGACTTATGCTATTCGTGCCCATGAAGGAGCAGAGTCTCCCGATGTGATTACGGGTACCTTTTCTATTTATGATATACTACCCATTCCAATATTTGTATAAAAGTAAAACCCTGTATCAATATGCTAGTCGAGTCCACCAAATTTGTGGTAAAAGTGTCCAACCCGTTAGGCAAACATGTGTTAGTTGACCAAGTATGTAGAAATTGTTCTTTGACAATTAGGGGTCATTGTTTTCCAGCTAACTTGATGTTATTGTCATTCAATGAATTCGCTATAATCCTTGGGATGGATTGGTTAACTTCTCATGGTGTTGTAGTGGACTGTGGACAGAAGGTCATCTAGTTGAAATGAGAGAACAGGGATGTTCTTCGGGTTGAAACAAGTGAATTAGACAATTCACCTGTAGTGATATCGTCCATGTCGGCAGTAAGATATTTGAGAAAAGGGTATGAAGCTTACCTCGCTTTTGTATTGAATACTCAAGCATCTGAGTTGAAGATTGAGTCGGTACCAGTGGTGTGTGAGTTCACAGATGTGTTTCTAGAGGAATTACCCGGATTACCTCTCGTGAGAGAAGTTGAATTTGGAATTGAGTTCGTCCCCGGTACGGCACTCATCTTGATTACTCCATATAGGATGGCTCCGACGGAATTAAAGGAGTTAAAAGTACAGATACAAGAACTAACGGATAAGGGTTTTATGAGATCAAGCTATTCTCCGTGGGGCGCTCTAGTGCTCTTTGTGAAAAAGAAAGACGGGTCGATGAGGTTATGTATAGACTACAGACAGCTTAACAAGGTGACAGTGAAGAACAAGTACCCCTTGCCAAGGATCGACGATCTGTTTGACCAATTGAAAGGAGCCACCATGTTTTCTAAGATAGACTTGAGGTCCAGTTATTATCAGCTCAGAGTAAGGGAGCAAGATGTACCGAAAATGGCGTTTAGGACAAGGTATGGGCATTATGAATTCCTTGTCATGCCCTTCGATTTAATGAATGCCCCTGCATGACTTGATGAACCGCATCTTCTGGCCATATTTGGATAAGTTCATAATGGTCTTTATCGATGATATTTTGATTTATTCTCGAGATACGAATGAACACGCAGAGCATTTGAGAATTGTTTTGTAGACCTTGAGGGATAAGTAGCTATATGCCAAGTTTAGTAAAAGTGAGTTTTGGCTCTGAGAAGTCAGATTTTTAGGACACATCGTGTTAGGTGATGGAATTAGAGTTGACCCGAGTAAGATGGTTTGTTGAATGGAAACCGTCGAAGAATTTGTCGGAGATTAGAAGCTTTCTAGGCTTAGCTGGGTACTACAGATGGTTTGTTAAAGGATTCTCGATGATAGCTACTCTGATAACTAGACTGCTACAAAAAGAGGTCAAGTTCGAGTGGAATGATAAGTGCCAACAGAGTTTTGATAAGCTAAAAGCTTTGTTGACCGAAGCCCCAGTTTTAGTGCAACAGGATCCGGGAAAAGAATTTGTGATGTATAGTGATGCATCTTTGAATGGATTAGGGTGTTTACTCATGCAAGAAGGCAAGGTAATAGCCTATGCCTCGAGACAGCTAAAGCCACACGAGAAAAACTACCCGACGCATGATTTGGAGTTGGCCGCTATCGTGTTCACGTTGAAAATTTGGAGACACCATTTGTATGGTGAGAGATGCCGAGTGTTCACTAACCATAAGAGTCCAAAGTATTTGATGGCTCAAAAGGAGCTAAATTTACGGCAACGAAAATGGCTGGAGTTGATAAAGGATTACGAGTTGGTGATTCACTACCACTCCGGAAAGGCGAATGTAGTCGCCAATGCATTAAGTAGAAAGTCATTAGTCGCTTTGAGGGCTATGAATGCTCATTTGGTCGTGTTTAATGATGGCTCGATTCTAGCTGAGATGAGTGCTAGACCTATGTTCCTTCAAGAAATTTGTGAAGCTCAGAAAGTTTATAAGGATTTGCAAGCTAAGATGGCTCAGTGTGAGATGGGAAATGAATCCAAATTTCGTATGCGTATCGGCGGTTGTATTACGTACCGACCTACGGACGATGAGCTTATTCAAAATATTTTACGAGAAGCACATAGTGGTTGCTTATCTCTCCATTCGGGTAGTGTGAAAATGTATAACAACTTGAAGAAAATGTACTGGTGGTCAGGAATGAAAAGAGACATTTCTGAGTTTGTTTCTAAGTGTCTAGTTTGTCAGCAAGTTAAGGATGAACACCAAGTACCTTTGGGTTTGCTTCAACCCATAATGGTTCCCGAGTGGAAATGGGACCGTGTAACCGTGTGATTTTGTAGCAAGGTTGCCTTTAACGCCAAGGAAAAAGGATTCCGTTTGGGTTATTGTTGATAGACTTACAAATTTGACACATTTTATACCGATGCATACTAACTACTCCCTTGAGAAATTGGCTAATTTTTATGTTTCTAAGATTGTGAGACTTCACGGAGTACCCTTGTCAATTATTTCTGATAGAGATCCGAGATTCACCTTGCGATTTTGGAAGAAGTTACAAGAGGCATTAGGAACAAAACTGAATTTTAGCACTGCATTTCACCAGCAAATCGACGGTCAATTAGAAAAAGTAATTCAGATTTTAGAAGATATGTTGCGGTGTTGTGTTCTCGAGTTTCAAGGTAGTTAGGAATAGTACTTACCATTAGTTCAATTCACCTACAACAATAGCTATCAGTTGAGATTGGAAATGGCGCCTTATAAGGCTTTATATGGGAGAAAGTGCCAAACACCCTTGTATTGGGCAGAACTTAAAGAGAATAAGATCTACGAGGTTGATTTAGTCAAAGAGACCGAAGAGAAGGTTAAGGTGATTCGTGATTCCTTAAGAGCCGCATCGAATAGATAGAAATCCTATGCAGATTTCAAACGAAAAGAGATAGATTTTCAAGTCGGTGATAAGGTGTTTTTGAAGGTATCCCCGTAGAGGAAAGTCCTCAGGTTTGGTAGAAAGGGCAAGCTGAGTCCTCGTTTCATAGGACCTTATGAGATTACTGAGAGAGTAAGGCCTGTTGCCTACTGATTGGCTTTGCCCTCAGAGTTGGAAAAGATTCACGACGTGTTTCATGTGTCTATGTTACGTCGATATAGATCAAATCCTTCGCATGAGATAGTGCCAATTGAGGCTGAGATTCAACCGGACATGACTATGGCGAAGAGCCGATTAAGATTTTGGCTTGGGAGGTCAAACAATTGAGGAATAAAAGTATAGCACTCGTAAAAGTTTTGTGGCATATACATGGAGTCGAGGAAGCCATATGGGAACCCGAGGAGACCATGAGAGATCAATACCCTAACTTATTCACTGGTAAGATTTTCTGGGACGAAAATCCCTAAGGGGGAGAATTGTAATATCCCGGTTTCGAGCTTAGTCGGAACAACAGTTTTAGGACCACAAATCTAAGGCTGAGAAATTATTGTTATTATTATTTTGGTGTCGTAGTATGATTATATGAGAGTATGAAAATTTTGGTGAATTAATTTTAGCATTTATGAGCTTAATTGCGAAAAAGGACTAAATCGCATAAAGGGTAAAATATCTATTTTCCTTTATAGATAGACCAAATAGCTAGAGTGTAACTTCTCAAATCTTAAATGATTAAATTTGTATGTTATGTTGCATTTATGCTTACTTGCTTTAGTGTTTAAGTGTCCTGAGAAGTCTAGGAAGTCTTGGGTTCAAACCTTGGCTTTAGTAAAAATTTTTGTTTTAATTGAAAAAAACCCTTGGTTCTAGATAGTAGGTTTTTAAATAATTGTGGGGATATCAAGTCATAAAAAGCCTGCTGGTCCAGGGGATAGTGGCGTGTTACTGCTACTAAGAAACTTGAGTTCAAGTCCTATTGTGCGCAAGGGGTGTTTTATTTTGCAAGTTGCCGTGTGAGAGGTTGTATGTCAGTAGAACTCTGATGCTTGGACGGTTGAAGTGTTTGAAGGGTGTAGGGGATTGTGTAGCCAAAATTTAGGAGGAGAAAGGGGAGATTTGGATGGTGGTCGGTTTGAGGATATTGTGGAGAGATTTTAGGAGGAAATCAAGAGGATGTGAAGTTAGGGGAGTGTTGGAGCCGAATTGGAATTATAGGCACTCTTTGAAGTCGTTTTTGGGGGGGATTTTGGTTTTGGTTTGGGAATCTACTCTTCAACTCGTTTCTGTCAATTCTTTTGCTCTATTTCCTTGTTGTGGCCGATTATTGCTTGACCATTCGGGTATTTTGTTTCTATGCTTTTCTGTTTGTGCTCTTTTTGTTAACCGATTTCTTTTCCCTTTTCCTTCTCAGTTGGCCTCTCTTTCTTGACCAATTGCTTCTAACTCTTTTCCTCTCTCAACATTTTTTGTTTTGACAAGTTATTCTCTCGGTTTTCTTGATCTGTTTGTGACCTTCTTGACCGATTATTCTACTTTCTCCCTCCTACAGTCGGTTGTTGTCCTTAGGTCGAATACCTTGTCTCCTTTGCCCTTCTTTTCTTTTCTCTGCTCTCTCTCAATTCTTTCCCTTTTCACTTGGTGTGTTGGCCGAATATTGATTGGTAAGTTCCTATTTTGACTTCTGCACTTTTGGCTTTTCTCTTCTTTTTCCCTTATTGCCGATTCCCATCTTCTCTCTCTTATTTGTGGTGTTCTTTCGGTATTAGAACTTTTTGAGAAGTGAAGGAGTTTACAAGTGTTACTATAGCATTCGAAACCTTTCTCTCTCACTCGATTAAAGGTAATTTGGTTCTTATTTTTCACGTATCGAACTTGGTGTATGACTTGTATATTAGGGTGTTGGCTGATTGCCCTATTTTCCCCTATCTCTAGTTTTGAGTTTTCAATAAGCTAGTATTTATCGATTCAAGTCATGTGTTTATGCAAACATCGTTAATGGATTTCGCTTATAATGCAGCTATTTGAGAAGGAGGGTGTAATCAGCCTTCGTCAACGGTTTAAGCGGGCTAAACCTCACTCTTTCAATCAAGGCAAGTATCAAATGTTATTTTGAGTTAAGTGGTAGAAAGAGGGTGATTAACCCTATTATCAAGCGACAAATAGAATACCTTGATTAAAAGTGTAGGTTTGGTGCTCGTGGGCTATTCGAACGTTTTTGTAAATAGGTGTGTAACCACATTTCCATAATCGTAAATTGGCAAAAGCTGAAATAGGTGACCGTCGACACTACACGAGCATATGCTCGCTCGTGTGGTAGTCCGAATGCCTAAACGTGGGCGTAAGATCGTTAAGGCCGGCCATGAGCGATTTCATGGTCTAAGGCCATAATGGGCCGAAATAGGTCGTGTGGGCCCCACAGGCTCGTGGGTCCCACACGGGTAAACTACACGAACATGTGGAGATTTTTGGGCCAGGCTATGTAATTCACACTATAACACCGCTTACCCATGTCCGACACCGGGATAGGATGCGAGGCATTACCAGACTTAAACACAAACAATCATGCAAACCGGCCCATAAAATTTCATTCATATTTTAAAACATTCAATCACATGCACATAATCCCTTATTGGGTTTACGAAGCCCAAAACATACTTTAGAAAGGGTTTAGGACTAAATTAAGAACTTTGGAAAGCTCTGGGAAAAACTTAAATATTTTTCTCATGAAACAGGGTCACATGCCCATGTGTAAACAGGGGCACGCCCTTGTCCTCAGGCCGTGTAACTCTCTATTTATGATGTCAGCAAATAAATTAAACCACACAGCCAGGCCACACGCCCGTGTCCCCAGTCTGTGTCCCTCACACGGTTGAGACACACGGCCGTGTCTCATCCCGTGTAGTTAACTCTTAGGCTATTTTCCAAGCCTTTTTGTCACCCTTACATGCACACACATATACATGGATCCAATGGCATTCAACATCCTCAATTATGATACAAACATATCATTTACCTATCAACATGCATGTGTTATAAATTCTCACATTAAACCAAGACTAGTCATACAATAGTTATCTTTGTGCCAATTTATTTCAACTTATCATCAAACTTTCAAGTTCGAAGCATTATTATTTTATCTCCATATTCCACATTTAATTCATGGTCATAAAACATGCATTCAACACACATGACATATTACCAACTATGCATGACAAACAAACATAATCATATCTTCATATCATAAGCAATAAATCATAACATGACTAGCTACACTTACAAGCCATAATCAATATGAGCCACATCTCATGGCCATATCCAATACATTTGGCCAAATCATAATATGTAACAATATGTAACAATATTCCAAAGGTATTGGCTTCATAGTGTGATGTTGCCTCCGACGATCTCCAACCCCGAGCCGACCTAACAACACTAAAAGAAATGGAAAGGAAGGAGTAAGCTTTACGCTTAATAAGCTCGCATGAAAAATAATAAGCAATGTATTAACATGCTATTTTTCAATTCCTCTCTATTTATTCAAAGTCCAGTTAAGTTATTTTCTCTAGTCACGGTCACTAAATTATTTATATCTGGAGCTACGAGACTACAAATTGAGAACCACTAATTTTTCAAGAAACTAGACTCATATATCTTCTTACCATAAAATTTTTAGAATTTTTGGTCTAGCCAATAAGTACAGTTTATTATTCAAAGTCTCCCATGTTTTGCTGTTTGACAGCTTCGACCTTTCTTCACTAAAATTTATTTATATCATAGTACGAGACTTGAATGATGCTCGAATCTATTTCCCTTGAAAATATACTCATTAAGGATTTTAATCATGTAATTTATAACCCATGATTATTTTCATAAAAATTTTAATGATTTTCCAAAATTAAGACAGGGGAGCCCAAAATCACTCTAACCCTATCTCACAAAAATTCAAATATCTCATAATATAAAATTCTTTTGCTTACATCGTTTCCTCTATGTAAAACTAGACTCAATAAGATTTAATTTCATATCTTATTCAGTCTCTAATTCAATTGACACAATTTTTGGTGGATTTTCAAAGTAGGACTACTGATGCTGTCTAAACTGTTTTAGTACAATATAATGATACCATCACAAGATTTTCATGAAATTACTCTCATAAGTATCCCACATTCATTTTCATTCTTATCACAAGTCCTTGGGTTTCGGATACTTACCTGTGCTATCATT
Source organism: Gossypium anomalum (assembly GCA_025698475.1). NCBI lineage: Eukaryota > Viridiplantae > Streptophyta > Magnoliopsida > Malvales > Malvaceae > Gossypium > Gossypium anomalum. The sequence goes on from CM046960.1 coordinate 14,777,434, forward strand.
TAGCACAACACTCGTCCAAACATGACAGTTCATATGCATCATAATAGTATCATATAACATAAATGAGTTTATCATGGTGAGAACCTTTTATTTCATTTCTCATATTAATCTCGTTGAATTTCTCGGAATCTCGATGGATATCCCATTCACCGTCAATTCATACAAGTGATCGTTTCAAGTACGCACTCCCCGAACCTCTCTCTTACGGCGGGATTACCAGTCCAGGCTAAATTTCCCGTAATATAAACTCATAGAGTATCGTCGGGATTGCTAGTCTAGGCCAAATCCCCTGCAACGACATATATTCTAATGAGCTCGGATCTAAATTACCATTCCAGGCTAAGTTCGGATCCTAATTGAATTACCCGTTCGGGCTAAATCCATTTCAGCACACATATTCTTCAGGAGGCTAGATCACTTTACAAGTTCATGTCTGTCAATTCGTATTTTCCCTGTCTAAAGAGCACACTCCCATGAACCTCCTTTTCTTACAATGAATTACAGTCAGCTAAATCACAGAATATAAACTCATAGAGTATTGTCGGGATTACTAGTCCAGGCTAAATCTTCTGTAATGACATATACTCAAATGAGATCAGATCTAAATTACCAATCCAGGCTAAATTCAAAACCTAATTCAGGTTACTCATTTGGGCTAAATCTGTTTACACATATTCTTCGGGAGGGCTATATAGGGATTGGATCACCCGTCTAGGCTAGATCCTTTTTACCATTAATTTCTTTTCAAGAATCCATCGAATATCTTATTTCATTCAACCGAGATTTTTCTTCCTCTTATTATCAATCATGTCAATGTTTCATAAATGTTCATATATTGAGCATTAAAATCATATTCTTATCAAGAGCATACATTTATCATATAATCATCATTTAAGCAATTAACATGCCTTACACATTGTATTTACTTGCAAATGGACTTACCTTCCTTTTCACTCTTTCACAAGTTATCCAACTTAATAAAATTTCATGTTATATCAATTCTCAATATATTCAGCTATTATATAGCAAGCCATCAATGATTGAATCATCCAACATTTCATGTGCTACTAATCATATATCATTATTCTTACAAATTTTATATATCATTCTTTCATCACTTTTCAATATATTAAATCATGCCATTTGTACAATAATAATATGGAATTTTCAAATCAAATATAGCATTGCAAATTTTATTAACACACAAACTTACCTCGGAACCAAAATAGCAAAAAGGAACCTAACCGTCAATTTTCCATTTTTCGCCCGATCTAGGTCCAATCCTCGTTTTTCCTTGATCTATAATGTCACATTTAGTATAATTATTAGTCACATTATTTAATGTGATCCAAAAACCATATTTTTTTAAAATTACATTTTTACCCCTAAACTTTGTCAAATTTACACTTTTTCCCCTAAGCTCGTAAAGTGATTTTTATTAGATTTTACCACTCTATAGGCCTAGCCAACTATAGAAAACTACAATTCTCATCAAAACACCCTTTTATACCATTTTTACAACTTTTTACAAAATGGTCCTTTTAGACGTTTTCATCAAAAATCACTTAGTAAAAATCGTTTATTTAACACCCAACACTCATTTTCTACCATTAGACATCAAAATGCATGCATGTCACACATGGTTCAATTTTTAAACATGAACCCTAGCTCAAATTAACGGTAGAAATAGATAGATCTTGTTACGGGGATTGCAAAAACATAAAAATCATAAAAAATGGGGCTAGAACGGACTTACAATCGAGCTTGGAAGCTTGAAAAACCCTAGCCACGATTTCTCCATACAATTTTTGGCCAAGAGGTTAAATATAGACAAAAATTGGCTTTTAATTTTGTTTTTAATTCATTTTAATAACTAAATGACCAAAATGCCCTTAATGAAAAACTTTGGAAACATGCCTAACCATGTCCATTTTTGTCCACCAACTTAACCAATGGTCTAATTACAATCTAAAGACCTCAAATTTAAAATTTCATAGCAATTAGACATCTCCAGAATGTAGAACTCAACTTTTGAACTTTTTACAATTTAGTCCTTTTCACTAAATTGAGTGCCCAAACGTCAAAAGTTTCAACCGAAATTTTCACGAAACCTTTCCGTGAAATTGTAGACCATCAAAATATAATAATAAAAAATTTTCCTCATCAAATTTGTGGTCTCGAAACCACTGTTCTGACTAGGCCCAAAATTGGGATGTTACACGCGGGGCCAAGGCCATTTTTGGGCTTTGTGGACCACATGGGCCCACATTATGGGCCTTGGGCCCATTCCCAGTGTTTGACTACTAAGGTTGCACGGTCGCTTTGAGACGATCAGGGACTCTCTTTGTTGGGTTAAATAAGTATACCTAGACCCCAATTTGATGAAATGGTTGTTATACCCTTATGAGGTAAAATGACTGATATGCCCCTATGATATGTATGACTGTAATCGGGCATGACATTTTTCTATACATGTATGATATTATGACATGACATATTACATGGGGATGGGTTTATTATGTTTGGAGGAAGTGTACTGTACTGGCAGCTCTGCTGCAAATACTGCTTAGTGCCGCAACCGGTGATATATTTTAGAGTGTAGGGATGGGTGGGTTGATTTAATCCCCACATGAAGTGTAGGGTTGGACGGAGTGGAGTGTAGAGGATGGATGGGTAGGATTTCTAATTGCATTTCTGTTATTGCTACTGAAATGGGCTAAGGCCCACACTAACACTGATACTATAATGGGCTAAGGCCCTAACCGATACTGGACGTTACTGAAACGGGCTTAGGCCTAAACTGTATTTTCCTACTGTATGACTGACTGTTGTTAAGGGATTACACACTAAGTTTTCATAAACTCACCCTTCTGCTTTTCTGCGCAGATAATCCTTAGGCGGATCGGTGTTGCGAGGGACTCGATGGTGGCCACACAACTGCATTTGCTTTCATTTTTAACTTTTAATTTATAAGTAATTTAATTTGGGTATTTGTTTTGTAATAAGGCCTCTTTAATTTTTTATTTTAATTTAGGATTTATTTACTTGATTCATATCTGTTAGTAGTAGGCCGTTGATTTTCAAAATGATAAATGCTTTTCAAAACACCACGTTAACGCAACATATTTTAAAAGCTTCTGCAATAAACATAGTTTTTCATTGTAATAACAATCTAATATGATTAACATTTTGCTAAAACGACTTGAGCTTTAACAAACAACAAGATATCCTAAATTTTCATTAAGATCACAAAGAGGTTTTAATATAGAACAGATTTTTCAACAAAATTATGTTTTTCAAAAAATATTTCAATGTGACATCGCAAATTCAGCCATAACGTCTAAATCGGGTTTGGGGTGTTACATTTAGTGGTATCAGAGCCAAGTTTCAAAACTCGACTACCGATTTGGGTTTCTTTTAAATTTAAATTTTTAAAAAAGAACTATTTCAAATGATTTGAAATACTTGGAAATGTTTTACTGAATGTGTGGTACACTGAGTCTCCGGCGCCGATCTTGTAAGTTCTCTGAAACTTCTGCTTGTTTAAATTGAAATACTGAAAATACTGTAAGCAATAGACTGTATTGAAATACTCTGTTTAGGGTAACCTAAAACTATAGTAAGACTGCGATTTATGAAAACAAAACTCTGAGTTACTGATAATATTTTCCATAAAATATCCGTTAATAAACACTGGAACTGTAAAACTGATACATAAAATTATTAATACAGATAAAAGCATAAATTGATAATGAACACCAGAGGTATTCGTGGAAGGGCTACAAGTGGCCGCGGCGGAGGTCGTGGAGGTGCTCGGGTTGGGCCTTCATCATTTGGTCATATCCCTAACGTTGAAGCTAGAGAGGCACCGGCTTCACCTGTGATTGGGACTGGGCCTCATAATCGTGTAGCTGGGGATGAGACATTGTCCCAACCTATGTTGCAAATTCTGGAGAAGGTTGCTAGGCCCAATACTAGTACTGTGGGTCGTGGGTCAGTTACGAAACGACTCAGATCTAATGGGGCTGAGATTTTTAGGGGTATTGCTGGAGTTGCCCCTAATGTGGTTGAATAGTGGATTGAGGCCACAAAGAGGATCATGGATGACCTTGACTGCACCCTCGAGCAGAAACTAAAAGGTGTAGTATCATTGCTACGAGATAAAGCCTATCAGTGGTGGCTTACAGTTAAAGAGGGTACTCAGCCCGATCGGTTGACCTGGGAATTTTTTAAGACTGCATTCCAAGGAAAATATGTGGGCACTAGTTATGTGGATGCACGGAGGAGAGAGTTTCTAAATTTGACTCAAGGGGATAAATATGTGGCTGAATACGAGGCTGAATTTTTACGATTAAGCCTCTATGCACGTGGGATGGTGGCAATTGAATATGAGCGCTGCGCTCGTTTTGAGGACGACCTCAGGGATAGTCTACAAGTTTTGATAGCTCCACAAAGGGAGCGAGGATTTTTTGTTTTAGTGGATAAGGCAAAGATCGCCGAGGATGTGAAGCGCACTGAGGGCCAGAACCGTGAAAAGAAAAGAAGTAGGAACAAGAGGGATTCAGAGCCCTCAAGTTCTTTTCTGAGGCCTAAGAAAAAGGCCAGAGTTGATGGTCCAGTTAGAGTTGGGGCCCTTGTTGCTGTTTTTGGACCGCAGCCCTGTGCAGATTGTGGGAGATGCCATCAGGGCAAATGCTGGAAAAGGATTGGGGCATGTTTGAGGTGTGGATCATTAGAGTACCGTATCAGAGATTGTCCACGGAGGCCCGATCAGATGTAAGCTACTGTATGGGTATTGTTCAGCCGCTGAGAGGTGTTCAGCAGCCGCTAAGAGGCCGTGGTCAAGCCAGAGGTGGAAATGGTATGGGCCGTGGTCGTGGAGCACCAGCCAGAGGTGCTGGTCATACTGAGGCGAGGCAACTAGCACTGGTTTATGTTGCACGTCGCCGAAAGGACGGAGACGCCCCAAATGTTATTAAGGGTACGTTCTTTATCCATAATGTACCTTATACTGCATTGATTGATGTTGAGTCTACGCATTCTTATATAGAATGCACTGTGTCTGAGACTTTGGGTATAATAGTTGAAAACAATGCGAGTGAGGTTACTGTGTTGAGTCCATTAGGGCAGTCAGTGAGAGTGAATAAACTATTTAAGGATGTACCTTTGGAGGTTCAAGGAATAATCTTTTTGGCAGATTTAATGGAACTCCATTTTGGAGAATTTGACTTAATACTAGGCATGAACTGGCTAATTAAGCATCAAGTGAATTTGGATTGTGCTACTAAATAGGTGGTACTAAAAACTGCAGATGGTGATGAGGTAGTTGTAATTAGGGAGCGTCAGAATTATTTGTCAAATGTGATTTCTGCACTTAGGGCCGACAAATTGGTTCGTAAGGGTTGTGAGGCGTATCTAGCCTACCTCGGTATTTCTGATTCTGAGGTTTTTCTGTTAAATATATCAGAACAGTTAAGGACTTTCCAGATGTTTTTTTTGCTGAGCTACCTAGGTTACCCCCAAACCATAAAGTTGAGTTTGGGATTGAGCTCCTGCCTAGTAGAGCTTCGGTGTCCATAGCCCCTCATCGAATGGCACCGAAGGAGCTTGTGGAGCTTAAAGCTCAAATTCAAGAGTTACTAGATTGAGGATTCATTCGACCTAGTGTGCCTCCGTGGGGAGCACCGATCTAGTTTGTGAAAAAGAAAGGATCCATGCGGATGTGCATTGATTACCCAAAATTGAATAAATTGACCATTAAGAATAAGTACCCTCTACCGAGGATAGACGATCTATTTGACCAGTTCTGAGGTGCTTCAATTTTCTCTACGATTGATCTTCGATCTGGGTACCATCAACTGAGAGTCAAAGAGGCTGATGTTTACGAGACAGCATTTAGGACTCGTTATGGTCATTACGAGTTTCTAGTAATGCCATTTGGACTGACGAATGCACCAATGGCTTTTATGGATCTGATGAACCGAGTGTTCCAGCCCTATCTAGATCAATTTGTAGTGGTTTTTATAGATGACATCTTAGTGTATTTGAGAACTGAAGATGATCACGATACACATCTCCGAGTTGTTCTGCAGATTTTGAGGGAGAAACAACTATATGCCAAGTTCAGTAAATGCGAGTTCTGGTTACGAGAGGTAACATTTCTGGGTCATGTGGTATCTGCTGAAGGGATTAGGGTTGATCCTCGAAAAATTGAAGCAGTTCTGGATTGGAAGTCGCCTAAGACGGTATCTGAGATTCGAAGTTTTCTGGGTCTGGCAGTGTATTATGGATGTTTTGTTAAGGGGCTTTCATTGATTGCTGCACCTCTGACTAAGTTGTTGCGTAAAGAGGTGTCGTTTGACTAGACTGATAAGCAGCAAGAAAGTTTTGAGAAGCTTAAGAAATTTCTAACTGAGGCCCCTATCTTGATACAGCCAGAATCTGGGAAAGAGTTCACTGTTTACAGCGATGCATCAAATGTGGCATTGGGATGTGTGTTGATGCAAGATGGTAAAGTCATAGTATATGCGTCTCGCCAGCTTAAAACGCATGAGGCAAATTATCCAACACACAACTTGGAGTTGGCCACAGTGGTATTTGTACTGAAGATTTGGAGGCATTACCTGTATGGTGAGAAGCGTATCATTTACACGGATCACAAGAGCCCCAAGTATCTCCTCACTCAGAAGGAGCTAAACCTTAGGCAGCGTAGATTGATCAAGCTACTTAAGGACTATGACTGTTCAATTGAATACTATTCTGGTAAGGCCAATGTGGTGGCCGACGTACTGAGCTGTAGGGCTATGACGGATCTAAGGGCAATGTTTGCTCGTCTCAGCTTATTTGATGATGGTAGCTTGTTGGCTGAACTCCAAGTTAAACCGTTGAGGATGGAACAGATAAAGGGGAAACAGTTGGAGGATGAGTCACTGGGTCCTTGATTCCGACAGATTGAGAGTGAGGAAACTTCAAGGGGTACTGTGTTTCCGTGGGAGAGTCTGTGTACCGAGGAATACTGATTTGAGGTAGTCTATACTGCAAGAGGCGCATAGTAGTCCTTATGCTATACTTTTCGATGAGAATAAGATGTACCAAGACCTTCATGAGTTATATTGGTGGCCAGTTCTTAAGCGTGAAGTTACCGACTTTGTGAGTAAATGCTTTACTTGCCAGCAGGTTAAGGCTGAACATCAGTTACCTTCAGGATTGTTTCAGCCAGTTAAGATTCCACTTTGGAAGTGGGAGAGAGTGACAATGGACTTCGTAAGTGGGCTACCCTTAACGCCTACTAAGAAGGATTCAGTATGGGTCATTGTGGATCGATTGACCAAATCTGCCCATTTCATACCTGTTCGTACCGATTACTCATTGCAGAAGCTGGCTAAACTGTATGTGTCTGAGATAGTATGATTGCATGGGGTACCGGTTTCCATATTATCTGATAAAGATCCTCGCTTCACGTCTCGGTTATAGAAGAAGTTACACGAGGCTTTGGGTACAAGGTTGGACTTCAGTACTGCGTTCCATCCTCCGACAGATGGTCAATTAGAGAGGGTGATTCAAATACGGGAGGATATGTTAACGAGTTGTGTGATAGAGTTTTGAGGTATTTGGAAGGATTACTTACCGTTAGCAGAGTTTGCGTATAACAATAGCTATCAGTCTAGTATATAGATGGCACTATAAGAGGCATTATATGGTCGTAGGTGTCGTATTCCTTCGTGTTAGACTGAATTGGGCGAGCGGCGTGTTCTGGGCCCTGAATTGGTTTCTGATACCGAGGATAAAGTTAGACTAATTCGGGATCGATTGAAGGCGGCATCTGATAGACAAAATTCATATGATGATCTAAAGCATAAGGAGATTGAGTATTCTATGGGGCTTAATATTTCTCAAGGTCTCGCCATGGAAGAAAGTACTAAGGTTTGGACGGAAGGATAAGCTAAGCCCTAAGTTCATTAGGCCTTACCGCATACTGAAGCGAGTGGGACCAGTTTCCTATCAACTTGAATTGCCTCCAGAGTTGGACTGGATTCATGATGTGTTCCACGTCTCTATGCTGAGGCGTTATCGCTCTGATCCTGCGCATATTATCTCGACTAAGGAGATTGAGGTTAGGCCAGATCTGACCTTCGAGGAAGAGCCAGTTTAGATTCTAGACTGTGATGTAAAGGTTTTGAGGAAGAAGTCTGTCCCACTGGTTAAGGTACTTTGGCGTAATCACATCTCAGAGGAAGACACGTGGGAACTCGAGGAGGCAATGCGACAACAATGCCCTCATCTATTTTGACTAGGTAAATTTCGAGACCAAAATTTTCTTTTAAGGGGTAGAGTTGTAATGCCCCAAATCTTAAGTGATTAAATTTGTATGTTATGTTGCATTTATGCTTGCTTGCTTTAGTGGTTAAGTGTCCTAAGAAGTGTGGGAAGTCCTGGGTTCAAACCTTGGCTTTAGCAAAAATTTTTGTTTTAATTGAATAAAACCCTTGGTTCTAGATAGTAGGTTTTTAAATAATTGTGGGGATACCAAGTCATAAAAAGCCTACTAGTCCAGGGGATAGTGGCGTGTGACATCTACTAAGAGACTTGAGTTTGAGTCCTGCTGTGTGCAAGGGGTGTTTTATTTTGCAGGTTGCCGTATAAGAGGTTGTATGTCAGTGGAACCCTGATGCTAGGATGGTTGAAGTGTTTGAAGGGTGTAAGGGATTGTGTAGCTAAAATTTAGGAGGAGAAAAGGGGGATTTGGATGGTGATCGATTTGAGGACGTTGTGGAGAGGTTTTAGGAGAAAATCAAGGGGATGTGAAGTTGGGGGAGTGTTGGAGCCGAATTGGGATTGTAGGCACTCTTTGAATTCGATTTTGGGGGGGATTTCAGTTTTGGTTTGGGAATTTTCTCTTCAACTCGTTTCTATCAATTCTTTTACTCTTTTTACTTATTGTGGCCAATTATTTCTTGACTATTCGGGTATTTTGTTTCTATGCTTTGCGGCTTGTTCTCTCTTTGTTAATTGAATTCTTTTCCATTTTCCTTCTCAGCTGGCCTCTCTTTCTTGACCGATTACTTCTAGCTCTTTTCCTCTCTCAACTTTTTTGGTTTTGACAAGTTACTCTCTTAGTTTTCTTGATCTGTTTGTGAACTTCTTGACCAATTATTCCACCTTTTCCCTCCCGAAGTCGGTTGTTGTCCTTAGGCTAAATACCTTGTCTCCTTTCCCCTTCTTTTCTTTTCTCTGCTCTCTCTCAATTCTTGTAACACCCCAAACCTGGCCTAGACGTTATGGCCGAATCTGACGTGCCACATCGAAGCGTTAAAAATATTTTTATATTTTTAATCTAAAAACTTTCTTAGTGTTTTAAAGGATAACTTCATTACGGGTTAAAGTGAATGGAAGTCAGCACCGTAGGATGCCGAAAAGAGGAGGTGAGTCCATTAGATCTGCTTTAAGTACCAAGCTCCCTTCGGATCCAATCCTAGACATGCACACCACCATTGCCACACCTTAACTTAGTTAATGTTCGTAGAAAACCAATTCGTTTAAATCCATTTAAAAAGGTTATTAATTTTGGAAACGTTTTCGTTGCGGAAGCTTTGCTTTGTTACCTTGATATTTTGAAGTCAAGTAACTATTTTTGAAAACGCACCCTAAAGCTATTCAATTTCAATGATTAAAATAATATCATATCTATTCTAACAAAACATGCTAAAATAATTAAAAATAATTAAAGCGGCCTTATTACAACTTAAAACCCAAACCACTAAAGTAAATGAAAAACTGTCCAAATCACTAGAGGAAAACCAACTGCAGAACATGTGGCCACTCTGAATCCCTCGCAGCACCAAGCCCACTATGTTGGGGATTACCTGGATGGATGAAAATAAGGGGTGAGTTTGGGGAAACTCAGTGTGTAAAATAACCCAACCATAGTCTAAGTCAGCTCAAACCACAGAAACAGATTGAGTTGGGCCTTAGCCCAAAACAGATTTCAGAATGAAGCCCATAGGCCCATAACAGAACAGACATTTCATATATATGCAGAAACCCAACCCATATCCAACCATATACACCCCCGTACCAACCTTGCACCATGTGGTGAGACAACTCGACCCACCCATCCGCTACATGCCACAGAATTGCAGCATGGTTGCCAGAACAGGTGATGTGACTAAGTCACTAGATACAGACATTTGTGGCAGAGCCACCAGAACAGATATTTGTGGCATAGCCACCAGGACGCTTCCTCCATCAACATAACCCATATCCCATGCAACAGTTAAACATGTCATGGCATACAACATACAGAATCAGATCATCATGCAATTCAGTCAAGATTAACCCTAGGGGTATAATGGTCATTTTGCACCTAGAGGTATAATGGTAATTTTCATACTTAGGGGTATTCCAGTAAATTAACTATTTTAGGGTTTCCATGCATATTACAGCAGTTTACCTATTAACAGAGACACTTACCGAGCGTTCTTACTGAATTGGGCCTGTTGGCCCATTAACCCAATTTCGGCCCGTTAAGCCCAAATATACCGAAGTGCACGAAATTGTGCACTCTGCAACCTCACCACTTGATATTACCGAAATTGTTAAACAACCTATCTTACAAGCGTTCGCATGCTCGCAAGTTCACGAAATGTTGGCTTTTTAACATTTTGGCTTTTCAGCTTTTGTCGATCTAGTCTATGAATGGGCATCGTTTACACACCTGTTTGCTATAAAACGCTGATGAGTTTCACTCACGAGTTGCCGAAAGTCAATTATTAATACGTTAACTATGAATCCATAGCAATTTATATACAAATCTCCTTACCAATAATCAGCCATTAACACTTTAGGCACTAGAGTTCTTACCTTTGCCAAAACTAACGACTAGATCTAGATCTAGTTGTTCCACTTGTCCAAGCCTTCGATCAGCAGCCTCTAGATCACACTAACACCAAAACAAATCAATTGTTACAACCCTTAGAGCCTTAAGTTCCAATCAACAGCCTCTCTATGCCTTTAGGGATTTTGGCTTTTCTAAATCCTGAAATAAAGAATAGATCTAAGTACTTACCATAGGTTCTTTCAGCCAAAAATGAATTCACTTCAGTTTCTATTTAGCTCTATTGCAGATCTAGCCCTTAAACACTAGCAGAAATTGAATCTTAGAGATCTAAAGATTCAGCTATATGCCCCTAAGACTATGGTGTTTTCAGCTTTTTGGAACTGTGAAGAGAAAGATGATTTGGTATGGGGGTTTTGCAGTGATATTGCCGACAGGGGTTGGGGTTTTGAGGATGTGAAAATTGGCCAAAAAGAGATGAAGAAAGATAGAAGGATTTTGGCTAGAAGAAATCGACACAAGAAACAAATTTTCGGGATTTCAGCTTTTATGGCAATTGGCTATAGAGGTTTAGAAAAGAATGGAATGAAAGAAGAGATGAGTAGAATGATAGGAATGGTAAGGCTAGAGAAGAAAAGAAGGAGAAAAGAAAATAGATGAAGAGAGGAGAAGAGAAGGAAAGAATTGTCAGGAACGGCACCATACTACCTAAATACTGAAATTCCCCCTTCAAAGACCTAGTCGAATTTCCCTATACTAGAAACCCCTAGCCGGCAACTCTTGCTCGTCAAGAGTCCACCATTCAACCAATACCACCCTCTTTGATCAGCTCCTAAACTTTCTCCCTTATCCCGTCCTTACTCAAACTCCTGAGCAGCTCAAACTCTTCCGAGCAGAGTTCCACATGAGTTCCATCACATCCCCTTTCTATCCACAAAAATAATACTATAATTTGCTTACCTAGTGAATTGAACCTTAGCTCCCCCCAAACATCTACACGCCACTTTCCAACCACCTATGTGGCGTCACATGCCACTTTGCCATAGGCCTTCTTGTGGCATATTTTACCCATGAAATCTTAAAAACCCATAACACCAGAACCCCTTCTCCTTTAGAATTAAAATTAGCAAAATCTACCAGGTTTTAACTTAGACTTGGGCCTTCTAGTGGCCCACTAACATACTCAGACCTACACTATACATCAAAATGCAGAAATTCTAAAATTCGCCAAAAAAATCACAGAAATCCCGAAAATCTCAAAAATTAGGGCGTTACAATTCTTTCCCTTTTCACTTGGTGTGTTGGTTAAATATTAATTGGTAAGTTCTTGTTTTGACTTCTGCACTTTCGGCTTTTCTCCTCTTTTTCTCTTATTACCGATTCTCATCTTCTCTCTCTCTTATTTGTGGTGTTCTTTCGGTATTAGAACTTCTTGAGAAGTGAAGGAATTTACAAGTGTTATTATAGCGTCCGAAACCTTTCTCTCTCACTCGATTAAAGGTAACTTGGTTCTTATTTTTCACGTATCGAACTTGGTGCATGACTAGTATATTAGGGTGTTGGCCGATTGCCTTATTTTCCCCTATCTCTGGTTTTGAGTTTTCAATAAGCTAGTATTTATCGATTCAAGTCATGTGTTTATGCAATCATCGTTAATGGATTTCACTGATAATGCAACTATTCGAGAAGGAGGGTGTAATTAACCTTCGTCAACAGTTTAAGTGGGCTAAACCTCACTTTTTCAATCAAGGCAAGTATCAAATGTTATTTTGAGTTAAGTGGTAGAAAGAGGGTGATTAACCTTATTATCAAGTAACTAATAGAATACCTTGATTGAGTGTAGGTTTGGTTCTCATGGGCTATTTGCACGTTTTTGCAAATAGGTGTGTAACCACACTGCCATAATCGTATATTGGCAAAAGCTGAAATAGGTGATCGTCGACACTACACAAGCGCACGCTCGCTCGTGTGGTAGTCCAAATGCCTAAACATGGGCATAAGACCGTTAAGGCCAGCCATGGGCGATTTCATGGTCTAAGGCCGATTAAGGCCATGATGGGCCAAAATAGGTTGTGTGGGCCCACGGGCTCGTAGACCCCACACAGGTAAACCACACGGACGTGTGGAGATTTTTGGGCCAGGCTGTGTAATTCACACGGCCAAGGCTATTTTTGGGCTTTGTGGGCCACACGGGCGTATAGGCCCACTTGGGCCCATTCTCACTATTTGACTGTTAAGGTTGCACGGGTCACCTGTGATGACTGTGGATGTACTGTTGGGTTCGTAAGTATACCTAGACCCTAATTTGATAAAATGACTATTATACCCCTATGAGGTAAAATGACTAATATGCCCCTATGATATATATGACTGTAATCGAGCATGACATTTTTGCATACATGTATAATATTATTACATGACATATTACATGGGGATAGGTTTATTATGTTTGGAGGAAGTGTACTGTACTGGCAGCTCTGCTGCAAATACTGCTTAGTGCTGCAACCTGTGCTATATTTTGAAATGTAGGGACGGGTGGGTTGATTTTATCCCTACATGAAGTGTAGGGTTGGATAGAGTGGAGTGTAGAGGATGGATGGGTAGGATTTCTGATTTTATCCCTGCAAATACTGAAATGGGCTAAGACTCACACTGACACTGATACTATAATGGGCTAAGGCCCTGATCGATCTTGGATCATTCTCAAAACAGCTTAGGCTCACCAGATTTTGCCTTGCCAGATGATCGATTATTGTTAAGGGATTACACACTGAGTTTTCATAAACTCACCCTTCTGCTTTTCTGCGTAGGTAATCCTTAGGCAGATCGGTGCTGCGAGGGACTCGATGGTGGCCACACAACCGCATTTGCTCTCATTTTTAACTTTTAATTTATAAGTAATTTAATTTGGGTATTTGTTTTGTAATAAGGCCTCTTTAAGTTTTTATTTTAATTTGGGATTTATTTACTTGATTTATATCTGTTAGCAGTAGGCCGTGGATTTTCAAAAAGATAAATTCTTTTCAAAACACCACGTTAACGCAACATATTTTAAAAGCTTCCACAACAAACATTGTTTTTAAGTGTAATAACAATCTAATATGATTAAAATTTTGCTAAAACGACTTGAGCTTTAACAAAAAACAAGATATCCTAAATTTTCGTTAAGATCACAAAGAGGTTTTAATATCAAATGGATTTTTCAATGAAATTATGTTTTTCGACAAACACTTCAATGTGACATCGCAGATTTGGCCATAACGTCTAGGTCGGGTTTGGGGTGTCACATTTAGAACCATAATTGGAGTTCTTTAAAGAGCAATTAGACCCCTTAAAGAGGCAAGGCCAGCCATAGGGACAAGATTTGACCAAATTGTCAATGTTAGGTGAGTGTAGGTGACTTATTTGATGAATAAATAAAATAAAGAGAAAAGCTATCCTTTTTTTTATAACATTCTTCTTCACCAAAAATTTCAGCTATTCTAAGGGTTTTGGAAGCTTAAAACTTTTAGCCATTCATCTCTCTCTCAAGTAAGTGATTTAGATGCCTATTTTTGATAATTTTGGTACTTTTGGAACCCTTGTAGCATGAGCTAGCTAATGAGGAGACTATTTTGCAAAATGGTTGATAGTCTAGGGATTTGCCATGAAAGGATTTATAATGTTTGCTGAGTTTTTATGGAAGAAAATGAATCTTAGTTGTATAGTGAACAACTTTTGTGAAAGGGCTTCTCATGAAAACCCTAATAGGGCCATTTTGTAAAGTTGTAAAATAGATAGTAATATTGTGGAATAATGGGAATTTTAGGCTGCTATAAGAGAAAAATGGTTCGGCTAGGCTTAAAACTTGAAGAAATTCGATAAAAATCGATTTTTAAGTCTAGGGGCACAAGTGTCATTTTGCCAAAAATGTGAATTTATGATTTTCTAAATTTATTTAATGATTAAATGAGTAAATTTTTATTATTTTAGATCAAGAAATACAAAATTCAAACCTGGGCCGGGGGAATGTCAAGCAAGTAGATTAAATTGTCTGGTTGCCTACATTTTGTAGTTCGAGGTAAATTGTATGTTAATAATGTAACTATATTGTTATACTGTGTGATTGAATTGATATTGCACAAATTGTTTTGATTGTGAATATGAGAACGCATACTGAGAAATTAATGTAATAAAGACTTCCGATTGAATATTTGGAATAAACTTGGATATTCATACCATAACATTGGGTGGTATGGGTGCCAGTGTAAGACATGTATGGGACATACATCGGCCACATTATGAGAGCCAGTGTAAGATGTGTCTGGGACACGCATCGCCATTGAGACGAGAGCTAGTGTAAGACATGTCTAGGACATGCATCAGCCTCGAGATATACAAGCTAGTGTAAGACATGTCTGGGACATAGCGTCAGCTTGTTGTGTGTCAGTATAAGACCTACCTAGGACATGGCATCGACACCGACAGATGAGAGCTAGTGTAAGACCTGTCTGGGACATGGCATCAGCCTCGATATATGAAAGAGTGTAAGACATGTCTGGGACATGGCATCGACTTTGATGTGCTAGCCAGTGTAAAACCATGTCTTGGACACGGCATCAGTGTTTTATCCCATGTTTAGGGCTATTGAGTATGCTGTAGTATTCCAAATAGTTCATCGGAAGGTTCATAATTTATATTGAAAAGAGAAAAGTTATGACCATGTGGTGATTGGTACAGGTACCTACTTGTAATGTATGAGATGTGGGCTCAATATATGTCATATGAATTGTATTAGATGGTGATGAGTAAGTTATACTTATGTCTATTTATCGTATTCATGGACAAGCTATGAAATGTTATGAGCATATCATTGTATGATAATTAGTTGATGTTTAATTACATGAAATTACTAAGCTTTATGCTTACCCCTTTTTCCTTTCCATTTTCTTATAGTGCCACCAAAGCAGCTCGTGAATCATCGCCTTACGTCAGAGAAGCCAGTCACACTATCATTTGAAGCACTTGGTATAGTTAGTTCTTTTATTTTGATTATGGCATGTATAGGATCTTGACTTTTGAAGTTTTACGCCTTTGTTATTTGGCCAAATGTCTTGGCTTGGGGTGAAACCCCTTCATTTTATATAAGACCATGGATAATGGCTAATACTATCATAATATATATATACAAATGATGATGATTTCATAGATGAGTAAATTGCATAACTAATCAAGTATTTGTTAGATACCTTGTTGTGGTTGAATTAGCTTTGTATTGTTGTGTGGTTTAGTGGTATGAGTTGTTTTGTAGGTTGATGTAAGCAAGGGTGGCAAAAAGGCTTGGTAGATATCCTATTTTTGTACACAAGGCCAGGCACACGAGCATGTGCTTAAGCCGTGTGCAACACAAGGTCAACCTCACGGGCGTGTTATTCGGCCGTGTGTCCCCTGAACATTAATTTTACAAGTCAGTATGCATGGTAGTAAGCACACGGGCAGAGACACGGCCGTGTGTCTCAGCCGTGTGAAGGGTACAGCCTAGCACACGGGCGTGTGCCTTGGCCATGTGACCCTTAAGGGTTGCTGACGTCAGAAACAGAATGTCCAAGTTTTTGGACACGGGCGTGTCGAGGCCGTGTGAGGGACACGATCCATGGACATGAGTGTGTACAAGGCCATGTGAAAACCCCTGTAGGTTCGAATTAAAAATTTAATCCACACGAGTAAGGGGCACGGGCGTGTCCCTATATGCTTAGGTCGTGTGAGTCACACGGGCCTCCAACACTACCATGTCAAGATGACCACATGGGCGTATGCCCCTATTTCAAGTGCCATTACTCAGAATTTCCTAACAGACCCGAGTTGGTCCCAAGTTTTTTTCAATGGGTGTTTTGGGCCTCGTAGGCCCATAATAAAAGTTTCTAGAGTAAGATTGGAAAGTTTTAAATTCGATCGAGTTTTTATGACTCGAAAAAAATTGTATACATGTGTTCAAGTCAGATAATGCCTCATACCCGATCCTGGCCTCGGACCCGGGTAAAGGGTGTTACATTTTGGTAGACCATGTGGCAGACCATGTTGCTCACACGATTGTGTGGTAAGCCATATGGTAGATCATGTGGGTCACACGACCGTGTGGTAGACCACGTAGGTCACACGACAGTGTGGTAAGCCGTGTGGTAGACCGTGTGGGTCACATGAACGTGTGGTAGACCGTGTGGGTTACACGACCAAGTGGTAGGTCATACGACAAATTATTTGGGCCACACGGCCTGGTCAAGGAGGGTGTGTGGACCACATGGGCATGCTAGAGAGTGCAAGCTATATGTTACACTTTTGGGATATGTTTGAATCTACGAGTCACTTGGTGTGTTAGAGATCCGTGTATCTGATGTGTGGTGATAAAGCCCACTTTTATGTTTCATAACTCAATTGTCAAATTATGAATAAATGTGATTATGTAGAATGTGATATATGCTTAAACGGTTATGCAATTATTATGTAAAGAGCTAATGAATAATGCATGAATAAGTATAATATGATACTAAAGTTGAAAATGTTGTAAATGGGCTTATGGTTCTTCTTTAATGCATGATGACATGTTTGTATGATAGTTATTCTGATCATTCACTGAGCTTGTTAAGCTCACCTACTCTTTTTTAAAACCATTACAGATTAGTTGTGTTCCGGTGTGAGCAGTATGGTTCCGAAGGACTGATCCAAGCAAGACTTTAGCATTATTCCGTAGGAGCTTATTTATTCGTTTATGTTTTGGGGAAATAAAGGCAATGTGGTAGTGTAACGCCCTGATAAATTTGTTTCTGTATCTATAAAAATCTGACACAAATGTGTATCTGCTTCAGTGGTTAAGTGTTCTAGGTGTGTGTGAGAGGTTCCAAGTTCAAGCCCTACCTTTGGCAAATTTTGGTTATTTTTAGGTCCAAGCCATACCCTTGTTCAGTGGGTTTATATTAAATTGCTTGTAAATTCATATCAAAATGAGCGTACTGGTTTGAGTGGTAAGGGGGTTGGTGTTTTGGGGGTCTTGTGTTCGAATCCTTGCGTGAGCGTGGATGATATATTTTCACTCGATTGTCTGATGGTGTTTCAGTGGAGTTAAAATTCTGAGGAGGCTGTGATTTAGTAGGTTAGTGGGAGAAAATTAAGGGATATGTTAACATATCTTTTATTCTTTTTCCTTTCTATTAATTTTCTTTTTTAAAATTTTGGTTTCTTTCCTCAAAATTCTGACGTGATTTATGCTTCTTTCTCTATTCTATCCTTCTTTGTTCTTCCTCTTCAATCTGTGCCCTCATCTATTCATCCAAATTCATATTGCGATCTATGGTGTTCGTTAATTGGCTTGGTAAGTGAAGTTGGGTTTTTGCTAACTTTTGGTTTTGGAATTTTGGGGCAATCTTATTATTGGTTGATTAATGGTTGTAATCGATGGATTCTGTGGCGTAGGAGAAGGCGGTGAGGCAAGGGTTATCGTTTCAACGGTTTAGTTTGATCGTGTGGGCATTTTTTGTGGTGGTAAGTTTTTAGGCATCAATCGATTTAGTTTTGTTAACTCTATTTTAGTCATTTAAGGTGTTAGGTATTCTGATTTTACGTGCTGGTGGTCTCGAGAGTGATTTTGCATCGAAAATGAACTAGGTTTGTACTCGAAATGTAGAAAAAGGAGCTTCGGCAAAAACTGAAAAACCCCACTGTTGACACCACACAGGTGTGTGGTCACTCGTGTGGTTGGCCGTGTGTGAGACACGACCGTGTGGTCGATGAAGGCATGGCTGTGCACAAGACACGGCCGTGTGGTGGCTGGAGTGTGGCCGTATGGGCAACACGGGCATATGGGCCCACACGGGTATGCCACATGGGCATGTGGATTTTAGGCTAGACAGTGTGGGCCATATGAGCAAAGGCCAATCTGGGTGTGTAGGCTCACACGAGCGTGTGGGCCCATAATTTTGAAATTTCCCCTATGGTCGCACGGGTCGCTCCGATCGACTGTGGGCTTACTGTAGGGTCTATAAGGGCTAGTTAAACCCTGATTTGCATGCTATGATATTCTGATAGACTGATCTGAGTAGGGTACTAAATGTATGCCTAACTATTCTGATGTATTTATTTCCGTTATTAGTAAAAAGCATGTTGAGCATGTTTGATTTGTTATATCTGTATCTAAATTTCTGTATCTATAATTGGGGTGGGATTTGTATATACAGAGGAAGTATTATGTTCGGTGTGAATCGCCTTTATTCTGGCAGCTTGGCTGCATATTATCTGATATGTGTCTTAATGGCACAACATAATGTGTAGGGATGGGTGGGTGTTTTTAATCCCACATGGTGTGATGGGATGGTCGGAGTTGGTGTGTAGAGAATGGGGGTAGGATTATGCATATCTGAATCTGAAACTAAATCTGTATCTGTATTTGACTAAGCATATGATTCTGTATGTTTGCATGCTTAGTTCTATTAGGTTCCACACTGAGTTCACGTAAACTCACATCTATTTGTCTTTTTTGTCAGGTAATCCACAGACTTAGGAGGACCAGAGCAGTAGAGACTCAGCGGTGACCACTCGAACGTAAATTGATAAAACTTAATTATTTATGGGTTATTCATGAATTTGGTTATATTTTGAGAGTTTGTAAATTCTAGGACTTTCTGGAGTTTTTGGGTTTTATAAATGTTGGTTTTGGTTTTATATGTTGTTAAACTGCAAGCTTAAACAAAACGTTTTCCTCTAAAAATGACAATCTATACGCAAACAAAGGTTTTACTAAAACACGACTGCGTTTTCAAATTATAATTGTTTTAAGGCTTTTGCTGTAATAAGTTTTGGCAAATGGACTAATTTAACAATGTTTTCAATTAATAATGTGAATGTTCTGACGAGAAAACTCCGTTTTCAAAACCCTTACCTTGTGACACTTCCGGATACGGCCATAACATCTAGGTCGGGTTTGGGGTGGTACAGGTGGACTTTTTTTTTGGTTTTTGCCATGATATTTAGGATGTCTTCACGACTTTATTGCTTGATATTTTATGGACACTGGTCTTGATATTTTGATTTCTTGCTCGATTATATTTATAATGTTATGAACTACTATTATAGATGTTTTGACGATGGTTTGATGAGGTATTAGTTATATGTAGATTAGTTTATGGTTAGAATGGATTATATGTCTTATTCTGCTATATTTTTGTTGTCTAGCACAGAGATAATGATATTCAAGTTTTAGAAACGATACCTCCATGATTTTTCAAAGTGCAGGAAGTCAGTAACGTAATTTGATATTGATACCATAGCACGAGTATCGATACTCGGGGTAAAATAATTGATACTTCATGAAAGTACCGATAATTGCTAAGATTTTGATTTTAAACGAGAAACAAAATGTTGTTCTGGTATCAATTTTCCAAGTAGTATCGATACCATTTAAAAGAAATATCGATACCTAAATAAATAATTCAAAATTTTTGTTTGGTGCTATAAACGCATATCTAACTCTCATTTTAAGTTGGCTTGATGAATTTTTAGCACGTTTTAATGATATTCAGAATATGTATGACTTCAAAATTCTTACAAATGCTAAAATGTAAGGTGTTTGCTGAATAATGAGACCAATTTTAATGATTGTGATGTGTGACGGTGGTGTGGCATCCTAATATTAGAGCTCAGTGACCAGGCTGAGTATAGGGTGTTAAATTCTTAGTCTTTTCTTTGCTTCGATTGTTGATATTAATTCACCCTTTTTCATTTGTTATTTCAGGCATAAAACTCCCTTGCTTGCTTCCCTGCAAACCATAGGAATCGATTTTGAGCCTCCTAAATAAAAAATGAGTCCTGTAAATTTGGAAACAACTTTTAATCATCTTGGGACTTTTGGGCCTTCGTGAACGCTACCCTAATATCACTCTTCATTCTAGTTTATGAATTTCAATTTTTTTATTCTTCTAGTTTGTGAAGTATAATTGATTTTCCAGCTTCTTTGTTCTTTGATATTTATGCACCTTCTGCATTAATCATTAATATGTGGGTTTATTAACTGTAGGTATCATATTCAACAGCTTAGAATTTTTTTCATATAAATTACAATTCTTAAATATGTCAAACTTGTGACGAACAACATGATTGGGTATAAGCTATGCAGGTAATTCATGTTTCGTGAATATGTAAACCCCGTTTATGTATGCTATTTGGCTAGAATTGAGATTCTTTAGATTTTGTTGACACTAACAAATTAAATCTTAGGTACATAACTTTAAGGTTATTTTTTAATAAGTGAAATAATTTCAATGAGCTTCTTTTAGGGGAGACTTGTTGCTAGGAGTTTTGTTGGTAACTATGAAAAATTTATTAAAGAATATTGAATTTATCTTTGCATTGTTGACCGAACTAGTGAATCAAAATTGAGATTTCGCCTTTCACTAGATTCTGATCGTATTGATATAACAATTTTTTTTTTGCGATATTTCTTTTAGACGTTTAAAATTTATTTTTTAATTTCAAAACCCTTGTTATTTTAATTTTAATTTATCTTGGATCAGTTCTTTTTGTTTGGACCAAATTTTGGTTTGTTTTGGTTGTGGTTCAGTTTATTTCGGCTTATCCTAGCCCATACCGATTAGCATAAGATTTTCACACTTTCAATAAAAATTTTACTCTATTTTATCTTAAAAAGTAAGATTTTTATTTTATAGTTGCATTTAGAAATAAAATATAATCATTGGATGCAATTAGTATTTTTAAAAAATATATATTTTTCAATAAATTGTTCAAATGTATATTGTTAATTTGTTATGGTATATTTGCATATATAATATATTTTATTAAGAAACTAAGAATTAGACTATATATATAAGGAGGAAAATATATTTAAGAAACAACAATAAGCCTGAAACAAAACATAAAATACACTAGTACGGTTACCTATCAATACCAAAACAAAAACTTTGCATCCATTGGTATGATACTGAGTACTTGATATAGAGAAGTTGGTAAAAGAAAAAGTATTTAAGCTTTGAGCAGGAGATGGGAAGTTGAGCTATTGACAAATCAAGATAAAAGAAGTTATTGACATATTTTGATATTTGTTTAAGTACATGGATTGGGAATTTGTGTAATTTTAACAAACGAAAAGAAACTTTCATTAAAGTAAAAGTTGTTGCATAAGCATTTGACAATTTAGAGCGATATAAAAAGGTGCTAGAATGCATCGAAAATCGAACAAAATAACTCTTGGAATAAGTACTCCAAAGACAAGGAAACATAGGTTTTCCATTACTAATTTATTGAAAGAAGAATTGGTTCACAAGCCTTTCTCTTGCATGCAACGTGATCGTATTTCTTGACTACAACCCAAGGGCTAAAGCTAAACTGAAATTTAAAAGACAAGGGAATCACAAAGACACTAGAGTCGAACAAAAGAACTAGGACAAAGAAAGCCCAAGACACAACAAACTTGAAAGCCATTTTTTGTCCACCCCAATGTGCCATAAAATCACGCTGATCTTGTTCTGTGATGTTTCCATGAGATTGCCAATTTTGTAATGAAAAGAAGCACCCTAATGCAGGAGATGAGACAACGGCTATGAGACAAACTCAATCGTGTTGCTTCCCGAAATTGTTGCTCCAAAACAACCCCGAGGGAGGCCTTTATGTTTTTCAAAGACAAGGGGTAACGAAGGAAATAGAAAAAAGTAAAATAAAGAGGGAAGTAATAGAAGGGAGAAAGTGGTGGCCAACCACACAGTAATGCAAATCTAAGGTTAAGTTTTCTTTTGTAGGAGAGTTAAAGGAAAAAGGGTTTTGTGTACATATTATGATCGTCTGTTATAATAAGCACTATGCAAATGTATTACTCCATTTTTTTTAATTATTCATATAATACACTTTTGATCAAGAAAATATAAGAAATTACTATTAACATTGTTTTAGAGTATATATCTAATATATTCAAATATACAAAATGCATATAAAAATTTATAAAAGGTGTTTGAAAAGGTTCAAGCAGACCCTAACATTAGAAAACAAAACATTGTTTCAAATGGATCAATAAATTTTTTTTATACATATCGGGTTAAGTTCTCTTTATTTGTTAATTTCATGTATGAAATTGAAAAAAAAATTGATGCATGATTTTATTAAAATAATAATTATCGGTTAGATATTAGATAATTTAACTAATTATATTATTGCATAATATAAAAATTTATGATGTCCATGCATCATAAAATAATACATATCAGCACAATAAATTATTACAACGACAAGTCTTATTATGGTGAATGATGGATTCAACATGAATCATGATCGTTTGCTCCATAAGTTTCATCACCAATCCTCAATGCATCCAATTAATTGTGAAATTTGAGAAAATAGAAAAAGCTTGTGATGGTCGAGAAGATGTAAGATGATGATTACCTCCCTTCACCGTCAAGAATTTTAGAAAGTCTCCAAATCCATACTTCAACCCTCCTTCCTATTAAATTTATAAATATAAATAATGTTATATCCAAAAAAATACTTCAACCCTCCTTCCTGTTCAGGGGCGAAGCCAGAAAAAAATTTTTAGGGGGGCCAAAGGAAATTTTAATTTTTTATAGTCTATATATTTATAATTTTTAAAGGATTAAATTGAATTTTTATAATTTTAGGGGGGGCCAAAGTGTAATTTTACCTTTACTAATTTAAAATTTTAAAAAAATCTAAAGGCCCTAAATGAAAATTTCCCATTTTAGGGGTAGGGCCCATGCCCGCCCCCCTTTTAAGCTCTACTGCCTCAAGTAAATTTATAAATATAAATAGTGTTATATCCCAAAAAAAAAAAAAACACATTTCATCGTTCAATACATATGAAATGGTGCAAAATTATTTTCTTCTAATACATTTATTTTTTTATGATTAAGTTTTTTTAAAAAAATTCAATTACTACATCTTAGCTCGAGCCAACCTATTGGCTTGACTAACTATTTAGTAAATATAAAATATGTTTACATTAATAATTTCATATTTAAATAAAAATTTAGGAAAAGTTGCCTAAAATTTGTGAAAATTCTTGTTCACGGCCTAGCACATATTGGTGAACGAGGTAAGTAGTGTAAGCTTGCCTTGAATGCGCTAATCAAGCCAATCGAGTCAACACTTAAAATTTCTTGTTCAAGTTTAGATCCAAATTGGTAATTATATTAGACGGATAATTTGATGCTTAAATATATCTAATCATAATAGAAAAAAAAAGATAATGTATATAATTAAATGTGTAAACATAAAACCTTGGTTCTAAACCTCCATGTTTCCTCTTTTGTTAACTTGATGTTTAACTCCTCAGCCAACTTTTTCAAATGTTGTAAGGTTCCCTCTATCGGTATTATACCATCTTGATCTCCACTATAACATTGTAATCATATTAATAAAACAAAAAATCAGTCAAATGGCATAAGAATTTCTTTTTAAAATCCTTCACTTTGATTCTTCATACTTATTTAACTTATTTCAAGAAAGTATTGGAAAAAAAAAAGTATGGCATACAAATACAATACCAACCTGAATATTGTAATGCGAATGGATTGTTGAAGAAGGTTTTTAAGCGCAGGAAGCATGTCAAGGTCCTTCTCAACTTCGTTGTATTTAAAATTAGCTCTAAATAAATGAGAGTGACATATAATGAAAATTTTAAGGTTAACAATTTTTACACAAAATTCACCTCATTAAATAAGTAATTTATTTTACCTAAACAAGAGATGATAATATGGAGATAGAAAATTGACCGCGAGTCTTAAAACTTGAATTTAAAATAATTTCTAAAAAGTAATTATATGAACATATCAGGAAAAAAAAACATCAATTATTTTCAAATTTTAAGGGAGAACTTACGTGAAACAACCCTTCCATCTATATGACAAGTTTGTTTGATTCTCGTGGAAAGCTTTTTGAACTTCCGGGAGATTAAAGTAAAATTGCACCCTTAATGGATGGCACATGTCTACTTCTGCGCTAACTATAGGAGCTTGGACCGAAAAATAAAGTTTTATGCTTTTGATATGACCAATAAAAGAAAAATAACACAAATTAGTTCTACTCGGTTGATCAAATAATTCGATTCTATACGAACGTATGTTATTTGTAGTCTTGAATTGAAGTAAAGTAAGAGGAACGTAAAGAAATAGATGAAAACCTATTTTCCTAAGTTCAAATCTTGCTCAGTTTCAGCACAAGGAGGGCGAAAGACATCAAATAGCTTCTGTGGGGAGTAATTATGAGCATCGGTCTTGAAAGCAGCCAAATCGGCCTCAAACACAAGTTTTTTACACTTTGGGCTCCAAGTGGTTTTGATGCTAGAAAAGTAATTATTTTCATCAATGGCATTGCATTCTTTCTTGATTTCGTTATACAACGAGCTGTTTATCATCTCCCGAGAGAAAAAGAAATCAATTTTTGCAATATCGTCTAGCTTTTTACAAAGCATTGGGTTTCCCAACTGTTCAAAATAGTTACAATTAAAAAAATAAAATAAAGTTCACAACAAAATATTTAAATTAACATTAAATTGAACCTAACCATGTTTACGGGAGATTTGAGCTGCAACACATGTTATTTTTGTTTTGTCTAGACTCGATAAAATTCTTAAAAATATTTTAGTATAATTTTAATTTTTTTTTGTTAGTGTCAATGCTTGATTTAAATCAAAATTTATTGTCTATGATGTAAGGTAATAAACAATAATCAAAGTCATAATGATTTGATCCAAAATGTAGAAGTCGGTATCCTAATCCAATCTACTAAAGCTAAGCCTTCTCGAATTAGGCAAGTTACTCAAGCATATACATTTCTAACTAATCCTTCTATGCAAATATATATATTAAAGTAGATACAATTTTACTTACAATCAATCCTTTCAGGTTAAAGTTGGATTGCTTGGATTGCTTGTTGTCGTCAAGTAAAGCATTAGCAAGATTTGGTACGGAGTGTCCTAAAATAAAATCCACAAATTTAATTATAGTAATGAACCTGTTATATTGTTTGTATTGTTGCATAGAGACTTATCCATAACTCGTATTAAGACAAGATCATTTGATTGTTATATTTCTATTCAATAATTAGTTTGACATATTCAATTCAAGAAGTATGTTACAAAAAATAATTTATGAAAATATTTATATTTTTTGAATTATTTTTAAAAAATTATTAATTTAATAAGAAATTTGATTAATTATTTGAGTTTGAATCTAAAAAATAATAATATTGCAAGCTTGATATGTAAATAATAAAGTACAATATATAGAGAGAAAAAACTATACGCTAGAGATTGCATTATATTTTGTTTAGTTATTCATTAAGTATATTTTGGTGTATTAAAAATATGTTGATATACAACTAGATAAGAGAAAAGAAACAAGAAATTGTTCACCTGCAAAACTTGACCTAGCTAGATATAGATCTTTCCACTTGAAGACCGGATATTTTTCATACCATTTTTGCATAAATGTAAGCAATATTTTATCTATACGAAACAAACAATTGAAAACTATTAATATATATATATATATATATATATATATATAATATCCAAACTATTTTAATTAATAATGAAGAATATATTATATGATCTTACTGGTGATATCATCTCTGTTATTATAATCACTACTTGTGTTTGAATATGACCATCCAGATCCAATAGGGGAGTCGATAAACAATAGATTTTACAGTAAAACATATATTAGACAGAATTTTATATAGACATAGAAATACAAAAGAAAAAATAATATAAGAAAGGCAATGCAATTTATTTAAACACAATGAAAGCTAGACATACTGTAACATTTTATAGTTCTAAAACATTTAATATTTTTTGAGAAATTTATATCGATATGGAAAAAATAACTATGACACATGATATATATATATATATACAAAAAAAATCAATAAAAGATAAGCATAGGAAATTAGACAATCTTTGTTCCAAGAAAATAAATTTGTTTGGAGACCATGAGCATCTTTCGTAACAATAAAAGGTCCAACACTTCCAAAGGCATCTCCAACGGAAGAACACCCTAGTCCTGAATAGTATTACACAAAAGATTTTATTATATGTGAATATCAAACAAACTTATCAGCTAGGCTTAAGTAAAGATAGAAAAATAGAGTAATGGTTTGACCTAACGTAATGACTAGTCTAGTTCGATAAGTATTCAGTACATGTTTAAACGTAAGGCTTTCCAGATGAGGAAAAAATCATAGTCAGAGCAAGGCTATAAATTTTGTGTTAAGGATGGAGATAAAGCACATGGAAATGGCCTAAATTGAATTATTACTTTCTAACGAGGGCAAAAAGTGATAATGTTTCCATTTGAAGGGACAAAAGGAGATTAAATTGAATTATAAATTTTTGGGAAAGGTTAAAAATGCAATTGTAACATTTAACCAATGGGGCCGAAGCCCTAGCTTCCCTTTGGCTTTGAGTTGCACATGGTAAATTTTATCTAACTTATTCATATAGGATACCTACTAGGAAATCCGCATAACATCAAAAACTACAATAAAAGAAATTCAAAGAAGTTAACCTCCAGTTAACCAAATAGTGAGAGGTTGAGTTAGGGGATCTTTTTCAGCTTCAACAAAATAGTAAAAAAGACTTTGACCAACGACATTTTCATCCACATCAATATATCCAGCAAATTGTCTGAAATTAACATCTAGTTGTCCTGGCAATTTGCTTATCAAATTATTCATTGGGAAGGCATTGGAATCAACTCCAAGTTGAAGAACAAGAAAACTAATATAGATTACCCAAAATTCCATTTGAAATTATTCTAATATCAAAGAAATAAGGGTAACAAATGTTTATTGAATTCTTTACTTTATAATGCTTAAAATTAATGTAGAGAGCTACCTTATATATTGTGTTTTTCTTTTTTAAAGTAAAAATATTGTTTTAATAGCTAACATTTTGAAACCGTGAAACATAGGTTTCAAGTTGTCATTGTTTTTAGGCATTATTTTGTTTTGTTAGTTTGCCTAATAATTTTTTTTTTTTTTTGTGATGAATAACCTTTATGAATTATAGGTTTACTTTATATAAATATATGATAGGATATAACACCAACATATTCATTAATTATTAAAAACTTAAAAAAAAAAAGTAGTTTCGTTCACAAATATGATTCCCGATAACTAATGAAATGAAATGTAAATTTCTTCTTATTTTTTTATACTTCATATTTCAAGTATATTTTGAATTTTGAATTTAATAGGGTAAGATTTTTTTTTTTTTTGAGTAATGACAATGCATGTGTGTATTATTAAAAATGCTAGTATTATCCACGGAAGGGTTGGGTTAAGAGAGTTTCATGTTGGACATATTGTGCTTTCCTTTTGGAAAAGATAAGACATATATTGAGGTGTATTTATTTTATTAGGACTCTTTTCATTTTACATTCCTTTTTTTGTGCTTATAATTTCTTTTAGGGAAATAAATATTGTTACATCCCAAAAATCGAGTTAGTAGAAATTAGGTTAGTGAATCGAGAGTTGTAACACCCCAAATTTTATAATTTTTGGGTTTAATTATGTCAAGAAATTTGATTTGGTTAAGTGCGTTGGTTGTGTGCTAGAGGTCCTGTATTTGATTCCCTTCCCTTGAGTTTTGTTAATTTTTGCTCCTTCAATTAGCTGTTCGCATGAAGGTTATATTTTATTCTTGTTAGTTTGTTGTCAAGAATGAGTTTGTTGGTTTAATGGTAAGGCTTCAGCTTATCCTTAGGTTTCATGTTTGAATCTTGTGTGTGTAAAACAAAATTAATTTTTGTTTCCCTTAAGATGTGCTGCCCAAAACAGTAGTATGTTGGTAAAATTCAAATTCTTAGTGATTAGATAAGTGAATAACAAATTGAATATTAATGGGACTTGCTTAGAATATTATTTTATTTGTTGTTTTTTAAATAAGGGAAATATCCCTAAAAATATTCCCCATTTTTGTCGTCCAATGTTTCGCTCTCTCTCCACATTCTTCTTTCTTTCTTTGTTTCCTATAAACCTTCACAATCTTCCTTCTTTCTTTTTTGTTTCTGTGAACTTTGGGCTGATAAAAAAATCGCTTCTACTGTTCCTTCCTCTTCATTCCTCTCTTGCCGCCACTTCCTCTGTTTTCTTCCTTTCGTTTTGTGGTTTTCCATATTTTTTCGTTGCCAGCCTTTTGGTCGTCTCTAGGTAACTGTTGGTCGTTATTCTACTATAGAAATGTAGTTTTCTTCTTCGGTTCACATGGAGTTAAATGGACTTTTAATTGGGTTTAATGTTCAGTTTGAACGTTCTTGTACTGATAGGGGAATATCGTGAGACACGCAATGATCCTCTAGCGAGTTAAGCATTGTTAAAGAATGATGTTATTCTTCAAGGGTAAGTGTTTGTAACACCCCAAGCCCAGCTTGGACATTATGGCCAAATCTGGCAATGTCACATGGTAGTATGTTCAAAGCATTTCAAAATACATGCTTTCAAAACATTATACGTTGCAGAAGCTTTTCAAAATAGTTTATGTCCTTGTAGGTATTTTTCTAAAACACATGCATTTTAAAAAAAAACCTGTATCTTACCTATCTCTAGCAGAAATAAAACATAAAGCAGTATAAAATCCAAATTAAAAGCAAAAATCCATAGAGGCTAATATTACAGTAAAATACCCCAAGTAAAAATTTTAAAAATCTAATTAAGTACGAAACAGCGTAAAAAAGGGTTGTGTGGTCACAGCTGAGTCCTCCGCCGCTCCGATCCTCCTAAGTTTGGGGATTACCTGAAAAGATAAAACAGAAGGGTGAGTTTACGAAAACTCAGTGTGTAGTTCCCATATAAACAAGCAGACAGAATGCAATCATAGTCTAGGCCTAAGCCCATTTCAGTAGCAGTTTCAGTTTCCGTTTGGGCCTTAGCCCATTACAATATTGAAGCAGTTTCGTATTTGGGCCTTGGCCCATTACAGTATCAATATTTAGTATAGTAACAGATATACAGAATCAAATCCTACCCAGCCAGCCTCTACACTCTAACTCCGTCCAACCCTACACTCCATGTGGGGATATAATCAACCCACCCATCCCTACACTCCAAAAAGTACAGAATGCAGAACCAAACAGTAGCTTGCAACTGAGCTGTCAATGAATTAGGCTCGAGGCCTTTCAGTACACTTCCTCTGAATAATATAAACCCCCAACCCAATGCAATGCAATATATAAATATGGCATGCTATAACATAATATCATGAATGTAATCAGGCATACAGTATCAAATTAGTGGCACCTCATCATACTTCTTCCATATCAGTCATACAGTCATTTCGGTCAGTTAGGGGTCTAGGTAAGCTTACCGACCCTGCAGTAGGCCCACAGTTGACTCAGGCTACCCGTGCAACCTTAGCAATCTAACAGTGAAAATAGGCCCACAAGCCCATGTGGGCCCACACGCCCGTGTGGCCCACACGGCCGAAAATGGCCTGGCCATGTAGATCACACGGCCTGGCCCAAAAATCCCACACGCCCATGTGGTTCACCCGTGTGGGCCTACATGGCCCAATACGGTCTGGCCCATGTATCGTACATGGCCAGCTTCGTCGATCACACAACAGTGTTAGGTTACATAGCCTACCTCACGGGCGGCAACACGACCGTGTAGCGTCGACAACCTCACTTTTCAGCTTTTCACAGATTCCCATTTACAGTGCTACAGTTCCACACCTGGTCTATTTTCGCTAGTCTCGCAATCCTAAGCCTCCAAAACTTAGAAATCGACAATCTCAAAGCTTAATTTTAGAATTAACACACACCCAAACCGAGCAGTAAAGACCCCTAATCACTTACCTTTAAAACCGAGCAACCCCTAACTACGGGTCCGACGAGATAGGTTACCACTCTCACAATTCGCTGCTATCAAATCTGAAAGACCCAATATTAACAACAATTCAAACCTTAACAACCACCAGAATAGAAAAGCTTCCCCTAATTCACAAGGCATAACCACCTTACCTACGAGACGAGTAACAGTAGAACCACACCACTCCAACGCTAACCGAATCACTCCAGCCCTTAACCTTCACCAATGAAACAGTTGACCAAATTACCAAAAATCCATAAACCAACTTACAACACAGTAATGAAAACTTACCTACAACTCACGAAAGCAGAACAGAGATGATAAGTTACAGCAACGTAAAAGAGATTAAAGCAGGAATGGATTAATGGACAAACCAAAGCAGAGAAAGAAGGAAATTTTTCGCAAGTAATCAGTAGCAAACAAAATAAAAAAGAAAAGAATAACCAAGGGAACAATTAGAAAAAGAAAAATGGATTCCAAAAAAAATCAAAAGAGTAAGAAAGCCGAAATTTGGGAAAATAAAATCAAAATGCCTAAAATCTGGTAACTCCTCCCCTTAATTCTCCTCAGATTTCTCTACCAACTCTCCACTCCTTACTTTTCTCCCCAAATCCCTTCTAAAACCATCCAACCACTCCCATCTAAATCACTTAATTTTCTCTCCACACTTCCCACTACACCTCTACCACTTCGGCATTTTAGTTCAACTCAAACACGACACGGCACCATTAGCAAAAATAATACTCTAGCACAACTCGAACCCAAGACCTTTAGCATTTTAACACACCACTTATCCATCAAACTAGCAAGTCCATTCTAACATGTTTTGACAAACTTTTAACTATAAGCCTATTAAGCAACAACAAGACTTTACTCAATTAAAACAAAAAATTTAGCTCAAGACAAGGCTTGAACCCTAGACTTCTCAAACACTCCCAGAACACACAACCACTGAAGCAGACAGATATTTGTGTCATAAATGCACGAAAACAAATATACAAACTTTGGGGCGTTACAGTGTTTGGATGTTCAAATTAAAGGCTGGTTTCATTTAACTTAGAGGGACCAATTCTTTAGGTCATATTAGTATGTGTATTAGAGAATTGGTTCGATTTGGATTTCGTGTGCAGAGTCCAAAACTTTTGCTATTGAAACGACGTATGGGAAGCGTTCAGGTGCGTGTTTTTAACCTAAAAAAACTAAAAATAATAACAAAAAATCTATAATTTATTCAAAATTTCAAAGCTAGCAGACTGCATCATACGGCCATATAGTTGGCCATGTGGCAGACCATGTTGGTCACACGACTGTGTGGTAGGCCATGTGGCACACTATGTTGGTTACACGATTGTGTGGTAGGCCATGTGGTAAATCAAGTGGGTCACACAACCATTTGGTAGGCCATGTGGTAGACCATGTAAGTCTCATGACCACGTGGTAAGCCATATGGTAGACCGTGTAGCTCACATGAACTTATGGTAGACCGTGTGGGTCACACAACCAAGTGGTAGGTTGTGTGGCAGATTATTTAGCCCACACAGCCTGGTCAGGGAGGGTGTGTGGGCCACATAGGCGTGTGGGTCCATTTTAGGTAGTTTGTGGTCCCTGTTTAGGCGAGAAGTGAGATTTTTAAAATCAAGTAGGTAGATTTTTAGTAATCTAGTAAGACTGCGAAATCCGTAATCTAAACATTTGTGTGTTAGTAAAGCATGACTCTGATTAGTAAAAATCTATGTAGGCTATTTGACATATTTTGTTTTAATGAAACTTATGTAAGCATGTCATAAATCTATTTCGCCATGATCATATGTAGCATGAGATTTTGGTATGTTTTTCCATGTGTATTAGGGTGGGATATATTATGTGATGGAGAAAGTGTGTTCTGGCAGTTTTATACAATTCTGGCAGTATATTCGCAATATCTGTTCTTGCAGCATAGCTGTAAATTTTCTAAGTGTCACACGACCATAACGTCTAGGTTGGGTTTGGGGTGCTAGAAATCTGCCAATTTTCTAGTCACAAAAAATAGATCATTTGTGATGGATTTACGGATGGCTTCCAGGCATTTTTTGGTTAAGATGTGATTTAAATAATGAAAGGGCAGGCTCTTAGCTTTGAAACACACTTTGAATCACATGATCTCAAGTTCAAAAGATCAAGTTACGTCGTTTTAGTGAAAATTGCACCCGAAAGATATTCTAAACGAGATTATTTCAAGAATTACGAGTTTTAGGCCTTGCTTTATGTTTAAATAAATTTAGGGTTCGATGTTAAAGCTTTATTTTGATTATATATAATCCCAATATTTTATTTATTATTTTTTATGCTTTTGGTATTTGTTTAATTTGAATTTTAAGATATTTTTAAGTCTTTTAAGCTAGTTTAGAAGTTTTACATTTCTTAGTCGACAAGAAGGTGTAGTTCAACTAGAATTTTTCTTGCTTAGCCAACTTAGAGTTTTAATTAAATTAGGAGTTTGTTTTTCATTCAATATGTAGCTACATATAAGCACTTTCACTATTCATTATGGAGGACAGTTTTGATTATTTGAATCATAGAAGCACTCTTTGGAGTATTCTGTTTGCAAGATTCAATTCTCGTTTTTATTTAGAAGATTCATTTTACTTAATCTTATTCAAAATTTTGGGGAATTTCTTCAAGCTTTGTGTTGCCAAGATTTTGCTATTGGAGGGTTAGTTAGAGCCACCGGTTAATTTTGTCAGGAAATTATTCCTAAAGGGTTCAATCAAACACTTATCCTTCTATTCATCTCTATTAGTTTATCTATTCCTTTTTTCCATTGTTATTTTCATTTTTTTTATTTATCTTATTATTTTGCATTAATCATTATATTTGCTATTTTCATGCTTTTTGGTTTCAAGAAAACATTTTCTAAAGTAGGTTTTCATCCTTGAAGGCTTTTAAGCAGTCAATTTCTTTTCGCCTCAAAACCGTCTCTAATATTTCTTTTTCTTCACTTTTCTTTGTCACACCCCAAAATTGGGCGTAGGAGTTTTGGGGGTATTTTAGGAATTTTAGCTCTAATGTGCTTGGAAATTTCGTAGCATGGTAAATCGGAAATGTTTTCATTTATGGCTTTTTGAAAAAAAATCAACTTTTGAAAATGATACTGAAAAGACTTTCAATTTCAGAATAAGTACTAATTTGTAAATGGGGCTAAATTTTGATTGTTTATAGGGCAATTAAACCAACACTTTAAAATCAACCTAATATCTTACCCCCACATACCGATTTCACCATAGTTTTGATTATAGTCCCTTCCTCTCCCGAGCTCTTCCCATTCAAATTTTGATTACCAAACTCCATTCCCTTGATTTCTTTCATTCTCACAACATTAAACCTTCATAGAATTTTAAGAAAAACACATTGAATTTGTAATCTCTTAATCTTATGGGATTTCTGAATTTTCAACTAAAGCTCTGTTTTTCTTCCATCGAAGGTAAAAATTCGTCTTTCTCTTAGTTTTAGATGTTATCTGGTCTTTTAGATTGAGTTTTTAGCCATTAAATCGCATGTTTTGAATAAAAGCCAAAAATTGGGTCGTTAATGGTGGATTTCGAGATTTTGGATAAAAACATGATTTCAAAGTGTTTTTCAATTAGTTTTGATGTGAATAGAAGGTTTCTAAATTGATTTTAATGTTTCATTAAAGATTTCTTGAGTTTTAATGAATTTTCGTGAAAATTACCATAACATGTTGAAAGTTTTTGATACCATCAATTGAGTAATTTTGCATAATTTAATGGTTGGGAATTAGTCGTAGGTGAATAATTAGATGAATGGAATTTCTTTTAGGCAAAAAGATTAAGCATAGACCAAGATAATTGAGTTTCAAGTTTGTGATGTCGAAGGTTTCAGTTCCAAGAGAATCTGAGTTAGGCTTGAGTTTTTTTTTTAAGAGAGTCTATGGTTGTATGCTAATTGTAATTTTTGTGTGATTTACTTGTTGAAACTTTGGAATCATTAGAATATTCTTCGAGTTAAGAAAAAGCTAGTTTGAGCTTTCGACGATTAGGTGAAAGCATGATTGGTGAGTGTTTGGAATCACTGCTTGTAGACACGATTTATTTTGTTAATTGGGAATATAGAAGTAGCCTAAACCCCTACTCTAAATTCCAAGTGTAAGTTTTCTCATACCCATATTTAATTTGTGAGATGTATGCTTATGTGATTGTGAAAACGAGAACTAAGATGTGATGCTATGACATGTGCTATATGCTTGTGATGACTATTGTGAAAGTGTAAATATGGGCATGGTATACATGTTGAATGATAGAGATAATGGTGTGCTAATGATGCTAATATG
This sequence comes from Gossypium anomalum, assembly GCA_025698475.1. NCBI lineage: Eukaryota > Viridiplantae > Streptophyta > Magnoliopsida > Malvales > Malvaceae > Gossypium > Gossypium anomalum. Next base: position 14,812,449 of record CM046960.1, read on the forward strand.
CAGTAATTGTGAGCGAAAAATCGATAAGTAAATGTGTTTTATAATATGGATATTTTGGCCTTGTGACTTTATGAAACCGTTGGATATAGTTGGCATGCCATAGGATTGTGAGTACTTACATTTGTGTTTTGTTTTTGGGGCATTGAGGCCCGAGATAGATTTTGAGAGAGAAAGGAATGTGAGCTAAGCTCCATTCACTGAGACTTACTTGGTGTGATGGAGAGTGCAAGTTATGCTACACTTTTGAGATATGTTTGACTCTACAAGTCACTTGGTGTGTTAGAGATCCGTGTATCCGATGTGTGGTGCTAAAGCCCACTTTTATGTTTCATCGCTCAAGTGTCAAATTATGAATAAATGTGATTATGTAGAATGTGATATATGCTTAAACAGCTATGCAATTATTATGTAAATGAACCAATGAATAATGTATGAATAAGTATAATATGACACTAAAGCTGAAAATGTTGTAAATGTGCTAATGGTTTCTTCGTTAATACATGATGACATGTTTGTATGATAGTTATTCTGATCATTCACATGTTTGTATGATAGTTATTCTGATCATTCACTGAGCTTGTTAAACTCACCCACTCCTTTTTAAAACCATTGCAGATTAGTTGTGTTTCGGTGTGAGCAGTGTGGTTCCGAGGGAGTGATCCAAGCAAGACTTTAGCATTATTTCGTAGGAGCATAATTATTCGTTTATGTTTTAGGGAAATAAAAGCAATGTGGTAGACTTTTTACTAGTTTTTGCCATGATATTTAGGATGCCTTCATGACTTTATTGCTTTAGATTTTATGGACACTGGTCTTGATATTTTGATTTCTTGCTCAATTATATTTATGATGTTATGAACTGCAATTATAGATGTTTTGACGATGGTTTGATGTGGTATTCATTATATGTAGATTAGTTTATGGTTAGAATAGATTATATGCCTTATTATGCTATATTTTTGTTGTCTGGCACAGAGATAATGATATTCAGGTTTTAAAAATGATACCTTCATGATTTTTGATAGTGCAGAAAGTCAGTAACGTAATTTGATATCGATACCATAGCATGAGTATCAATACTTGGGGTAAAATAATCGATACTTTATGAAAGGTAACAAAAATTTCTAATATTTGATTTTAAATGAGAAACAGAACGCTGTTTCGGTATTGATTTTCCAAGTAGTATCAATACCATTTGAGAGAAATATCGATACCTACATGAATAATTCATAATTTTTGTTTGGTGGTCTAAAAGCATATCTAACTCTCATTTTAAGTTAGCTTGATGAATTTTTATCATGTTTTAATGATATTCAGAATATGTATGACTTAAAAATTCTTACAAATGCTAAAATGTAAGGTGTTTGCTTAATAATGAGATCAATTTTAATGAGTGTGATGTGTGACGGTGGTGTGGCATCCTAATATTCGAGCTCAATGACCAGGCGTAGTATAGGGTGTTAAATTCTTAGTCTTTTCTTTACTTCGATTGTTGGTATTAATTCACCTTTTTTCATTTGTTCTTTCAGGCATAAAATTCCCTTGCTTGCTTCCCCGCAAACCATAGGAATCGATTTTGAGCCTCCTGAATAAAAAAATGAGTCCTATAAATCTAGAAACAACTTCTAATCATCTTGGGACTTTTGGGCCTTCGTGAACGCTACCCTAATATCACTCTTCATTCTAGTTTATGAATTTCAATATTTTTATTCTTCCAATTTGTGAAATCTAATTGATTTTTCAGCTTCTTTGTTCTTTGATATTTATGCACCTTCTGCATTAATCATTAATACGTGGGTTTGTTGACTGTAGGTATCATATTCAATAGCTTAGAATTTTTTTCATATAAATTAAAATTCTTAAATATGTCAAACTTGTGACGAACAACTTGATTGGGTATAAGCTATGCAGGTAATTCATGTTTCGTGGATATGTAACCCCGCTTATGTGTGCTATTTGGCTAGAATTGGGATTGTTTAGATTTTGTTGACACTAACAAATTAAATCTTAGGTACATAACTTTAAGGTTATTTGTTAATAAGTGACATAATTTCATTGAGCTTCTTTTAGGGGAGACTTGTTGCTAGGATTTTTGTTGGTAACTATAACAAATTTATTAAAGAATATTGAATTTATCTTGGCATTGATTCTAATTGCACTGATTTCACAATTTTTTTTGCTATATTTCTTTTAGTAGTTTTATTTTTAATTTTTAATTTCAAAACCCTTGCTATTTTAATTTTAATTTATCTTGGATTGGTTCTTTTTGTTTCGACCAAATTTTGGTTTGTTTTGGTTGTGTTTCAGTTTATTTTGGCTTATCCTAGCCCATACCGATTGGCATAAGATTTTCACACTTTCAATGAAAATTTTATGCTATTTTGTCTTAGAAAGTAAGATTTTTATTTTATAGTTTATTTTAGAAATAAAATATAATCATTAGATGCAATTAATATTTTTTTTAAAAAGATATATTTTTCAATAAATTGTTCAGATGTATATTGTTATGGTATATTTGCATATGTAATAAATTTTATCAAGAAACTAAGAATTAGACTATATATATAAGCAAGAAAATATATTTAAGAAACAACAATAAGCCTGAAACAAAACATAAAATACACTTAGTACAGTTACCTATCAGTACCAAAACAAAAACTTTGCATCCATGGGTATGATACTGAATACTTGATCTAGATAAGTTGGTAAAAGAAAAAGTATTTAAGCTTTGAGCAAGAGATGGGAAGTTGAGCTATTGACAAATCAAGATAAAAAAAGTTATTGACATATTTTGATATTTGTTTAAGTACATGGATTGGGAAATTGTGAAATTTTGACAAACGAAAAGAAAATTTCATTAAAGTAAAAGTTGTTTTATAAGCATTTGATAATTCAGAGCAATATAAAAAGGTGTTAGAATGCATCGAAAATTGAACAAAATAACTCTTGGAATAATGCCTGCAAAGACTAGGAAACATATATTTTCCTTTACTAATTTATTCAAAGCAGAATTGGTTCAGAAGCCTTTCTCTTGCATGCAACTTGAATATTTCTTAACTACAACCCAAGGGCTAAAGCAAAACTGAAATTTAAAAGACAAGGGAATCAGAGAGACACTAGTGTCTCACAAAAGAACTAGGACAAAGAAAGTGTAGCATCCCAAATTTAGCTCCATAAAATTTAGAAATATATCAAAAATAGGAAATTGACCCAATGTTTAGTCATTAAATCTGAAAGCTTGAAAGTTAGTTCGAGGTCTCAAGTTCAATCTCAACTTCTACAAAAATAAATTAATTTTTTTTGCAAATTCTCTTTTCTTTTTTTTTTCTTTTTTTTGTGTTGGCCTCCAAGCTTAGTAAACCTATGTATAAACACAATTTTTATCAAAATAATCAGCCTTTTAACCCATTTTCTTCTACCTTAGCCGTCCCTAACCCCACTCCCTCTCTTCATCTCTATTTTTTTTTCTTTTCCCTTTTTCCTCCATTGTTGTCATTGCCTACACCACCCCTTTTACCATCTTCTTCTTCTTCTTTTTGCATCAAGATTGTGCACCATCTCCTTTTATATATTGCTACAATTTTCCCTAAATTAAATTAGCCCTAAATATTAAATTTTGAACTCCAAGATCGATCCCGAACAACACCTAGAAAGTGTCATTGTCGTTTCTCTCGACTAGCTTGTGTAAGGTCTCTTCTCTATTCAATTTCTTTATTAATCTTGTCCATTAAAAAACTAGATTTCCAGATCTGGAATTTAGGAGATTTTAAATGTTTTAAATGTACTTTTCCAAATTTTAATGAGGTTTCAAATCATTTTAAAATTCAGCCCCAATTTCGGCCACCATGGGCGGTGGTGCGTGCGCATATGTGTAGAATAGGGGACTGTTTTGTTTCTTGAATCTTGCCCAATTAATTCCAGACTTAATTTAAGTTCTTTAACCCTTCCAATCATCTATTAAACCCATGTCAATTATGGAAAAAAAACATTCTTGATCATTTGGGCATTCGAAACTCAAAAATCGAGAAGCGTAAGTGCAGTTAAGTGTAAAATTAATTGTTGTTTCGACATAGTTGTAGGGTAAATATTATGGATTGATTAAATGAAAGAATTGAATAATTATTAGTTACTTATTTTCTAGTATATTATGGAACTATGTGCTGATCAAAATGCCTCGAATCAACCGTAAAGCTGAAAAACGATTGTCGAAACCATTTTTAAATCGAGTTTTGGAAAATGAGAATCGACTTTAAGAAAAACGAAAACGGGAGTCGCCACCAATCTTTTTAGGCGTGATTGGATCACCTTATAAAATGTTTTGTTTTAAAACATTAATTTTGGTCTACGAAAGTTGAGAAAACGGATTCGGGAGTCGGTTACGTGCGAGGAAAGGTTAGCACCCTCATGCGCGCCCAAAAATTGGTACCTAATTGATTACCAAGTGTCTTTATCATTAAAAATTTGAAAGTTTTAAGATGCAAACCTCTTTTAATTAGAATGTCTCCATTTTGAAAATTAAGGCTCACTTATTTCAAACGAGTCAAAACATCACATCCAAAGTTAGTTAGACGCAAACATTTTAAAACCTTTGAAACTAAGCTCGTCTTTCGAAAATTTCTATCTCGAAACAACAAAACGCCATATCTAGTAAGTTAGGACACTATGTTGTGAAATCTTGAAATAATTGTTTAAGTTTTGAAAACTCAAAATCACTTAAAAGGGTGCTTGACTATTCGAATTCAACGAGAAAAGTCACAACCCAGTAAGTTAGGGCACTACCTTTCTCGAAGTTTTCAAACATCAAGCATTGCCTTTTATTTTTTTTTTAAAAAAAACCTTGGAATATTATTTTAAATGGCGTTTTAGGATGACATATTAATGCATCATGAAGCATAGATGTACAAAATATTCTAACATTTCCATACAAACATAAATAATATCATTAAGACAACTAAATAACATGAACATACGTTTAATGAAAAAAAATCATACTAGGGTAAATATAAGATAATAAACAAATAAAAACATGAGTAAACTAAAAGAAAAACATAATACATGCAAAAATTATACAACAATATATATCATAAAATAGCACATAAAAGAAATAATTAAACATAGCATATAAAAAAATGAAACTATGCACAAATAAGATAAATGACATACACTAAAAAAATGAATAAATAGAACATTTACAAATTATAAAAATATAATGCAATAGTTCAAAATACATGAAATGATAATATAATATATATACATGCATAGAAAACATATATTTGAAAATAAACTATATAAAAAGGTTAAATATTATAATATATAAAATACATAATCAAATGTATAAAACATAGGAATAAATATGCATATTTGAAAAATGAAGAAATAAAAAAAAGGTTGAAAAACTAAGATAGACGAAGAATAAAATAAGAACAAACCACAGAGAGTAAGAACGCAAGAGGGAGAGAAATTTGAGTGAATGCTCTCAAGAATTCTTATTGCTTCCCAAAACTCAAGTGATTTACAATGAAGGGAGAGGCCTCTATTTATAGTTGAGCCTCCCAAATCCAACTGCATGCATCAATTACATCAACGGTTAAGATTAAAGGATATCTACAAATTAAATCTCCAAGATTACAAGATCATATCTTCAAGATTGCATATCATATCTAATATTGCAATCATATCTAAGATTGTATCATATCTAAGATTACATATCACATCTAAGATTGCATATCATTGAAGATTATATTCCATATGAGTCAAGCTTGTAGATGGACCTTAAATCTTTTCAAGTAATGGGCCATTCTGATTGGGCCAAATTATATTTGTAATTCTGGACTAAACTTGGACTTCGTTTTTTTTGGGGTTTATTATTTTTTTTAGACTTATTTTTGGGCCCGGGCAAAATTAAGTGTCTACAGCTGCCCCTCTTTTCTCATTACTGTGTAACAGGAATAGAGCAAAGACTATAAAAGGACCAATTTTGCCCGAGCTCGTCGAGTCTTGAGTTCTTGATCCTTGATCTTCTTTAAATGGCCTCTTGACGGCTTCAATCTGCTTCACTGCAACTCAAGAAGGCGATATCTGCTATCTTTGATCTGTTCCCCATCTAATACAGAGACACCAAATCTGTTATCTTCGATCTACTCCCCGTCTCATACAGAGACGCCAAATTTGCTTCTTCAATCTGCTCCCCGTCTAATACGGAAATGCCAAATCTGTTATCTCCGATTTTCTCCCCATCTAATACAAAGATGTCAAATCTGTCATCTTGGATCTGCTTCGATGTAGGTCCAATCTGTTTTGTCTTCGATCTGCTCCCCGTTGAATACAGAGATGCCAAATCATCTTGGATCTTCTTCAGTGTAAACACCTGAAGGTCAGATCTACTATGTCTTCGATTTGTTCCTTGTAAACACAAGAATGCCAAATCATCTTGGATCTGCTTCGATGTGAAAACATCTAAAGGTCAAATCTACTATGTCTTCTATTTGGTCTCCGTCGAATATGGAGATGCCAAATCTCTTTCTTCGATTTGTTCTCTGACAATACAGAGATGCCAAATCATCTTGGATTTGCTTCAGTGTGAACACCTGAAGGTCAGATCTGCTATGTCTTCGATCTGCTCTCCGTCGAATATGGAGATGCCAAATCTGTTTCTTCAATTTGTTCTCTGACAATACAGAGATGCCAAATCATCTTGGATCTACTTCAGCGTAAACACCTGAAGGCCAGATCTGCTATAATTTAACCTGCTACCCTACTGCTTAGGGAGTTAAGGCGCATCTTCGATCTACTCCACTACTGCTTAAGGAGATAAGATCTATAATTTTAGCCTGTTACCCTACTGCTTAGGGGATTAAGGCGGGTCTTTGATCTGCTCCACTACTGCTTAGGGAGATAAGATCTGCAAATTTAACTTGTTACCCTACTGCTTAGGGGATTAAGGTGAGTCTTCGTCGATTTGCTCCGCTCGCTTAGCTTAGGAGATAAGATCTGCGAACTCATTACCCTCTACCGCTAGAGGATTAAGGCGGGTCTTCGATCCGCTCCACTCATCGCTAGGAGATAAGATCTGCAAATTTAACTGTTACCCTACTCATGCTTAGGGATTAAGGCGAGTCTTTGATCCGCTCCACTCACCGCTTAGGAGATAAGATTTGCAAATTTAACTCATTACCCTACTTTGCTTGGGGATTAAGGCGAGTCTTCGATCCGCTCCACTACTGCTTAGAGAGATAAGATCTGCAAATTTAACTTTATTCTGTATTGCTGCTAGGGATTAAGGCGCTGAATTTTGTAATTTTCAATCAATCTTGCTACATTGTCCACTGGGAATCCACCAGAGAATTGATTTCCTAGAATTTATGCTTATGCCAAATAATTAAGATGCCATGATCGAAATAAGTCAAATGCTCCTAATTAGACATATTATGATGCAAAATGTTTATGAAAATAACTCCTATTTCGGACGTCATCACTCATTCATCTATCAAGCTTTCCACCTCGTTTTTCTTGACATATCAATCATACTCTGCTCGTATACCTTGAATCTTCTCCATCAATTTGGTCTACCGTACCATTCCCCAAATGTTACGACCCACTGAAGATGTTTATGAAATGATCCTTTCTTAAGATCAATATTGCTTAAAACGCCCAACCACCTTTTGGATCAAGAAGAAAATCTCTAGTATCTCCAACCCATACATATGAGAATTCCTTAAACAATTGTCTTGTTTCATTTCTTGTATTATCTAGAAATTTCCAGAGTAATATGCAAAACTTCGTTTGTGAAGATATTTTAGTTCATCTATCATTATTTCAATGCAACATGCTTTATGAATAATGGGAGATAAATAAATTGATCTTGAGGATAATTAGATTTGGACAAATTATTGGAAGGAATGCAAAAAGATTAACCTGAGAACATATCTTTGTGAAGAAAAAGAATCCAAAGATAGTAAATAGGACAGAAATTAGATGCCCCAGATATCGTTGCTTGAGCGTCTATACACCAGCTCCATGAAGACTTTCTTGAGTTCAACATGTGTTTAGAAGATCCAAAGTAATCCGTTGATGCCTCGATATGTAACATACTTCACTTCTCGTCGAATCCGGTATAGCAAGGTCACTGCATGACTTTCCAAATTTGAGCTGCCATTTCGGGTTTTCAACTCAAAATCCCTTTGGTCTCAAGGCACCCTTTACGGGTTTTCACCTTGTCCTCTCCATTTTTCTTTTTTCTTTTTTCTCTTTTTTCTTTTTAATATTTTTTTCTTTTTCTTTTCTTTTTTCCTTTTTTTTTTTGAAATAGAAGTCCCAAAGTGCCCTTTGCGGGTTTTCACCTTGGCTTCCCTTCTCCTTCAGACAAAGTACTCCTTGACCGAGTCCGAATTCACTGGATCAGATAAATTCTTCCTATCCATTTCTTGTCAATATCAGTGCACCTCTAGAGAAAGCCCTCTTCGCAACATATGGCCCTTCCCAATTTGACATCCTTTTGCATGGGAAGGATCTCTTTCAGCATAGGGTTTCCTTTATGAAATTCTTTTGGACGAACCTTCTTTGTCATAAGTCTGTGTCATCCATTCTTGGCACATTTGCTTAGGATGAATACTTTCAAGGTAAGTTTACTAGAGGTATTCAATTCTTGACTCCATCAAATCTTGGAGGAAAAATCTTGATTCATAAACCCATGAGAAAGGGATTGCCCCAGCAGCAGTCCTGGCTGTTGTTTGTCAAGCCCTACAAAAAGATTGTTCAATGATTCTCAGCAGACAAGAATGAAGTTGCTGAATTGATCCTTCAACTTGGAAAGCTAAGGTACAGAGATTACGCCCGGAGCATACATCCCACCATGACTCGATGATGTTTCTGAAGCATCCCTAATCTTCATAAATTGCCCCAACCGTGAAGTCGCCAAATGAGCGTAGCAAATAGGAGCCACAACAAATATGGTCATCGTGCTCCTTTGATACATATAGGATAGAGAATGAACAAACTCTTACAGATCATCACCAAAACCCACTGGTCTAAGAGAACATGATAGTGGGTCGCTCGTGATTCCAATCCTTCCAAATGGGTACCAAGGTAAAAATCATTGTTCTTTGGATGGCATACTTTGTTGTCAATGACAGATTACCATGTAGCACATTGTCGAGATCCTCTGCTGAAAAACTTGGTATGATGGTTTTTCGTACAACAATAACCACAATCTTTAGGGTTCCACTTCTCGTCAAGGAACTTGCAAGCCTCAATAACTTGATCAAAACTTGATTGAATTGAGACTCGCTAACCCCATCCCCGAAAATAATGATTTGATTAGATTTCCTCTTCCCTGAACTTGTATAGAAGTCTAAGAAAGCTTCCTTCATGATACCGTCATCCACTTTGTCGAAATCGGTTTTGAAGAAAGAATCTATCATTTTAAGCTTCAGAGATCAGATACGGCCCGATGCCCCATAGCTGAAATCAATGGCCATCGCTCGAGCTAACCATCGCAGACTATTGATGGCATATCGCATCGCTTTCGGAAAGCCAAACAATGTACCCATTCCAAGGATGATGGTTGGAACCTTTGAAACAACTGGAATTGAAGGTGTTTGCCCTAGCGTAAGCATAGAGAGTAGGCGGTAGTTTCTTATGCCAATTTTTACTAGTCTCGGTCATCTTCTATAATTTGTTTTTTCTTCTTTTTCTTTTCTTTTGGCAACCTTTGTTGTACTGTGGTATGGCGCATTATCTTTGAAAAGACTGCAAACTTTTGGCATTGTGCAGTTATATATAATCTTTTTTTTTTTTGAAATGGATGACTTTTGACTTTGTAATATTGGCATATGAAACTATCTCCCCCTCTTAATGGAGTAGTTGACGTCCAAAAAGATGAGTCATTGTCAACTTGAAACTTTTGACGAGCTCAGGCCCATAACATACATGCCCCATAAGTCTTGAATCCTTTAAATTTGGCATTCATTGTACAACTGATGCAATCCCTTTCCATGGTGGACCAACAGTGCCCCAAAACCTCATGTTTATCCTGGCAATTACAAATCCTCCTGTATGCATCTTTGGACCACATTTTTGAATTCCCATAATAGTCTCAACAAGGTCTTGTTTTGTCTCCTCAGCTAATTCCAATTTCGCAATATTTCCTTCCTCTAAGGCTTTATTTCCTACCACCACTTCATGGGGTAAAAACCATTTTCAACAAATTCAGAAACAAGTCACAATTTCTGTCACCTTCAAAGTACTGAGATTCCTCTAAATACATATCACACTCAAAAAGAACTTTGAATCTGTAGTATCATTGCCCGTGTCATTGATATTTAGGGATCTATGATAGGCACACAAAAGAATATACAAGGAATAAATGAATTCAAAAATGACTATTTGCATGTTATGAATGCAATGACAATTTATAAAGAATATTAAAGGTCAAAAGAATCAAAATGAAAGAATATTTACTCGGATGAATAATAAAAGTATGTTTTATTAAAATAAAAATGTCTGAACATGAGCACATTTCACAAAAGAAATCTTATTTCTCCTAGGCTTTAGAGCAACAAGAATGTTTTGAATATTACTTCGTATAATTTCTGAATACTACAAGAAGTTCCTCTGCCTTCTAATTTTTTAAGGAGCTTTCCAGTTTGTAGGGACGAATACCCTCCAGATTTCCTTGTTCAGCCTCATCTTCCCCAATCACATTTACCCCCTGATCGCTATGGTTTGGCAATGGGTTCTCTGTACCAGGCTTATCATCAAACTTTATAACACCCATTTTGGTGAATTTTTCAACCAATTTCTTGAAGGTAGTACAATTTTCTATGGAATGTTCTGTTATCCTTGCATGGTACTCACATTGAACATTTGCATCATACCATTTGGGATATGGAGGTTGCATTGGTTCTAAGTTGAAGAGAGCTACCATGTGTGCATCAAATAAATTCTGATAAAGTTCCTTGTACGTCACTGGAATGGGTGTGAACTGGATCTTTTCAGAATTCTGTCTCGTACCAGATTCATTCCTTTACGAACCCTGCTGTTCTATAGTTACTACTCTTGGATGACTAACCGTAGCTGATTTCGGGTTATAATTACTCGCATTGTTCACCTCACCTTGGGGTTGATCTCTTAGCAGTTTCCTTTTCTATCTTACCGCCCCTTATGGCGTTTTCAATCATTTCCTCTGCCATAACTATGTCAATGAAACTTTTTGTAGTATTTCCAATCATATGGGTAATGAATGGAGCCTTTAAAGTGTTAATAAAGAGTATAGTGGTTTCCTTATCCAAGAGCAGTGGTTGAATCTGCATAGCAATCTCTCTCCATCTCTGTGCATACTGCCTAAAGCTCTCATTAGGCTTCTTCTCCATGTTTTGCATCGTGATCCTATCCGGAGTCATGTCAGTCACATGATTGTACTGCTACATGAAAGCTTGCACAAGATCCCTCCATGAATTTATTCTGGCCCGGCTCAACTGATTGTACCACCTGGCCGCTGCTCCAATTAGGCTGTCTTGGAAACAATGGATCAACAGTTGATCATTGTTCACGTAACCCGTCATCCTTCTACAAAACATCGTAATATGGGCCTCTGGGCAAGTAGTTCCGTTGTACTTCTCAAACTCTGGCATCTAGAATTTGTGAGGAAGCACCAAATCTGGGACCAAGCTTAGATCTTTGGCATCAACTCCCTGATGCCCTTCAGCACTTTCTAAGGCCTTAAATTTCTCCTCCAACATCTGCAACGTTCCTCCAACTATTTTGCAGATTCGATTCTTGTACCTTCCCTTTCAGCCATATCTAAGTTAGGAATGACTAGATTAGCAAGGTTGTCACCCAAATCAAATCACGAGCCAGTTGGGAAATTCATAGGGATTCTGACATCGATCGACCCATGTTGAGGCCTTATAGTGACAGATGGCCTCCTAGGAGGTGCCTCGATTTGTGTAGGCATGTGGGGTGGGGTAAAGCCTGGAGGAAGATCCTCACCATCCTCGCCAGTAATTGCCATGGAAGCCTTTCCCTTATCAATGGCTCTCAGCAGCTGAGCCATCTCGTCCATCATATTCCTCTAAGCCTCTAACATTTGCTCCCTCATATCATTTTACATCTTAGCCAATTGCTCCTGCAACTGGTCTTGCATATCCTTCTGTAACTGTACAAACCTTTGATCCATATTCTTGGTTTTTGCTCGAGTTCTGTATGGATGCATGATTTCCAGATTTTCCATAACTTCTGTAGTAATTTTAACTAAGTAGGGTCTTTCTATAACTTTGAATGCATATGATGCGATGATGCTATCAATCTCAATTCAATCTCATTTAGAAAACTTTATTTAGAAAAAGAATATCTTTACATATAAATGGATTACAAATACGCTTTCGCCCTAATGCCTAAATTTTTAACAAAAAAACAAACTCTTGGCCACGATCAGATTGTAGCTCATATTGGTGCTCAATATGTCACCCTGTGCCGCCAATGTCGGTAAATAATCAGCTGCCTCTTGAGTTTGACCTACGACCTCACCTGTGGGGTAATCCGTGCAGCTAAGGCACCTCTTCCAATACTTGTAAAGTTGTTCTGATTATTTTGAGATAGATTAGCGAACAGGTAGGTATCTCATTTTGCAGTGTGCTACCTTAAAATAATATCCTATATCCTTAATGTTTCTTGAGAGCTTTCAGATTTCTACCCAAGCAGAGCATCCTACCTCAGTACCTTCGCAGCATAGCTAATCTCTAAAGGTCTTTGTATGGTACGGTCTTCTTTAATCGCTTTCTTGAGCTATCCAGGCCATCGGGGCTTGCATTTTCATTGTTTCTGATAAGTACAACAGTAAACTCAAGCTTGTTGTTTGGTAGCGGTCCTATAGTAAACGAGCTTTTTACCATCATAGGCAAAATTCTTTCCATCCAACTTATTTTTGTAGGTCTCATGCACTCTATCAATAACTTTCCTTCCAATACCCTTACCATCCACATGGCAACCGTCTTCATATGAAAGAGAAATGCTATAATGGTAGAAGTGTCCATCAATACTCCCACACTCACTTTGAATTGCTCATCTATCCTCCTGTCAAGCAAATACTGCAAGTCCCCTTAGTTATTGTAGAACAACTGCTTGGCTTCATTACTCTATTGATCCCATATTTCCTTTAACTCCTGGAGATTATTTTGCGCCATGCTGATGCGAGTGTAACCCCATAATTCTGATGTGTATCCTTCAGCGTTTCCTTTGACCATTTATGGACGTTAGCGTTGCCCTCCATTCTATCAAGAAGTCCGTTCTCCATAATAAAACTTTCTAACTTAGAAACTGACCGTGAATTAATACCTTTTAAATGCAAAATGACATGCACAAAAGAAAAAAAACAGTCAGTATCATATGATATTAATAAACACAAAGATAACCTAAGTATAATTCTATCTATATTGAGCTCTTACGATTTTTCTATATGTGGTTTATTTCTAAAGTTTGAGGTACCCGAACTAGCAGATTCCTCGATCCTCACCCATTATAGGCTCATTTGCATCGAGTTCAGTTCAGGGGAATACATTTCCCTATGGCTACACGGAGATGAAAATCTCACGAAACCATAGGTACGGATGTATCCCGAAAGTGATCCACTATCCTGCACGGAGGCGAAAACCTCACGAAGGCGTAGCTTCTCACTCCCACTTAAAGGTGTGACCACAATGGTCATGCAAATGCAATGCGTATCAGAATATAGCAACACATGAAATAATACAAACACATGTAATGCAAAGAAGATTAAATTTTAAAATTTTTAATTTCCAACATTACGACAAGAGATAATCAATTACACGGCTTGACTCTCTTATTAGTCCCTAGCGGAGTCGCCAAGCTGTCGAAACCATTTTTAAATCGACTTTTGGAAAATAGGAATCGACTTTAAGAAAAACGAAAACGGGAGTCGCCACCAATCTTTTTAGGTGTGATTGGATCACCTTATAAAATGTTTTGTTTTAAAACATTAATTTTGATCTACGAAAGTCGAGAAAATGGATTCGGGAGTCGGTTAAGTACAAGGAAGGGTTAGCACCCTCGTAACGCCCAAAAATTGGTACCTAATTGATTATCAAGTGTCTTTAATGTCGAAAATTTGAAAGTTTTAAGATGTAAACCTCTTTTAATTAGAATGTCTCCATTTTGAAAATTAAGGCTCACTTATTTCAAACGAGTCAAAACATCACATCCAGTAAGTTAGGACGCAACATTTTAAAACCTTCGAAACTAAGCTCGTCTTTCGAAAATTTCTATCTCAAAACAACAAAACGCCATATCCAGTAAGTTAGGACACTATGTTTTAAATCTCGAAATAATTGTTTAAGTTTTGAAAACTCAAAATCACTTAGAAAGGTGCTTGACTATTCGAATTCAATGAGAAAAGTCGCAACCCAGTAAGTTAGGGCACTACCTTTCTCGAAGTTTTCAAACATCAAGCATTGCCTTTTATTTTTTTTAAAAAAAAAAACCTTGGAATATATTTTAAATGGCGTTTTAGGAGGACATATTAATGCATCATGAAGCATAGATGTACAAAATATTCTAACATTTCCATACAAACATAAATAATATCATTAAAACAAAACTAAATAACATGAACATACGTTTAATGAAAAAAATCATACTAGGGTAAATATAAGATAATAAACAAATAAAAACATGAGTAAACTAAAAGAAAAACATAATACATGCAAAAATTATACAACAATATATATCATAAAATAGCACATAAAAGAAATGATTAAATATAGCATATAAAAAAAATGAAACTATGCACAAATAAGATAAATGACATACACTAAAAAAATGAATAAATAGAACATTTACAAATTATAAAAATATAATGCAATAGTTCAAAATACATGAAATGATAATATAATATATATATGCATAGAAAATATATATTTGAAAATAAACTATATAAAAAGGTTAAATATTATAATATATAAAATACATAATCAAATGTATAAAAGATAGGAATAAATATACATATTTGAAAAATGAAGAAATAAAAAAAAGGTTGAAAAACTAAGATAGACGAAGAATAAAATAAGAACAAACCACAGAGAGTAAGAACGCAATAGGGAGAGAAATTTGAGTGAATACTCTCAAGAATTCTTATTGCTTCCCAAAACTCAAGTGATTTACAATGAAGGGAGAGGCCTTTATTTATAGTTGAGCCTCCCCAAATCCAACGGTACAGATCAATTACATCAATGGTTAAGATTAAAAGATATTTACAAATTAAATCTCCAAGATTACAAGATCATATCTTCAAGATTGCATATCATATCTAAGATTGCAATCATATCTAAGATTGTATCATATCTAAGATTACATATCACATCTAAGATTGCATATCATTGAAGCTTATATTCCATATGAGTCAAGCTTGTAGATGGACCTTAAATCTTTTCAAGTAATGGGCCATTCCGATCGGGCCAAATTATATTTGTAATTCTGGACTGAACTTGGACTTCGTTTTTTTTTGGGGTTTATTATTTTTGTTTTTGGACTTATTTCTGGGCCTGGGCAAAATTGAGTGTCTACAACGATTATACGTACGATTTGCATCGATACAAGGTAAGGAATCAAACTAGTTGAATTCGTAAAATAGTTATTAATTCGGCAATTGGTTTAAACCCATAAGTGGGTAATTGGGAGCTGGTTAAGTGGTAAATTGATTTAATTTATACTAAATTTTGGTTTAGGATCATATAAAGGTTTATTAAGGAAAATTGGAAGATTCACTAGGGTGCTACGAGAAAGCGAAAAATATGGTGTGGGTCCTAAACTTGTAAAAATTGTTTGATAATGATAAATGTCGTGTTATATTTTATAATTAGCTTGCTGATTGGTTTTTCATAGTAGCCAAAATATTAGCTTTGCGAGTGGCTGAACCAGGTACGTTTCGAGCCTTAAAAGATTGATGTGTTGGCAAAATTGCTAGTTTGACTGTATGAATGTGTAATAGCTATATTATGTGATATGAGAATGTTTGATGGAATGGTATGAAATGTTGAGATATTAATTTTATGCATGATTTAAATGCATAAAATATTTACTATGATATATATACGTGAGGTTGCTATTGGTGCACAATAAAATTCGTAAAGTATGTGAATTGAACGATATTGATAGATACCATCTTAATGGTAATTTGAAAACTGGAACACTGTTTCCTTTCTCTGAAAGTATGTGATTATTGAGGACATGTTGAGCATGTCGAATAAATGTGACAAGTATTGAAATGTGATTGTGTATCAATTTATGTGACATATTGCATGTGCATTGGGATGGGATTTTGTTGTTGACGGAGGAGTTTCGTGAAGTACCGGCGGCATATTAATTCCGCATGTATTTTTAGTCAGTGCACTGCATTTGGAGTACCGAGGGGATTGGCGATTATATCGCATTATTTATTTGGAAATTTCGCTGCATTATTGATTATTGGTGGTTTTACCACATCGAGCATTGCTCACATACGTTGGAGTTTGACAGACAGGTTCTGGGGAACTTGTGGTGTGTAGCGGATGGTATGGGAAGGATCTCACTTGTGCATTTTTCACGATCATGTGCATTTGAAAATTATTATTGTTAATGTTTGATTGTGCTATTGGTACCTCTATGAAATTGCTTGTATGAATGCTTAATACTCATTTAATCTCACACTGAGCTTGTTAAGCTCACCCCATTATCTCAACTTCTCAGGTAATGATCGAACTTAGGATAAGAATTAGTATCCGGACGTACGGCGGACTTCGAACTTTACTTCGTCATATTATTTTAATTTAACTATATTTTTAGGTTATTTTATTATTATTTGGTTTTGGATTGTAAAGTTTCTTTAAACTGTGGTTTGGGATTGTTCGAGATTTTAGGATTTTTCATGCATGCATGACACACATATTTAGTATAGATACACGATTTTTATAAATATGTTGAAATGGACTATGCATGATATACGACTAAATTAATAATTTGACTAGTAAAGGTACATTTCTGCTACTAAGAAGATAACAAAATAATTTGACCAGTATTCTGACTAAATAAGATCATCTATTTATCACGATTGATTTGTTGCCCCGAGATTTTCTCAAATTCCTTAATGATATTTAAAAAGCCTTCAACCTCATTATTTTTATTTCTAACAAAAAGAAAAGCATCATCGACAAAAAATAGGTTATTAATACGAGGATCATATTAGCTCGCCCTAATACCCCTAATAATATTATTGCTTTAGGCTTTTAAGAGCATACTAGATAAAACTTCCACGCAAAATAAAAACAAGGGGATAGCGGGTCTCCTTGTCTAAGACCCCACTTCGGGATAATGGCATCCGAAAGACCCATATTGCATTTAACGACATATCTTACCGACCGGACACAACACATTATTTGACTAACCCATGCATCATCAAAACCAATTTTTTTCATAACCTCCTCGAGAAAATTCCACTCGACAAGATCATATGCCTTGCTTATGCCGAGCTTAATAACAAAACCCTTGTTAAGGCCATTCTTTGAAATATGAAGGTAATGCATCAATTCATGTGTAATAATAATATTATCGTGAATCATCCGACCCAGGACGAACACACTTTAGTTCTAATTAATACACAAGTGGAGAGCATTTTTCTGTCAATTTGTAAGGACTTTCAAAATGATTTTATAGACCACCCTACATAAACTAATTGGACAAAAATTAGAAATATTAGTAGGCTCTTTAATCTTTGGAATCAAAACAATCATTGTATCATTAAGACTGGTGACATCTTTGTTTTGTAACACCCCAAACTTAGCCTAGATGTAACACCCCTAACCCGTATCCATCACTGAAATATGGTTAAAGGCGTTACCGGACATATCAAAACATTTAGCATTCCTTTGCACAATCATCATAGCATCACAAGTCATACATCTATACAGAGTCCCTTACATAGGTCATTGAGACCTTAAACAAGCATTAGAAAGGGGTCGGGTCTAAACCGAGCACATACAAATTTTCTCAGAGACTTAACAACATTTTCAAAGTTTCACAGGTCACACGCCCGTGTGAATAGGCCGTGTGCCTCACACAGCTTTAGACACGCCCGTGTGTCTACACCATGGCAAAATAGGGTATACATACTAACTTAACCACATGGCCACAAGACACACCCGCGTGCCTTAGCCGTGGCCGAAACTGACTCGAGTCACACTGCTGAACACACACTCGTGTGTCAAGCCCGTGTACCCTTCAAAATGGCCACACACGCCCATGTACCAAGGTTTTGTGCCTCACACGGCCACCAGACACGGTGTGTCTAGGCCGTGCTTGAGACTGACTCGAACAACTAAATTACAACAGACACACGGTCGAGACACAAGCCCATGTTCTCAACCATGTGGGGTAAAATTATGCTTGGTTGAAGCCACATTTCCCCATATCTCAAGCAGACCAAAACTACAACATTGTTACATCATTTGTATACATTTAAAGGCAACCAAAACATGCCAATTTAATCACATATCAAACTAAATAACCTCAACCAATTCAATATGCCAACATCATCACAATTTACCAAAGTTCCAAATGCATAAACTCATTACTTCAATATCCCACAATAAACCATCACATAAACATTATAAACATTAGATATCTTACTTATCAAACACACCATTTAGGCCAACTTAAAAAGCCATACAAACCAACATTTACAAGCCAAAACTCATGGCTATATTCACAACACAAAAAATACTAAAACACAGTTAGCCTATACATGCCATATACCATATATATACAACTCTCAAAATGGTACCAAAAATAGATGTCCAATAGTGTGATTGATGTCACCGACGATCCCAAGATCTGAGCTAGCCTTATAACACTGTAAAACAGAGAACATTTCACACAGTAAGCTTTAAAGCTTAGTAAGTTCATACCACAAATAAACAAAAATTTATAATGTATGAAACATCAACTAATAAACACTTAGTAGTTCACAATTCATCCATTAATTCTATTCTATCTCATATAACATGTTCATAAGAATTCATCAAGCTTCATACACATAGTATCATGTACCACATAGGTACCGAACATACCTGAACTTTCCCATATAATTTCATTTCATTCTCATCTCTCGTTTAAATACATTAATTCATTCGGAAGTCTTTCCATGCTTTAAGAATTTGCACACTTAGTGCATCTTTGATTTTCCAAACTGTAACAATCTCACACACTTAGTTCCATTTCAATAAACTGAAGCCATCTCGGTATCGTACACTTAGTGCCTCTCATAGCCAAAGCTATTCCAACTCGCACACTTGGTGCCATTTGTAGTCGAAGCTATTTCGAACTGCACGCTTAGTGTCAAACATAGTCGATTATAATCATGCTCAAACCGTAATCAAATATCTATACAATTTACACATTATCAAAGCATTAAAACATAACTATAACATCATTTATCACGTATGAACTTACCTCGTACTCGGAATGGATGATTCAAATCGTTTACTCGATAATCTTCCATTTCCCTCGATCTGAATCCGAATTCCTATTTTCTTGATCTATATGTATTCAAAACTAACCCTTTTATTCAAAAAAATCATTCAATTCAATCCATATACACACATTTAGGGCATTTTACAAATTAGCCCTCACATTTTTACATTTTAACACTTTAGCCCCAAATTTCACAAAATCACAAAATACACCTAATTTCTTTATACCATTGCCTAGCCAAATTTTACCCTATCTCATATAAGCCCACACATTTCATTTATTTCACCTTTTAGCCCCTAAATTTCTCATTTTCACAATTTAGTCTAAATTACTCAAATTCATCAAAAATCCGAAGACAAAATACATTAACCCAACATAACGTCAATCCAGTGTTATCAGTATGAGTTCAATCTATTTGCATTATGAAGTAAACATCATCCTTCATGCTCAAGCCAGTACCATCTGTTTGTGATATATGAGCTGTGATTTGTGGATGGAGAAGGGGAGATATGTTTTTTATGCCTCTAATGGGGCAACTATATTGCAAACCAGACTGACAGATCACAATAAAGCATGTTATTCTAAATAAACAATATAAGGAGTAAAGGGGGAGTATGTATATGAATATGACTGCATGATATGCTTCTGATTCTAAATTCTTGGTACAAGGCTGGAATGAGGATGGGTTGTATGAGTTGTGATAAGTTCGAGAATAGTATCTGCCCATGTGTTATGTAAGTTGGCATCTTAAGTCTGTCTGTGTTCTGTGAACACCATTGGCCATGTAGACACTCAATTTTGCCCGGGCCCAGAAATAAGTCCAAAAAAAAAATAATAAACCCAAAAAAAAACATAGTCCAAGTTCAGTCCAGAATTACAAATATAATTTGGCCCGATCGAAATGGCCCATTACTTGAAAAGATTTAAGGTCCATCTACAAGCTTGACTCATATGGAATATAATCTTCAATGATATGCAATCTTAGATGTGATATGCAATCTTAGATATGATACAATCTTAGATATGATTGCAATCTTAGATATGATATGCAATCTTGAAGATATGATCTTGTAATCTTGGAGATTTAATTTGTAGATATCCTTTAATCTTAACCGTTGATGTAATTGATCCGTACCGTTGGATTTAGGGAGGCTCAACTATAAATAGAGGCCTCTCCCTTCATTGTAAGGCACTGGAGTTTTGGGAAGCAATAAGAATTCTTGAGAGCATTCACTCAAATTTCTCTCCCTCTTGCGTTCTTACTCTCTGTGTTTTGTTCTTATTTTATTCTTATCTATCTTAGTTTTTCAACCTTTTTTTTTATTTTAATTTCTTCATTTTTCAAATATGTATATTTATTCCTATCTTTTATACATTTGATTATGTATTTTATATATTATAATATTTAACCTTTTTATATAGTTTATTTTCAAATATATATTTTCTATGCATGTATATATATTATATTATCATTTCATGTATTTTGAACTATTGCATTATATTTTTATAATTTGTAAATGTTCTATTTATTCATTTTTTTAGTGTATGTCATTTATCTTATTTGTGCATAGTTTCATTTTTTTTATATGCTATGTTTAATTATTTCTTTTATGTGTTATTTTATGATATATATTGTTGTATAATTTTTGCATGTATTATGTTTTTCTTTTAGTTTACTCATGTTTTTATTTGTTTATTATCTTATATTTACCCTAGTATGATTTTTTTTCATTAAACGTATGTTCATGTTATTTAGTTTTGTCTTAATGATATTATTTATGTTTGTATGGAAATGTTAGAATATTTTGTACATCTATGCTTCATGATGCATTAATTTTCCATCCTAAAACATCATTTAAAATAATATTCCAAGGTTTTTTTAAAAAAATAAAAAATAAAAGGCAATGCTTGATGTTTGGAAACTTCGGGAAAGGAAGTGCCTAACTTATCATCAAGGGTTTTTTCGTCGAATTCGAATAGTCAAGCACCCTTCTAAGTGATTTTGAGTTTTCAAAACTTAAACAATTATTTCGAGATTTCAAAACATAGTGTCCTAACTTACTGGATATGGCGTTTTGTTGTTTCGAGATAGAAATTTTTGAAAGACGAGCTTAGTTTCAAAGGTTTTAAAATGTTGCATCCTAACTTACTGGATGTGATGTTTTGACTCGTTTGAAATAAGTGAGCCTTAATTTTCAAAATTGAGACATTCTAATTAAAAGAGGTTTGCATCTTAAAACTTTCAAATTTCCGACATTAAAGACACTTGATAATCAATTAGGTACCAATTTTTGGGCGTTACGAGGGTGCTAATCCTTCCTCGTACGTAACCGACTCCCGAATCCGTTTTCTTGACTTTCGTAGACCAAAATTAATGTTTTAAAACAAAACATTTTATAAGGTGATCCAATCACACCTAAAAAGATTGGTGGCGACTCCCTTTTCGTTTTTCTTAAAGTCGATTCCCATTTTCCAAAACTCGATTTAAAAATGATTTCGACAGGCCATATTGTGATCATACTGTGTAAATCCTTTTAAAAGGTTTGATATTATATTGTGCATTAATGTGTAAGACTTACATATGAACTCGCTTTATCTTTGGAACTCAATAAGTTCGTATGAACTTACTCTATTATCTTTTCTTTCTCAGGCATGCTAACTGAAGGAAGGATTTCTATTGAAAGGACTATGCCAGAGAACAGTTGATATTGTAAGCCATCTGTTCAGTCCTGTGTCATGCATGAATTTTTGGGCGTGGCATGTAATTGTATTTTTAAACCAACTTGTAAAATGACCAACTATTTTGTCAAGATATTGTTTTATGAGAATCTTTATAACTTTCAGTGCTTGGATTTAATCTAATGTATATTGTTTCAAGAGATTTCCTGTTTAAAATTATACACCAAGTGGATTGAATATTGTTTTTAACCACCAATGATGTACATTGAAACTTTTGTAAAGTTATAACCCATTATGCATTTTATACTCATAAATCTGTAAAGTTTTATAAGCCTTCCGTTGAGTGATTTGTTTAAAAATTCCTTTGCTAAATTCTTTTGATTTTAAATTGTGACACATCATAATCGGATCCAAATATAGAGTCGGGTAAGATGCGTTACAAATACATATTTCTTCCATCTTCTGAGCTCAACCAGCCAAAACCACAAATTCTCATAATTCTATTGCACCCACTAATATCTTAATTTATTCATTCAACCCATCTTCAAAGTGAATGAACAACTCTTCCTCGGTCGGCACAATCTCACGAGCATATTTACTGAGTTGTACAAAATCTTGTTCGTATTCAACAACTGATCTATCTCCTTACTTCAGCTCAAGAAATTTCTTATTCTTCTTGTCTAAGTATCATTTGTAAACCCAATTCAAAAAAAAGTCTCAGTTAACCCTGTCTTTAGGTACTATAGCTCTTAAAGTCAACCACAAGTGAAATGCCTCATCTTTTAGTAATGAAACGACAAACCTCAAACAATCATCAAGAGAACACAACATTTAATCGAGAACCCTTTGTGTGTTTTCCAGCCAATATTCAGCTTTGGCAGGACCACCATCCACTTTACTATGGAATTCTTCGATCCCAAATTTTTGGATTTTATTAATAGAAAGCCTATAAATATTTGTCGAAGTAGAACTTTGAGGATGAAGCGGTGTCGGGGTAGGCATAGGTGGGGTTGGAGGTAGTTGAGCCGCAGGGTTGGCTTGAATCAATTCTGTACACCAACCATTCATCATTCAGAAGAAAGCACCTCCCGCCTCACTTCTTGGCCCTTGAGTCTCCATCATCGAAATAAGGTTACAGAGCATTACTGTACAAACAGAACCTTTAACTTCAAAATAAATCCATAAATCAATTTAATACTAATTTTCAATAACTCATCACAAACATAGCAATCATACACATTTGGGCCTTAAATCGAGCCTTCGAGACCCTAAAAATAATTTAAATGCAATCGGGGATCAATTTGAATAAATTAAAAAATTTGACAAAAAATGAAAAATTGGGAAAAAAGGGGTCACATGGCCGTGTAGCCAGGCCGTGTGACATAGCCCAGACCGTGTGGACATTCGAAGTAGAGACACGTAGTCGTGTCCCAGCCTGTGTCATAGATCGTGCAACTCACTAACTTGGCATACACAGCCATTTCGCAAGCCATGTACTATCCCGTGTAACCTACTGACTTTACACACACAACCGTGTCTCAGCCTATGTCTTAGATTGTGTGAAACCTACACCAAAACTAACAGAGCCTACACAACTGTGTGGGGCAACCGTTTGTGGCACACAACCGTGTGACAACCCATGTCCTAAGCTGTGTGCTTCCAAATTAACCCCCTAAATAAGCTAAAGTTAAGCCAAAACTTACACATCAATACACACCATTTCCACAAGCATTCATAAGACCAAAACTCATTCCAAACTTGCTCAAAATATACCAAATCAACTATTCTATATGTTCTAGCCAATGTACCAACAATAGGTACCACAATTACAATCAACTTTGAACCTATTCAAAAATATTATTTCATCACTTAGCATACCTTATGCATACCAAATGACCATATCACAAATAGTAACACCCCTAAACCGTATTCTTAGCCAGAATAGGGATACGAGGTATTACCGATCAATCTCAACATAAATCATATATTTATATTATAAACATCAATCAAATATAATCTCAATGTCCCTTATAAGGGTCTACGAGACCTTAAAACATGCTTATAAGTGGTTCGGGACTAAACCGATAACATTTGCAAACTTTCAGAAACTTATAAAATTTTCAAGCATTCAGGGGTTACACACCCGTGTGAACAGGCCGTGTGCCTCACAGGGTCACTAGACACGCCTGTGTCACAGGCCGTGTGAAAACAGAGCATATATACTGACTTACACCAAATAGTCGAAGACACGCCTGTATGCTATGGCCGTGGGAAATCTGGAGGGGTTACTGACTTGGGTCACACGGCCGGCCACACGCCCATGTACCAGCCCGTGTGTCACACACGGCCAGTAGACACGCCTGTGTGTCTAGACCGTGTCAAACCTGTAGGGTATACTAACTTAATTTGAAGGGTACCCCAGGGAACACATGACTGTGTAGCATAACCGTGTGTCACACACGGCTGAGGCACACGCCCCAGTCTTTGCCTGTGTAGACTAAAATAGACCATTTTTGAAGCCAATTTGCCACCCTTTCTCATGTTCATTTAAACCACCAAAATGGTACCAATTCATTATACAATAGGCATCCCAAAATCATAAACCAAATGCAAAATTCATACCATATCCATTTCAATCAAAATTCATAATCAATTCAAGCCAAATACCTATTCAAAAACTTATATCATTCAACATTCATTCACAAGCATATATCATCTCAATTTATCAACTTCAATCATGCCATATAAATCATTTACTAAACTCAAAACATTACTATTTGAACAACTATAAAACCTTAACCACTTTTATACCAAAAGCCATCACACATGGCTATCTATACAAATCAAAATGTGTAACGCCCCAAAATTTATATTTCTAATTCTGTTAGAATATGACACAATTGTGTATTTGCTTCAATGGTTAAATGTTCTGGGTTTGTGTGAGAGGTCCCAAGTTCAAGCCTTGCATTTAGAAAATTTTGATGTTTTTCTTAATAAAGCCTTAATCTGGTTCAATAGGCTTATGTTTAATTGTTGTAAAACTGTAACACCCCAAACTCGGCCTAAACATTATGGCTGAATCTGGCAATGTCACATTGAAGTATTTTTCGAAAAATATAATTTCATTGGAAAGCCCGTACTATGTTAAACCTCTTTGTGATCTTAACAAAAATTTAGGATGCCTTGTTCTTTGTTAAAACTCAAGTCATTTAGCAAAAGGGTTAATCATATTAATTTGTTATTACATTTTAAAACATTTTTTGTTGCGGAAGCTTTTAAAATATGTTGTATAAACATGGTGTTTTGAAAAGCATTTATCTATTGAAAACTCATGTCCTACTGCTAACAATTATAAATCAATATAAATAAAAACCTAAATTAAAGATTTAAAAATTTAAAGAGGCCTTATTACATTAAAATACCCAAATAAAACTACTTATAAATTAAAAGTTAAAAATGGAAGAAATTGAGATTGTGTGGCCACCTTCGAGTCCCTTGCAACACCGATCTGCCTAAGGATTACCTGCGCAGATAAACAGAAGAGTGAGTTTACAAAAAATTAGTGTGTAATCCCTTAATAAACAGACAGTCAAACATATAGTGAGCAAATACAATCTGGGCCTAAGCCTTTTTTAGTAACAGTGGCAATATCAGTTTGGGCTATAGCCCATCTCAATACAGAAACAGTCATATCTTCGGGCCTTGGCCCTTTGCAGTAATAGTAAACAGTGCAAAAACAGTAAACAGTATGCAAGTCCTACCCATCCAGCCTCTACACTCCATCTCCGTCCAGCCCTACACACCATGTGGGGATAAAATCAACCCACCTATCCCTACACTCCAAATAGCACCAGTTGTGGCACTAAACAGTATTTGCAGTAGAGCTACCAGTATAATAGGCTTAGAGCCAGCGGTGATTTGCAGCAAAGCTGCCAGTACAGTACACTTCCTCCAATCATATAAAAACCCACCCCCATGCAATGCATCATGCCACATGTCATGTCATATCATAACATTATACATGTACTCAACACTGTTACTATAGCATGCTAAAATATAAACATATATCACATAGGGGCAAAATAGTCATTTTACCACACAAGGGCAAATCAATTATTTTACCACATAAGGGTAAAATAGTTATTTTATCCCATAAGGGCAAATTAGTCATTTTATCAATTTGGGGGTCTAGTTATACTTACTGACTTAACAGTAGGTCCACAGTCGTCTCGGGCGACCTGTGCAACCTTAGCAATCAAATAGTGAAAATGGGCCTAAGGTCCATACTGCGGGCTCGTGTGGTCTACAAAGCCCAAAAATGGCCTTGGCCATGTGATCTACACAGCCTGGCCCAATATTCTCCACACGGCCCATTTTGGCCCAATATGGCCCAAAGCGGCCTAAGCCCATAAAATCGCTCATGGTGGGCTTCACGATCAAACGCCCATGCCTATGCATTCAAATTACCACATGAGTGGGCGTATGCTCGTATAGCATCAACAGTCACTTGTTTCGGCTTTTGCCGATCTACGATTTGAGGTAGTGTTTTACACACTTGGTTTGAAAAAAGAGCACAAATCTTCACGAACACCAAAACTAGATTCAATCATGACACAATATCAGTCCTTTAATCATTAGGGTTAAACACCCTTTCAATAGCACTTAATCCCCAAAATGGTAATTGTTACCTACCTTGATTGAACAAATACGGTTTAACCCACTTAAACTGCTGATCAAAATTGAGTTCCAGATCCTTGGCAAAATCTGCATTACATCCTAATCTTGTTAACTATTACCATAAACATAAATAAATAAAACCAAGTGTATAGTACTTACCGAAAGTGTAAACCTAGAATAGGGGACAGAAGTGATCGGCCTACCCCCAAAAGCACACACTTGAACCAAGGCACAAGATGTAAAATTCGTACCCCGCGAGCCTAAACAGAGATGTCGACAAAGGCAGTGCGTTCGGCTATAAGCCAAGGATTCAATGGCCAGAAGGAAACACCACAACAACAATGGTGAAATATCCCAAAAACCGAAAGAGTAGAGGCAAAGAGGGGAAGAGGTATATGGTACAAGTATCAAAGTGTGAGGAAAGGGAGATGTCAATACCCAAAAGAGTAGAGAAGAGAAGAGTCAATGAGCACTTGCCAAAATCAAAAATAAAAGAAAATAGAGAGGGGTGATGAGGTATTCGGCCAAGGTAACAAGGTGGAAGGGAAAAAGAATTGAGAGGGAGAAGGGGAGAGAATCGGCCAAAGTAAGAGATGTAAAAGAGGGAAAAAGTGTGAAATACAAACCCGAATAAACACCACCCAAAATTCTCCAAACATAATTTGGCTCCCAAAGTAGAGAAAATGACCCCAAAAATGCTCACAAAAAAACTCACTTCAGTCAAAAAGGAGAGTCAACCGACCAAAGCCGAATTCTGAGCAGCTTAGCATACCATTTCGGCACCAACTCTTCCATATATCAAAATCCACATTTTCCTCCCTTAATTCTCTCCTAAAATTCGACCATTAAGTCCGCACTCTTCAAACTCTTCAACCCCAGCTAAAACTCTTTGAACAAGAGTTCAAAACTGATACAACACTCCCCCTTCTTCAAAATTCCACAAATTCCTCCTCAGATTACTCAAACCATCCACCAACCCTTGATCCACTCCTTAAATTTCTCCTCCACTCTCTCAACCATCCAATTTGAATCCCTTTCAAACTCTTTAGACTTTCAGTCAAGCCAGAACACTCTCATGTACCCACAGCAAAATAAAACGCTCCACTACTCAAAGTAGGACTCGAACCTCAGTCCCCAAGCAACATCAACATGCCACCTATTCCTTGGACCAGCAAGCCTATTCTGACATGTTTTACCCAAATTTATTTAAAAGCCTACTGCCTAGAGACAGTGTTTATTCTTTTAAAAACAAAACTTTTTTGCACCTGTCCAGGCTTGAACCCAAGACTTCTCAGACTCCTCCCAGGACACTTAACCACTGAAGCAGACATGCAATTGTGTCACTTTCTTGCACAACTTAACATTTATGTATAGCCTCCTGCCTGTTCCCATGCTCAAAACCTAATAATTCTAGGCCAAAAATTTAAGGCGTTACAATTCACCCCTCAGAATGGGCCTGCTGGTCTAGTAGTTAAGCCGAGTGTCAGTCTGCTGGAGGTTACGAGTTTGAATCTCTACATGAGCGTAGGAATATATTTTTGCTCGGTAAGGTGGCTTAGAGTTTGAGTTGTATTGGAAATCTGAGTAGTGGGTGGTTAAGATAGAGTAGGTAGTAGGATTTGGGTGATCAGTTTCCCAAATTCTCTCTGCAGAAAAAACTATTCATCTCCCCTCTGTTTTCCCCTTTCTTTTTTTTTTGCCTTTTTGCCAAACTTTCCTACCCTTTGTGCTGCCGATTCTTTTCCTCCTTCCCTTCCTTGCTATCGTCATTGTTTTACTGGACGTTTCGACAGTCCGTCGTTTTAATACTCTTTATGCGATTTGGTGAGTACGTTAGAGTAATATATTTTTCGTTTGGAATGATGAATCATTGTTTACTGAGTTTCAATTGGTGTTAGGAGATAATCGAAGGGCTGAAGACCATTCAAGGAAGTTTTAAGTGTGTGGATTTCTTGTTCTCGCTCAAGGGTAAGATTTTGTTGGAAAAGTTAAATAGCTCGTAATATGTTTGTTTAAGTGTTGTTGGGATCACTAAAGTGGGTTTGGATTATGGATTTTTAGGTTTTGAAGGGTTTGGGGTTCAGTTTAGCTTCAAACGAAACCAGGTGTGTACTCCAATTGCACAGAAAATGATGGTGACGAAAGCTGAAAAGCATTCTGTCGACACCACACAGGCATGTGGACGCCCAGGTGGTAGGCCGTGTGGCAGTACACGGGCGTGTGGTCGATGAACTAGGCCATACGCGTGCGACACAGGCACGACAAACACAGCCGTGTAATGGCTAACGAGGCCGTGTGCGAGACACGGGCTCGACCAATTGGGCCGTGTGGCCACACGGGCATGTGGGCCCATACGGGTGAACCATACGGGTAGGCCACATAGGCGTGTAAGCCTATTTTTTTGAAATGTTCCGTAAGGTTGCACGGGTTGCCTGAGTCGACTGTGAACTGTTGTAGGATCGATAAGCCTTACTTAGACCCTTGTTTATGTGATCTATTATTGCGATGTACATACTACCATGTTACACTTAGCACGTATATTTGTCTATTCTGAATATGAAAATATGTTTGTTATTCTGTATTATAGCATGCCATTCTTGTATAATGCATTGCATTGGGGTGGATTTCATGAAGTTGAAGGAAGTATCTGAAAGGCCTCATAAGCCTGTTATCTGGCAGCTAAGCTGCATATATTTGACATGTGCCACATCACGAAACTTTATAGTGTGTAGGGTTGGATGGGTCGATTTTATCCCCATATTTGGTGTGCAGGGATGGGTGGGTTGATTATATCCCCACATGTGTGTTGGTGTGCAGGGTTGGTGGACATGTTTTGGTTATTCTGATCTGTTATGCATACTATATCTGAGATGGGCTAAAGCCCTAAGTTTGTATCTAATTCTGTTTCTGAGTGGGCCAAGGCCCACACCGATTCTGAAAAGGGTTCAAGCCCGAATTATGACTGTATTCTGTTATCTGACTGTATGCATGCTGAACTATGGGGACGTACACAATGAGTTGTGAAAACTCACCATTTTTTTTATTTATCTGTTCAGGTAATCCCCAGTAGTAGCCGAGTTGGTACAGCGGAGGACTCGACGGTGACCACTATTTTTGTTTACGTTTTACGATTTTATGACTTATCACAGCTTTAATTTTTATTTGGGAAGGTTTTGATGCATTAAAGCCATTATGGATTTTTTATTGAATTTGGGATTTTTGAACTACTTTAATGGATTCATAAACAGCAACGCAACAAAGTACAATTTTCTAAAAAAATTAAGATTTTCTATAAACGAGAACGGTTTCAAAAATGATTTTGTTTAGAAAGCTTCTGCATATAATATATAGGTTTAAGTAAATCAATTAGTACTTGTTCCTCGAACTAAAATATAGGTATTAACTGGAACGATTTTTAAGGTATCAACGTATTTTTCAAAAATGCTATCATGTGACTTTGTCGAATTCGATCGTAACGTCTAGGCCAAATTTGGGGTGTTACATTTAGTGGTATCAGAGTCAGGTTACAAAAATCGGCTGTAGATTTGGGTTGTAAAAAGAATGGTTTATGACAAATGATTTGTAAAATGATTTGAGAAATTTTTGATAAACCGCCATACACAGAGTCTCCGGCGCCGATCCTGTAAGTTTCTAAAATTCCATTTAGAATTGTCTGAAAGCATACTTAGAATATACTAAAATTTTGTTTGGATTTGCTTGAAAATACCGTTGTATGCTATGAAACTACTGTAGGTAGTAGACTCTATTGAAACACTCTAGGAAGTGTAGACTGAAAACGGTAGTAAACTACGATTTGCGATAACAGACTCTGAATACTCTGATAACCTTACTGCATAAAATATTTGTTAATAAATATCGAAACTATAAACTGATTTGCATAAAACTGTTAATACAGATTAATCCAAAATTACGATGAGCTTACGTGGTACTCATGGACGGGGTACTAGAGGCTAACGCAGGGGCCGTAGAGGGGCTCGAGCTGAGTCCTTAGCATCTGATATAATTTCGAATCTAGATACTAGCGAGACGCCAGTATCACCTGTGACAGAGATTAGGTCTGGGTCTCATGATCGTACAGTTGGGGATGACGTACTATCCCATGCCATGCTACGGATTTTAGAGAGGGTCGTTGGGCCCAACACTGGTTCTAAGGGGCATGGGTCGGTTACGGAACAACTTTAGTCCAATGGGGCAGATTTATTCAGGGGTATCGCTGGAGTTGCTCCTGATGTGGCTGAGTACTGGATGGAGGCCATGGAATACATTATGGCCGATCTAGATTTTTCTGCAGAGCAGAAGCTCAAGGGGGTTGTTTTACTGCTTCGCGATGAAGTGTATCAGTGGTGGTTGATGGTTAAAGAAGGCACTCAGCCTGACCGATTGACTTGGGATCTATTTAAGACGGCTTTCCAGGGCAAATATGGGGGGCCAGCTATATCTACGCTAGGAGGCGTGAGCTTCTGAATCTCACCAGGGAGATCGTTCAGTGGCTGAATATGAGGCTGAGCTTTTGAGGTTGAGCCGTTATACGCGAGGCATGATGGTGACTGAGTATGAACGTTGTGTCTATTTTAAGGATGGCCTTAGGGATAGCTTGAGGGTGCTGACAGCTCCACAGAGGGAGCGTGAGTTTGCTGTGTTGGTCGAGAAGGCCAAGATTACTGAGGAAGTAGAGTGCACTGAGCACCAAAATTGAGACAGAGGGAAGGCTAAGAGGGATACAAAGCCTTCGAATTCTGGGATGAGGCCTAGGAAAAAGGCCAGGTCAGATGGGCCCGTGAGAGTTGGGCCTACTGTTACATCTATTGGGATGATGACTTGTCAGCATTGTAATAGACACCATCCGAGCGAGTGTTGGAGGGCTACTGGAGCCTGTTTTAGATGTGGGTCTACAGAGCATCGTGTTAAGGATTGCCCATTAAGAGCTAATAAGATGGAAGCTCCAGTTAATGAGACTGCACAGCCACCGAAGGTAGTTCAGCAGCCACCTAGAGGCTGAGGTCAGGCTAGGGGTCGAGGATAGAGAGCACCGAGCAGAGGTGCTAGATCGACTGAGGTGAGGCAGCCTGCACTGGTTTATGCTACACATCACCGTAAAGAACGAGATGCTCCTGACGTCATTACGGGTACATCTCTAATTTTTAATATACCTTACCTTGCATTGATAGATATAGTCTCCACACACTCTTACGTAGCTAGTACGGTGTCTGAGACCTTGGGGTTACCATTTGAGAGCACTTCTTGTGAGATAACAGTAGTGAGTCCATTGGGGCAGTCTATTGGAGTTAGTAAACTGTTTAGAGATGTTCTATTAAAGGTCCAAGAGACTATATTTTTGGCTGATCTGATGGAGCATGGACTGGCTAGTCAAACATCGAGTGATCCTGGACTGTGCTTCAAAAAGGGTTATTCTGAGGACTGAGGGGAATAATGGGTGGTCGTGATTGAAGAACACCGGGACTATTTGTCTAATGTGATATCTGCATTAAGGGCAGAGAAGTTAGTAAGGAAAGGACGCGAGGCATTTTTGGCCTACGTAAGTATTTCTGATTCTATGGACTCTTCGGTTAGAGACATCAGAACTGTGAGGGACTTTCCAGATGTGTTCCCAGAGGAACTACCAGTATTACCTCCGAACAGTGAGGTGGAGTTTGGGATTGAGTTGTTTCTGGGCATAGCTCCGGTGTCTATTGCCCCTTAAAAAATGGCACCGAAAGAGCTGACGAAACTTAAGGGTCAGATTCAGGAGTTGTTGGACCGTGGTTCATCCGTCCTAGTGTGTCTCTGTGGGGAGCACATGTTCTGTTCGTAAAGAAGAAGGACGGTACAATAAGGATGTCTATCGACTACCGTCAGTTGAGTAAGTTGACGATCAAGAATAAATACCCACTTCCAAGGATAGATGACTTATTTGATCAGTTCAGAGGGACGTCAGTGTTTTCTAAGATTGATCTGTGATCGGGTTATCATCAGTTGAGGGTAAAGGAGGTCGATGTGCATAAGACAGCATTTAGGACTCGGTATGGTCATTAAGAGTTCCTAGTTATGCCTTTTGGGTTGACTAATGCACCAGCGGCATTTATAGACTTGATGAACCGTGTGTTCTAGCCTTACTTAGATCAATTCATGGTAGTATTCATCGATGACATCTTGGTTTATTCTAAGACAGAGGATTAGCATGATGGGCATCTAAGAGTGGCTCTACAGATTCTTCATGAGAAACAGTTGTATGCGAAGTTCAGCAAGTGTGAGTTCTGGCTTCAGGAAGTGACATTCCTAGGACATGTAGTTTCTGCTGAGGGGATTCGAGTGGATCCTCGTAAGATTGATATTGTGTTGGATTGGAAACAGCCGAAGAGTGTGTCTGAAATTCGTAGTTTTCTAGGGCTGGCAGGATACTATCAACGCTTTGTAGAAGGGTTCTATTTAATCGCAGCTCCAATGACTAAGCTACTGCGTAAGGGAGTTCCTTTTGTTTGGACTGATGTACAGTAGGAGATTTTTTATAAGCTTAAGACGGTTCCAAACCAAGTTCCTATTTTGATACAGCTTGAGCCTGGTAAGGACTTCGTGGTTTACAGTGATGCGTCGCATGTGGGTCTGGGTTGTGTCTTGATGCAAGACGGTAAAGTTGTTGCTTATGCATCTCGTCAGCTTAAGACTCATGAGGCTAATTATCTGAAGCACGATTTGGAATTGGCAGCAGTAGTATTTGCTCTTAAGATCTAGAGGCACTATCTGTACGGTGAGAAGTGTACCATCTACACTGATCACAAGAGCCTCAAGTATCTCCCCACTCAGAAGGAGTTAAACCTTAGGCAACGACGTTGGGTTGAACTGCTTAAGGATTATGACTGCAATATTGAGTATCATCCTGGTAAGGCCAATGTGGTGGCCGTTGCGTTAAGTCGTAGAGCTATGACCGATTTGAGAGCGATGTTTGCTCGACTCAGTTTATTCGACGATGGGGGTCTTTTGGCTGAGCTGCAAGTAAGGCCGACATGGATTGAGCAGACCAGGGCTAAACAGATGGGAGATAAGTCTCTTGAGTTGAGGTTCCGTCAGATTGAAGGTGAAGTTACTACAGATTTTGGGATTCATGATGAAAGGGTGTTGTGTTTCCGAGGGCGGATCTGTGTAACAAATGATGATGACTTAAGACAATGGATTCTGAGGGAAACGTATAGTAGCCCTTATGCTATGTATCTCGGTGGGAACAAGATGTACCGAGATCTCCGAGAGTTGTACAGATGGCCAGGGTTGAAACGGGAAGTTACCGACTTTGTTGCTTCGCTGCTTGACTTGTCAACAGGTTAAGGCTGAGCATTAGTTACCTTCAGTTTTGCTGCAGCTGATTAAAATACTGATGTGGAAATGGGAGCGAGTAACGATGGACTTCGTTAGTGGGTTGCCCCTAACACCCACTAAGAAGGATTCTATTTGGGTCATCGTGGATCGATTGACCAAGACTACACATTTCATTCCAGTTAGGACAGCCTTCTCCCTACAGAAGTTGCCAAACTTTACATTTCTAAAATTGTGAGGCTACATGGGGTGTCTGTCTCGATCATTTCTGATAGGGATCCTCGTTTTACGTCTCGGTTCTGGCAGAAGCTTCATGAGGCTCTGGGTTCAAGGTTAGACTTCAAAACTTCTTTCCATCCTCAGATAGATGGTCAGTAAGAGAGGGTGATTTAGATACTGGAGGACATGTTGCAGAGTTGTGTGATTGACTTCTGAGGTAGTTGGGAGGAGTACTTGCCTTTAACAGAGTTCGCTTACAACAAGAGCTATCAGTCTAGAATATAGATGGCACCTTACGAGGCACTGTATAGTCGTAAGTGTCGCACTCCCTTATGCTAGACTGAGTTGGGTGAGCGATGTGTTCTGGGTCCGGGGTTGGTATCGGAGACTGAAGACAAAGTTCGCTTAATTCGAGATTGACTGAAAGCGGCTTCTGACAGACAGAAGTCCTATGCTGATTTGAAGATGAAGGACATTGAGTATTCTGTAGGGGACATGGTTTTCCTTAAGGTCTCGCCTTGGAAGACGTTTTGAGGTTCGGTCGCAAGGGCAAGCTAAGCCCTCGTTTTATTGGGCCGTACCAGATTCTGAAGCGAGTGGGACCAGTCACATATCAGTTGGAGTTACCACCGGAGTTAGACCACATACATGATGTGTTCCACATCTCGATGTTGAGACGCTATCGCTCTGATTCCATGCACATTGTGCCTATGGAGGAGATTGAGTTAGACCAGATCTAACATTCGAGGCGGAGCCAGTTCAGATCTTAGACTGCGACGTTAAGGTTCTGCGTAGGAAATGTATCCCTTTAGTGAAGGTGCTGTGGCAGAATCATAGCACTGAGGAGGCC
This sequence comes from Gossypium anomalum, assembly GCA_025698475.1. Lineage (NCBI taxonomy): Eukaryota > Viridiplantae > Streptophyta > Magnoliopsida > Malvales > Malvaceae > Gossypium > Gossypium anomalum. The sequence continues at coordinate 14,847,715 of CM046960.1, forward strand.
ACTTGGGAGTCAGAGGATTCAATGCGTCAGCAATATCCTCACCTATTTTGATCAGGTAAATTTCGATGACAAAATTTTCTTTTAGGGGGTAAAGTTGTAATGCCCAAAAATTATTATTTTCGATTCTGTTAGAATATGACACAACTGTGTATTTGCTTCAATGGTTAAGTGTTCTGGGTGTGTGTGAGAGGTCCTAAGTTCAAGCCTTGCATTTGGAAAATTTTAATGTTTTTCTGAATAAAGCCTTAATCTGGTTCAATATGCTTATGTTTAATTGTTGTAAAACCATATCAGAATGGTTCTGCTGGTCTAGTGGTTAAGCAGAGTGTCAGTCTGCTGGAGGTTCTGGGTTCGAATCTCTGCATGAGCGTAGGAATATATTTTTGCTCGGTGAGGTGGCTTAAAGTTTGAGTTGTACTGGAAATCTGAGTAGTGGGTGGTTGAGATGGAGTAGGTAGTGGGATTTGGGTGATCAGTTTCCCAAATTCTCCCTGCAGAAAAAACTTTTCATCTCCCCTCCATTTTCCCCTTTCTTTCTTTTTGCCTTTTGCCTAATTTTCCTACCCTTTGTGATGTTGATTCTTTTCCTCCTTCCCTTCCTTGCTATCGTCATTGTTTTATCGGAAGTTTTGATAGTCCGTAGTTTCGATATTCTTTATGCGATTTGGTGAGTACGTTAGAGTATTATATTTTTCATTTGGAATGATGAATCATTATTTACTAAGTTTCAATTGGTGTTAGGAGATAATCAAAGGGCTGAAGACCATTCAACGACGTTTTAAGCATGTGGATTTCTTGTTCTCGCTCAAGAGTAAGGTTTTGTTGGAAAAGTTAAATAGCTCGTAATATGTTTGTTTAAGTGTCGTTGGGATCACTAAAGTGGGTTTGGATTATGGATTTTTAGGTTCTGGAGGGCTCGGGGTTCGGCTTAGCTTCGAAAGAAATAGGTGTGTACTCCGATTACACAGAAAATGATGGCCGACAATAGTCGAAAAGTATTCTGTCGATGCCACACGGGCGTGTGGTCACCCGTGTGGTAGGCTGTGTGACAATACACGAGCGTGTGGTCGACGAACCAGGCTATGCGCGTACGACACAGGCACAACAGACATGGCCGTGTGATGGCTAGCGAGGCCGTGTGTGAGACACGGGCTCAGCCAATTGAGCTGTGTGGGCCACACGAGTGAACCACACGAACAGCCACATAGGCGTGTGAGCCTATTTTTCTGAAATGTTCCTTAATGTTGCACGGGTCGCTCAAGTCGATTGTGACCTGTCGTAGGGTCGGTAAGCCTTATTTAGACCCTAGATTCTATGATCTGTTATTGTGATGTACGTACTACCATGTTACACTTAGCATGTATATCTGTCAATTCTAAATATGAAAATATGTTTGTTATTCTACATTATAGCATACCATTCTTGTATGATGCATTGCATTGGAGTGGGTTTGATGAAGTTGAAGGAAGTATCTGAAAGGCCTCATAAGCCTGTTATCTGGCAGCTAAGCTGCATATATTTGACATGTGTCGCATTACGGTACTTTATGGTGTGTAGGGTTGGATGGGTCGATTTTATTCCCATATTTGGTGTGCAGGGATGGGTGGGTCGATTATATCCCTACATGGTGTGTTGGGTTGGACGAAGTTGGTGTGCAGGGTTGGTGGGCATGTTTCTGTTATTCTGATATGTTATGCATACTATATCTGAGATGGGCTAAGGCCCTAAGTTTGTATCTGATTCTATTTCTAAGTGGGCCAAGGCCCACACCAATTCTAAAAAGGGTTCAAGCCCGAACTATGACTGTATTCTGTTATCTGACTGTATGCATGGTAAAGTGTGGGGATGTACACACTGAGTTTCAAAAACTCACCCTTTATTTGTTTATATGTTCAGGTAATCCCCAGCAGTAGTCGAGTTGGTGCAGCGGAGGACTCGACGATGACCACTATTTTTGTTTACGTTAATTTACAGTTTTATGAATTATCACGGTTTTAATTTTTATTTGGGAAGGTTTTGATGTATTAAGGACATTACGGATTTTTATTTAATTTGGGATTTTTGAACTACTTTAATAGATTCATAAACGGCATCGCAACAAAGTACAGTTTTCTGAAAAAACTAAGATTTTCTGTAAACGAGAACGGTTTCAAAAATGATTTTATTTAGAAAGCTTCCTCGTATAAGATCTGGGTTTAAGTAAATCAATTGTACTTATTCCTCGAACTGAAAGATAGGTATTAACTGAAACGATTTCTTAGGTATCAACGTGTTTTTCAAAAATGCTACCATGTGACTTCACCAGATTCGGTCGTAATGTCTAGGCCGAGTTTGGGGTGTTACAAAATATATACATTATAAGCCAAATCTCATGACTATATTCACAACCAAAGTACCATAACTAGCATATACGTGCCATATACCATATTTACAAGGTTTCAAAAATACCAACAAAGTGATCGATAGTGTGATGACGGTTCCTAACAATCCCCGAGTCCGAGCTAGCTTTGATTATCTATAAAAACACAGAGAAATAACACACAATAAGCCTCATAGCTTAGTAATTTCGTAAGTGAATAACTCAATTCATCAAATAAATGTAATTTAACTATTTTCACATTACTAAATCAAAATCACTTTAACCACAAACCTTTATCATGTCTCAAAACATGATCAAATACCATTTCAATGAAATTTCTTAATGCAATACTTGAATAGGTTCTGTACGTACCTGTACCATCTCGTACTAACCTCTTTCTCAAATACGTCATTCTTTACCCGTTGAACCACTAGGAATAGAAATCGAATACTCAAAGATTATAATCGATAAGTACTTATACCATGGCCCGTAGCCAAATCAAGGTATTATTCACACCCAAAGTGCCGATATCATGGCCGAAGCCAATAAATTAACCTAATGACATGTCATTAGCATTCTAGCTATTCCTTAGGTTCAACCGAGAAATTTCACTTGTCGATTTCATCATCGAACACATTCATATAGTTGTATTCAACATTCAAACATTATTTGTAATCTCATAATCACATTTTATACAATGCCAAAACATATAACATACATTTATAATGAAATTACCACATACGGACTTAACTCGTACTCGGAATTGACGAATCGGATCGATTACTCGATAACCTTTGATTTTCCCCAATCTAAATCTGATTTCTTTCGTTCTTGATCTATATATATTCAAAATTAATCCATTTAATCACCAACTCAATCAATTTCATCCACAAAAACATATTTAAGCGAATTTGCACTTTGGCCCTCAACTTTCACATTTCTTACAATTTAGTCCTTATTTCAATAAGCACAAAATTTCACCAATTCATTACAAACCCATGTGTGCCAAATTACCATAGTGCCCCTAGTAGCCGATATTTTTCATTTATTTTACATTTCTACCCCTCAATTTACACTTTTCACAATTTAACCCTTATTTGACATTTTTTGTCAAAAATCACTTTACAAAACATTAAAATCTATCAATAATTATTCATTTTCTATCATCAACATTCAAGAACATCAAGCTATCATCAATGGCAACTTATAAATTCATCAACCAAATCAAAAATTAGGGTACGGGCTAGCTAGAACACAAAGTAACGATTACAAAAACATAGAAATCATCAAAAATCGAGTCAAATTAATACCTTAATCAAGCAATGTAAGTGCCAAAAGTTCAAGCCCTAAATTAGGTTCTTCTTCTTTGATATTCCGTCATGAAAGGATAAAATGATGATGATAATTCAACTTGTTTTATTTTAATTAGCTTAAATTTCCAAATTACTAATTTAACCTTAGTTATAAAACATGAAAACTAATTAATACATGTCCATAATGGTCCTCTCAAGCTATTAATGGTATAATAACATCATAAGGACTGTTCTTTTAATAAGCCATAGCAATTAGACACCTATATAAAATAGAATGCAATTTTTACATCTTACGCGATTTAATCCTTTTCTCAAATTAACCACCTAAATGATAAAATTAGCACACGAAACTTTCACACATATCTAAACTCATGTCGTAAATATCAAAAATAATATTAAAATAATTTTACGACCTCAAATTTGTGGTTCTGAAACCACTATTTTGGTTTAGCTAAAACTGGGCTGTTACACAAGCTGTGAAAATAAAATAAAATAAAATAAAGAACACAGATTTTACGTAGAAACCCTTCGGGAAAAAAACCACAGGCAGAGCAGAAGAAAATTCACTATGTCGAATTCGAATTCTTACAAGAGGAATAGACTATGTCTATTTATAGGCTTGTAAAACCATATTCTAATAGGAGTGTAGTAGGATTGAAATACCTTATTCTAATCAATATCAAATAGACGGAGTTTAATAAGGTTTAAAAACCTTATTCTAAAATAAAAAAAATAAGTATAGTTCTATAAGGATTTTACTTTTATTTTATTTTACCACTGTATTGTATTTAAATAAGGATTCGGGTCACTTAATTTTAATAATCTCCACCTTAACACGAATTCTCAACAAATAAGTTCTTCATCGCGAACTCTCAATAAACAAGTTCTTCACCTCTTCCATAAAACCCCGTAAGGGTTGAACTTCAACAATGAACACCAAGTCTAAGCAATGCTCAAACTTGGTTATAGGAAGTGACTTAGTCATCATATCTACAAGATTTTCATGAGTACTAATTTTGCTCACAACAATATCACCACGAGCAATAATATCACGAACAAAATGATACCGAACATCAATGTGTTTTGTTCTCTCATGAAACATTTGATCTTTTGTAAGGAAGATTGCACTCTGACTGTCACAAAATACTGTACTAATTTGAAGGTCTTCATTGAGTTCACTAAAGAGTTTCTTCAACCAAATAGCTTCATTACAAGCCTCAGTAATCGCCATGTACTCAACTTCAGTGGTAGACAAAGCGACTGTAGTTTGCAAAGTGGCTTTCCAAATGATTGCACAACCTCCGATTGTAAAGACATAACTTGTGAGAGATCTTCTTCTATCAAGGTCTCCAGCAAAATCAGTATCAACATACCCAATAACTCCATCTCTAGTTCTTCCAACCTGTAAGCAAACATCAGTAGTACCTCGTAAGTATCTTAAAATCCATTGAACTGCTTTCCAATGTTCTTTACTGGGATTCGCCATGTATCTGCTAACTGCACTAACTGTATATGATAAATCTAGACGTGAATAAACCATAGCATACATGAGAGATCCCACTGCACTAAAGTACGGAACATGTGACATGTACTCAATCTCATCATCTAATTGTGGAGATAAAGCCGATGAAAGTCTGAAATGGGCTGCTAAAGGAGTACTAACAGGCTTAGCACTCTGCATATTGAAACTGCAAAGAACTTTCTTAATGTACCCCTTCTGACTTAGGTACAATTTACTTGATTTTCTATCTCTGAGAATCTCCATGCCAAGTATCTTCTTTGCTGGTCCCAAATCTTTCATCTCAAATTCTTCACTTAGTTGGGCTTTGACCTTTCTCATCTCTCCTTTATCTTTTGCTGCTATCAACATGTCATCAACATAAAGAAGTAAAACACAAAAGAACCATCACTATTTTTCTTAAAATAAACACAACTGTCAAAACTACTTCTTTTGAAATCATGAGAAATCATAAAGGAATCAAACCTCTTGTACGACTGTCTTGGTGACTATTTCAAACCGTAAAAGGACTTTTTTAGCAAGCAAAGATAGTCCTCCTTTTTTGAGACTGTAAAACCCTCTTGTTGTTGCACGTAAATATCCTCCTCAAGTTCTCCATACAAAAATGCAGTTTTTACATCTAACTGCTCAAGCTCCAAATCATGCATGACCACAATACCAAGTAAATCTCGAATCGAACTGTGTTTCACAACTGAGGAGAAAACATCTGTGAAGTCCACTCTTGGAATTTGACTATAACCCATTGCAACAAGCCTTCTTTATATATGGGTTCTTCAAATCTTGGAGTCCCTTCTTTCTTTTTAAACACCCTTTTACAACGAACAGCCTTTTTACCTTTAGGAAGTTTCACAAGATGCCATGTTCTATTTTGTGGAGTGATTCCATCTCCTCTTGCATAGCAAACATCCACTTTTCTGAGCCTTCACAGCTAACCACCTCAAAATAATTAGATGGCTCTTGGTTTGCACCTATATATTCATCCACATTTAAAGCATAAGCAACTAGATCAGCCTCGGCATACATCTTTGGAGGTTTAATTTCTCGTCTAGTTTTGTTTTTGGCGATAGAGTATTGTGGTGAAAAAGTAACTCTATTCTCAATTTTCGTACTAGCTTGAGGAGTCAACTCTGTATTGATCTGATACTCCACTTGCTTTTGATTTTTTTTATTGTAAGAGTCTTTAATAGATAAGTTAGGTAGCATAGCAGTTTCATCAAAAACAACATCTCTACTAATCACAACTTTTCTATTTTCAGGACACCATAACTTATACCCTTTTACACCAGCTTTGTAACTAAGAAAAACACATTTAATGGATCTCGGTTCCAATTTTCCATTATCAACATGAGCATACACAGGACATCCAAACATCTTTAAATCAAAATAATTAGCAGGATTACCAGACCATACCTCTTGTGGAGTCTTTTTCTCAATGGCAACGGATGGAGATCGGTTGATCAAAAAACATGCAGTAGAGGTTGTTTCTGCCCAAAACGATTTTGGTAAGTTGGCATTTGACAACATACATCGAACCTTGTCCATGATCGTTCTGTTCATTAATTCTGCAACACCATTTTACTGTGGAGTATGGCGAACTGTCAAGTGTCTCACGATCCCTTCTGACTTGCACAGTCTATTAAACTCATCAAAATAGAACTCTAAGCCATTGTCTGTGCAGAGGTATTTTATTTGTTTTCTCATCTATTTCAATCATAATTTTCCAACACTTAAATGCGAAAAACATATTACTTTTCTACTTCAGGAAGAATACTCAAACTTTTTTGGAAAACTAATTACCTCCACCTCTGAAAGGCACTCTATATGGCCTCCACAGATCAGAATGAATATACTCCAACATTCCCTTCGTGTTATGGATTCCTCTAGTGAATCGAACTCTTTTTTGCTTCCCAAAAACACAGTGTTCACAAAACTTCAGTTTGCAAATTCCTTACCCATTAAGAAGTCCTCTTTTGCTCAATTCTGTCATGCCATTCTCACTCATATGCCCTAGGCGCATATGCCAAAGTTTAGTAATATCATCATCTGACAAGGAAGAGGAGACGATAGTTACATCACCAGTAATAGTAGAACCCTACCAAACATATAATTAGCAGTAGAACCCTACCAAACATATAATTAGCAGTCTTTCTCTACCCTTTCATCACAACAAGGGAACCTCTGGAAATCTTTAAAACCCCACTTTCAGCTGTGTATCTGTACCCTTTTGAATCAAGAGTACTCAACGAAATTAAATTTCTCTTCAATTCTAGAACATGTCGTACGTCACTAAGTGTTATGACAACTCCATTAAATATCTTAACTTTAATTGTTCCAACACCTGCGATTTTACACGAAGTATTATTTCCCATCAAAACAACACCTTCAGACATTGTTTTGTAAGTTGTAAACCAATCCCGATTGGAACTCATATGGAAGGTGCAGCCTGAATTAAGTATCCACTCCTCACTCACTTTAGAATTGTTGACAGAAGTGACTAGAAGTTCACCATTGCTGTAGTCTTCTACAACATCAGCTTTACCGAAATTTTTTGGTTGTTTTCCCTTTTGATTCGCAGCCTCCCTTTTAATCTTGTTATGTAGTTTATAGCACTCAGATTTAATATGTCCTTTCTTCTTGCAGAAGTTACAAGTTTTACCTCTGTTTGAAGACTTCGATCTACCCTTAGATTTACCGCGATCATAATCAACATTCTGATCTTGTCTCCCACGAACAATGAGACCCTCTCCCTGAAAGTGGGTTTAACCACAAGATACTTCATCTTATCATACGAGGTCAAAGAATCATAAACCTCATCAACTGTGAGAGACTCACGGCTATATAAAATCGTGTCTCTAAAGGTTGAATAAGACAGGGGCAACGAACAAAGTAGAATCAACCCTAGATCTTCCTTATCATACTGAACCTCCATGGCCTCCAAGTTTGAAAGAATTTCTTTAAACACTGTTAAGTGTTCGTGTATAAACACACTTTCCTCCAAACAATGAGCATAAAAACATTGCTTCATATGCAACTTGCTTGTTAGAGTTTTCGACATACATATTTGTTCTATCCTCTTCCATAATACAGCGACGGTCTTCTCCTTCATCACATCCTGCAAAATTTCGTTGGACAAATGCAGATGTAATTATGTTAATGCTTTTCAATCCTTACACTTCTTGTCGTCATATATTAATGTCGAAGGTATCTTATTTATCCCTAGCAGTGCATCCTCCAGATCCATCTGCGCAAGAACTACTTGTATCTTAATCTGCCACAATGCAAATCTGGTATTGCGATCCAACAGCAGAATTTGATACTTCAAAGATGTCATTACCGTGATCGAGATGAACAACCCGGAAGCTCAGATACCAATTTGTGAAAATAAAATAAAATAAAGAACACATAGATTTTACGTGGAAACCATTCGGGAAAAAACCCGCGGGCAGAGGAGAAGAAAATTCATTATGTCGAATTTGAATTATTACAAGAGGAATAGACTATGTCTATTTATAGGCTTGTAAAACCATATTCTAATAGGAGTGTAGTAAGATTGAAACACCTTATTCTAACCAATATCAAATAGATGGAGTTTAATAAGGTTTAAAAAACCTTATTCTAAAATAAAAGAAAAGAAGTGCAGTTCTATAAGGATTTTACTTTTATTTTATTTTATTTTACCATTGTATTGTATTTAAATAAGGATTCGGGTCACTTAATTACAACACAAACATATTAAACAACATTCTTTTTTCTACTTACATAAGAGTATGCGTAACTACTATCATCTCATCTTCATCAAAAGATATAAACAAAAATGAACTTGGCACCATTCAAAAACAAACCAATCACAAAAACAACACTTAAAACTTTATTACATTCAAATCATACCAAAATAACACACAACCCTATACATGCCACTTATAACCATTTCAATATATTCAAAAGCTACCAAAGTGAATTGATGGATAGTATGATCGTGCTCCGACAAAGATTCCAACCGTTCGAACTTCCCAATGATCTACAAAACAAAAAATGCAACTATATAAGCAACTAATGTTTAGTAAGCTCATATAAAAGAAATTAAACTTACCAATTGCGTTGAATTAATAAACCATGAGAAAACCTATTTAATCATAGACAAAATTTTCCTTTCCTATACTCCATTCTTCACAAGGTTAGTAGGTGAAGCAATACACATATAAATCCAACCCAAAAAAGTCATATAATACATCAAGCATTTCAATTTCACCATTCATATATTATATGACTACCATATACCTTCTTCTTCTTTTAACTAAGCTTATCATAAATTCCATATTCTTACGTTAAATTATAGATCGTTTTATATACTCATGTATTCTGTAAATCTTTAATTCATGTTCATACCATGAAAAGAATTTCACTATATATATCATTCGTCCACATAATTCAAATGTTACCTCTTCAATCTAAATACATCAAAACAACCTTCATTTCAAAGGACTTTTTTGTGCCCTGAATCACATATTCTCAAAGTAACAATCCATACATGTAACTAATAAACTCATTATAGTATCTTTCACTTACCAATACTATAATTATGCCATAATATATAAGCACATAAGTAAATTGCAATTCAATTATTTCATAGCCCCATGAACTAGTAATTTAACTAGAGTACTAAAGTAACTACACTAATTCCATATAACAATCCATATCATTTAGTCCAAACCATTAGTACTCGATTCACATACTTGGTCATTACTCTATTTTCAGAGGCATCGCAGATGCAGAACAAGGGCACATACATGTAGTCAGGGGCACCAAAGTACGAACAGGGGCACAGACGTGCAAATAGGGATACCAAAGAGTATACAGGGGCACCTAAGTGCGAACAGAGGCACGGACGTGCAAACAGGGACACCGTAATGCGAGCAGGTGCACAGATATGCAAATAGGGACACCAAAGTGTATACAGAAGCACCGAAGTGCAAATAGGGGCACAGTTGTGCAAACAAGGGCACTTCTTCATTTTCGTATACAATAGAACTCATTACATTCACAGATAATTTATTTCAAATCCAAGAATTTCTACTAACAATCTCTTCTTAATTTTATATATATAAATATGTATAATACTTATAATTCTTATTGTTATATAAATAACCAAAGGTATCTCACATATACATAATTCCATTAACTAGAAAACAATATTATAAAACTCAACTGAATTATATTTAATAATCGAATTACCATGAACTTACATTAATTAAAGTAACATTTAAATAGACAATATCTAATTTAAAATCACCAAACACATTAGTATTAGCTCTCATATCATTTAATTTGATTAATTCCTCTATTTGAACCATAATAATAATTTATCACATCTTTATCGATTAATTTTAACATAACATAAATAACTATTTACTTTCATCCAAAATGAATAAGATAATAATTTCCATCCTTAAACGAACTTACCTCAACTAGAACAGTTGCCAAAACGGAGTCGACAACTAATCCAAAACTTAAGTTTTTCCTCGATTTAACTTCAATTGTAGTGTTTCTTAATCTAAATAAAAATTTTCCAATCAATTAAACCATTCAATTAACTTAAAGTATTTAATTCAAGCTTATAATCATACTATTGTAAAATTACAAAATTACCCCTAATATTTTAACTTTTATACAATTTAGTCCTTAAACTTGAAACTTGAAATTCACCATTTTTAACCATAATTCATGCTAGTCGATTTTTACCCAATCTTATAACAGCCCATATTTATCAACAATTTACAATGTTTTGCTTGAATTTTACCATTGTCATGAATAAGTCCCTAAACCCTAAAATCGTCAAAATTTACTTAACAAAAATATATCTATTTAACAACCAAGCTTAACAATACACTGTAAAACTTCAAAAACATATCAAATTCATCCATGGAATAATTTATAATATTTAACAGTTTTATAATTTGACCTCTGAGTTAGCTAGATTAAGCTGAAACAAGCTTAAAAACATAAAAATTACTAAAAAGGGGGAAAAAATAACATACCGTGCAATGAATTGAAGTTTTTCGGGGTTTAATTTTTATCTCCATCTTTTGTACTCTTTGTTCTTTTGACATTATAGCATAATTATCTTTGTCTATGGTTTTTTATCCTCTTTGGAGGGGTTTTTCCACGTTAAATTTGTGTGTTCAATTTCTCAATTTTTTTCACTATTTTTACTTATTTGTTGTTTAATCGGGTAGATCCCTAATAAGTGGTATCAGAGCTAGTTCAATTATCATAGATTAGCTCGTTCAGATATGGAAGCAATAAGGCCTGAAATTGAAAATTTCGATGGTGTCACAAATTTCAATCTGTGGTAAGTTCAGATGATGGCAATTCTAGTTCAAACTGGCCTGAAAGAGGTTGTTACCGGGAAAAAGCCTGAGAATATAAATCAAACAGAATGGAATGAGCTTGATGAAAAGGCCTTATCTATAATCCAATTATGCCTCACGAATACAGTATTGTAAGAGGTATTGATGGAGAAGACCTCATACGCCTTGTGGAAAATGTTAGAAACTATTTATGCGACTAAGTCTCTAGCTTTTTTGAAACAATTTCTATTTACGTTTCGTATGAACGAAGGTGAGCTTTTTAGAGGTCACATCAGTCAGTTCATTACTACTTTAAATAATTTAAAGAATGTTGAGGTTTAGATTAATGATGAAGATCAGGCTATGTTATTATTGTGCTCTTTACCCCCTTCATACAAGTTTTTCAAGGGGACCCTGATTTATGGTAGAGACAAACTCTCATTCGAAGATGTGAAGGGTCATTTGTTGAGTAGAGACAAACTCAAAAATGAGTTTGGTTCGGATAGCAAGGCAAATAGGCAAGCTTCCAATTTGGTAGCATCGAAGAAGTGAGACAAAAGGTGTCGTTATTATAAAAAGTTAGGTCACATCAAAGCAGATTGTTATAAACTGCAAAATAAAAGAACTGCTAAAAGTAACGAGGAAGATGTAGTTGGTGTTAATTTGGTCGATGAAATCGGTGATGATTTCCTGTTAGTGTCAACGAGCAATAACTCCAAGCTTATGCCTGAGTGGATCCTAGATTTAGGATGTTCTTTCCTTATGTGTCCTAATAGAGAATGGTTCTCCACATACAGTTCGGTTGCAGGTGGAATTGTACACAAGGGAAACGATTCATCTAGTAAGGTAATTGGTACTGGTACTATTAAAATTAGGATGCATGATGGGACGATTAGGACACTCTCAAATGTCAGGTATGTACCTGATTTACGAAAGAATCTCGTCTCCTTCGGTATTTTAGGCTTGAAAGGATACAAAATCAACATCAAGTCGAGCGGCATTAAGGTATCTCATAGAGCTCTCATTTTGTTAAAAGCTAAAAAGACCGATAGTCTTTATATTCTGGAAGGTTCTACAATGACCAGTGAAATCGAACATCCCTCGTCCATTACGGAGTTGAAATCAACTCGTTTGGAGCGGAGGCAACTTGGTTATAAGAGGGAAAAAGGTATGACTATTTTGTTGAAGAGAGGTTCTCTTTTGGATGCATGTTTTGAAAAGTTAGGGCATTGTATTCGTGAAAATCAGACACAGGTTAGTTTTGATTTGGCGGTGTACAAGTCAAAGGCTAGAAGACTTCTAGATTCTAAGCACAAATTCGACTCAGTTAATTCCCTGCATAGTTCAAGATAGGCCCGTGGCGGGCTTTGGCAAATATGGCATTGTGGAAATATGAGTCAAGGTGGAGATTCATTAAGTATGACTCATATTTCAGTATAATTTGATAAATAACCTTCGAGTTAAACTCTGTTTATTTGTTTCAATCAAACTCTGATTAGTCTAGATTATTTTTTTATTATTTGACCTATGAATTTAGCTTATAAATAGGCTCTTTTCAAACCTTAGAAAACACTCCCATTAGAGATTAGAACTCATAACACTTTTAGAGAATGTTGTGTTTATGTTTTGAGGGTTCTTTGTTTTTGGGTTTTTGAGGTTTAGTTTTTTATCTCCATCTTTTGTACTCTTTGTTCTTTTCTATTCTTTGCCTGTAGCTTTTATCCTCTTTAGAGGGGTTTTTTCATGTTAAATTTGTGTGTTCAGTTTCTCAATTTCTTCAGCAATTTTTCCTTGTTCGTTACTTAATTGGGTCAATCCCCAACATCAATCTAAATGTCAATGTTTATTCCGAACGAATCACACAAATACATATATACATAATACAAACATGAATAGGTATTAATCAAAATTAACCTAATATGAACTTACCTAACCAAAACAGTAATGAATACAACACAGAGGACTATTCAACATTTTTTTCATTTTTCATGTTTATCGACCGATTGATCTGTTAATTGTTAGTAATATAAAATAATAATATTGTAATGTCATGGAATATAAAACAATAATATGAAAAAATTGAAAAATTTATTTCGATTGATTAAGATTAGTGGTTTTTTAGGGCATGGTAGGTAGAGAAATTATTAGGTAGACCCTTCCTGCCACATAAGTCATGGTCTCATCTAATTATATAGTGCCCTATAAGAGTACTTTTACATGCCATTGTTGGTTAAGAAATTAAAAAAAAAAATTGTTTCTTCTCCCTTCAACCATTCTACATCAAGAACCATCAAAATATTTTTTTTCTTTATTTTCTTTTAACCCTTTATTGTTGACTTTTGAAATTTTATTAATTTTTGTTAAACATTTTCTTCGATTTAAAGAAAGAACCAAAAGAACCCGTTTTCACCATGGTTCTTCTAATGTAGAATAGTTGATGGAGAAAACAAAAAAATTATTTTTATTTTTAAATCCACAAATCTAACATGAATGAATAAATATAAAAAAATAAAAACTAAAAAGACTCAAAATGTAAAATCAAATCTATAGATGAAAATAAAGAAAAGAAGGATGAAATATATATAAAAAAAAACATTTTGATGGTTTTAGATGCAGAATGATTGAAGGAGAAACAAATTTATTTTTTAATCAATAATGACTTGCAAAAATATTCTTACATGACATTATATGATTGGATGACACCATAACTTCTACCTAATAATTTCTTGGGCATGGTAGAAAGGTAATACTATTTTTTTTTTAACGAATTTTCGAATGCAAAACTTAACCTTTTTTCCCTCGAATGGTAATAAAATAAAGAATTAATTTATAAATTGGAATTATAAATGATTTTTTTCTATCTGTTCTTAAATACTTTTCACATTTTTTTCGTAAGTTATATATATGTTAGTTCAATCATTAGTCAAATCATTAAATTTATCTAAAAATTATAACCGATTAAAAATTGCCAAGTGCCAAAAAAGACAAAAAGTATTTTCGCAATCTATCTATCTTTTTACTTTATATTTTTTTCTTCCTCTCATCTTGGATTTCTTCTACAAGTGTTAACATTTTGAACTTTATGATTTTGGTCTAACTTTTCATAACTGGGCTGATGGCCAATGGATCATGCTACCATTTCTCAATTTGATCAAATAAATTATAAAATATTCATAAAAATAAAAAAATTTAAAAATGGAGAAAACTTGTTCAACAACTTTTTTAGCCCAGTTCTATTGGCCTGTATTGGTTCGTTGATCAATTGGTTCAACTTTTATCCCTAGATTGGTACCTCAATCGTTTCCAAGTCTACTAGTTCGATTTTCAAAACACTAATTTTGATTTATTAAAAACCTTTTTTGATCTCATCAAGTCAAGCATGCCATAATTTAGTACAACTTTCTACTAGTTATGAATTGGTCAAGTTATTCATTTTTATTAGGAGTCAAATAGCATATTTGGTCATATATTTGTGCAAATAAAATAAAAGCACGTTAGCTTCTTGTCGTCAAAGTAGTTGAGTTATTTTAGGAAGTTTTGAGTGTAAATAGATGTCTTACACTAAGCTAAAAGTGTAGCACTTCAATTTTTGTTTCTTTGTATTATAATATTCAGTTTTATTTCTATTTAGAGTGGTATTTGTAATTGTGTCAACTAGTATCAAAGCTTTCTAATCACCAAGTGTTTTGATATTATTACTCAACCAAGATGAATAGTGAAAGTGTTTCTTATAAAATAGTTGGAGACAAGCTTGTTAGTAATAATTATAATTACTGGAAGCTATGCATGGAAGTTTACCAACTAGGAAGCAATGTCTATCTATTGAGGTTCTTGATCAACCAAAAAATTTGTCTTCTGTTGTACACCACGATGACGTGTTTACAGATGTTAATACTTTTATTAACTACAATAAGGAATGGATTGTTGATTCTGGTTGTTCTCATCATGCAACTGGAAATGGTACTCTTTTATCGGATGTCCATCTGCATTGTGAGAATAAGGCTATTATCACAACTAATAATTCATTACATCTTGCGATGAAAGAAGGAGATTTAAATGACAAAAGTCCCAAGAATGTTTATCATGTTCCTGGGTTAAAGAAAATCTTACTTCTGTCTCTCAAATAACAGATTCAAGAAGGTAAGTTCTTTTTGGTCCTAATAATGTTTGTATTCTCTCAAAGCTGAAGTACATTGATGTGATGTTTTGTTATATGGAAAAAGAAAAGAATCCTTGTATGTTTTATCTACAAGTGATGAAAATGTTAAAAATACTGGTGACAGTGCATGCTTGCTTGGGTCATGTGGGTTTTCAATTGCTGCAAAAGATTTCCACAAACCAACTTCTTGATGGTATTCTTATTTTAAAAGATAATCATCATCATGAGATTTGTCCAGGCTGACAGTATGGAAAATCTCATCGTCTTCCTTTCTCAAGTTCAAAGAGTAGAGCATTGGCAGCATTGCAATTAGTTCATTCAGATCTTTTGGGGCCAACGAGAACACCAAACTACATTGGTTTTCATTATGTGATGGTGATTGTGGATTATTTTTCTCGTTTCAACTGGATATATTTTTTACAACAGAAAAGTGAGGCTCTTTCTACATTTGTTTACTTCAAGCATGATGTAGAAAAAGAATTTGGGTTACAAATCAAGTGCCTATGCACAGATAATGGAGGTGAATTTTTGTTAAATGACTTTATGGATTATTGTAGAGAGCATGGGATTCAGCGTCAAATGACTTGTCCAGAAACCCCACAACAAAATAGGGTTATTGAGCGCAAGTTAGCTCATCTTACATCAGTTTGTTTGTCTTGGCTACATATGAAGAATATTCCAAGAGAACTATAGGTAGCGACTTTTCAAACTGCTTGTCATGTCATAAATCGATTGCCTGCTTAGCCAGAAACAAAGCCATCACCCTTTGAGTTGTTATATCAACATAAACCCAATCTGAGTTATTTTTGTATTTTTGGGTTATCTCTTATGTTCATGTATTAAAACACAATCGAACTAAGCTTGACCCAAAGGCCAAGCAATGTATTTTTTTTGGCTATGATGCTCATAGGAAAGGTTGGAAATGTATGGATCTGGAAACAGAGAAGGTTATTGCCTCTCGTGATGTGGTGTTCAATGAAGTTTCAGCTCACAACAGTGATGCAAAAAGCAATAAAGGTACAACTAATTTTGTACTTTTTCCTGATGATTATGCATTAGGAAAAAATATTTCTTCAATTGATGGAGGAATTCAAAATGATCAATTTCTGAGCCAACAATACTGAAATTATATTCGTTGCACAATCTAATCCACTACCCTCAACACAAATTAATTCACCATTCTGACATTTCAAGGTAATTTATTTTTGTCAACAATTCACTATCGCACCATGCTCGGTCAAACAATCCATACCCAAAATGAGATCAAATTCATTAAATAGTATTAGCATCAAATCAGTAGGAAAATCATAACCTTAGACTTTCAGTAGACACACTCTACAAATTTGGTTAACTAAAATACACTGACCCGGTGGATTTGTTACTCTGACGGTATAACCAGATGACTCTACAAGTATGTTCTTTTTGTTTAGTAATGTAGTGCATATATAGGAATGGATTGACCTAGGTTTCAATCAATGCATATATCTTAACATCAAAAAGAGAAAATGTACCGACAACAATGTTTGAAGCAAAAGCTTCCTCAGGAGCTCTAATGGCATAGGCATTGGCAAGTGCTCTAGCCTCTGATCGTTCAGTCGTATCAATAGTTTTTCCCCGACTATCTATAACACTTACAATGTTTCTCGATTTTGTACCTCTCCTAGAGTAGTCTTAGGTCCAATAGTTTTATTCCTAGCATCACTATATCGCTTCAGAAAATCTTTAAAGATATGTTCAGTAGAACTACATCTGAAATAGGCTCTCATTTTAGATCGACACTCGTCGAAGTGGCTTTTACCATAATATTCATAGACTGGTTTATCCACATTTCTAACACTGCCCATACTAGCAGGCGGTGAGTTCACTAACCTCAAATTACTCGGTCTCGATCTGTCTCTCCTGTAAATCTCGAAGGCAAAGTAAAATGACTAACATCACTATTGAATTCCTTTATTGGAGAAGTCTGAACTGATCTTACTGGTCATCATTTACTAATTTCTCGAGACTTCAATTCTTATTACTTCTTATCATTGTAGATTTCCTTCATTTTCTGTGCAAGCTCAGATAATTCCAAAAATTTCTGTAAGTTCAAGACTCAGACTAACATTCTGGTTTCATCATTCAAACCATCCTCGAATTGAATACAGATCTCAGATTCTGTTGGAACAATACCTCAAGCATATTTACTCAAACAGATAAATTCTCGTTCATACTCCAATACAGGCCAGTTTCCTTATTTTAAATCAAGAAACTTTTTCTTTTTCTTATCTAAACACAACCAAATGAAATATTTCTTTTTTATCTCTGCTTGGAAGAAATCCCAATTAACCCAATCATTCGGAACCATAACTATCAACTTGCTCCACCATGAATAAGCTCCATTTTTTAGTAACGAAATTGCACATTTCAGACTGTCCTCAGGTGAACACATCAATTCTGCAAAAACTCGTTACGTATTCTCAAGCCAGTATTCAACTCTAGCCAGATCATCATAAACTTTACCTTTAAATTTCTTAACCCCACACTTTCGAATATTATCAATTAAAGGCCAGTGAACAATTGTGGGTGTAGGGTTTTAAGAACATGGGGGTGCCAAAAAACGCACAGTCACGGGTGGAGGTTGCAGACTCACAGGGTTGTCTCACATAAATTCACTGAACAATTGACTCATCATGCCATAGAAGGCATTTTCCATTTCATCACTGGACATTTGCAGAACTGGCATACTTTGACTCGCTCCCTAATCAGAAGTCAGAACATTACTTTCAACTCATCTGTGACAACACGATTAGTTTTTTCCAGCATCTTTATATCTGTAAGAAAAATAGGGTCAGATCAGATCAAAAGCGTTACACTATCACAGGTGAAACGTGGCATGTACTATCCAGACTCTGTACGTGCTACGTTCAGTCCTAGAATCAACTAAATCTTAGCTTTGATACCATTAAATGTAACACCCCTTACTCATCTCTATCACCAGTTTAGGGTTATGAGATGCTACAGTAAATAACAAAACAGGAGCAATCAGTTTTAATTCAAAATTTTATTAATCATCAAACATTCGGTCAAAACATGTTATACATGCAAGATCAGGCTTAAATAGAGCTTACGAAAGCTCTAAAAATAATTCAGAACTAAGCAGGGATTAATTTGAAACTATACAGAAAAGTAAGGCAAAAATGCAAAACAGGAGTCACACGGCCGTCTGGCCAAGCCATGTGATAGGCTAAGGCCGTGTGGAGCTGAACCACACAGCCGTGTACTTCAACTACATACAAGGCTGATGCCGTGTAATACAAGGTCACACGGCCATGTTGCCAGGCCGTGTAACAAACTGTGGTCGTGTCGGCCTAATTGTAAAACTTTACAAACATTCACACAGTCATGTGGTTAAACCATGTGAGAGACTGGAACTGTCCCAAAAGTCTTGCATCTAAATTACCAATGACACACATCCATGTCAACCAACCGTGTGTGGCACTCAGCCGTGTAGCAAGCCGTGTGACATCAAAAATGGTTATTTTACAAAAGATACACTACAAACCCTTAAGCATTACCTAACAACTATTTATACACAACCTAATCTTGCCTAAAAACACTTCAAGAATTTAGTCCAAATCATGAAACAAAACAACCTAAAGTGCCTAACCAATATGTCATTTTGGCACCATCACAAACAAATCATAAATCATTACCAAGACATTCAAAAATTATAATACCTACATGATTCATTCCATTGATTCATTCAAACATTGTATTTCAAAATGAATTAGTATATTCTTGTCATGATAAACATACCAACCTTACCTTTTTAACAAACATAAGACATGTCATTCACTTATCAATGTTGACTATATAAGTCTCAAGCCAACAACTAACCTTATATCATATATCTAATAATCAATCATTCATCAAGCATTACCAATTCATAATCTACCATGATTTCAAGGATAAGCACACATCAAATACACATGCTTATACCATTCATTCCATCAAACATGCCAAATAATCTTTAGAAACAACTTTACATAATAGCCAAGTCCAAACTTTAACACTTCCAAAACTTAACTTCAAAACTCATGAGTCAAAAGAAACATAACCTATATACATGCCACATGTAACACCCTAAACCCGGCCTGGATGTTATGGCCGAATCTGGCGATGTCACATTGAAGCGTTTTTCGTAAAGTGCAAAATTGTTAAAAACCCGTTCTCTGTTAAACCTTATAGAATGACCTTGAAAATGATTTCAAGGCTTGTTGTTTATTTTCAAAATGTATGTCGTCTATCGAAAAGTAATCATATTAAAACGTTGTTATTTATTTTAAAGTGTTGTTTCTTGCGGAAGCTTTTAAAACATGTTGCGTAACCGTGATGTTTTGAAAACCATTTATCTTTTGAAAACCCGTTTCCTACTGCTAACAGATATAAATAAATATAAATAAAACCCTAAATAAAGATGTAAAATTTTTAAGAGGCCTTATTACATAAAAATAACTAAATAAGACTACTAATAAATTAAAAGTTAAATATAGAAGCGTAAGCTGTTGTGTGGCCACCTTCGAGTCTCTCGTAGTACCGATCCGCCTAAGGATTACCTGCGCAATAAGCAAAAGGGTGAGTTTATGAAAACTCAGTGTGTAATCCCTTTAAAAAAACAAATTGTCAAACACACAGTGAGCAAACACAATCTGGGCCTAAGCCCGTATCAGTAATAGTATCAGTGTGGGCCTTAGCCCATTTCAGTGACAATAACAGTATAGATTTGCAATCAAAAATCCTACCCAACCAGCCTTTACACTCCACTCCGTCCAGCCCAACACTCCATGTGGGGATAAAATCAACCCACTCATCCCTACACTCCAAAATAGCACCGGTTGCGGCACTAAATAGTATTTGCAGCAGAGCTGCCAGCACAGTACACTTCCTCCAATCATAATAAACCCATCCCCATGCAGCATATCATAATATCATACATGTATGCAATATATATATATAAAATGGCATGCTCGATTACAGTCATACTCGTAAGGGCATAATAGTCATTTTACCACATAGGGGCATAATAGTTATTTCATCAATTTAAGGGTCTAGGTATACTTACCGACCCAACAGTAGGTCCACAGTCGTTTCGGGTGACCCGTACAACCTTAACAGTCAAGCAGTGAAAATGGGCCCAAAGCCCTTAATGCGAGCCCTTGTGGGCCTACACGCCCGTGTGGTCCACAAAGTCCAGATATGGCCTTGGTCATGTGGATTACACGGCCTGGCCCAACATTCTCCACACATTCATATGGTTCACCCGTGTGGGGCCCACACATCCGCGGGGCCTACACGGCCCATTTCGGCCCACCATGGCCCAAATCGACCTTAGGCCATGAAATCACTCATGGCCGGCCTTAACGATCATACACCCACATTTAGGCATTCGGAATACCACACGAGTGAGCGTACACTCATGTAGCGTTGACGGTCACCTATTTCGACTTTTGCCGATTTACGATTTTGGCAGTGTTTTACACACCTCATTGCGAAAGTCTGCAACTAGCCCACGAGTACTCCAACCTAGATTCAAACACAATCCGCCATCAGTCCTTTTTAATAACAAGATCAATAATCCTTTTTGTTATAACACTTATCAAAGAGATTCTAATCACTTGCCTTGGTCGATCGACGGAAGATCGCACACTTAATCCGTTACAAGCGACAGACCACAAACCCCTTTTAGAGATATCCTGCAATACATTCGAGACTTAAAAACCTAATCCATTTAATAAATAAAAACACTACTTACAACGCTTGAGACATAACTTCTGCCCTTACCGCAATACTTACCAACCAAAAGCAACTCGCGTTGGACAGAACCAACTGCTAAGAGAAGAAAAGTCGACAGAAGAGGGAGGATGGAAAGAACAAGTATTCGGCCAAGGGAATAGAAAAACACCAAAGCTAATCCCCCCCTTTTAGAGAGAAACTGAAAGCAGGAGAGGGGAAAAAAAAAAGGTATTCGATTTTAACAATGCAAGAAAGGACACTCGATAAAAGTTGAAGGAATAGAGAGAGAAGAAAAAGGGGTCTTCGGCTACAACAACTAAGATGAAGAGAGGGAAAGACAACAAGAAGCAATCAGTCAATCAGTAAGGTGAAAGAAACGGGAAGAATTGAGAGAGAAAATGGAATAGGGAGTAATCAGCCAAAGTTTGAGAGAGGGAGAGACAGAGAGCATCCGGCCAACCAAATAACTTAGGGAAAAGCAAATTTGGAATAGACCAAAAAAAAAGACAATCGCTCCCAAATGCAATAGTCGGCCTCCAAAGGAAAAAGAACCAAAAGAGTGACAGAAAACCATAGTGATTTGCACAGCCGAATTCTTCCCCCCAAAGTCGAATTCTATGAGTGCCTACAGTTCAAATTCGTCACACCACTTCCTTTCCCCTCAACTCCCCATGATTTTCTCCTCAAATCTCTCAACCATCCAATTTGAACTCCCACCAAAATCTTAATTCAAATTTCACTCAAACACTACAGTGTTTCGGTCAAACACAACTCTTCCACAATATCAGCAGAAAAATAAAACACTCCACTACGCTCCCCAAGATTCGAAACTCAGTCCTCAAGCATAGATGACACGCCACTTATCCCCTAGGCCAGCAGGCTCTTTCTGTCATGTTTTACCCATATTTAATTAAAAGCCTACTGCCTAAAAACAGGGTTTATTCCTTTAAAAACAAAACTTCACCCAAGCTAAGGCTTGAACCCAAGACTTCTCAGACACTCCCAGAACACATAACCACAGAAATAGATACAGATTTGTGTTACTTTCTTGCACAACTTAATATCTATGTGCAGCCTTGTAACACCCCTAATCCCAAACCGTCGCCAGAATAGGGTTACGAGGCGTTACCAAATATATTGGTTAATTTACAAACAATTCATGAATAAACAACAAATATATTAAAATTAAATCATTAAGTCTCTTTTATGACCCTCGAGGCCTAAATCACGTATTATAAATGAATAGGGACTTATTCAAGTACTCCGAAAATTTTTCGTAATATAATTATTATTATTATTTTAAAAAATTCAACATAACCCTTTTAGAAACATCTAACCTTTCCTGCAATTTTAAATTTGCAACCAATTCAACACAACAACAACTCAACAAATACAATCTTCATCCAAATCACATTCGTTTCATAACTATATCACTAATCCTTATTTTATCTAACATTATATCCATTCATACTTTCAAGTAGTATTTAAACATCTTAGTTAATTTCCATTCGTATCATATATCAACTTATATTAACTTAACTAATATATTCATGAGTTCATACAAAACATAGTCTTATAAGCTCCTATACATGCCATATAAACCATTTAAAGTATTTATAACAAAATCTACCGGAAAATTGAGATAGAGTGACTTGAGCGTGATGATCCGATCCTCTGACCCTCCCGTTAATCTACAAAGAGCAATAAACATTACAAGTAAGCTGACTATAGCTTAGTAAGTTCGTTGGCTTTAACCATAAATCTTACCAAATATTAGTTTTCCAAAATTCAAATCATATGGACATTTCAAGTAAGTTACTTTCATCCTGTAAGTCATAATCTCATTTTAAAAATAATTTACTTAATTGAGCTCAATAATAATAATGATAAGATTACTTATATTTCTTTTTCCACACGTTACAATTACGACTTACCAACTTGTCCATTTAAGGAACGACTTACGGATTTGAGTACATCGTGATCTGAAGCCCGAAGTCTAACTGAAGCACATAAGAGCTAAACGGAAGCCCGAAGGCTAACTGAAGCACATAAGTGCTAAATGGAAGCCCGAAGGCTAACTGAAGCACATAAGTGCTAAATGGAAGCCCGAAGGCTAACTGAAGCTCATCAGAGCTGAACTGAAACCCCAAAAGGGTTAACTGAAACTCATATGAGTTAACAGAAGCTCGTAAGAGCTAAACAGAAAGCAAATACGAGAATTCACAACAAATGCTAAATCTCGGTTTACTTGGGTAATTTACCGTCAATTCATCTTTTTCACCGAACAATCGTACTTATTTCTTGCGTTCCGTTCCTCCGAAATACTCAGTTCAATTTCGTAAATTTTGTACATAATTTACAATTAACATACAGAAATATTAATCACCATTCATAAAATAATATTGAAATTTAATAGATTAACCGTCCGAACTTACCCGGAACAATTTGTAGTAGTTGTAGAGATTTCTGGAACTATTCTGGAATTTTCTCTTTTCCTCGTTTATGCTCGATTTCTTGATCTATAATATAAAATTTTTCACTTATCAGTATTGACTTCACATTCATTCTATTTCACATCCTTAATGTTTATAACCCGCTTATAAGTAACATTATCTACAATTTCACTATTTACGTATGTATATTCAATGCCGTCCATCCATGTCATAGTCACTAAATTATTTTTATCTTGAGATACAGAATTCCAAATTAGGATCCAATAATTTTCCCTAAAACTAGACTCACATATCTTCTTATCATAAAATTTTCAGAATTTTTGGTTTAGCCAATAAATACAGTTTATTCTTTAAAGTCACCCCTGTTCTGCTGTCTGACAGTTCTGACCCTTCTTCTAAAAATTAATTATCTCCTCGTGCGGAATTTGGATGATGTTACCATTTGTTTCTCTTGAAAATAGACTCATTTAGGATTCTAAACATATAAATTTAAGCCCCTAATTATTTTTCTTCAATTTTTTATGATTTTTAAAAGTCAGAACAGGGGAACCCGAATTCATTCTGACCTTGTCTCACAAAATTCATTATATCTCATGATTTACAAAACCATTGCTTACATCTTCTATGAGAAACTAGACTCAATAAGCTTTAATTTTATATTTTTTTCATATTCTAATTATATTTCTACAATTTATGGTGATTTTTCAAAGTTAGTCTACTGATGCTGTCCAAAATTGTTTTAGTGCAAGTTGTTTATTACCATTTTTCCCCTAAGCTTTTAATAAATAACAATTTTGTCCCTACTCAATTAGCCTCTCAATTGAGCTGGTTTTTCTCAATTAATACTTTACCTAGACATTATAAGTTATTTCACAACTATTAAAATTTCCACATAAAACCTTAACTTCAAACTCTTTCACCATTGGGTCCCAAACATTCACTTTCTATTCAATTCTTTCAATAAAATCAGCATATAAACAATTTAAAGCTCTAATTCCATGCTAAATCATCATATACTTCCAGCACATATTCATAGTAACTTCCAATTTCTTTCATAGAATCAAAAACTAATGAATTCAACAAGTGGACCTAGTTGTAATAAAAACACAAAAATTTCAAGAAATAATCAAGAATTGAACTTACTTGCAGTAAAAATATGAAAACCCAGCTTAAGAAAACCCTTATATGATGTTTTTGAAGATGAGAATGCAGAAAAATAAAGAGAAATCTAGATAATTCCACTTTAGTCCTAGCTTTATTAAGTAAATTTTGCAATATTCCAAATTTGCCCTTAATTCATCAATTTTTTTGCTAATTTCATGCCTCTTGCCGTCCAGCCCAAATAAACCTTGGGTCTATTTGCCTTTTAAACCCTCTTTCTTTTATCATTTAAACTATTTAATTATTTCTCATATTTTTACATTTGTTATAATTTAGTCCTTTTAATTCAATTAACTATCGGAACTTTAAAATTTCTTAACAAAACTTTAATACTAACTTATTAACACTCCATAAATATTTATAAAAATATTTATGGCTCGTTTTAAAATTTTCAAACTCTCGATACCTCGTTTTCGATTCTAATTTTTTTTAAATATTTAATTCTAGTACACTATTCGCTATTTCAAAAATTTTCCTAACTTCACATTTAACTTATATTCACTAAATTAATAATATTTTCTACTCATTTGTCAAATTTAGTGATCTCGAATCACTATTCCGACACCACTGAAAATTTAGGCTATTACAATTTTCCCCCTTAAGAAATTTTGTCCTCGAAATTTGTTACCTGAAAATAGGTTCGGATATTGTGATTTCATTGATTCCTCTGTTTCCCAGGTTGCCTCCTCCACACCATGTCGATGCCACAACACTTTAACTAACGGTACCTTTTTATTCCCCAGTTCTTTAATTTTCCAAGCCAAAATCTTTACTGGTTCTTCTGAATAAGTCATATCTAACTGAAGCTGAATTTCTGTATGCGGAATCACATGTGAAGGGTCTAATCTATAACGTCTCAGCATAGACACATGGAACACATTATGAATCTTCTCAAGCTCTGGAGGTAAATCTAACCGATATACTACAGGGCCGACTCTTTCAATAATCTCGTATGGTCCAATAAATCTTTGGCTTAGTTTTCCTTTTCTGCCAAATCGTAATACTTTTTTCCACGGCGACACCTTTAAGAACACTTGATCACCCACATTAAACTCTATTTCTCTTCTTTTCAAGTCAGCATATGATTTTTGACGATCCGAAGCAGCTTTAAGACAATCTCGAATAATCCGAACCTTTTCTTCAGTTTTCCGAATTAAATCGACCCCCACTAACTTGGATTCACTCAATTCTAACCAATGCAATGGAGTCTTACATTTTCTTCCATATAAAGCTTCAAATGGCGCCATCATTATGCTGGATTGATAACTGTTGTTGTAAGCAAATTCGGCCAGTGGTAAATACTTTTCCCAACTACCACCAAACTCAAGTATGCAACATCTCAACATGTCTTCCAAAATCTGAATTACCCGCTCTGATTGCCCATCAGTCTGAGGATGAAAAGCGGTACTAAAATTTAACTTTGTGCCTAAAGCTTCCTGTAGTTTGCTCCAAAACCTCGATATAAACCTTGGATCTCGATCCGAAATAATGGATATTGGAACCCCATGTAACCTCACAATCTCAAAGATATACAATTCTGCTAACTTCTCTAGTGGAAAATCCGTTCT
The DNA here is from genome assembly GCA_025698475.1 of Gossypium anomalum. Lineage (NCBI taxonomy): Eukaryota > Viridiplantae > Streptophyta > Magnoliopsida > Malvales > Malvaceae > Gossypium > Gossypium anomalum. The sequence goes on from CM046960.1 coordinate 14,874,369, forward strand.
GACTGGAATAAAATGTGCTAATTTTGTCAATCTATCGACAATTACCCAGATTGAATCTTTCTTCTTCGGGGTCATAGGTAACCCGGATGCAAAATCCATCGTAACATGTTCCCACTTCCATTCTGGAATCATAATAGGTTGTAATAAAACCGTTGGTACCTGATGTTCTGCTTTCACCTATTGACATATTAGACACTTTGCTACAAACTCACAAATTTCCCTTTTCATACTAGGCCACCAATACATCTGTTTCAAATCACAATACATTTTTGTACTTCCAGGGTGAATAGAATACCTGCTACTGTGAGCTTCAGAAAGAATATCATTTTTCAAGTCTGAATTATTTGGAATGCAAATTCTTTTACGATAGTATAACATACCATTCTCATCAATGCTATACTCTAAATCCTGCTTGTCTCGAGCTATTTGTTTCTTTAATACCAACTTTGAATCTTTATCTTACAACTCCCGAATTCGTTGGAGAAATACAGGCTTGGCTTTCAATTCCGCTATTACAGATCCATCTTCACTAACAGACAAATGGGCATTCATTGACCGGAGTGCAAACAAAGATGATTTTCGACTGAGTGCGTCAGCAACTATATTAGCCTTCTCCAGATGGTAATCGATAACAAGGTCATAATCTTTTAATAACTCAAGCCATCTTCTCTGTCTCAAATTCAACTCTTTCTGCGTCATCAAATACTTCAAACTTTTATGATCTGTATACACATAACATTTTTCACCATATAAATAATGTCTCCAAATTTTCAAAGCAAAAACAATTGCAGCCAACTCCAAATCATGCACAGGATAATTCTTCTCGTGTGATTTTAGCTGCCAAGAAGCATAGGCCACCACTTTTCCTGACTGCATCAACACACAACCTAAACCATTCAAAGATGCATCACTGTATACAACATATGGCACACCTGATTCTAGTTCAGTCAACACTGGAGCTTTTGTCAACATATTCTTCAACTGATCAAAACTTTGTTGGCATTCATCAGACCACACAAACTCAACATTCTTCCATAGCAATCGTGTCATAGGCGAAGCAATCATTGAAAAATTTTTAATAAAACGGCAATAATATCCAGCTAAACCCAGGAAACTTTGTACTTCCGTTACATTCCTTGGAGTTTTCCAATTTACCACTACAGATACTTTACTCGGATCTACTCGAATCCCTTCGGCTGAAACAATGTGACCCAGAAATCCAACCTCATGAAGCCAAAATTCACATTTGCTGAATTTTGCATATAATTGCTTTTCTCACAAAGTTTGTAGCACTATCCTTAAATGTTGAGCATGCTCGGGTTCTGTCTTTGAATAGATCAGTATATCATCAATAAACACAACTACAAATCTATCCAAATAAGGCTGAAAAATCTGATTCATTAAGCCCATAAATACAGTAGGGGCATTAGTTAAACCAAAAGGTATTACCAAAAACTCGTAATGACCATACCGAGTTCTGAAGGCAGTTTTCGGCACATCACATTGTTTAACTTTCAGTTGATAATATCCGGATCGAAGATCTATCTTTGAAAACACGGCAGCACCTTTCAACTGATCAAACAAATCATCAATGCGAGGCAAAGGATATTTATTTTTAATTGTAACCTTATTTAGATGCCTGTAGTCTATGCACAGTCTTAGAGATTCATCTTTCTTTTTCATGAACAAAACTGGTACACCCCAAGGTGACATACTAGGTCTAATAAACCCTTTGTCTGGTAATTCCTGCAACTGTGTCTTCAGCTCTTTTAACTCAGCTGGTGCCATACGGTATGATGTCACTAATATAGGAGCTGTCCCCGGTACTACATCAATCACAAATTCAACTTCCCGATCTAGTGGTAAATCGGTAATTCTTCAGGAAATACGTTAGGAAATTCATTAACAACCGGTAACTGTTCTAGTTTTGGTTCAGATCCTCGAGTATCAAGGATGTATGCTAAAAATACTTCATTACCTTTCCGCATTAACCTCTGAGCCGGAAAAGCTAAAATAATTTTAACAATATCATTTGAATTTTCAGGCTCAACAAAAAGTATATCACCTGTTTGACATTTCAAACTGATCCGCTTCTCATGACAATTTGCCACAGCATCATATTTTGTCAACCAATCCATTCCCAGTATAACATCAAATTCCCGAAAGGGTAGCAACATTAAATCAGTAGGGAACTCACAGCCTTTTATTTTCAGTGGACAATTTCAACACACTAAATTTACTATCACCTTTTGTCCTAACGTATTAGTAACTTGAACATCATATTCAGTTGGTTCAACAGACAATTTCTTTTCTAATGCTAATACTATGCAAATATAAGATTGTGTAGACCCTGGGTCAATTAATGCATATACAATAACATTAACGACATAGAAAGTACCAACAATAACATCTAGAGCCGTGGCTTCTTCTCTAGCCCGGATGGCGTATGTACGTGCTAGTGCTCTAACCTCTAACCGAGCAATAGAATCTTTTGCACTCGAGCGAGTAGCTCTTGCAACACTGCTTTGACTCGCACGTTTACTTCTCTGGGAAGTAGCCATTTGTTTCTCCTTCTGTTCTTCTTCATCTTTTTGTAACAGAGGACAATTTCGGATAAAATGATCAGTGGCTCCACACTTGTAGCAAGCTCCTGTTTTACCTCTACATTCACCCAGGTGGTATTTTCCACAGTGTTGACATTTAGACCTGGGAGTATTTTGTACACTGGCTTTACTAGCAACTGATCTGATTGATATTCCACGATCAGGTTGAGTTACTCTAGTCTTCGATCGCTCAGGTACCGATGTAGTCCGAATGGAATGCTCCTTAAACTTTTTAATCAGAAATGCTAAAAATGATTTGGAAGAGCTTCTTTTATAAGATTTTTTATTTCTTCTTTCCCGTTGCATCTTTCTGTTGTACACTTCTTCCATCTTTTGAACTTGATCTAATAAAACCACAAATTTTTGAATTTCCGTACCATCTATCATCATTCTAATTTTATCATTCAGGCCTTCTTCAAATCGAACACACATGTCTTCTTCTTTAGGAACAATCTCTCGAGCATATCTACTAAGGTATACAAACTCCCTCTCATACTCAGCTACTGTCTGATTTCCCTATCGAAGATCAAGAAATTCTCTCTTTTTCTTTTCTAAATATCTTTTACCTATATATTTCTTTTTAAACTCAGCTTGGAAAAATTCCCAAGCAAGTTTCTCGGCTAGTACCACAGCTTCTATTGTCTCTCACCAGTGATATGCTTTTTCTTTTAACAAGGAAACAGCACACCTTAAATAGTCATCTGGAGAACAAGCCATTTCTTTAAAAACTCTTATCATGCTCTGCAACCAATACTCAGCTTTTACTAGATCATCATCTGACCTGCCCCGGAATTCTTCAGCCCCAAATTTTCTGAGTTTTTCTATCGGAGTTCTCTTACTTGATTCAGTTACTGGAAGAGGAGGTGAAGGAGCAACCGAGGGTACTACTGGTGGTACTGTAGGGGGAGGAGGTTGCTGGGTCTGATTCCTTTCCTGCATCCTCTCATTATACCACTCATTCATTACTCTAATAATCATGCTCCTAAATTCTTGTTATTGGAACATCACTACTTGTCCCTTGCTCAGATGTCTGTACTCTACTATTTGCTTCTTCCTGTTCAACATGTTCAGGTCTATCTGATATCTTTACAATCTATTAAAAAAAACAAGGGTTAAATCGGATCATACACATCACACTATCACAGATTTATATGGCATGTATTTCTAAACATTTTACACATCACGTCCATTCTGAGAATCGGCTAAATCGGGCCCTGATACCAATAAATGTAACACCCTTAATCCCAAACCGTCGCCAGGATAGGGTTACGAGGCGTTACCAAACATATTGGTTAATTTACAAACAATTCATGAATAAACAACAAATATATTAAAATTAAATCATTAAGTCTCTTTTATGAACCCTCGAGGCCTAAATCACGTATTATAAATGAATAGGGACTTATTCAAGCACTCTGAAAATTTTTCGTAATATAATTATTATTATTATTATTATTTAAAAAAATTCAATATAACCCTTTTAGAAACATCTAACCTTCCCTGCAATTTTAAATTTGCAACCAATTTAACACAACAACAACTCAACAAATACAATCTTCATCCAAATCACATTCATTTCATAACAAAATCACTAATCCTTATTTTATCTAACATTATATCCATTCATACTTTCAAGTAGTATTTAAACATCTTAGTTAATTTCCATTCATATCATATATCAACTTATATTAACTTAACTAATATATTCATGAGTTGATACAAAACATAGTCATATAAGCTCCTATACATGCCATATAAACCAGTTAAAGTATTTATAACAAAATCTATCAGAAAATTGAGATAGTGTGACTTGAGCGTGATGATCCGATCCTCTGACCCTCCCGTTAATCTACAAAGAGCAATAAACATTACAAGTAAGCTGACTATAGCTTTGTAAGTTCGTCGGTTTTAACCATAAATCTTACCAAATATTAGTTTTCCAAAATTCAAATCATATGGACATTTCAAGTAAGTTACTTTCATCCTGTAAGTCATAATCTCATTTTAAAAATAATTTACTTAATTGAGCTCAATAATAATAATGATAAGATTACTTATATTTCTTTTTCCACACGTTACAATTATGACTTACCAACTTGTCCATTTAAGGAACGACTTACGGATTTGAGTACATCGTGATCTGAGCCCGAAGTCTAACTAAAGCACATAAGTGCTAAGCGGGGCTTAGAAGGCTATCTGAAGCACACAAGTAAAACTAGGCTTAGAAGGCTAATCAAGCTCATCGTGAATTTGAATCGAAACCCCAAAAAGGTTAACTGAAACTCATATGAGTTAACGGAAGCTCGTAAGAGCTAAACAGAAAGCTAACACGAGAATTCGCAACAAATGCTGAATCTCGGTTTACTTGGGTAATTTACCGTCAATTCATCTTTTTCACCGAACGGTCGTACTCATTTCCTGCGTTCCGTTCCTCCGAAATACTCAGTTCAATTTCGTAACTTTTGTGCATAATTTAATTATTTTCAACAATTAACATATATAAATATTAATCACCATTCATAAAATAACATTGAAATTTAATAATTTAACCGTACGAACTTACCCGGAACAATTTGCAGTAGTTGTAGAGATTTCTGGAACTATTCTGGAATTTTCATTTTTCCTCATTTATCCTTGATTTCTTGATCTATAATATAAAATTTTTCACTTATCAGTATTGACTTCACATTCATTCTATTTCACATCCTTAATGTTTATAACCCGCTTATAAGTAACATTATCTGCAATTTCACTATTTACCTATGTATATTCAATGTTGTCCATCCATGTCATAGTCACTAAATTATTTTTATCTTGACCTACAGAATTCTAAATTAGGATCCACTAATTTTTCCTGAAACTAGACTCACATATCTTCTTATCATAAAATTTTCAGAATTTTTGGTTTAGCCAATAAATACATTTTATTCTTTAAAGTCACCCCTGTTCTTCTGTCTGACAGTTCCGACCCTTCTTTACTAAAAATTATTTTTCTCCTTTTACGAAATTCAGATGATGTTTCCATTTATTTCTCTTGAAAATATACTCATTCAGGATTCTAGAAATATAAATTTAAGCCCCTAATTATTTTTTTTCAATTTTTTATGATTTTTCAAAGTTAGAACAGGGGAGCCCGAATTCATTCTGACCTTGTCTCATATAATTCATTATATCTCATTATTTACAAATCCATTGCTTACACCATTTCTTCTATGAGAAACTAGACTCAATAATATTTAATTTTATATGTTTTTCATATTCTAATTCTATTTCTACAATTTATGGTGATTTTTCAAAGTTAGTCTACTGATGCTATCCAAAATTGTTTTAGTGCAAGCTGTTTATTACCATTTTTTCCCTAAGCTTTTAATAAATAAAAATTCCATCCCTACTCAATTAGCCTCTCAATTGAGCTGGTTTTTCTCAATTAATACTTTACCTAGACATTATAAGTTATTTCACAACTATTAAAATTCAGAATTTCCACATAAAACCTTAACTTCAAACTCTTTCACCATTAGGTCTCAAACATTCACTTTCTATTCAATTCTTTCAATAAAATCAGCATATAAACAATTTAAAACTCTAGTTCCATGCTAAATCATCATATACTTCCAGCACATATTCATAGTAACTTCCAATTTCTTTCATAGAATCAAAAACTAATGAATTCAACAAGTGGACCTAGTTGTAAAAGCCATAAAAACACAAAAATTTTAAGAAATAATCAAGAATTGAACTTACTTGCAGTAAAAATATGAAAAACCAGCTTAATAAAACCCTTCTATTGTGTTTTTTCTGATGAGAATGCAGAAAAATAAAGAGAAATCTAGATAATTCCACTTTAGTCCTAGCTTTATTAAGTAAATTTTGAAATATTCCAAATTTGCCCTTAATTCATCAATTTTCCTGTTGATTTCATGCCCCTTGCCGTCCAGCCCAAATAAACCTTGGATCTATTTACCTTTTAAACCCTCTTTCTTTTATCATTTAAACTATTTAATTATTTCTCATATTTTTACATTTGTTACAATTTAGTCCTTTTAATTCAATTAACTATCGGAACTTTAAAATTTCTTAACGAAACTTTAATATTAACTTATTAACACTCCATAAATATTTATAAAAATATTTATGGCTCGTTTTAAAATTTTCAAACTCTGGATACCTCGTGTCCGATTCTAATTTTTTTAAATATTTATTTCTAGTACACTATTCACAATTTCAAAAATTTTCCTAACTTCACATTTAACTTATATTCACTAAATTAATAATATTTTCTACTCATTTGTCGGATTTAGTGATCTCGAATCACTGTTCCGACACCACTGAAAATTTAGGCTATTACAAGCCTCCTAACTGTTCCCATGCTCAAAACCTAAAATTCGAGGCGTTACACCACAAAACCAGAATAAAATAAGTCAAAATCTACCGAAACTTAAGCTTGATAGTGTGAGCTTTGAAGTTGATACGACTGCCTAGTTCCACAAAATGTCAACTATAGGAAACGAGAAATGAAAAGAGTAAGCTTATAATAACTTAGTAAGTTCACAGTTAAAACATAAAAAAACTTACCTCAATCAAGTAATTGAAATCTAAACAATTAAGATAAAGATAACAAACTTACATTCAATTTACGAGAAACAGGTGAGACTTGCACAAGTTCAATTCACAAGATAATCCATATCTATCAAGAATTCTGTCTAGATCATTCATATGCATTCACATATATCAAAAAGTCATTTGTTAATTAATCACAAGTTTAACTAGCCCGATGAACTATAACAAATTAATTCGGATGCTCGGGTAACTACACCACACCAGATAGCACTGTAGTGCTACCAAAGGCACTGAAGTCCAAACAAGGGCACAATTGTGCAATTAGGGGTATTGAAGTAAAAATAGAGACTCTGAAGTGTGAACAGGGGCACCGAAGTGCAAACCCGTACAAGCGTGCATTCTAACCCTATTGGCATGCCAGTTGTTCCTAATCTTTTACTACGTTCAAATGGGAACTTAAACAGAATTAGTAACATGTATAAACCAAGGGAACTTCTATGATATCAATACACATGCTGTAAAAAAGTCATGTTTATTTTGAAACCATATAAATCATGTTTCACAAATATTTAACAATTTTCAAATAAGTCCTTTCTCACCTTGTACTTAATTTGAACAACTCACGAATTTGAACAACATATATATACACATTCATAATTCATCAGTAAAAAATATACAAATACATTTCTATACTTATGAACTTACCTATTATATTCAGCTCTCGAGTTGATTCGTAGGGACTATTCTAAAATTTTCCCTTTTCCCTGATTTTCCTCCGTGCGGTTCAATCCTTGATCTATATAATAGTTAAATTTAAGTTATCAACTCAAATTGAATTATCATAATCTATATAATAGTTAAATTTAAGTTATCAACTCAAATTGAATTATCATACTCATTTTCATGCATATGACCTAGTAATTTCATTTTACAAAGTTTCCTTAAACTTTTACACTTTATTCAATTTAGCCCCTAAAACTGAAACTATTATATCTTTCACATTTAAACCCCAGACTTAAAAAAGATTATACATACATCCCTAACCAACCTTCAAATAATAAAATTTACAGAATTTTCATGCTAAAATTAGCATATTTTCATATTAGTCCCTAAACTCAAAACTAACAAAAATTCTTTTACAAAATAGTCATATTTAACAACCAAGCTCATTAATCAACCATTTAACTTCAAGATCATCTTAAAATCATTAATTTTAAGCTTCAAAACCTTTAATATTTTTACGAAATAGTCTCTAGGTTAACTAGATTGAGCACAACAGTATCAAAAACATAAATTCACTAAAAACAGAATAAAAAATCATTTACATGCAATAAACCAAGCATGACTAATTCTCATTAGTTCAAAATTGGTGTTTTTATATTGGGAAAGTTAGAATTAAGAAGATGGTGACTTTGCTTTCTTTAGTTTATGTTTTTATTTACTTAATTATCAATTTACCCTTGTAATAAATTTAGAATTTCCACCAAAAACTTGCATGAACCGTCCACCAATGCTTCATTATGGTCTAAATACCATATAAGTCCTCCCACATTTACTAAATAAGTCATTTAACTAATAAAATTCAATAGAAATTAAGTTTTACGTCTTTTACGATTTAGTCCTTTTTCCTTAATTAACTATTCAATGGCTAAAATTACTGGACCAAGACTTAATATAATTCTATAATAGACTTGTAAATATTATAAAATAATATTTACTCACTCGATCTCAAAACCATTAATTTCTATACCACTGAAAAACGGGATGTTACAAAAAATGTGATGGTAGAAGAAATTTCAACACTCAACAAGAATGACACGTGGGAGCTTGTACCAAAACCAATGGATGTTGATTTAGTTACATGTTAATGGGGTTACAAATTAAAGAAATGAGCTAATGGTACAATTGAAAGGTACAAAGCTCACATTGTTGCTCGTGGTTTCTCCTAATAATATGGTTGTGATAATGATGAGACTTTCAACCCCGTCACAAGAATGATAACTATTCGAACAATCATTTCTTTGGTTGCTAGTAGATGATGGAAATTGTGGCAGCTAGATGTAAAAAATGCTTTTATCTATGGTGAGTTAGATCGTGAGATTTTCATGGAACAACCATAAGGATTTATCTCTAAGGAATACCCAAATCATGTGTGCTAGCTCAAGAAGACGTTGTATGGCCTCAAGCAAGTCCTCGTGCTTGGTTTGGTAAGATTGCATAATATCTTGATTTTTGTGGCTTTAAATCTTCAAGTGTTGATCCAAGCTTATTTGTTAAGAAAACACCCATTTTGTGCACTTTGATCCTACTTTATATGGATGATATGATTATTACGAGTGATGATAGTGTTGAAATTAATAGTCTTTAAGATTTGTCAGTTCGATTTGAAATGAAAATTTTAAGTGAAGCTAATTGTTTTCTTGGTTTGGAAATTAAAAAATGTGATGGTTATTTTGTCTCTCAAAAAGGATATGCAACAAGTTTACTGCAGTGATTTCGTATAGAGGAGTCAAGAGCAAAAACTACTCCTATGGAACTTCATCTCAAGTTAGCTAAAAATGAAGGAAAGTTGTTGGAAGATGTTACACTTTTTCGTCAAATTGTTGGTAGTTTATTCTATTTAAATATCATACAACATGATATTGCATTTCCCGTAGGAGTTATTTCACAATTCATGGATCAACCATGTGAGATTCATTTAATTGCAGCAAAGAGGATTCTTCACTATATAAAGGTTACTCTAAGTTATGGATTAATGTATGAGCAATCTAAGTCATTTTCTTTAAGTGGCTTTACAGGTGCATCCACAACAGGTTTCTGTTTTACAATAGGTTCAGTTGTAATTTCATGGGCAATAAAAAACAAGTCACTGTGGCTCTTTCAAGTTGTGAATCAGAATATGTAGCAACTACAATGGCTACTCAAGAATGTTTGTGGCTCAAGAGACTTATTCAACAAATGGTGTCTACTCTCAATCATCCAATTCAGATTTATTGTGATAATGAGAGTGCAATAAAGTTTGCTGGAACTCCAGTGTTTCATGCTCGTATGAAACACATTAAAACTCATCATTTTGTTTGATAAAAAGTGCTAACTCATGATATTGAGCTGCTAAAAATGCGAATATAAAAGCAAGTTGCTGACATATTTACTAAGGCACTTACCAAAGCCAAGTTTGGAAGTTTTCGTGAGGTTCTTAGTGTCATTAACAACAAGTTTGCAATAAGGGGGAGTGTCAGAATTTAGTGCAACATTCTGCTAGTTATGAATTGGTCAAGTTATTCATTTTTATTAGGAGTCGGTTAGCATATTTTATAATTTATTTGTCCAAATAAAATAGGAGCACGTTAGCTTCTTGTAGTCAAAGTAGTTGAATTATTTTAGGAAGTTTTAAGTATGAATAGATGTCTTACATGGGGCTAAAAGTGTAGCACTTCAATTTATGTTTCTTTGAATTATTTTTATTGAGTAATAATAATATTCAAATTTATTTCTATTTAAAGTGTTTTTTGTAATTGTGTCAAAGCAAAGTAGGCAGTGAATTTCGAAAACAGAATCAATCACCAATGTCTTGACCTCAGGAGGATGAATTTTGAGCATTTTTTACATTGTCAAACATTATAAAAGAAGAATAAAAATAAAGAGAGAAATACTATAAAGAAAAAAAAACAAAATAAAAGAATTTAAAAAAAATTTAAGGTTTATATGATGAGCCAATCTATTTTATGCAAAAAAATTCTTTTAACAGTATCAACTTGGGGAAAAGGGTATAGTTTAGGGTCTAATTTATAAGTTAAGTTATTTTTTTAATAAAAAATAGACTTAACGGTTTGATTAACAGATGTATCAACTTGAAAAAAAAAATTTATGTACTACTTGTAAAAAATATATATACGAATATGAAAAAAATTTTGTTACAACCGATGAGTGTAATAAAATATTTCACTGGCCGTCCCAAAATTAAACAAGTTTTAAGTTACATATTATAACTTGAGGATAAAAAAGAAAATTTAAGGTAATAAAAGAATTGAATTTGGATGATTATGATAGGTGGTGTCGTCAATGACAACAATGACACTAAGATTTACTGTTCAAAACAGGTCATTTACATACATGATTTTCAAAGTGAATTGTTTTTATAAATAATCAAAACTTTTGGATCATTTTTATAAAAAAAATTGTAAAAATCTTATTCCCTTTAAATTAAACCACATGTTTTTAAATTTAATTAGATCCATAATAATTAAGCTAAAACCTTTCATAATAATACTTAATATATTTTTAAAAAGAAAATATTTAAAATTTGACTTTTACACTATTATAATTAGCAAAGAATGCATAAATGTTTTCACTATTAAATACAAAATTTCTTAATTTCAGCATACATATTTACTTTTGATAATACATTTATGCCAATTATTATTTTCAAATGCGATTATCATTCGTGGGTGTAACTAGGGTTGATAGGAGTCTCGGCCCGCTTAAAATAGAAGATATTTTGTTTAGATTTTTTAAATTTTAAATTAATAAAAATAAAAGTATACTTTGGCTCCCTAAAAATGATAAAATTTTAATTTAATCCTTTAAAAATTACAAAGATATAGGTTATTAAAATGGTGAAATTACATTTTTACTATTGTAAAAATTACAATTTAATTTCGGTCTCCCTAACAAAAATTTCTAGCTTCGCCCCTATCAAAGTTGACACTAGTTCATGGTTTTATCTTATATTTTTTCGATATAAAATTTCATTATTATTTTTAAATGAAATATAACGGTTAAATTGTTAAAATATTAATTATATAAAAATACACTACCTGTGTAAGTGAATTTCCCTTTAAATTATATTAACTTCTTATTTATAGTTTTTCTTATGAAAAAATACTTATTTTCATAATTTTATTTAATTTATTTATTTCAATTATATTAACTTTGGATTTGTTTTCTGTTTTCATTATATTTTCCTATCTTTTCTATTTTTATCTTTATTTCAACTCTATTAATTTTTTATTTGTTTTTCTAATTTCAGTATTTTTATTAAATATTAATATATTTATTTGAATATTTACATTGAATTTTTATATTGACATAAAAGTAATAATTACAATGAATTTCTAAAAAAGTAACCATTATTATTTTAGTATTTAAATTAAATTTTAGAATTATATTGAATATTTAAACAAAAAATTTATAAACCTATATTTTTATATTTTAAAAATATTAATTTTAATTTAAAAAAATTTAATAATTACTGTTTTAGAATTATATATTGTAAAAAATTTCATTAATTTTATTTTAATTTTGATTATTATTTTTGTAGAAATTTAATTATGGATTGTATAATACAAAATTTATTTAATGTTGTATTTATTTTTTTTTAAATGTTGATTAATATCAAAATTCATTAAAATTGTAGACTAAGTCTTAGTTTGGTTGGCATTAGTAATGTGTCTAAGACATGAATTTGAGCATATTAAAACGTATTTATCCTCTTATTTAAAAGTTGGTGAGAGATTATATATAATTTTAAACCAATTAAAATTTGTAAATTGATTATCAGTTTTGAGATGAAAATGTAAGTTTGTTATTATTAGTTTAAAATTTTATAAATTATAAAAAGACTTAATAGAAAAGTTTTCTAGGCACCCTGTCATGCCCGACTCCGTGACGGGAAATAGGAACAAAATTAATGAATGAATATACAAGGAAAGCAACTAAATTTGAATTAAAAAAAAAAAAACTATTGTAGCTGGAAATGTTGTTGAACTTTATATCCGTCGATATTCCACAATAAATCATCAACTGAAGGTATTTCCTTAAACAACTTTTCCAATTCTTTGAACGACAAGTTTTTCATCAGAACCAAACCGTTGACCTCTGCAGATGACATCCTTGGTTTCTTATTCATTTTCTTGTCGTAAAACCGGGTTGTTGGCTTCGACGAATTGTCGATTGTGAGTGACTCTTTACCGGTCAGCTCTTGTACGATGGACTTAAAGCTCCTAACATCCGTCTCTACGTACTTAGTGTTGATGATCACCACCTTCATTGGCTGCCCACCATTAATTGCCATAACTGAGAGAAAAAAGATACTGTAATTTTCTTGAAAAGGGTTTTCTTTATTTCTTTTGGTTGATTTTGGTAGTGTATGTTGATGAACTTATATAGAAGTAGAAGATAACCCTATGAGGACAGAAAAGCAGCCAAATAATGAAAACTTGTAATGTAGGGATTGGTTGAAATTTAGAGGTCTCTTTGAGGGTCTAATTTTATATATTTGAACACAATCAATTTACTTATATTTTAATTCGATTGATATCGAAATTATTTTTAGTGTATATAAACATAAATTCAAACGCACTGAAACGCGTTTATCTTCTTATTTAAGATTTAAAAAATTTAAATAAATTCAAGAGTTTTTTTTAACTTAAAAAATTAGTAGTTATTTACAAATCCATTATTTATCATGCTATTATTCAGGATTGTGTATAAAATTTATGTATTGAGTATTTTAATATTTATTAAATATGTTATTTAAAAGAGTTTGTGAAAGATGAGATCATTTGACCGTTGTTTAGGGTAAAAATAATAATATGATTGATTGGGTCAAAGGTGAAAAGTATATATAAATAAATAAGTCAAAGTCAAACTCACATGTGTGGCTCAATGAGGCTCCAGTATTTGGAGTAACGTGGCTATGATTATCACGTCACCTAAAATATAAGAAAAAACTTTGGTCAACACTTCATTAGATTTTTATTTTGTTAAAATTTAAAAAAGATTTATTATTCATTCTACTCTTTTATATATTATCATTTATTTTTACAATTTTTGGTATTTTTTTAGTGTAAATTTTTTATACTAATCATCATATTTTATATCTCATTTGTATAGATTATATATGTCAAATTTAATGAAAATTATTTTTTTATTATTTATTTTATATAAAAATTAATTGTTCAATAAATGTTTATATATTTTATATTGATATGATAGAAATATTAAATCAAATCGAAAATTTACTAGTAAGTACAATTATATCGAAAATTTACATGCATATTAATTTTAGAAAGTCAAATATGATTGGCCCTACAAAGAAGGCTTATCCACAAGGATTGATTTGCAATTTTTCTGATTTCCCCCCAATTATGGTCCGAAATTTCTTAGAAATAGACAAGTTTAGGGACTCTTTTAACTTTTCAGATATTCCGTTGTATTTAGTTAGTTATTATTGTTTTTTCAAAAAAAAATATATATATGATTAGCCCTAGTGGTTAAGTGACAAATGAAGAGTCTCCCAAACCTAAATGTATCAAAGTCAAGGTCCTATAAACCGGCCTTTCAACAACAATCTAATTATTGTTGAAAACAAATATATTTATTTGTTATTATATAAAAGAGGTTATATAGTTTAGAGAATTTATTCATCAACAATAATTTTTTGGTAAAATGTATAATAGATCCTTTTCAAATTTGAAATCGAGTAAATAAATTTTTGTCAATTTCGAAAGTGAACAATTAAGAATAATTAATTATGACATTCACGTCTTTCATCAATGGTACATCATTTAGATTGATATAATAACAAATTTAACATTTAATGTTTATATATATTGTCTTTTTGGTTTTAATTTTAAATAATTTATCCTCAATATTTATAGATTTACACGAATGTTGCGGGATAAATTTGTTAAGTTAGGATCAAATTGACATAATGTGTAAACTTTGGGGGCTAAATTTATTATTAGATCAATCAAAATCATGTAAATTGATGGAATACATTAACATCGTGATTAATTGTCATTAATTGCTCACTTTTGAAACTAATAGGGATTAAATTGGTCTCTCTTTTTTTTTGAGAGAGAGACCAATTTACTCAATTTCGAAATTGGGAGAAACCAAAGTGACATTTTTATCAAAATTTTGTTATTGATAGTCAACAATATTGGTCAACTCAATCCTCAAAACATGTATGTACATATGTTGATGTTTGATCCCACATTTGCTAAATGCTACTGTCACTTAAAAATATTTCATAATCATCGATTGAGTTTTAGTTCGGTTAGTGTATTTATAGTCAAGACATTGATTCAAATGCATTGAAGTGCATTTATGCTTGTATTTAACCATTGAGGGAAGATAATGAATAGTTTTAGGAATTACACAATCAACCTTATTAAATGTTATCCACTTTATGGCAAACTTTTTTGGGTGCTTTGAAGCAGGATAGGTACTATTAAGAACAGATGTGCATCTTCCTCCAGAAGATAGGACCTTAGCCTCCCGGTATGCAAGTTTGTTATGTCTTTTATCCACAACCGACTGGAAAAACTTAGATTTGTCATGTATGTTCCCAAGACCGAAACGTAAGGACCTTCCAGGTTTCGGAACAATCTTAAGCCCCAAAATGCTTTAGAACATTCTTTTAAATTTGGGATGATTAATTCTTGCTAACCACCATTTCAGACTTTGGAAAATTCATTTTAAGACCTGAAAGATCACAAAAAGTTTGGACTAGTGTTTTCAAACCATAGCAAGCGTCTCTATTGAGCTTAAAGAAGATAAGGCTATCATCCGCAAAGAGTAAATGATCGATTGCCACACTTCTCCTTCCAAGCTTAATCCCTTTAATCACCCCATCAGCTTCAGCTTTCATTAACATTCCTGATAAAAAAATTTTGGCAGGGGATGAAAATATAAGGTGACAATGGGTCACCTTGTCTTAATCCATTACTTGGTTTAATGGGTTTAGAAGGCTCCCCATTGAGAAGAATTTGATAACTCACTGTGCCTATGCATTCCATAAATATGTTACTCCATTTTTGTGTAAATCCAACTGTTTCCAATACTGTCGAGCCGATTATAGGCTTTATTTAAGTCCGATTTAACCGCCCCAAGCATTCCTTTTCCTTTCAGCTCCAATCAAAACATTATCTGAAATCTGCCTTCTCCCCACAAAAGCATTTTGGTACAGAGAACGAAGGTGCTCCAATCACTTTTGCACATATTTTATAATTAGAAGTCCAATTCATGTACTGTTAAACTAAAATAGATAATATTAAAAAAAAAAAAAAAAAAAAAAAAAGGGGGTTAAAGGGCAAGATTTAGAAACAACTTTGAAAAGAGATGTGATAGGGCCAGGGATAGAAGCAAAGAGGAGGGGCTGAGGATTTCCACTCTAAATTAAGATGTTAAGAGCATAAAACGCCAAAAGTTAGAGGCTAAAATTCTATTTTGTTTTTAGCTAAATTTACATATTATTTTATCTATAAATAATATTGATTTTATTAAGCATTTTCATCTCAGATTATAGAGTCATCATTAGTACAACAATGGTGAATATAATGTTCACACCATAAAGGAAAAGGTTATAACAGCAATGTTAAGACTCAACCGACCAACCCATCTTCCATAGATATTTCTTGGTTGGACATAGAATTAATATCAAGATCATGGAAATTCATTTGTCACAAGAGATAAATGAGTTGTTTCCTCCACCGATAATGGAGGCATTCTAAGAACAAACAAATCACAAGCAAAGAGTTTTGCAAGATTTAAGAGGAGTCATAGGCGAACTGTTGATTGATTTTGGCATCCCTATTCAGTTAATCGAAATCATTGCCATTGTCGTAAAGCCAAGATTTCATCTTTCAGTGCATAAACTAAAATGAAACACCCATCCATGGAAATCTTTAGAGCCCTTTTAATACGCCACCGCCACCATTGCCATTAACAAATTCTTGGAAACGAGGGTTACGATTTGATCAAAGAGAGGATTAAAGTTTTTGCTCAAAATGTTGAATTTGGGTTATCAACCATATCGTAAAGATGAGTTTCTTTTGTTCCAATTTCGAGAGAGAGAGAGAGAGAAAAGAAACTTGTAGTGCAAGAAACACTTCAACTCCAAGTTTTATTTTATTAGGATTAGGTAAACAATTTAATGAGCTGAGAGGTTGGATAAATATGACTAAATAACGATAGATATATGTTGATTGTAAATGACAACTCGCAAAAAGGTTCAACTATCACTACTAAAACTTCAGTGATTGCTGCTGTGGTTGGACCTTAAAATGCTTCGATGATCAGTTAATGCAATAAAACTCAAGGAAGCATTGTCAAAACAAAAGATGTAATGATGTAAAAGGAAAAAAGAAACAAAAAAAAACCCTCAAGATCAAGCTTCAATCCGAAGCATTAACGAAATCTTCAGTCGAAAATCAAATTAACAGCTGCAATGAAAAGGATGGAAATAATTAAAGGAAAGTTTCACCATCCCTTCAACACAACAATGTTTCTCACCATTTGGAGTCAACCCAGTTTCATCCATCGATCTTAAAATGATTGGTTGATCAGTTAACGCAATGTCGGACGGGTAACTCGAGGCCTCACTGGTGTCTTTGAAGGACTTACCCTGAAAGTTCGGAATTGAAACAATAGTGATTAAGCTTTTAATTGTTAACAAGTGCAGGATTTGGAGCAACAATTCAGGGACACACCTGATTGCCTGAGTTCCTAGCACCATGCCACTACAATTCAGTGCAATTATGGCACTTTCCGCCTGTACATAAAGGAGAAAAAAATCATTAGCTTGAATAAAGGCGCAAAACATCGTGTAGGGGAATATTATTACTTTGAAAACAAGTAAAATTATTTTAATTGTCACCAAATCTTAGTTCATATCGTACGTGTAAAATGCATGTTCAAAGGTCTCATGCTTTATGCCGGTGGTGATTCATTAATTTAGACAGATTTAATGCAAAAGTAGATGAATTGTTACTTATCGTAGTTAAAAACAAGCTGTAATACGGCAAAAATGTTTTGTGGTAAACAATCAAACAAACAGATATATACGGAAACAAAGTGCAAGATTTGAATGAACTATGGAATAGGTCGATTGATTCACATGATCATACATCCTTTGCAAGCAAAAAGAACGAATTTACTATTTGGATCTATTATCGACCATATCTAAGATTCCAAAAATTGACAAAGGAATATAAAATCAATGAAGATAGAAACCCCTTCCTCGCTTCAGCTGTTACGGTAAAAGTTGAAAAGGTAAAAAGAAAACATTACCCAAACAAACCTACAATCAAGTGACTCACAATTACGTAGTTCAAAAGGGATTCAAGATTACACATGGAGAAGATAAACCATAAAGAATGTGAATTAGGTCAGACAGTTAAGAAAAGCCTTCAATGTCAAATATAAAGACCATAAAAGAAGTTACTTAAGGGTCAAAAAAGGTCCTTTGAGACACCAGGTAATGTCATGGGGTCAAAACAAGCCTCAACACGTTTTATTGGCAAAATTTCGGTATTTTGCCAACATTATTTGGAAAAAAAAAAAAAATTTTAAGCTTATACATGGTCAATGGTATAGAAAAAAATTGTTCAAAGAAGAGCTCCTGTTTTGATATAGACTTCCCTTAATCTATCATGTGATTTAAAGCATACAGAGGAATAACGAGGGTGACTACATTTGCACAAACAGTTTGCAAAGAGATGCCGATAACATATTACAAATTATTTCAGAAATATGAAAATATAATAATTGGAATGGGAGCTAGAAACATAGTTTCCAAATCATCGTAAACATAATTGCAAAGTAGTTTTGAACCCAAATCTATTTCAATATCAATCCTGTAAACATGAACTTACCATGGCAAATTCAACAAAAGCAATACGAGTTGAATGGACTTGATCCCCTAAAAGCCTCAAGCGAGCGACCTGAGAATTAAATATAACGATGTCAACCTTCAAGATGAGCCCTTTACCTTTAATCTTCTTTCTGAAAACAATTCTTAAAAAAAGGGGTGTGAAGTTTGGATTGCGTACTAACCTCACCACAGGTTGATTCGAAGAAACTCTTCATTTCAGTTTGAGAAACCTTCAGTCAAAGTGAAAATACTCAATCAGATTAGATCAACAAAGATAAATTAATTATATACATGCTAGTGGAAGAGAAGATAACCAATTACTTCAGTGACAAAAGTCTGGAACTCAAACATTCATCTGATAAACATGGGGGGTTACCTTCTTGTCAATATTTGTACAATAGACCGTCCTGGTACACATTTCCCTTTCATTTTCTGACTGCAATTGTAGTTATTATAAGTATCAATAGTGAACTCCAAAAGAACATTATAGAGAAATTCCAAGAGCTATTTAGCAATGGTGAAACAGTATCGCATAAAGTGAAGACTTATGCAAAGTCGAAATAGCTAAGAGCCGGAAAGTTTTTCATCCATACCCTAGGAAGAAATGTAGGGTTCACAGGAAGGATGGCAGTTTTTGAAGGCAAGACCCTAACAGGATAAAACCCGAGCATTGTCCCATCAAGGCTCAAAGCAGCTCTTGCACCTTCTGTAAAAACAAAGTTAGTATAAAATGTGAATAAACGAACATCTGACTTATTAAAAAAAAAAAAAATTTAAGTTTCAGTCCACAGAAGCAGCTTACGTTCATCTGCAAATTCTACAAAAGCAAAGCGAAGAACTGAATGCGGATCACCACAAACTCGGCAATCAACAACCTTCAACAATAAATTCCCAAACCACTTGAGAAATGTCGTATATACTGTAATCCGTCACATAGGTTATCATATATACAGTAATAACATCTGGGGGTTTTTCCCCAGTCAAGACGAAAGGAGGTACCAACCAAAATATGAAATAAAGAACCATGATTTAAAAAGATAAACCTTGAGTCTTTTGCACGTATTGGAGGAAGAGAGAGAGCTCTACAGATGGAAATGATAAAGCTAGACATTGGAAATTATTCTTCTTCTTATGAGAAAAGGAATGGAGTTCTGCTCTAGACATTGTTGAAATTACAAGGAAAGCTTTAAAGCGATCACTATAACTTACTTGTCCGCAATTACTAAATAAGCCGGCAAGTTGCTCTTCGGTGATCTAATACAAAGAAGGAAATGACTTTTACAAGTGAGTTCTCCAAATCAGCATGAAACAACAAAAGAAAACCACTAATGGTGTGGTTGTTTAAACTTACAGTCTGATCAATATCGGAAACATAGACTGTACGCCTGATACTATCATCTCTTTGAGCTCGAAAAGCTCTACCATTAAGCCTCCTTCTACCCTGGTTGACGTTATTTCTACCCTGAAAACACAACAATAACCATTTGCCAAATGTAACCGATGTAAAATTATAAACAATTCTACAACGATCACGTGTCGGTAACTCGATATTCAGCATAATAATACCACATATGATGACAAGTAGAGGGAGAAAGCCAACTCCAAATGCTTCAAAGTTCCAACTAGTCAATCCGATTAGACAATAATTAGGCTGACTAAAGCCCTTACAATCATAAATGCCAGCAAAACATAACAGTTTATCAATCAAACGGGGGGAAATTCAGAAAAATCATTTCAAAATGCAGAATTGAATAAGCATAGAAAGAGGAATCAAACTGCCAATTAAAACATTAGGATTTACAGAACAAAGCAAATGCCAAAACCACAATTTAGCTATGCAATCAAAATCATATCCATCAATAACCTTTCAAAACCCTCAAAAAAGGAGAGAGAGACAACTTTCCCAAAAGACAAAACAAACCAATCACATAAAACTAAAAATTAGCAAACACCCACATTCAAAAAAAAAAATGCAATTAGAAAATGTAAGTGATCAGTGAAAGAAAAATACCCTTTTGTTGGAAAAATTCTCATTGCCAGCTGATTGCTTAACAGGAACCTGATTAAAATTATCTGATTTTTTGGTCTGATTATGATGAAAAGATGATGGGAAAAATTCTTTGGCCAAAGGGTTCAACTTTGTGAACATATCAACCAGGTTTTGCACATTGAATTCCTTTGATTCTGATTTGGTTGTTTCCACTTCCAAATCGTTGTTTTTAGCAGCTTCCACTGCTTCACCTGAATTGTCAACAACTGCAGCCATAGAAGCAAAACCCAAAACCCACCAAGAAATTGATTTTTTTTAAAGAAAATAACAATAATCAGAAGAAATGGGAATTTTGCTTTTGTGAATTCATACGCTTCATTTCTTTCTTACTACAGAGGAACAAAGTTCAGAGCTTTACAGAGAAAAAATAAATAAAAACAAACTTTTTATGATTATTGATGCCTAATAATAGATATCCATTTAAGAAAAAAACAAATTTCTAGAAATGGAAATAAAAGCTAAAATGCAGATCGGTTTCCTTTTTTTCTTCCTTTTTGGATGAATTTAAATTAAATAGATAAATATCTCGAATTAAAAAAACTGCAGGGGTTTGAAAGAACCGAAATGAATATCAAATAAAGAGAGAATAATAGGGAAGAATAACAGCCTTTTTTGCTTTTCTCAATTGATTTTTATTCCTTTTTTTTAAATATGGAATTTAATTGCGGGAATAAACAATTATTTAATAATATTAATCCAAATATCAAAGTAATCTTTTTTTTTTAAAGAAAATATCAAAGTATTTGATAAATTATAAATTCAAGTACTTAATTTTGGAGCCGTTTATCCCTGACTTTTTTTTTCTTTAGCAGTTATTCGTTGATTCCTTTTTCTTTTCCTTTTCCTTGGCAAAAGAAAGCTGCTACTTTTTTTCATCCAAAATGCATAATTTGTTATCTCTCAACTCGATTGGTATAAAAATTATTATCAATGCATAAAAATATAAATTCACGTATTATCTTTTTATTTATGAATTAAAAAAAATATAGATAATTCTAGGTATTGTGTCAAAAAAATATGATTAATATTTATAATTTTAATTATTTTTTAATTTTTATATTATTAAAATGACTATTATTTATGAGTTGGTTGAGATTACAAATCTTTATGTTTGTTTTTTTTTAGTTTGCCACAGTTTTACTTTTTTTTTTTTAATGATGAAATCCATAATCAATTGATGAATCCTTTTTTGACTAAAATAAAAAAAAATTGTTTTGTACCAAAATAATACTACATCAATCTTCTTCAATAATATTTGGATTTTAAAAAATAGTATATCAATCTAAATCATATCATACTTTATAATTATTTTTTCATTTTAATGAATATAATATTTTAAGATTTATTTTCATTATTTATTCTTCTATTTTAGTGTTTGGTGTTTTGTCTGAAGAAGTCAACCATATTTTGGTGTGTTTGACAATTTGTTTGTTTTAATTTTTTTTTTATACAAAAGACAGCCAATTAATGATGATTACAAATCAGTGAACACTTGAGTTGAGTCTGAGTTATTTAAACCTCCGTAAACTATTAAGGTTACGACCAATTAATTTAATCATATGGTCAATAATTTTATTGTGACATCTAGGAATATGTCGAACTCACATACTTCCATTACGTTTTAGGAGCTGGTTAATCAATCGCAATTTTATCATCCTATTAACAGTAATCTTTCATGTTTATTTTAAGATGTTGTAAAATATTTTTCAGTGTTACACAAAAATTAATTTGTCTGTCATAATATAACTTACTGAGAATATGTTCTATCTTTGATTCTTGGAACAATAAAGTTTATTAAAAGAAGAATAATTAAAATATTTAAAACCCAAAAGGTTTATGCATTTATCTTATTGGAATATTAGATATATACAGAAAAATAATTGAGCACTAGGAATATAATAAATGAAAGTATTAAATAATAAAATGTATTCAATAATGAGAAAGAAAAAAAAAAAAAGAAACGATGAGTTTCGGCGGAGCTTCTTTGCCGATGATCTCAAATTTAGGCTTAAGGTGAGCCACTGAAAAAGTATGTCGTCGAGATGAAGATTTGATTGATACTGGAGAGGTCCAGATGGAAATTATTTGTGGGGTTGTTTTATAATTAACAAATGCAGCCGATACAAAATTTTCTTAAAGAAAAAATAATAATGTCGACTGCAATAAGAAAACAGATAAAATCCTAAATTCTTGCACCTGAGTATTTTCCGTCTACTAAATCGGTAAGCTGATTTGGGGTTTCTAGTTAGGTTTTTTTCAAATTAAGGTTAATGAAATGGTATTCTGAGTTTGAATATTTTTAAAATCCCTAGTTTACTCCATGAACCGAAAAATTTGAATCCAATTTCAAATGATTCGAAAACCAGAGCTTATTTGTAATGGGATCGTCGTTAATACATTGCAAATCAAAATCGAAACCTTACAGCCATGGCTTGTCTCGGTAGTACTTGACGACGGAGCAAATCAAAATCTCAATACAAAATCAAAGCAGAGACAAGCAGATAATAAACATGGAATTCCAATAAAAAAAAGAAAACCAAAATCAAATTCACCCATTGGGGGGTGGAGAAAACAAATCTAGGAAAATCTTAGATTTGCAAACATGTTTTTCATCGAGGTTAGACAGTAGAGGCGGCAATAAAAAAGGAAAAGAAACAAGAGGCTAAGCAGCGATGCACATTGACTGGAGGCGAGGCTGTTGACGGTAGTGGCTCGGTTCGACATTGGAGACTAGACGAAACATAGCAAGACTTATCTGTTTGAGTTCGGGTTCAGAACTCTGGATCTCCGTTCGGCGATCGCAATGGTGGTAAGGCGAACCACAACACGATGCACCACATACCGGAGATCGATGGTGATCTGACGGTGTAAAAGGGAGATCGGAGAAAGTAAGAGATCAAAGCTTTGGCCTTTGTTTCATCAAATTATGGTTGGATTCTTGGAAAACTAATCGACGATTTGAAGAAAGGTGTGGAGAGGAGTGTTCTGATGGTGTTCGATCAGAGCTCAGCCGGCGACGGTGGCGGCAGGCTCATTGAAGGAAGAAATAAAAATAAAAGAAAGGAGGCCAACTGCAGAAGAAGAACCGGAAGTAGAGACGGAGAGAAAGGTTAAAAAGAAAAAATTTTATTGTTTTAAAATTTCAAATGATTTATGTTATTATGACATCATCATGGCACGTACCTTTATTTTAAAATGCATTTAATGTTGTTAAACTCGAATACCGATTTAATTTACGGAAAAAAAAATTAAGTAGCAATATGAGACAAAAACCCTATAAATACCCATTAGGAAAAGTGGGCAAATTCAGATACTAATTTTATATTTAACCCTTTACAACATAGTCACTAAAATTTCAATTTTGTAGTTTTTTCGATTTTAGTTCCTGAAACAGAATCTACTTCTGAAAACAGCCCAAAATGTCCATATTTTTATAACAGACCATTTCTCCCAAATTTCCAGATTTTAAAATCTTTATAGACTCAAATCTTATCACATAATCTCACTTCTCTAATTTTTCACCATACAAATAGTTAAAACAATAAAATTCCAGATTTACAGTTTTCAACATTTAAATCTTAAACTTCTAAAAATTTCTCAATCCTTTTAATTTAAAACTTGATAATTTAAGTACAAATCTTCCAATACTTCAAATATCATATTCTTACGACCGGACAACCACCCGACCCAAACTATTCATACAAACAAATTGGCTTACTTAACCCACTAACGCTTTCACAATTCTTGAAACATTTTGAAGGTCCATATACAGAGAGCTAAGTGACCCGATAAACACTCTACTACTACTACTAACTTCAGTTGTGTCAATTTAAGGGTGATTTGGCTATAAATAGAAACCTTCCTACCCTCATTTATATCATCAGTCATCGAGTTATTTAATACACTAAAAGCATTTTCTTTCGCTTTTCTTTTTTTTTTTTTTTTTTTTTGTGCATTTGAATTTTCTTACCTTTCACCTAAGTCTTCAACTTGAAAGTGAATACTTTACCCAAGGTCATAACATAGGGCAAGTCGTAGTAGCCAAGCGCAGGTTGGCTAGCTTTGCGCTTGGCTACTACAACTTGTGCATGCTTAGGGTGGTTGGGGTTCTGCTAAAACAGTAGAGAAAGTGTGGTACCTGGTCAAGTTGACAAAGTGAGGTGTGCCTAGGAGGTGCAAGGGTGGCTGGTGGTGAGAGTGTGCTAAGGTGGCTTGCTGATAGACTAGGTTTGGTGCATGAGCCTATTGCTTGGCAGGCCCAAACGAGTTTCGTTCAAGCTTTAAGCCCACCAGAAAAGAATAAAATTTTTAAACAATAAGATCCATTCACTAAACCAATTTAAGGTCAAACTGATGCATATTAGCCGGTACAACCGTACCAATCATGGTTTTAGTGTTTACTGAACGACAACAAGCTTAGTTCCCCCACAACCTATTTGCACAACCCTTTTTTTCAATAGATCTATTGTTTCTTTCCTTCACTAATTCTTTGCAAAAACTTCTATACTTTCATTGTAGTGCTCTCAATTTTATGCTATTTACACAGATTACACCATCCACAGAATTTCTTTCATGGCATTGTTTTATCCGTTATCCGATCACATAGTCAGTCACCGGATACTCTTTGGGATTTATATTGCCTCGAAAAAGACTCGGTGCTCCAAAAGATCTGTTAACACACTTCTCATTTTATCTAGTGAAACAGGTTTCAATATAAGACCATCCATACCTGCCCTCATGCAGTTCTCCTTCGTTACCTTGTCCGTATTTCCAGTGAGTGCCACTAATAACGGCCTTTCATGGCGTTTTGAAAATTTCTCATGTATCCGGATAGTGATTCCATAACTATCTATACCTGGAACGCAAATGTCCATGAAAACAACCTTGTGCTCGTAAGAAACCAACCGCAAACACTCGTCGCTCGAGCCGACCATCGTCACATCACACCCTAGATGCAAAAGAAGCCCCTTAGTCACCATCCTGCTAACCCTGCATTACCCCCATAAAATATTTCAATACACAATTCACATTAAAAGAAAATCCTGAAAAAGAATCTACTTGCCGATTGCCAAAACTACATTGTGCAAGTAGTCATAAAGTGCTTGTAAGCTAAGTATGAAACGAGACTATCAGAAAGAAATCTGTAACTAGAAAATATCGTTTGGGAACATATTAATTAAACAAATAAGAAATAAAATGAACATCAAAGACCTAACCCATTCTCATCCATAACCAGAACTTTAAGCCCCGGAAATGCTGTCTGCCCGTGATTAGTTGGCATTTTAGGCACGTATGGAAGTTTTGATTCGTTCACACGTTCCGGCATCCCAAGTTTTACAATTAAGATAGCAGTACATCCCTTACCGAGACCCTCACTCTCAATCCAAATATGTCCCTCCATTAGATTTACGAACCTGATTGTATCGTTAAAGAGAAGGCAGAAAATTAGAAAGGCAGCTAAAAGTTTATAACACTTGCATAGGTATAGGGGTTAGTCAGAAAGTCGTGGAGGGAAAAAAAACTACCTCTTACAAATTGCAAGGCCCAGTCCGCTACCACCAGAATTTCGTGTTCCTGTTGATTGATTTTGTGCAAATTTGGTAAATAACTTGGGAATATCTAGGGGGTTAATCCCGGAACCTGAATCTTTCACCTATACCATAAGCAAAGACAGAAACACATTATCGTCAGTGACTACAGCGTAAGGCAGAATATTACAACCAGTAGAGAGACCAACCTGTACACGCAAATAAAAGTGATTATCACTTAGCACCGGGAGAAATTCCGGGGCTTTAGAATCTCTCAATGTGTCCAGTTTTGCAACAAAAGCAGTGATTGATATGCTGCCCTCCTTGGAAAATTTAACAGCATTACCAACAATGTTTAAAATTGTTTGCATCAGGCGCTTCTCATCACCAACAGCATATTCTGGCAAGTCCGGAGCCAAATTTAAGGAAACATGAAGCTTTTTAACTGATGCAATCGGCTTGATCAAGTTGAGGACCTACAATGAAATAAATGTGCATTGTTGTAATGAAAACCACAGAGCAACACTTCACAAATTTATGAAAGCCACGAAAAAATTTGAAATGCTACCTCTCTGAATACAGCATAAAGGTTAAAAGTTCCGAGGTCTAGTTGAAGGCTGCCATCTTCAAGCCTTGAAAGATCCAAAACATCATTGATTAGAGTTGCAAGAAGGTTACTACTCTTAAGAATCGTTTCAACCATCAGACGCTGTTCAGGTGTCAACTCAGTTTCCTGCAGCAACGAAGATAGAGCAATAATTGCATGCATTGGGGTTCTCATTTCATGATTCATAACAGCCAAGAAATCGTTCCGAGCACGGATTGCTGTCTCAGCTTCTCTTCTGGCCAGATCAAGGGCGACGTTCTGCTCCATAAGAAGATCCCTAGCCCTCATCGACTCTTCTAAAATTGCAGCGTGCGAAAGAGCAACAGCCACCTGAGTTCATTACATGGGTTTACAAATAATTCCTTTTAGCAACATCGATATCCTGAACATTAAGCAGCAACCTGGGAAGTAGCTATAAGAGAAAACAATAGAATGCAACAACAAGAGATAGGAGAGAATGGAAAGAACTGGATGAGCAGAAGGAGAAAATACGTTGAAAGAATATCTACAGTTTTGAATTACAAAATCAGATCTAAAAGCCGATAATTACAATGACATAAGTATTTTTTGTTGCAACCTATGTTAAACTCAAATGTAAGTGTCAGATATGGGAATGTACCCAACACGAATATGCTCAATTTTTTCTTAAGTTTTTCCATGTCTTTGGAGGGTCTTGGACTGTCAAATCCCTATACCTATGTCTGAATATGGGTCGGAAACAAATTCTTCAAAAAATAAAAAATAGTCAGACCAACAAAATGGTAAACAAAAGAAGCAACCCGTAACATAACCTCAAAATCTCTCTCCTAAAATAATTGCATGCAAAATCTTTTAACAGAGGCTCTTCATAGCTGCATATTCTTATGTGATATTGTCTTTCTTTCCTCTATAGGAAACCAATAAATTTGATGTCATTTTGGGTCGCCGTGAAAACAATTAATATCCTAAAAATAATTCTAACATATTTCATTTTCTGGTCGGGATTTTGGAAGTAAACCCAATCAACCCAGCTTTTAAAATCCCACATATGATCTGTCCAACAACAGTGCCAAAGGATTGCAGAATTTATCCCAAATTATCAATATACACTTAAGAAAAGAGCAACCTTCGTTAACTACAAAAAATTCTCAAAACTACTCAGTGTAGGTACTTATCATTAAGTCTAGCCAATTACAAAAGGTCATCAGAAAAATTAAAAATGACCTCGGAATACTAATGGATATGCACAAACAACGTAAGTCGATTTAACGTTTACCTGATAAAAAGGTATCTAAAAGCATAAAAAATTGTGAAGGGTTAAGAAGCAAACATGGTGACTTTTACCTGATCAGCAACCACTTCAACGAGCTCCAATTCATGGACATGCCATTGCCTTGCACTATCCGAAGGGAGCATCAAAACCATCAAAGCGTATCTTTTTGTTGAAAGTTCAGGCCAATCATTAATATGGAAATTCGAGAGATGCAGGAGTGGAACACGAACAGCAACAACCTCTCCAGGCATGTACTTCCCTGCAGGCCGTAGTCTTGCTACGGGACAATTCGGGGATATTTTTACAGCACGATTGCTACTAAAAACTTGATTGATCACAGGATGATGGATCGGTACAGTATACCCGACTGGATTCTGTTGACGAAGGGTGTAGGAAAGTTGCAGTTCCAACCCAGTACGTGTTGGCATCCACAAGGCACATTCTTGTAATGCCAAAGTCCGACCCAATTCAACAAGAGTAGTTTTTAATATTGTATGTCTATCCAAAGTGCTTCGGATCTCATGCGTAAGCATCCGAACATGTCGACCTGTTTCTTCTTGGGTACGAATCAAACCCATTTCTCTATCAAGCTCGGCAGCCTTATTCTTCAAAAACAACTCCCTAGTTTTTACACTCAATAGATCAGGAATGATATGTACAAGCATCAAGGCAGTTATGCACGATACAGCAGCAGTCAAAACTTTTGCAGTAGTCATTACTGACGCCACGGTTCTTGAATGCACCGTAAAAGTCCACAAGTTAATAAGATGAGTTGCACCACAAAGTACTATAAAAGCACCGAACTGCACGAGGACCCATCTATATGGAAAGACAGCAGATTTTTTGACAAAGTATATAAGCTCTAAGGGGATCGAGAAATAAGCAAGTGCAATGAAGAAATCAGAAATATATTGATATTTCATCAACAGGTCATCCGGAGGCCATTGTGGCTCAATACAGTTGCAAGACTCCATCCAATTGAATCACCAAAGCTCTTGCTGCTTCTTCACATACCTGATGGGACATGTATATTATTAACATTTCAAAAACCCACTTGGTTTACAACATAAAAACAAAGAGAGAATAAGAACATACAACATTGGCATTCTCCAAGAGGGAAATGCAATATGTAAAACCGGATGACACGATCATATTGAAACGAAAGAAGTACCTTTTATCTCATGAGATAGGATGGTGTATTTGATACCCCTTAGTTCCATGCTTTCTACCCTAAAAAGTTTCATTTAATCATATGTACACCAAATGCAACGCGATAAAATTTATGACTATATACTATTGTTAGTATCAGTCAAATCAATAAGATCCATATAATGCTACCAACTTTCCTCCCACTTTATTGCTTACCAAACATGATCTTTAAGCATAAACAATAAAGAAATTCGAAATTAAGCAAAATAGTTAAGTTTAAGCGGAGAAATAAAAGCACAACAAAGACACTTCACTATCATGCACTAAATTATCGATTAAACAAAGAAAGACAAGATGAATTCGCACAAAGGGAAACCATTTCTCATAATGTAAATTTTACAATAACAAATACTAAAAGAATTTAAAATAAAAGGTTCCATCCAACAAACAAAGAGAGGTACAAAAAGAGGGAAAAAAAAAAACAAGTAGAACCCACTAAAATCATGCATTCTACATAAATCACTAACAACAATTAACATACTAAAAAGCCATAACTAAGTGCCACAACCAGTTGAAACAATATAAAATGAAACTATATCTTGAAATGATAAAGCAATATATATAATTAAGCATTCAACCTAAAACCAATTGGCAATAAAAGGAAAGGCTCAACATTAATATAAGATTTAAACAAAAAAAATCATATTTATAGTAAATAAAAGCTAACTGTACACATATTATCCAATCCCTTTAACTTTTTTTTTTTTAAAAAAATCTTTTATTGAATTTGAGAAGAAAAAGCATTGACCTGAGAAATCCAGAGACGGAAATTGCTGGAAAAAAGACCAATTTAAAGGGTTTTTTTTAAATAAATCAAATTTCCAAAAACAAAACTTACCCAAAAAAATCAATCAAGCTAGTAAAACTTCTAGAATGAACATAAAAAACAAAATTCACCAACAATCAGATGCCCAAATTAATCCAAAAGAAAAAAGAAGGTAGAAAAATTAAGAAACATGAAAATAAATAAATTGGAAAGGAAAATTTAAGAGCAAATAACCTTGTTGATTTTCGTTTTTGGGCAGTTCAATTGCAAATACTTTCCATTCAGACAAGCTTTGACGATCTGTGTTATTTGGTGGGGGTTCGTTTGTCTTTGTTTTCCCTTCAATTTAGGAAGTGGAAAGTAGACACCAGAACCTAACATGCGTCATAACGATGATATTACCACACTGTGAGGCTTGTTTTCCTGACTGACGGCCTAATCAAGGCGGGTTCGGGTTACCATTACTCAATCTATGGTGGAGAGTAAGTTGATCGTCACAGGCGCGTTGCTTTATCAATCTTAGTTACAGGAGTCCAACATGGATGACAGCTTGTATTTCTTTACTTCTACGTGTAAATATCACAAGACCATGGATAATCAGATGATTTTAGAAAAGGATTTAATTGTGCAAAAAGTACTCAATTTTTTTCAGAAAAAGTAATTAAGTCCTTTTTTTCCACTCATTTAAGTACTTAAACTTTTAAAATACATCAAAAAGGCTCTCAAATCTTTTCAAAAACAGTAATTCAGTCCCTATTTTTTTCACCCAATTGGATTCTTAAGTTTTCAAAATGTATCAAAAAGACTCTCAATTTTTTTCAAAAAAATAATTAAGCCCCTGCTTTTATTAAAAATTAGAAAATAAATTATAAAAATTTAAAATCAATAAAAGCTATAAATATTATTAAATTTTAATAAAAAATTCAAATATTAAAAATTTATTAAAAATTAAAAAATATATATAAATTGTAAAAATATTAACAAAATTGTAAGATTTTATAAAAATCATAAAAAATTATAAAAATATATACAAATATAAAATTTTATAAAATCGAAAAAAATTATACAAATTATCATACCAAAAGAAACATTTTATAATTTTTCCATAACTTTTATTGATTTTTATTTTTTTATCATTTTTAGCCACATGTCACGCTATGTTGCTACACGTGATGACTTTAATTAAAAAAAAACTAGGGGTCGTTAACTTTAATGATCAACAATTAAAGCTAATTGTTAAAGGGATTTTTTGATACATTTTATAATTTTTTATGATTTTTATAAAATTTTACAATTTTTAATTTTTTATGATTTTTATAATTTTTTTCTAATTTTTAATAAATTTTAAATTTTTTATAGTTTTTATTAAAATTTAATAAGAGCATGAGCTTAATAGTTTTTTTGAAAAGAAGACTTTTGTGGGTTTTTTTTTATCATTTTGAAAATTAAATGAAAAAAGGGGGCTTAATTGCTTTTTTTAAGAAGTTTGAGGGCCTTTTTGATACATTTTGAAAGATCAAGCACTTAATTGAGTGAAAAAAAAAAGAAACTTAATTACATTTTTTAAAAAGTTTGAGGACTTTTTACACGATTAAGCCTTTAAAAATAAAAATTTAAAATAAATTTAATTTGTATTTAGTTTATTGTTTTAATAATATAAAAATTAGATTTTAATGAATACTTGCTTATTAACCCTTCGACTTTTTATATATATAAAAATATATATAATGACAAATTTAGTTATTAATGTATTTATGTTTTGTCAAAATGATTTTAATTTTTTAGTATATTTTTACCATTAACATTTTTTTTCAATTTGTTTTTTTTAAACATATTTGATGAAAGTACGGTTAAAAAAGTTAACAAAATGATGTGAAATTTCATATGTGAAATATTTTTAATGAGATATAATTTATTATTTAGATAACCTAATAAAATATTTATATGTGGAAAATAATAAAATAAATAAATAAATCATGAAGTTAAAAAAACTCTTAATTTAAAGAAAATAAACGTAATTATCTAAAAAAGTTTCAAAATAAATGCACACATTAGTATTTTCGGTTTGATTTATTAATTATCTTTTTAAAATCTTTCAGTAAATAAAGTATGCATTCATTTTGAAACATTTTTTTAGATAATTACATTTATTTTCTTCAAATTAAGAGTTATTTTTTAATTTCATGTATGATTTATTTATTTTATTATTTTTCACATGTAATTATTTTATTGGATTACTAAGTAATAGATTACATTTCATTAAAAAAATTCACATATAAAATTTTACATCATCCCGTTAACTTTTTTAACAGTACTTTCATCAAATATGTTAAAAAAAGCAACTTGAAAAAAAAATAAAGGTTAATGGTCAAAATTGTTCAAAATTACAATTAGAACTACTTTGATAAAATATGTAAACTTTAGTGACCAAATTTATCATTAAACAAAAAAAAAAAAAACTTGAAACAAAACTCGCTCTTCAAAATTAACATTCATTTCTTTCCCACTATACTAGTTTCAATCATATTGGTCGATGTGTATCATTTTAGTGTTAAAGTAAAATAAGTAATATCATTTATCATATCGGTAAAAATTTTAATTTGTATCGATGACATTAATTCATTTCAACCAATTTCAATCATATCAACTGGAACATGATGTACTAATCGATGCATGAATAATATTGAAAAATATGAAAATTTTAACTATATACTTTTATGCTAAAGATTTGATTGAAATGTACTAAAAAGACTACACAAAAAAAAAGTGAATAATAATATTTAAAATATAAAAACTAAAATATAATAAAAAACCTCACTCACTCTATTATCAAAGATCAAATCTCCATCCCTTCATTTTCTTTTTTCTTGTTAATTGTTAATTTTGAATTTATTGAATAATAAAATTTTATTTGTGGAGTTTATTAATGAATATTTTATATAATTGATGAATATTTTATATTTAAAATTATTTTTTTACGATTTTAATATTTATATAAATTATTTGAAATATAATATATTTGCAATATTTTGAATATATTAACATGCATAAACTTTTATGAAAAAATATTGAAATCCAAGTAGTATTAAAAACTATTTTACCCTAATGTTAATTAAAATATATTTTATTGTTATTAATATTTTAATAAAAATATAAACATATATTGAATGAAATGATTTAATGTGAAACAAAACTATTATCGTAGTTAATGCTCATGCAAAATTTCTGGAAAAATTAAGATTTAAATAATATTAAATGCTTGTTTGTACTAAAAACAATTATAAATTACAAAATAAATAGATTTATATAAATTTTAAGTAAAATTTAATAGTAAGTTCTATATTATAAAATTATTTAATTTCAACTAAACAATACTTAAATAAATTAAATGTAACAAATTAAAGTGTTTTTGAATAAAAGTAAAGTTGATCAATTTGATAAAATCAAGTTGAAATGGTTTCAATAGAGCCAAATATTTTCAAATATGTTTTAACCATTTTCAAATATGATACTCCTCTGATAATCGGTACCAAATTGACATTCTGTTTCTTTCAAACCATAGTAGGTATCGATTTGGTATCGATATCTTTCTCAAGGTATCGATATATTTTCTAAGATATCGATATTTCTACTCCAACGGTCTTTGAAATTTGCATTAATTACAAAAAATATCGATAGCCTTTTACTAGGTATCAATACTTGTTGCTACAAGTGCAGTTAATGACTTGGTATTTCATCCCCAACCGCTACATTCACTTCTACAACAACCACAATGATTGGAAATTAATTAGAGGGTATAAATACCATCTTCCAAAGGTCTAGCAACAAGAACGGCAATGTGCAAAGCTTAAAGATAAATCAAAACAACGTAGAGCTTAATTATTTCATACCTTTTCTTGTAGATACTTTTGAGCTTTCATTGTATTTATTTAGCTCAAGTATTCTTCTTTGTATCTGTGCTTAATTGACAAACACTCTAATCTTGTGAGGATTTTTTTCTTTATTTCTTATTTGTATCTCTTTTGAGAGAGGGTTTATCCTTAAGGTTTGAGTAGAAACCTTAAGGGACTTGTATCTTAATATTTTGGGGTATAAGTCTTAAGAGAAATTATAAGGTTAAACATTGTCCTTAAAGGTTGCCAAAGTAGTGAATTTGGGAAAATCCTTAGTGAAGTAGGCAATTGAGGCCGAACCACTATAAACCATTGTGTTCTTTGTTGCACAATTTTGTTGCTTCCACCACAACTTCTAAAAGGTTGATTCAACCTCTCTATCGTCAATCTCGAGTTGATCCTTCCGAGCTAACATAATGATTTATGTCTAATAATCAATTCAATTCCATAATTATAAGAAATATTTAATATGAAAGAGGTCATTCAGTTTCAGGCCTTAAATCGAGCTTTCGAAGTTCTAAAAATAAATTGCGAATATTAGGGACCAATTTGGAATAAATCAGAACATTTATAAAAAAAATGAAAGTTTTCAAGTTAGGGCTCACACAGCCGTGTGTCCAGGTCGTGTGACAGAGCCCAGCCTGTGTGGCTCCAAAGATGGCCGTTTGGCTATCCTACATGCCTATGTGCGACCTTACACGTCTGTGTGCATGGACCATGTAACTTTTTGATTTGGATCACACAGTTGTATTGTAGGCTGTGTGCCAACCCGTGTGACATTCGATGTAGGGTCACACAACCGTGTCGTAGACCGTGTGTCAGCATGTATGGAAACTACACCTATATTGTTTTTCAACACGTTTGTGTGCATCACACGGCCGTGCGACAGCCCGTGTCCTGGGCTGTTTGTGTCCAAAATTGACTAAATTCAAGCTTGTTTCTCAACCAATTTCACAAGTACCTACACCATGACTTAACATGCATAAGCAATACCTTAAATACAAATTAAGGTAACCAATTCATGCAATATCCAAACACCTAAGCCATGCTCAAATATTTCCTACCAAACACAACATAAAGCATACTTTCATGTACCATCATACCATCCATTTTCATCATTTCACCACAAACATCTTAACTAACTTTAACTATTTCATGAATATCTAACATTTTTCTTACCATTTCATACATATTCAGTAAATTACAATATGCACACGATATTTCTATTTAACTACCCTTAACGTTCAATACCACACATGAAACATAGTTGAGATCAGAACATCATAATTGTTAGCCTATTACATGCCATATAAGCCAAATCAAATTCGTAATCTACCAAAGAACCTTAGATAGTGTGATTCTTCGAGTTGATCCGATCACCTGATTATCCACAAAATGTTATCTACCAGAAACAAAACAAACACGAGTAAGCTTTTATAAAGCTTAGTAAGTTTGTTGATTAAATGATAAAGCTTACTAAATTACGCACAATAATTCAATTAATAAAATTTATAAACAATGTTTTCGATAATAAAGTCCTTAACAGGGTTCTTAGTGACAAGGTTCTTAACAAAGTTCTTGTCAATCTATAAAGCCCATTTATCAGTGGTGTCAGAAACAGTAGTTTTGGGGCCACAAATCTGATGAGTAAGTTCACAAATATTATTATTTAATATTTACGAGTCAAATATGGTATTAAAATAAATTTTGAATTGGCAATTTATACTATTTGAATGAATAATTAAGTTTAAGTGGTATGACCCTAAATTCAAGTAGTTTTAGAAAATGATGTATCGGGACCTCGTTTCTATCAACCGAGCCATAAATATTTAATAAAATATTTATGGAGTGTTATTAAGGTCGTATTATTATTTGGTTAATAAATTTTAATGTTTAGTTCATTAATTGAATAAAAAGGACTAAATTGTAATAGATGTTAAAACTCATTTATTATTGAATTGTGTGATTAAAGGAAATAATTAGTAAAGGTGGGAGGTTTTATTATGTAATTATGTCACTTCTAATTTTCATGGACGGTTAAAGCATGAAATAGGTTGAAAATGTATGTATAATTGAAGGGTAAATTGATAATTTAATAAATAAATAATTAGTAAAATAAAACAAAAGTGAATTGTCATCTTCCTAATTGTTTTTGACTGAATTTGAGAAAGGAGAAAATCACCATTGAAGGTCGAAGGCTCGACCATCACTTTTTCTTTGCATGTAAGTTCAAATTGACCTTATTTCTTATAATTTTTATGTTTTTGAGATTGTTGCAACTAGGTCCAGCTAACCCATAGCTTTGTTTTTGAAACTGTCAAAAATTTTAGATGATACCATTGAGGAGTTCTTGATGTTCATGATGTTAAATAATAAATTTGAGTTGTTAGTTGTTGATTATGAGTATTCTATTAAGTAATTTTTTATAATTTTAATGTTTAGGAGCTAAATTGGTGAAAAAGTAAAGTTCAAAGTAAATTGTGCAAAACAAGGAGAAAAGTGGGCTGATATGGAACCTTAAGAAAATCAGTTAACATGAAATTGTATTAAATGTGGTGAAATTTTAAGATTTGGATTTAGGGACTAAATTGCATAAAAACTAAAATATTATGGGTAATTTTGTAAATTTCCTAATAATAAGAGTTATAAGTTAAATTAATTATTTTAAATTATTGAATTTTTTAATTGGGTGAAACATTACTATTTAGATCACAAAACAAATCAAATGGATCAAAATCGAGGAAAAGTTGTGATTGGATTAGTCGTCGACTTCGTTGTTACAACTGTATTTGTCGAGGTAAGTTCATATATAGATAGAAATTATTATTTTCCATTTTGGATGAATGTAAATGGTTATTTATGTTTTGGTTAAATTAATTGACAAAATTGTGATAAATTATTATTATGGATCAATTAGAGGAATTAATCAAATTAAAGGATATGTGAACTATTGTTAATGTATTTGGTGATTATGAATTATTGATTGTCTATTTAAATGTTGCTTGGATTGAGGTAAGTTCATAACGTTTGATGTGTAAATTGTAAGTTTCTTGAAAATAAGTTATTGTTGCTGGTAAATTGTATAAATACATGTGAAATTTTATATGTTATTATAGTTTTTTAAATATTGAAATTAAAATTATATAAAAGTGATTAATGGATGGTGACAATCCTTGTGACGACACATTGACAGTATGAATAAATATTGGTGTCCTATTATATGTACGGAAATGATGAAGTGCCATTGATTGATAAATTTGTATAAAGGTAATGGATTACATAAAATGCCCGGTTGAAAATAGTAATTACTAGGATACGATTGGCATGCCAATAGGGTTAGTATGCGCACTTGTACAGGATTTGCACTTCGGTACCTCTATGTGTCTCTATATACACTTCAATGTCCCTGTTTACACTACGGTGCCCCTGTTTGCACATTTGTGCCTTGTCAGCACTTCGGTGCTCCTGTTATGCATCTATGATGCCTTTGGTGTGATGTAGTTACTCGAGTATCCGAGTCAAGTTACTAGTTCATCGGGCTAAATGTTAATGAATTTACAAAATTATTTATGTGCTTAAAGGCTAATGTATAATCAAGATATTAGTAAATGTTAAATGTTTAATGAACTACTTGATCATGTGTGAGTATACTTATATCGATGATTATACGGTTAAAGATAAATGTTTATATGCATAGATGAATGAGTTTGGATTGAGTTATTATAATACAGGAAGCTTACGGTGAACCACTTTCAGTACTAATCCCATAAGTGCTTCATAAATGATTAACAAGTATGATTAATCTATTTATTTAGGTTTTCACATTGTTTAGTGAAAGTAAGTGATTCCGGTATGATATCTTTATATAAAAGTTTGAAACAAAAGATGAATTACAGAATAATACATGTTAAATGTGTAAGTGTTATGGTAAGAAGAAATGTTTAAGTGAAATAGTTATATGAGATGCTTATATGGAAATATATATGTATATGCAAGGCTACACCAATTATTCATGAGAGGTGTAGTGAACAGAAAACGAAAGTTAGCTTAAGATATAATGAAAATTATGTTTAGCTGTTTATTCTAATATGTTCAGTGGTTAAGTTGTTCTTATACGAACTTACTAAACATTATTGCCTACGTTAGTTGTTTTTTTTCCTATAGATCATCAGAACGCTCGATCGGTTGGAATCTCGTCAGAGCATCATCACACTATTCATTTATTATATTGGTAGTTTTTGATTGCTTTGATTATGGTTATAAGTGGCATGTACAGGGTTGAATGTCTATTTGGTATGTTGGTTTGTTATGTTTTGATGCCTTACCAAGTTATGTCATTTTGGTTACCTTGGTTACCTTATTATGCTTCTATTTAAGGTTCTTTTGGTATGTTGATGATGGCTTACAAATGGTCAATTTGAGACATGTTTTGGCACATATTTGAACTAGGTCTTTATGCATGTATTAAGGTAATGTTAGCATGTATAGGTAAATGATATATTGATGCTATTGTGGTGCTCTAGAATGACATTTTGGTTAGGTGATTTTGGATGATTGAAATGGCATGTTTATGTATGTTTGAATGGTGTTTGAACCCTTGAATGTGTGCCTAAATGGTTTGATTGGTTAGATATGAATTAGACTTAAATTGGCATGAGTTTAGGTACATTTTTGGGTTCACATGACCTGAAACACAGGCTATCACATAGCTGTGTGTCATTTGTAAGTTTCTTCATGTTTCAAGTCAGTGAGTTACACGGCCTGGCACAGGGGCGTGTGACATGGCCATGTGACCCTACTCAGTGAGTTACACGAGTGAAGACATAGGTTGAGACACGATCGTGTCCCTTGTTTGAAAGTTACATGGCCTGAGACACAGACATGTTTCTCAACCGTGTGAGACACATGGCTCGGCCACATGGGCGTGTGACCCTGTTTTGAAATTTTTACATTATTTTCCTAGACTTTCCAATTTGTTTCAAATTGGTCCTAAATTGCTTCTAAACAATTTTTTAGGGCCTCGAGGGCTCGATTTAGGGACAGAAGGTATATGAATGAATGGTTTATAAAATGTTTAGTTATTTAAATGTTATGATCTTGTATGATTTATGATTGATCAGTAATACTTTGTAACCCTAATCCAACGATAGAGACGGGTTAGGGGTGTTACACAATCACAGCTCACAACAGGTGATTAATGCTCAAATCAATAATACCAATCAATTTCCACATTTCAATAACATTCATTAATCAATAAAGAAAATGTCCGATGAACGTTATACAGATAAGAGTACACGGTTAACCATCCAAGACACTAGATGCTCATAAAAGCTAGTACCATCTAGCACACCAAATGCTCATAAGAGCCAAACCTACCGATAACACGTCTTGGCACAAAGCGCCTAGCTCATAAGCTGACATCCGCCTCCGTAATACACCAACAAATACTGTAATATAACACGAAAGTCCACAACAAATACAAGCCCTTAGTATATTCAGTGAATAAAGGATATAAAGAGATCATTTATGCTGCTCTGATCAATCCCATACTGCGCACAAAATAACCTATTGGCATGCCAATCGTACTCTATCCTACGTTCATTGGTTCAAAGTATTCCAACACAAATCGATATATGAACAATTCACTATCTCATATTCCATATACAAGCATTAGTTCATCAACCAAACATTCATTGGCTCAGAATATCTCATTAGTGCTCAATGTTATAACGATCCATTACTTCATTACTTATATACATAACATCATTATAATGTTTAATCCAAAACAATTTAATTCATTCAATGTACATTTAAATGCATTAGAATTAAACCGAACAAACTTACAGGATTGATTTGCAGTAAGCTCAATCAATGATCGATGTTATGTCAATTCATTATTTTCATTTTCAATTACACACATCAATATAATCCAAACATTATACAAACAAGACTGATTTGCAGTAATGATCCACAATAGCTCAATTAATGATCGACGTTATGTTAATTCATTATTTTCGTTTTCAATTACGCACATCAATATAATCCAAACATTATACAATTAAGGCATATAATACATTTAGAAATGTACTATATTTAAACCGTACGAATTTACCGGACTAAATTGCAGCAACGACAAAGTACATGAGTTATTTGATAATTTTCTCTTTTCCTTAGTTTTCCACTCGTTTAGGATCTAAAATAATAATTCCATTCAGTTCACTAATTTTAACAGCAATATTAATTCATTTTATGCAATTAAGTTCTTTTTATATTTTTACAAAAGTGCTCCCAACATTTTAGTTTTATACTATTTAGTCCCTAAGCCCAAAACATGCAATTTAACCATTTTTATTCAATTTCAAGTTTAGCCGAATTTTTTGGAACCCATTACAGCCCATATTTTCTGTTATTTCACATCAAGTCATTGTATTTTTACTAA
This sequence comes from Gossypium anomalum, assembly GCA_025698475.1. NCBI lineage: Eukaryota > Viridiplantae > Streptophyta > Magnoliopsida > Malvales > Malvaceae > Gossypium > Gossypium anomalum. The sequence goes on from CM046960.1 coordinate 14,914,935, forward strand.
TTTCATATTTTAGTCTTTAAACATTAAAATTACCAAAAATTACTTTACAAAACAGTCTTATCTAGCAACCAGGCTTAATATTCTACCATAAAACTTCAAAAACATCTCAAATTCATCAATGGCACAATCCATAACATTTAAAAACTTTACAAATTAGTCCTCAAATTAGCTAAATCGAGCTAATACGAGCTCAAAAACATAAAAATTACTAAAAAGGGACAATGTTTACTTACCTATTTGATGAAACCTACCTAACCAAGCTTTTTCTCCCTTCAACAATGGCCATTCGATTATGAAGAAGAAGATGATAAGTTTTAATTTAACATTATTTTAATTTTAAACTTTTATTTTCTTAATTTACAATTTTAACCTTTTCCATATACTTATAAAATAGATAAAATATGTCCATATTTGTCCATCAATTGAAAATATGGTATAATCCATCCAAGGAAGTTTAATTGCATAATTGGTCCTTTAAATTAAATTCCAACTAAATAAACTTAATTACAATTTAATCCTAAACAAATTAGGACTAAAAGAGAAAATAGCCCAAAAGTTAGTGGATTAATCATATCCACCACCGCTTAGACTTTTGACCATGGTTTAATTACCATTTTGGTCCCTTTACTAATTTTAATCTATAATAATTAACTTTTACCTCTTTTACAATTTAATTCTTTTAGCTTAATTAAGCAATAAATCATCAAATTTACCGGGCCCAACTTCAATTCACATATAATGAGACTCTATAAATATTTAATACAAATATTTACAGCTTTAAATTACAAAAATGAGGTCCTAATACCTTGTTTTCAATAACCACTTAACTTTTGAACCAAACCACATATACTAACTTTTAATTCAATTGCTTAAAATCATCAAATCAAATTCAATATAAAAATTATTATTGACTTGTATAATTTAAATACTAATTATACGAACTTACTCGTTAAATTTGTAGTCCTGAAACTACTATTTCCGGCACTATTGAAAAACAAATTCATACATTAAAACACTATATAAAATATAAAATTTAAACAACACAACTAAAATAATTCAACAATCATTATCGTTATTTAATAAGTTTTTTTAAAAATAGTGTACGTGAAAAATATTAATTTATTAATATTTAAATAAATATAATTTATTATATTTATAAAAATATTGGTATTAATTTATATGTAAAATTTTTTAAATCATAAAAATTAAAACAATTATGTAATTTCATAAAAGTATAATACTAGAAATTGAAAGCGGAAATTAATTGTTCAAAAATGGAAAGTAAATAAGATGAATTCCTTTGAGGACTAAATGATAAAATTAGAAAAGCGAAAGTCCTTTATAAAATAAATTAAAAACACAGAGTGGTTTATGTTGCAAGTAACCCATTGCACTTTCAATATATAAAAGGCATTTTTTTTTCTTTTTCTTGTATGCAATGTATAGTTGGAAAATAAAAATAAAAAGCTTGAGTTTCCTTTTTTCTATTTTTTATTTCTTGTTACACCTGGTTGTCTTTTAGGTCAACTTTTAATTAGATGCGAGAAATGTGTCGAGTTTAGCTCGAACTTGACTCCTATTGGAGTCAAGATTTAGCTATATCAAGTTAAATTTTATATTTGTATCAATATGGTATAAGATTCTTGAAGAGAATTCTAGAAAATTATCACTAAAATCTCAACATATTCAAATGTTGAAGTTATACTAATGTCATTTCATTATGAGCGAATGAAATACAATAAATTCTATATATATTATTCAACACTCATAACTAACTCAATACATATGGATGTTCAAATACTTCTAAAAAAAATAATTTAAAAAAATAAAAAATTACATATATTAAAAAAATCAAATTATTACTAAAAAAAATCAAATAACAATATTTTAACCCATAATAAAGAAAAACGGACTTTGAAGGCCCAAACCAATAACCCTGGGTGCCATAGTCAACAATGGCAAAAATTGAAGTTAAATTAAAGAATAAACTATTAAAATAGTTACTTTTATTTATCTCAGGTTATATTTTAGTCACTCATGTTTGAAATGTTATGTCTTAATCACTTACATTATCATGTTGTAACATTTTAGTCACAAAACCGTTAATTACCATTAACGGTGTAATGGTAAGCTGACTTGGCACGTTAAATTATCATTTCAAACAAAATTTTTAAGTTAAATTCTATAATTGGTCCCTATATTTTTTTATTTTGAACAGTTTAATTTTTTTCATTTATGTTTTTTAACTTTATTTCTTTTTCTTTCTCTTCTCCTTCTCCCTTTGTTTTACTCCCTTCTTTATTTCTTTTAACGTAGTTTTTCTATGCTTTCCATTTGTTGGATTAGTTTGCCTCACTCGAAAAAAATTAAATTGTTCAAAAAAATAAAAGTATAGGGACTAGTTTTAACAAATGGCAAACATAGAAAAACAAACTACGTTAAAAGAAATGAAGAAGGGAGGAAAACAAAGGGATAAACAAAAGAGAAATGAAAATAAAGAAAAAAAAAAGAAAGTTAAAAGAATATAAAAGAAAAAAATTACATTGCTTAAAACGAAAAAAATATGGGGACCGATTGTATAAATAAACCTAAAATTTTTATTTGAAATGGTTACGTCAGCTTACCTTTATACTATCAATGAAAGTTAATGGCTCAGTGACTAACATGTTATAACGCAATAACGTAAGTGATTAAAGTGTAATATTTCAAATATAAGTGACTAAAATGTACTTGGGGTAAACAAAAGTGACCATTTTAGTAGTTTACCCTAAATTAAAAGAAAAAGAAAATTTGAAAAGGGTAAATTACCAAAATAGTCACTTTCGTTTTCCTCGGGTTACATTTTAGTCACTTATGTTTGAAATGTTATGTTTTAGTCACTTACGTTATTGTGTTGTAACATTTTAGTCACTGAGCGTTAATTGTCATTAACGGTGTAACAGTAAGCTGACGTAGCACTTTAAATCATCATTTCAAACGAAAATTTTAGATTAAATTACACAATTAGTCCCTATATTTTTTTTGTTTTGAGCAATTTAAATTTTTTCTTTTATGTTCAAAGATATAACGAAAAAATATAGGGACTAATTGTATAATTTAACCTAAAATTTTTGTTTAAAATGATGATTTAACGTGCCACATCAGCTTACCATTACACCTTAATAACGATTAACGGTTTAATGACTAAAATATAACAATATGTTAATGTAAGTGATTAAAATATAACATTTTAAATATAAGTGACTATTTTGATAGTTTAGCCAATGTACTGTAGTTTTTTCTTTTTCTTTAAAGAAGTTTTTAAAGAAGTTTTTAAAGAAGTTCAACTTACATCAAATATCTTCTTTTATTTTTATATAAACGAACAGTAAAGCAAAGAAAAAAAAAAAGGCACAGCAATGGCAGATCCAGTTAAGAAGAAAATGTTGAAAGAAGAAATCATTACTTACGCTTACCTCATTCTCTACATCGCTCTTTCCAGCGGTCAAATCTTCTTCAACAAGGTGGATTTTTTTCCTCTCTTTTGGATCCCTCGTTTTTTTTTAATCAACTTAAATATGAGTTTGAGATAGTTTAGGTTTTAGACTTAACATTGGTGAAATGTTAGGATTTTCAATCAGCTACATCTAATTTTTTTTTTTAAAATTATTCTATAGGGAATTTATCTTTTGCAGTTTTGGAATAGTTTTGATGTAAAAATTAGCGTTTTCTTGAGGTAATGCTTCGCATGTAATTTGTTAAAGACGTTGATATTGAACTTGTTAGAGAGTTTTTATAAAAGATACTTCAAAGGGAGTGTTTTAATTCTATTTAATGATTCACATGGATTCCCCAAATTGAAGTGTTAAGGCAGCTTATAATTAGTTCAGGGTCTGTCTGGGTGATTGGTTTTGATAGTGGTCAATAACTTTGTGAACTGTTAACTTCTTACGCGTACTTGTTTTTCAGTTTCGGAGTTCAGAGTCTATGTTGTTCATGTCAAATGGAATGCTTTTTGTGTAAGTTCTAATATTTCGTGTATTGTTAGTTTGACTGTATTGTTCATGAAATTTTAGTGTTGCTTGTTATTTTTCTGCCATAAAATGGTTGGATATGTAAAGAACAAGAAACTCTTTAACTTTTTCAGTATTCTTGCTTGCTTGAATTTCCATATACTACATTGGCAATATGCTAACAAGGTTTTTAGAATCTCATGTGGAAAGAATGATGTTACCCTTGTTACATTTGTCTGCCAACTTGTCCAGTCAGGTGAATGGGCTAAAATTGCTATTGATTGTGCACCTGAGAGTTCAGTATCTGTGTTGTTAATGTCATGTACAATGTTTTCTCTGTAATTGACCATGTTGTCCATTAATTTTCAGTGCCGGTTGTTATTTTTCTTCTTTAGAATGATTGTTTGATATAGTGAAGAATTAGAAACTCTTGTGACTCTGATTCATATTACTAATATTAGCTTTTTATTTTCTTCCTTTTCTGTAAAAACTGCAGTGGGTTTTGTCATCAAAGGAAATCAATTTTCCGTATCCCCTTGGGTTGACTCTGCTTCATATGGTCTTCTCTTCTGTTTTATGTTTCTTACTCACTAAAGTCTTCAAGGTAGCCTCAACCCTATATGTTTATGTAAACTGGTTCCGAGTGATAATTTTTTTAATTTCTTTTGTTTGGAAGCCTTGATCATCCTTTTTCGATTTTTTCCATGTCAGATTTTGAAAGTTGAAGAAGGAATGACGTTAGAAATGTAAGTAATAGCAGACGACCTTATACATGATGCTTGAATTTATAAGTTCTGTTTTCTGCACAGTTAGCAGCTGATTTATATGCTGGGTGATTCACTAGTGATTTTAATGGTGACTTAATATGAATAACCTTGGTGCTCTTCATTGGAAGTTGAAAGGTCACAGATGTGACCCCTGTAGGTTTTATTGATAAATGGACAAAAAGAAAAGGTTTCTCTGATGATATGCATGTATGAAACTTCATGCTGTGTCTGGTCGAGAAGCTTCTGAGTGCTTTATTGTGAACTTTTTCCAATTTGATTTTGATTGATAAAAGACCATAGTGAATGTTATGGTTCAGATTTTTTTTGGGTTAGAAATTCTTAGCTGAACAGACTTTTCAGTAGTTGCATTCAATTATCTGAACCCTCTCAAGTTGTTGCTTTTACATCAGAGATGAAGACATTTTCCTGGAACACAATGTTATAAAATTTCTTAGTTTTTGATTTAAAATTGCATTTTTGCGTATAAATGCATAATGCATAAGATTCTTGTGGCATGGGGAAAAAAGGGCAACTAGGGAACAGGAAAGAGAGTAGTGGGGAAGAACACTTTTACTAGAGAAAAGGAAAAAGACATATAGAAGGAAAAAAATCATGGAGAATGAAAGAACTTAGAGGGAATGAGAAGAAAATATTAAATAGAGAGGGAAAAAAAGAGTTAATACTGGAGAAGAATAATAGAAAGAAATGTGCTGGTTGCTTTTTCTTTTTGTACTTAGGCAAGTCGTAAAGTGGAATGATTTAAGCAGTTATAGATGACTGCCTAAAAGTAATTGATAATAAATAATAGTTTTTGCTTTTGCTGGATTATACAGTAAGTTAGATGACCTAAAATACTTGAAACCGGAAATAAGAGTTGTAATCATGGTAGTCAGTATTGTACCAGTACCATAGCAGCCAGTACATACCATTTCGGTCTTAAACTGGTACCGTGTAGTCTATGTTCAGTTCTGGTCAAAATTTTGGTGTGTTTCGCCTGTTTAGGCCTGTTTTGGTCAATACCAGCTTGTGCCGGCCTGTACTGGTTGAAGCAAAATTTTGATACTTTAAACCAACTTTTAAAATTTTTTATCTTAACCATTTTAATTTTCTATGATTACATTTAAAATTAATAGTTGTTAAATTAAGTAATTGAACCTAATTTATAAATTTGAAACTTATGGTTGTATATAAATATATTTATATGAATGTAATTGAAATATATTTGCATGTTTATATAATTTATTAAGAAATTAAAAATTTGACTATAAATATATATGTGAAAAATATTTAAATGTGTATATAATTTATCAAGAAACTAAAAATTAGATTATAAATATATATGAGAAATATTTAAAAACATTGATAAACTCGAAACGGTACACCCGAAATATGCCAATACCGATATGTACCTGTACCAAGACAAAAATGGTACACCAATAGTTACAGTACTGACTACCTTGGTTGTTATTGTTTTAAGTTATCTTGATAAACTCCTACCCTTTATGTTCATCCTCTCTTGCCAGATTCTTAACAAGTTGATTATGGTCTTACTAGCCCTTTCCTTTTAGAGTAGTGAAGATATCAATATTATGCTCCTCAAATTTGAACTTGGAAAGGGATAGTTCTTTTTTGTTGGTGATTAGATGCCCTTCGACCTGCCATACCTTCCTCCTTCCTGAAATTTGTTCTCATTCTCCCACTCTCTACAATAACTGCATGGTGTAGTTGGTCTTATTTCCTCCATACTGGTTAAAGGTGACTCTTTAACTGCCTTGCTTAATGGTACTCTTACTAGAAAAGAAAGTTGCTTTTAACCTAGTTTGGTTGCCCCTTATTGTTCCGGTATCATGTACTCTAGAAAATAGACAAATGTTTCCAGTAAGTTTTAAAATTTACAGAGAGAGGAGATAGAATAAATGGTTTAGTTAATTGATTTTATCGTTTCTGATGCATCTTGTTTCCTGCTCTGGTACTTGCCCCAATCTAAATATTTAGAACTCATGCTATTCACCTTATGCCAGTATCTCTATTTTTCTGTAAAAGATTAGTAATGAAAGACACTTGGTACAGTTGATGTTCCGGTTGGTGCTGGTAATTGGGGCACCAAAATTTTAGTAGGGTATTCTAGTAAAGAATAAATTAGAAACTTAAGGTTCAAATACAAGCCAAGAGTCCAATTCAATTAGGACTAATTTAGAGCAACTCTTATCTGAAAGTTAGCAAGATGGAAGCAGAGTTGTGAAGTACAAAAAGTTAAAAATTGTGTGATGATAATTGAAGTCCCCTTGCAATGCATCTGATGTATCTCTTTGGTCATAACATATCTTTATAAGCTGTCTGATATAAATCCATTATCATACATCTTGTCTTCAATTGAGATAATGTGAAGAATAGTATTTCGTTCCTGTTGCTACTTCATCATTCTGTGTATATTCTTCTTTTATATAATGTACCCTTAAATTTGATGAAGTTAAACATGCTCAGATACACGACGTCTGTGATCCCAATTGGTGCCATGTTTGCAATGACTCTTTGGCTGGGAAACACTGCCTACTTGTATATATCAGTGGCATTTGCACAAATGCTGAAGGCAATTAGTAAGTTATCAAAATTTTGAGCAAATTACACTTAAAACCCATGTACTTTTTGTTGAATTCGTTTTCATCACATGTGCCATAAAAATTTGTACTTAACACTGTCTGTTGTAGCATTTTGACTAATGGGATTATACTGTTAAAAGATGGCATGCATTTTGACGTTTTCATCTGAATACACTTTTCAAACAAAAGAGCAACCCTTGCTTCAGTTTTGTTGGCCTTTTCCTTGATTTCTGAAGTGAAGCAAAATCATAAAGGACATATCGATAAGGTGTTCTGTTTTGATAATACTACTAAGGTTACTTTTGCTATTCTATTCGAGTTGGGAATGGTGTGAAGGTGTGTCTACGAAAAATATCTTTTTCATTTTTTTTATATTTGTTTTGTGGAAAATAGTTTGGTCAATGGATACTGGTCAACAGAAAAATAGAAAATGACTTCCCATTGAAGTCATTTTTTGGAAAGCAGTTATTTATGAGTAACTTGATTTTTATATAAAAATTAACTCGAATAAAGTCAAATATTATTATATTAAGAATAAAAAATTAAATTAAATTAAAATTTTAAAAATAATTAAAGAACATTAATAAAAAATATTATAATTTTCAAAATTATTAAATATACATACTTATATTTAATCATATAGTAAATTATTAATATAATTTATTATTTTAATAAAATTATTTAATATTACAATTTTATTTTAATAATAGATTTTAACATTAATAATAATTTTAAATTTTAAGTAATATTCTTAATATTTTATTGAAAAAATTATATTAATATTTCAATAATAAATATATATTACAATTTATAAATATTTAGTAATAAATGTTTTATAGTATAAAATATGAATATTTTAATAATATAAATGTGTATTTGTTTAAATTTTGCTTAATTTCATTATCTCTTCCGGTCTAATGTGCCACTATCTGCTCTCATATATATATAATATGTAACTTCAAATTAAGTTTTAATTAGATATTGATTATTATTAAGTTTATATAATACATTATTTTATTATAAAATAAATTTCAATTGTCAAAGAAAAATGCTATTATAATATTTTGCAACAAATACAATTTATGCTATGTTTGTTTACCAAAAACAAGTTTCAAAAAATATTTTGGGAAAATTTGCCAAACAATGGAAAATATTTTATGCAGAGTCATCCAAACACCCAAAAATGTCTACTTTTTAAAAAAATCAATCCAAGCTTTTTTAAGTTTTAGTGAAACAAACACAGCTTGAGTTGGACTTGTTGATAAATCAAACAGTGAGAACTGCACTAGGTTCAGGGAAACCTTTATAGCATGTTTAATGGATGTTAATTCTGGGGTAATCACAAGGAATCAACTGTAATTGTCTCTTTAATGAGTTTCAGGTGGGTAAGTAATGCCTGTATAAACATAGTTGGCTTCCAATGTTGTAAAATATTTTTTGATTTTGTGAAAGATGTTAGGCTGGTTATTAAAATCTTCGGTATGCAAATACCATGAATTAGGGTTAAGAATATATTAATAAGTACATTACGTATGTTACTATTATTTAGATGGTAGATATGACAGATTGTGATATCGGTTCTTTTCTGAATGAGTTTTCAGTGCCAGTAGCTGTTTTCATCCTTGGAGTAGCAGCAGGACTGGAGGTAATGAGCTGCAGGATGCTTTTAATAATGTCAGTGATAAGCTTTGGTGTTCTGGTGGCTTCTTATGGAGAAATAAATATTAGCTGGATTGGAGTTGTTTACCAAATGGGTGGTGTTGTCGGAGAATCTTTAAGACTTATATTCATGGAGATTCTGGTTAAGCGAAAGGGTCTCAAGTTAAACCCTATATCCATCATGTATTATGTTAGTCCTTGCAGGTATGTATTACATCAGTTTTCTAATTTACCTTGTATTCTCCTGAAATATTCCCTTTCTTCTCTGTATAAATTTGATATCAGTTAGAATTAAAGGTTTGTGTTTCATTTGCAGTGCTCTTTGTCTGTTTATTCCTTGGATCTTTCTGGAGAAACCGAAAATGGATGCCCATGGGATGTGGAACCTTCACCCTGTTGTGCTAACGCTGAACTCTCTCTGCACCTTTGCACTCAACTTGTCAGTTTTCCTAGTGATCTCACACACTAGTGCTCTAACCATTCGCGTTGCTGGAGTCGTCAAGGATTGGGTGGTTGTTTTAGTATCGGCCCTTCTCTTTGCAGATACAAAGTTGACAGTCATAAATTTATTTGGCTATGGCATAGGTAAGTATCTTAAAGTAAATTCTCTTTTATATCTTCATCTCTTGTACGAGCATTTATCTATTACATCATTTCGAGGACATAACCATGGGCGGACAATCCATTCTCATTGTGGATGACAAGGATGTAGCTCAGTCATTCCCTTAAAAGTACCATAGCAGCAGATAAATGAATTATAGAAATCCGAATTGGTTGATAGGAGCAATGGCTCCTTCAGGCATGGTGGAGGATATCCATGGTTTTGCGGATTGGCCATGAATATTTATGCATTAGATATGCTAAACACTGCATCGCTTATCTTGCTCTTCAGCATATGCCTTGGTATTGCTGGACTTTGTTAAGGAGTATTTATGCCTCGCTTATAGCAAAGTTCTGCATCATGGTTTAACCTGTTAGTAGGTGTACTGTTAAGGAGTATTCTATTAGTGTTTTAGTGTCATGGTTTATACATGCATATATGCATACATATATACACACATATTGGGGGAGGGCATTTTGGTGTCAGTTCTTTCTTCAAATTTTTTATCTGTTGGAATGAAACCCTAAACCTAACCCTAGACCCTCAAGTAATCTAAGTGGCCTTGTATTGGTTGCAACAAGGATGCACATAAGTCACTACTGAACTAACTAATTCGAGATTAAGGCTTACCTTGAGTTCTATACGTTTGAGATTCAGGTTGGCTATTAGAATTCTTACTAGATGATACTCTTCTCATTCTCCCCTCCCCCCCAGCTTGCGCGCACGCACACACACACACTATATATATATATATATATATATCTGTTGGTTTTAACTCACTAGGTTCTCCATATACTTTCTTTTAAGGCTAATTTATAATCTTAGAGTTTACCTTGCTTAGGATAAAAATCATTAATAATTAGATGTAAGATATTTCTCACATACCTAATCACTTATTTGCCTAAACTAATGTTTATGCATGGTTGTTTCAAGGAAATAACATGATACATTCATTTGAATATGAAAATTGCATGAAGTTTAGATGCAGTCCTAGGCTTCATTATCTTTGCATCTAGTGCTAGTTCTCATGCTTCGATATTGTTATAAATTTCGAGTAGTGTCTAGCTTTTGTTTCGGCATTTTTGGAGAAGCCATCTACTTCGGACATAAATTGTTTTGGTCTTTCTTGTTTCTTCAGTGAACTTTATCTTTTCTTTTTTTACTCTCTTTTGTGTAGCCATTGCTGGTGTGGCGGCATACAATAATCACAAGTTGAAGAGGGAAGCAATTCGCAATATCTCTGATGACTCCCAAGCTGCCCTGACAATACCGATGGCTACATCATCGAATCTGAACAGATAGTTACGTACAACTCCTAATCTGTAAAGATGATGTTGGAAGTATAAATAATTGCACAAATCAGAGCTACTTGGAACCGCCAGTTAATCTCGTTGCTCCTATTTATTTCGGCATGTCCATCACACACTGCAGGAAAAAAAAAACCGTCTTAACTTGTTTTTCCATTGATTCTGCACAGATTATTCGGGGGGTACATTGTTGTGCCACTATCGAGCTGCTGCGCTGGTTGTTATATTTGGAGAAAGTGACCGTCTTAGATAAGGTGAAGTAGAAAATCTGCAAAGAAATACTTGGACTGTTTTAAACTGTAGTGTTATGAGTTTTTGGTTTTGTTATGTCTTAACTGTACATTGCTGGGTGGGATTAGAGGTGTCCATTCTCAGGTTGGCTTTGTTTGCCCAAACTTGATTAGATTTTAAAGCTCTTTTTATTGTTTTAAATATATGAAAAGGTCATTTTAATATCATTATTTCTTATTATTTTATTTAAATAGTGATCCGGAAAGTTACCAAATCTTCCATTAGCATACTCGATTAAAATATAATCTACATAGAGATCATCATAATCATATATTTTAGATGAAAAAAATTATCCAATTGCAATTTAATTACATGTTTTCCCATTTTTAATGCATTGATACGTGAATTTCATTTAAAAAAAAAAAAGAGTAAAATAAAGGAGGCAAATAAATCTTTCTAATTATGTTGAATTAAAATAAACTTGTATTTGTAGAATTAGATTATATAATAGTTGTTTTGTTTATAATTTTATAATAAAATTGTGAAGGCTGATTACAGAAACCTACAAACTACAACTTTGTTTTCCTTCATAAATAAAATTTTGTTCCTTAATCAAATATAGGTGTAAGCCCTACAGATTAAAAGCCCAAGAGAAACAGAATAATGGACCCTTACCCAAAATCACAGGTCAAGACTTCACAAGGGGAAACTGAAAAAGGAGAAATAAAAATAAAAAGGAAATTGAAGCAACGAACCCTCGCGAGAAATTTCTTCTTCTTTGAGAGGTCTTAAACGGGGAAAGGGGAAATTTTGATTTTGAGAGCAAATTTTCCCGGAAAAATTGAAGGAGATGCGATTCTGGCGGTGTGGATGGCCGTCCGATGAGAGATCGGCGAAGGAGGATCATCACTGTTGATGGGATTTGTCGAGTTACAAATGACTTGGCAGCCGAGTCTACTCAGTGAAAAACGAAAGAAAGGCCCTCCTTTAGGCTTAAGAAACCTCGGCAACTCGTGTTACCTCAACAGCGTTCTTCAGTGTCTCACCTACACTCCACCGCTCGCCAATTTCTGCCTCCGCTCCCAACACTCCTCCTCCTGCGACGCCTCCGCCTCCAAAAAGCCCCGCGACTGCCCTTTCTGTATCCTTGAAGCCTGGATTACACGCTCCTTAACCCTCGATCTCACCCTTGACGCGCCTTCCAAGATCCAAAGCTGTATCAAAATATTCGCCGAGCACTTCCGCTTCGGCCGACAAGAGGATGCCCACGAGTTCTTGAGGTACGTCATCGATGCTTGCCATAATACCTGTCTTCGTTTGAAGAAATTGCGGCGGCAGGGAAGTGAAGGAGGAGGAGAAGCAGTGAATGGCAATACCGTAGTTAAGGAGATCTTTGGGGGTGCTTTGCAAAGTCAGGTTAAGTGCTTGGGGTGTGGTGCGGAGTCAAATAAAGTTGATGAGATTATGGATATTAGTCTTGATATTTTGAACAGTGGTTCACTTAAAGAAGCTATGCATAAGTTTTTTCAGCCTGAGGTTTTGGATGGAAATAATAAGTACAAGTGTGACAAGTAAGTTCATATCTTTTAATGTCGTTTGTTGGTTGCTTTTGTTTCAGCTTTTACTTTGGTGATTGTAAACAAAGAAAAACTTAAACATGAGTAATATAGTGTTACCCCAATTCATCCTATGGGGTTGTTTTACCATGAATTGCGAATTGGATTAGACGATCTGAATCTCCATTCGTATGTGATAAAAAATGTGAACTTTGGCGTTCCCAATCTATAAAAGAACCTAACTGTGGTTTTAACTTTCAAGATCAAAGAACAGTCAACAAGAGAAGAACCACGTGACAGTACCTGTGGTTTTAACTTTCAATACTATATTTTTGGGGGATTTTGTATATAGAAAAATCTTTTGAGCTTTTTTTGTCATATAAAAAGTTTACTGTTGTTAGTTTTAATTATTATTATTATTATTTCTGATCTTTAAAATTTTATATAGTTTATACTTTTTTAAAGGTTATCTGATTTGTTTGATATATGGAAATTAATTGTACATATTAGTAGTTTATATTATTTTAATTAAGGTGAACTATATATATGATCCAAAAACGTTTTACGTTCCAATTAATCATATTTTGTACTTATTAAGTGAACCGAAGAAAGACTACCCATATTGAATTACTTTCCATGTAAGTAACGATTCGTGTTCCTGTTCCTGTACCTCATACCGGACTGATCCGTGTTCTAGGTAACAGTGTGTTAGAATTGGTCTTTTACATTTGATGTTTTGCTCATTTGTATCTATTATGATTTTGTATGTTTTATCCTTTTTTTTAAACTTTATATCGACTCTTTAGGAAGAAAAAACAAATAGCAAAATGCAAGAGAAAAAAAACTGAATTGAGCCTAATAAAGCGCTTTGGCTTTTGTTTTGTTAATTTATTTTGTTTTTGAATGAGAAACTTATGGTTGTTTAGTTGTAAGAAATTGGTGGCAGCAAGGAAGCAGCTGTCCATACGTCAAGCACCAAATATCCTTGTTATTCAACTGAAGGTAGGTTATGGAATTTCTTTAGAGTTTTGTCTTTACTTTTATCGGTTTTGGAGTAAACAAATGACTGTTAGATTGTGTTGGCAGAGATTTGAGGGAATACTTGGTGCGAAGATTGATAGGCTCATTACGTTTGAAGAAGTTTTGGTTCTTTCAAGCTTCATGTCCAAAGCAAGCCAGGTTTGTTAAGTTTGTTAACTTAGCATATAAGTTTGTGTGATTGGTACGAGTTACAGTTACAGTTACAGTTACGGCATTCTATGAATTCTAGATTCTAAGTTTAATTTAGGAGTTACAAGTTAAATAATAATATTCTCAATTAGATGATATAAATGAATTCAGTAAGGTGATATAAATGAATTCCTAGGAAATATGTACATCAATGGACAAATTTCTAGCTTGCTGCTGTGAGAGTTCTGTAGATGTGATATTAGCATTAATTTTTGGGTAATCTACAAAAATAGTCACTTTTGTTTGCCTCAGGTTACATTTTAGTCACTTATGTTTAAAATGTTACGTTTTAGTCAATTATGTTATTATTTTGTTACGAAGTGATCACTCTACCGTTAAGTTCCGTTATCTCTCTAACGGTAATCCTAGGTGGCAGTCCAACTAGATTTTAGGTGCCAACTTAGATTTTTAAATGGGATGAAAATAGATTTTTAATTAAAAAATTTTAATTAATTAAAATTTTCAAACCTAAACCTTAACTAAAAAAAACTGTTTATCTCCTCTTTTTAATTTTTTTTCTGTCTCTTATTTTTTTCAATGGGGTTTTTTTTTTCATTTGACTGGAAAAACTATTATTGAGATCAAAATAGTTGAAATCAGCAATAAGAAAGAATAATTTGGAATACCCACAAAGAGATTGTGAACATACGAGTTGATTCAGAACAGAAAAAAATTGATTGAGAAAGCAATTATTCAAGAATTGTGAAAGAACTAGAAAATATAATAATTAGGAATAAGAACAGTGAAAGTAATAGCTCTTTTCTGAAAATTTTAAAATTAGCTTGAATGAAACATGTTCATGAAAACATGTTTCTGGTTGCACTTTATGGGATGTCTATTGACGCAAAATAAAATAGATGTTTACAAACAATTTCAAAAAGTAGAAGAAAATATCAAGAATTTTAATTTAGGGTTTTCATTAAACAGTAAAAAATCTAATCTTTTGTTTTTCAGTATTGAATAAAAGAGATAAAAGGAATGCAAAGAAGACATACCTGAACCCTCCATTGAATCCATCTTTATGAAGCAGTAAATTTGATTTCAACTATTTTGATCTTAATAATAGTTTTTCCAGTCAAATGAGAAAAAAAAACCCATTGAAAAAAAAGAAGAGATGGAAGAAAAATTAAAAAGAGGAGATGAACAGTTTTTTTAGTTAAGGTTTAGGTTTAAAAATTATAATTAATTAAATTTTTTAATTAAAAATCTATTTTCATCCCATTTAAAAACCCAAGTTGGCACTTGAAATCTCGTTGGACTGCCACGTAGGATTACCGTTAGAGAGATAACAGAACTTAACGGTAGAGTGATCACTTCGTAACAAAATAATAACATAAGTGACTAAAACGTAACATTTCAAACATAATTAACTAAAATGTAACCTGAGGCAAACAAAAGTGACTATTTTTGTAGATTATCCTTAATTTTTTGAGCTTTTCTTTTGCTTGTGTAGACTAGCTATAAGCTTTGTATTTGTTTTACTAAATGATATGGGAAAATTGTAGTATCTTAATGTGTTTACTAGCAAAGCTTATATTTTGGCACTTTTAGGATTATAATGTGCTTGAGTATCTGAATTGCCTGTTATAGATAACTGGGTATGTTTTTGGGTTAGTACTTCTTTTTGGTCTATTAAATAAATAATACATATGCTTCAGTCATGTCATTGGTTGGTTAGCAATGTTGAGCTAGTCTGGCACCATTACATTAGAGGAAGGAGAGTGAATGCTAGTGAATGACAAGGGTTTGAAGTGATTTCTGCATGGCCCTGCCAATAGAATATAGTACAGTCTAAAGTATTTTCTTGGTTATCCTGTACAAAGTAATCTCTTCTACTGGTTATATGCCATATATTCTATATAATATTTTTATTTTGTTTTTTGTAATTCTGTTGGTATTTTTCTATTCAGGATCCACAGCCAGTGTATAACCTATTTGGTACTATTGTGCACTCAGGGTACTCACCAGAATCTGGGCATTACTATGCATATATTAAGGTGCTTATGTTCCCCTGTTTCTTCCAATTTTTTTTATACGTGTGCTTCAACACAGCAATGTTGATTAGTTGCTGACATTAGTTCGGTATTTTAAAGGATGCAATGGGCAGGTGGTATTGCTGCAATGACTCCTTTGTCTCACTTTCAAACCTGCAGGAGGTCTTGTCTGAGAAGGTTTATATTCTTTTCTTCTCTCGTACTAACCAGAGGCCAGGGTCTTTCGGTACCACAGTTTCTTCCAATGGAGCTAAACCACGTGATTCTAATGGAAGTGAGGCTCCCAAAATATTGAAAGCGGTTCAACTGAAACCAGTCCAAACAAAACTTTGTGTTGAACAATCTTCACAGAAGGATAAGGTTGGAAAACCATCTTCTAACTCACGTGTGAAATTCAGTATTTCTGAAAAGTCTGGTCTCAGAAAGCTTCCTGTTACGAGTAACGGAAAAGTTGGCTTACATAAGACTCAGAACATTGCTCTGAATGGAGTTTCAATGGATTCAATTCAAACGAAGAAGAATGAGAGAGACACTTCATCATTGATGAACAGGAATGGTACAGACAAAACTAGAAAAGTCGATGCTGTTGTTAGTGGAAATGGCCCACAAGTTGCGTTGTCAAATGGAAATAAATTAGATTCTTTTGTAGTTAATGGTACCAGGAGCATGGCAGTCGGAGAGCAGATTGATACTACTCTTAATGATGCCTGTGATAACTCAGGGCAAAAGAAAAATTCAGAATGTTCTTTTGCTATTTCAGGGCCAAAGAGGAAAATAGAAGATTCCTATGATATTTCAGGGGCAAAGCGAAAACCAGAAGATTCTTGTGATGTCTCAGGGGCAAAGAGAAAATATGGAGATTCCTCTAATTCCTCAGGACCAAAGAGAAAATCTGAAGATTCCTGTAATTTATCAGGGCCAAAGAGAAAACCAGAGGACTCTTCTGATAACTCAGTTCCCACAACAAAATTAAAAGACTCTTTTAACTCAGGGGGCAATGGAAAATTTAGAGACTCCTGTGATGTCTCAGGGCTAAAGAAAACAGAAAACTCTGGTGATTTCTCCATGCCAGTGGGAAAATCCTGTATATTGCTTTCCCAGGATGATCAATCTCGTGCAGAAGTTGAAAATATGAAGGAAATGTAAGTTACATTTTGTCTCAACTGCTTTAGGGATGCCCTCTATGTTATAATAAATTCTGATTTCTCTAGATACTACACATTAGTTGTTTGTGACTTAAGAGGTTCTCTTTCTTTTAATATCATTGTTTTTCTTGTGAATTTTCATGCCTGAAATTTCTTAGAATTGTGAGTCCAATTATTTTGAACTAGGGTGTTCTGCTTTACCACATTTGGCAATAGTTATCCAGGTTTAGAAAATTGGTCCTGTCCTTGGCTCAATACATTCTAGTTGTGTAGGAATTTTTTACTGTTCACCTATACGTGGGTTGTGTTTAACTTGTCACAAGTTGCTTTTTTAGTCATTTTAATTAAATTTATTTTTTTCATATGTTTCAATCTGGTGCAAAATTTATCAGGCTGAAAAACAAAGCTTCTTCAGTTTTGCGATCATCTGGCTGGTATGTTGATGTTTACAATTTCATGTATTCGAGGAAGCAGTCATATGCACTAGAGACTGGAAGCACTCTGAGTGACAATGATTTGGAGTAAGCCTTTCTTATAGCATTAAGTAGCGTGTCTATATGTCTGCAATTTAATTCTATGTACACTTCAAGTATGCATGATTTTCTTTAGGAATTTATGCGCTTTGATATAGCTAGTTTTTGATGCATTTGAGTTGCTATAGATTTCCATCAATTTTGTCTAAATTTTTTTTAGGTTTCACAAACATTTGCAGGATGATCATACCTACAAAGACTTTTTTCTTTTTAAACAACCTAGGGCCAATTTGGCTTTAAATTGGGTTGTAAATTCCCTTTTTGGAATACAAATATAATGCTTGATTTGATTGGATTCTGCAGAAACAAACTTTTGACTCAAGAAATTGATTTCTACCTGTCTTACAAGCTACAGTATTTCTTTTTTTCATCACAACGCCTACCTGGACCTTTTTCAAATTAACAATTACACATTGACTATATTTAGGTCTGTACCAAGTTTATTTATTACACATTGATTACTTTTTATTAACTACTAGCCAGGAGAGGGGGTAAGGAACCCAATCAGATTGCTGATGACGTGCGTTACTCTTTTTTTTTTTTTTTTTCCTTTTCGTGAGAGGTACTATTTTGCTAGATCTGATAGTATGGGTTTGTACATTTATATCCTGTTCTCTTAAATTAGGGTTTCCATTTGTATGTCCCTTTTATTTGCCTTTTCCTTTAGGTGCTGTCCTCTCTCTTTTTTTCTTTTTGTAGTACTCATCCAATACATGCGATCCATGAAAATATATAAACCCCAAGAATCCTCCAAATACATGAAAATACACATCTGGCTGTAGTCTTGTTAGACATATACCTGTATCTGACACTCACACCTGAGTTGAGTAACGTAGCTTCGAAGTGCATCTTCATCTATTTTCCTATTAAATATCCTCCATATTCAACACCCATGTCCAATGCATATCCCAACATGGATGGAAAAGACTCTCTAAGATCCTTCCAAATACAAAAAAATGAACACATACTTGTATCCAGCAAATACATAAGTCTGAGTAACATAGCGCTATTGCCATTATTTTGTTTCATAAATAGGACATCGGTTCATCATACCTAAACCACTTTTATGCAGGAAGAAGCTGATTGCAGATGCGAAGCCAACCTTTATTCCACAAATTCCCGAGTCACTGAAAGAGGAATTAATTAAACGTCTCCAGTCTTTCAGCCAAACGAAACAAGAATCTCCGAATCCTTGATCGGCATCGCTGGTATTGAAACAATTAACTTCTCAATTAGCCGTTCCGAATTTTGGTAATTATGGAGACAAACTTCTTGCCTAACGACTTCAGTTCTTGCTGATGCTTTTCACAGTCCTGTTGCGCGAAAACCTGGTGTATAATCTGTACTAGTAATCAGTATTGTAGCGAAAGACCATTACCAGGCGAATGTCAGTCCTCTCTAGCAACTTCCAGCAATATTACTGGAAATTTGCCTGTCGTGTTTCTCGATGCCCTATGAATGATTTTGCAATGAAAGCGCGGAGTTCAGATATTGTTGAGAGATTCGATCTTTGAGGGTTCGAAGTAAAGGTTTTTTTTTTTTTTTTTTTTTTAAAATTTTCCGGCAAAGAAGTAAGGATCTTAATTCATTTTGTAAGATATGCATTTTTGGATGAAGTGATTTAGCATAAAAATCCTCATTTTTTGTTTCTTATTATGGATGCATAACAGAGTTGTTTCGCCCATAAAAAACCCGGTGTAATGAGTTAAAATCCTCTGATTATTGATGTTTCCTTCTTTCACCTGACCTGCTGTTTTACCTGTTCAAGCCGGATGCATGGTTTTGAATTTTATTTTATTAATAAAAATGATATTTTCTGAATTCAATTATTTATTATTAATTTTAAATATTAAAAAATTACAATAATTAATCAAATTAGATTGATATATATTATTTCAAGAATTAGATCGAATACAGTGAATTAAATTAATTCAAATGATTTTAAATAGTAATAAACACAATAAATATTTAACAAAGTGTATTTAGGGTCAGAAACAAAAATAGAATGCTATAAATCCTATCACATCTTTTTTTTTTTTATCAAATCTATACTTCCTCGATTTATATTATGTTTAGCTTAATGTTGTAAAACATTAATAATTTTGATTGCTTAAAAAAAAAGTTAATTGCACCAAACAATTCAAAACTATGACATCATTTTAAATTGGTTTTAAATCTTAAAACATTCTAATTATATTCTTAAATTATCAATGTAAGATTATTCATTTACTAAAATTATTTTTACAATTGAATGTCATATTATATATTTTGGTACCCTAAGTGTAGTATTTTCGTACACTTGTAATTTTTTCAAACATATTGGTTAATATAATTATTAGTGAATTATATTAATATTTTATATATCTTCCTCGTATTTTGCATGCAAAGCAAAATAGAAGCAAATGTTGCTCACAAATTGTCTAACGTTTAAACTAATACTAAGCGATATTACGTGGTTGAGTCGTAATACAAAAATACAACTTGCATTTGTAGATGAACCTAAACATGTCTTTAGTCTAATCGAAAATGAGCAAACCAATTGAAAGACTAATATACTGTCTGTCAAGATGACTCCTAGAAGATAGAGACACAGATGTGACTGACTGGACGGACAGTATATTGGACTGGACCTAAGAAGAATAGATCCTAATTTCGTTTATGGATTTATTCACTTGTGATGTTCATAGTGTGACATAACTAAATCCTGAGCGGATGGCGAACTATGTATGCGTGACTCGTACACTTTGATGTAAGTAAAAACCTGAGTTCGAATAGATAAGGAACCGAAAGCTGGTGCGTTGGGTTGACAACTTTTGCAGTATGTACCGTCATTCACAACAGTGGAATTCATAGCCCGATACATGGGTAAATGATATCCTCTCATTAGCATTACATGGTTGATGAAAAGTAAATATGGCCATGGGTCCTTCGTCTTTGTGATGAATGACTTGGTTACATGAAGGAAGATGTAATGTTTACCATGAGATAAAATAAGACCATATTAGGAGAGCGGATATTATCTCAAAGAGATTAAGGATATCCTAAGAGGGTAACACACTTATGACAAGGTCATTGGATAAGCATTGAGTAGATGCTTTTGTAATGGTATGCTGTTAGGGAGAGCTCAGTCATGATATTATAGTGGAATGACTTCGTGACTAAATGATTTTATAATTAATAGGCGAAAACCAAAACTTAATTATAAATCATTTCAGCCCTAATTGAATATGTTCAATCGGTCCCTCTGTTAGCTCGTTGAAACCAGAAATGAATTCCATGTTTGAATAAAAATGAATAGAAATAGAGAAATGGAAAACATTTAAAATGATTATGATTTTATTCGAAATGGAGAAATGAAATCATTTGAAAATAAATGTGGTTTTCTCAAAATGGAAATGGAAATGAAATGAAAATGAAAATTAACATGAAAATGAGAAATAATTCAGTTACAAATGTAGATGAATTAGTTAAAAATGATCGGGATAATGAGTTTATATTTTTGAGCTATTTTAAATCCCAAAAATAAAAATAAACCATTTGATCATCCAACACCATTTTAGTTAAGTGAACCGTAACACCATTGAAATGGAAGAGGAAAGCTTTAGTCAAGGCATATATTCATGCATGGTATGTTTTTGAGTTTCATTTTTAGTAATTTTTATGTTTTTAAGTTCGTATTAGCTTAATCTAGCTAGCCTAAAGGCCAATTTATAAAACTGTTCAATGTTTGGGGACTTTCCATGAATGAGTTACTTGTTTTTGTTAATTTGGTTGATATAATATTAAGTTTGATTGAGGGATAAACTTATTTTGTTAAGATATTTTTAGTGATTTTGAGTATTAGGGATTAATTTATTAAAAGACTATAATTCATAGGTAATATTGTGAAATTTTGATAAATATAGGTTGTTAGGGAACCCTATGAAAATTGACTAGCATGAAATTTTATTAATTGTGGCTAAATTGTAAGTTTCGACTTTAGGAACTAATTTGCATAAAAGTTAAAATGTTAGGGGTAAATTCATAATTTTATATTAAAATGGGTTATAAGTTAGAATCTATGAAGTTAAGCTATTTGAATTATTTAATTGAGTTAATTACTATTTAGATCAAGAAACGAATCAACCAGACTTAAATTGAGGAAAAGCTAAAGTGTCGAATTAGTCGTTGGCTTTGTTTTACAAATCGTTTTTGTCGACGTAAGTTTGTATATCATTTTAAAGTATTACATTTAAATTTATAATATAAATTGATATCTTTACATACGTATCAATGAATTGGTATGTGAAATAGTTTTGATTGAGAAAAGGAAAAGACCGTGATTGAAATACATCATGGTATTATACTCGATAAGGAAAAAGACCATGGTTGAAAGATACCATGGCATTACATTCGGTATTACCGAATCGATGAAAAGGTTGAAAAAGATGTTATCCAAAAAGGATATAAAATAAAAAGATTGAAAAGGATGCTATCCAAAAAGGATAACAAATGAAAAGGATGCTATCCAAAAAGGATAACAAATGAAAAGGATGTTGTAACACCCTGATTTATTTCCAAAAAGGATAGCAAATGAAAAGGATGTTGTAACACCCTAATTTATTTAACTTTGTTTTTACGAAATTCTGTTATAAATGAGTATCTGCTTTAGTGGTTAAGTGATGTAGGTGTGTGTTTGAGGTCTAGGGTTTAAGTTTCACATTTGGAAATTCTGCTATTTTTATTCCTAGCCTTATCCCTAATGGTTGGGCTTATATTATATTTTCGATCAACTTATATCAGAACGGATCTGCTGGTTTAAGGGGTAAGGTGTTAGCTTGCCTTAGGATCTTGTGTTTGAACCCTCGTGTGAGCTAAGAATGTTAATTTTTTTCTTCTGTGAGTGTGTGCTGGTGATGTAGTAAAAGTTGGGTGGAATTAAAACTCTGTGGTAGTGGATGAGTGATAGTGGGTCAGTTTTGGTGGGATTTGTTAGTTAATGGGATAGTTGGAGTTGGGATATTATTGATTTAATTATTTTAATTTTAATTTTATTATTTTTCCCAGAAAAAATCCCAATTCTTTTGTTTCACTTTTCGTTCCTGCTCTTTTTCCCTTTTCTTTGTTTTTCTTTTGGTGCCTTATCGTTCCTGCAATCGTTGTGGTTTTTGCTTTGTTTTGCTCTCAAACGTTTTCTTCTCCCTTGGTGTTCTGTCTATCCGAGTAACCGTTGGTAAGAGTTCTTTAGATTTTTGTAATATGAATTTGTTCTTTGGGTGTGATTCAGGTGAACTCTCGTATAGGTGTTAATCAAGGGGGCCAGAACTCATTTTTCTGTCGTATAGTGTGTTTGGATTGTCGTATTTGTCTCGGTAAGTGATTGAGCTTTTGGTTGGTTAATACTTTCGAGTATATCAATTGGGGTTTTGGTAATTCGATGTTCTGATACTTAGAATTAATCGTTTGAATGATGTTTCTAGGTTTCGGAGGTCTCGTGGGGGTATTTATGTCGAAAATGAATCAGGTGTGTAACGAAAACGCGAGAAAATGACAATTAGTGAAACTTGAAAATTAAGCCTGTCAACGCCACACGACCATGTGCCTGGTCTTGTGGTAGGCCCTGTGCTACACACGAGCGTGTGGGCCATATGGGGAAGGCCATTTTGGGTGTGTGGGCCCACATGGGCATGTGGGCCTAAATTTCATAATTTTTTCCTAGGGTTGTACACGTCGTTCCGATCGACTGTGGGCCTTCCTTAGGGTTGGTATGTGTGGTATAAGCCTTAAAGTATGAAATTTGCTACTCTGTTAGATTAAAATTGACATAAATAACATTTATATGAGTATTATGAAATATTAAATATGCATGATCTGTTCTATTATGTATAAGCATGTGAAATATCTGTCATCTGAGCATGCGTGAAATATTAATTCTGATATCTGTTATTACTATCTGTAATTGGTTATGGGGCGGGATATGTTTTATGTGGAGGAAGTATTCTGTATGAGGTGATATCTCGCCAATATAGTGATAGCACTGCTGAGATTATTCTGAAAAGTGTTGTATGGATACTATGTGGTGTGTAGGACTTGGTGGATGTTTTATACCACACGTGGTGTGTTAGGATGGTAGGAGCTGGTGTTTAGAGGATGAGGGTAGGACTATGCATATCTGTATTTGTATGATTCTGTTATAAATATGATTCTGTAAAAGATTTATGTCTGTATCTGTTTTGTCATGCGATTGAATCTGAATTTGTGTTTTTGTTGAGTTACACACTGAGTTTTAAAACTCACCATCTGTTTGTCTGTTACTTTCAGGTGGTCCTCAGACTTAGGCAGGTCGGTGCGACGGGAGCTCGGATATGCCACAATTGCGTAAAATATTATTTACATAATTTGCTTAATTAAGATTTTGGATATGAGAGTTATGTAATTTTAGGACTTTTTGGACATTTGGGTTTTTACTTTGATTTGGATTTTAATTTGGGATATCTTGCGATTACGTTTGATAAAATGATTTTTGAAAACAACTGTTTTTTTGCAATAAACTATTTTAGAGGAAATAACCCAGTTTTTCAAAATACAACAATTTAAACACTTCTGCTGCAAAATATTTGATTTACTTGAAAATGTAAACAATTGATGGTTTTAACCGATAAGCATAACATGTTTTTTTTAAAAATAAGTGGACTCTCTTTTAGTAACAAAAATGTACGATGTTTTCAATATGATAAGGTTGGATTTATAAATCTGCTTCATAACTTTCCAGATTTGGCCATAATGTTTAGGCCGGGTTTGGGGTGTTACATTTAGTGGTATTAGAGTTTCTACAGGGTACAACTCTGCTGCCCATCGCTCTTTACCGTATGGGACCAAAGGAGCTTATGAAGCTAAAGACTCAGCTTCAGGAGCTCTTGGATCGTGAATTCATTCGTCCTAGTGTGTCTTCGTGGGGGGCGCTGGTTTTTTTTGTAAAGAAAAATGATGGTACCATGAGAATGTGAAGAATAAGTACCCACTTCCAAGGATCGACGACCTATTCGATCAATTTTGTGGGGCTTCAGTATTTTCTAAGATAGATCTCTGTTCTGGGTATCATCAACTTTAAGTTAAGGAGTTGATGTTCATAAGACGACTCTTAGGACTCGTTATGTGCACTATGAGTTCCTAGTCATGCCCTTTGGTTTGACAAATGTTCCGGCTACATTCGTGGATCTGATGAACTGGGTTTTCCAGCCATATTTGGATCAGTTTGTCGTAGTTTTCATCAATGACATTTTAATATACTCTAAGACCGAAGATGACTATGATGAGCATCTTAGAGTAGTTCTTCAGATACTTCAGGAGAAACAACTCTATGCTAAGTTGAGCAAGTGTGAATTCTGGTTGAGGAAAGTAACGTTTTTGGGGAATATGGTTTCTACTGAGGGGATTCGAGTTGATCCTAGAAAGATTGAGGCCGTACTTGATTGGAAATAGCCTAAGAAAATTTCTAAGATCCGTAGTTTTCTAGGTCTTGTGGGCTGCTACCGTAGGTTTTTCGAGGGGTTCTCGTTAATTGCAGCTCCTCTGACTAAGCTTTGCATAAGAACGCTCCTTTTGTCTGGACTGATGAACAACAATCAAGCTTTAAGAAGCTCAAAATTATTTTGACTCAGGCTTATGTTCTAATACGACCTGAATCTGGAAGGAGTTCATGGTTTATAGTAATGCGTTACATGTCAGTTTGGGATGTGTTCTGATGCAAGATGGTAAGGTTGTGGCTTATGTGTCCCAACAACTTAAGTCACACGAGGGGAATTATCTATCGCATGATCTCGAGTTTGCTGCCGTGGTTTTTCCCTTAAAGATTTTGAGGCATTATCTGTATGGTGAGAGATGTATCATCTACACTGATCACAAGAGCCTTAAGTACCTCACTACTCAAAAGGAGTTGAACCTTAGGCAGCGTAGATGGATTGAACTGCTCAAGGATTACAATTACACTATAGAGTGTCATCCTAGTAAGGCAAATGTGGTGGCCAACGCTCTTAGTCGTAGAACAATGTCTGATTTGAGGGTGATGTTTGCTCTCTTAAGTCTGTTTGATGATGGGAGTCTGCTACCCGAGTTGCAAGTTAAGCCAACTTGGATTGATCAGATTTGGGATAAATAGTTAGGGGATGAATCTCTGGTTTTGCATTTCTGTCAGGTAGATAATGGTAGTATGTTTGATTTTGGGCTGAATGGTGATAGGGTTCTATGTTTTCGAGGACGGGTTTGTGTACTGAATGACTCTGATTTGAGACAGTCGATTCTGAGGGAAGCGTATAGTAGCCCATATGCTATGCATCCCGGTGGAAATAAAATGTGTCTTCGTGAACTGTATTGGTGGTTAGGTTTGAAATGAGAGGTAACAAATTTTGTTTCTCGTTGTCTGACGTGCCATCAAGTTAAGCTTGAGCATCAGTTGCCTTTGGGTTTGCTCTAACCCGTTAAGATTCTCTTATGGAAATGGGAACGCATAACTATGGACTTCATTTGTGGGTTGCCCTTAACACCTACTAAGAAGGATTCTGTATGGGTCATCGTGGATCGGTTGACCAAGTCTGCTCACTTCATTCCTGTTCGGACAAATTATTCTCTTCAGAAGTTGGCCAAGCTATACATTTTTGAGATCATGAACTTCATGGGGTTCTGGTTTCATTAATTTTGGATAGGGATCCTCACTTCACTTTTCAGTTTTGGAGGAAGCTTTATGAGGCTCTGGGTTCGAGGTTGGATTTCAGTATAGCATTCCATCCTTAGACAGATGGTCTATCTAAGAGGGTGATTCAGATACTAGAGGATATGCTTTAGAGTTACGTACTTGATTTATGAGGTAGTTAGGAGGAATTTCTGCCTTTAGCCGGGTTCGCTTACAATAATAGTTTTCAGTTTAGTATTCAGATGGCACTGAGTTGGGTGAACAACAAGTTTTGGGTCTTAAGTTGGTTTATGAGACTGAAGACAAAGTTTGACTGATTTGGGATCGTCTTAAGGCAGCATCTGATAGATAGAAGTCCTTTGCAGATCTGAAAAGGAGGGATATTGAGTACTCTGTGGGTGATTTCATGTTCATTAAGGTATCTCCATGGAAGAAGGTTCTACAGTTTGGACGTAGGGGCAAGTTAAGCCCTAGGTTCATTGGGCCGTATTCTAAAGCGTGTGGGACCGATCGCTTATCAGTTAGAGCTACCTCTGGAGTTAGACCGTATCGATGATGTGTTTCACATCTCCATGTTGAGGCAATATCTGTTGGACCTATCTCATATTGTTCCAGTTGAGGAGATTTAGGTTAGACAAGATTTGACTTTTGAAGAGGAGCTGATTCAGATTCTGGATCGAGATATGAAAGGTTTGAGGAAAAAAACTATTCGATTAGTGAAGGTTCTGTGGCAGAATCATGGCACTGAGGAAGCCACGTGGGAACCTGAGGACTCGATTTGTCAACAGTATCCAAATCTGTTTGAATCATGTAAATTTTAAGGTCTAAATTTCTTTTAGGGGGTGGAGTTGTAACGCCTTGATATATTTTTGTTTTTATGAATTTTTTTATAAATGAGTATTTGCTTCTATGGTTAAGTGATGTGGGTGTGTTTTGAGGTTTTAGGTTCAAGTCCCACTTTTGGAAATTTTGCTATTGTTGTTCCTAGCCTTATCCCTAATGGTTTGGCTTATATTATATTTTCGGTCAACTCATATAAGAATGAACCTGCTGTTTCAAGTGGTAAGGTGTTAGCTTGCATTAAGGTCTTATGTTGGAACCCCCGTGTGAGCGAAGGATGTTAATTTTTGCTTCCGTGAGTGTGTGCCAGTTATGTAGTAGAAGTTGGGTGGAATTAAAACTCTGTGGTAGTGTATAAGTGATAGTGGGTTAGTTTTGGTAGGATTTATTAGTTAATGGGATAGTGGGAGTTGGGATATTATTGATTTAATTATTTTAATTTTAATTTTATTATTTTTCGCAAAAAAAATCCCAATGCTTTTGTTTCACATTCGCTCCTGCTCTTTTTCCCTTTTCTTTGTTTTTCTTTTGGTGCCTTACCGTTTCTACAATCGTTGTGGTTTTTACTTTGTTTTGCTCTTCAACATTTTCTTTTATCTTGGAAGTCTGTCATCCGGGTAATCGTTGGTAAGAGTTCTTTAGATTTTTGTAATATGAATCTGTTCTTTGGGTGTGATTCAGGTGAACTCTCGTGTAGGTGTTAATCAAGGGGGCCAGAACTCGTTTTCTGTCGTGTAGTGTGTTTGGACTGTCATATCTGTCTCGATAAGTTGATTGGTAATACTTTCGAGTATGTCAATTAGGGTTTTGGTAATTTGGTGTTCTCATTTGAATGATGTTTCTAGGTTTCGGAGGTCTAGTGGGGGTATTTGTGTCGAAAACGAACTAGGTGTGTAACGAAAACGCGAGAAAATGACAATTAGTGAAAGTAAAAAATTAAGCCTGCCGATGACACACGGCCATGTGCCTGGCCATTGTGCCACACACAGCGGTGTGTGACACACGACCTAGGCCATTTTGGGCCGTGTGGGCCCACACGGGTAAGCCACACGAGCCTGTGGGCCCAAATTTTAGAATTTTTTTCTAGGGTCATACATGTCGTTCTGATCGACTGTGGGCCTTTCGTAGGGTCGGTTTGTGTGGTATAAGCTTTAAAGCATGAAATCTGCTACTCTATTATATTAACATTGACATAAATAACATTTATATGAGTATTATGAAATACAGTATGTATGATCGGTTCTGTTATTTATAAGCATGTGTAATTGGAAACACAAAAATTTATATACTTTTTCGTACCCAATTTGACTTAAATTCATGCAAATTCGGTTAAATTCTTGTCGAAAAATAATCAAATATTATAAAATAATTAAATCGTGTTAAAAATATGAACATGGTGAATTTATTTAATTTTATACTTAATTTTGATTAATTTTGACTATTTTTTGACAGATTCGCACAAAGGGCAAAAATTGGCTCGGCTAACACTGCTGAAAGCACAAAATCGAGAAGCAATTTGAAGTATCGAGGCACGTTAATTTTCAGCCTAAGACGGTCCAAAAATGTGTATTAATTCATAATTTAATTAATTTTAATTTATTTCCCATTTAATTTGGGTTAAATAAATTATTTTTAATTAATTATGGAGAAAGGGTCCAGTTGAATCGCAGCGGTTGAGCCAAACTGAGTGAACCGAACCAGCCACTAAATGGGCAGCCCAGAACCGTCCATATGCTGACCCAAATCAGCATTTTATCTGATTAAATATGCTTGCAAAAAGGCCCTCAAAAGACTTCTAAATTGCATTCAAACCCCACCTTAATTTATGGCTTTGTAGATTTGCCCCAAGCCTAAAATAGCAAAGTTGAAACTCTCAACTTTGCCATGTGTGTGGCCGGCCAAGGGAGGTCTCTTTGGCTGCTGGAATTTTCTATTTTTAGCAGCCACAATCAGCTATAAAAGCCACCCCTTGCTGATCATTCAAAGCATCCCTCACTTCACATCATTCTCTCATTCCCTCTCTCACTTTTCTCTCATTTTTTCCATTCCATTCCCTCTTGTTCAAGTGCCGATTTCTACTCTTGGGAAAGACACTCTCATAAGCCGTTTGGAGCAGAAATTTAGGTGTTCATAAGCCACCTTGATAGCTGAGGGCAACGAAGAACGAAGAGCGGAGCAACTAGTCAAGCCACGGAGAAATACCGGATTTGCTTCTTGTTCCCTATCTCTTTAAATTTTGTTGTTATTTTGACGAACATGGTTATGAATATTTATGCTATTGAAATGGTTATTTTAATCAATTCAGTTTAAATTAAGTTTGTGTTGGGTTGATTATATTCTGTCTGCTTGAATTGTTAAAATCGTGTTTATGTTGTTATAAGCCTCGGTAAGATGCTTGATTAAGTAAAATCATGCCTAAGTTATTCTTATGCGTTATTTAATCGTGAGGTAACTAATGAATTAATTATTTAAACGGATTGCAATTGTAATTAATTGACATAGTACTTAATCAGTGCATGTTTATTCTTCTAAGGTAGTTGAAAGTTAAATTAGCAATGTATCTGGCGATAGTATTGCATTGCATAACTTGCAAGATTATTGTGATTAAATTGTTTCAAGGTAGGGATGCTTTGTTACTTCACATAGTCTTTTATATGCTTATTAGATTTTATAATCGTTTGAATTGACATAGGGATATGCAAGAGATTAGTTCAATTTAATGAGTATGTATGTGCAATAGCATGTTTGCTTGCTAGAATCTGTTTAGTCGGTTAAATTGACATAGGGATATGTCAAGAGATGAATGAATTTTTGTCTGTAAATTTGTTCATAAGTTAGCAAATTACCGGGTTGCTGTGAATTTATTCGTAACAATGAAAACATGAGTTTAATAATTCTAAGTTAAAGAAATATGATTAATCCAACACAAGTATGTTACATTGATTAAATCTTATTTGAAATCGTGTATTAGAACTACTTTGTTTTATTTTAATTATTTACTTAGTTTTTAAATAGTTCTTGACCATCTTTCAAAATCAAATTATTTTTACCTTGCCAAAGTGTTTTACAATTAATTTCATAAATAATTCTTTTTACAGTCCCTGTGGGTATGTTAACTTGACATTTACTTGTCACTTTATTACTTGTTGCGATTGTGTACACTTGCACATTTTTCCATCGTTCCAAGTTTTTGGCGCCGTTGCCGGGGACTGTTTTAAAAAGCCATTATTTGTGAATTTATTAATCTTACATTTTGGTTTATTTTCCTGTTTAATTTTTAACTTAATTAATTTTTCTTTAATAATTTTAGGTGTTTATGAGTATTGACCACATTATTGACTTACTCCCTGTAGACCCTGAGATAGAACGAACCTTTCGACAGCGAAGAAGACAAGCGAATCAGAGAAGGACTGAAGGAATGAATTTCGAGAATATGATTCAAGGAAATGGAGCAAACTTTGCTCAAAATCCTATCCTTATTGCTGACGATAGGGATAGAGCTTTAAGACAATATGCCGTGCCAGTATTTAACGATCTTAATCCGGGCATTAGGAGACCCAAAATCGAGGCACAACAATTCGACCTAAAGCCAGTCAAGTTTTAGATGCTTCAGACTGTGGGCCAATTCAATGGGATGCCTACTGAAGATCCTCATCTTCATTTAAGACTATTTATGGAGGTGAGTGACTCTTTCAAATTAGCTGGAGTTACCGAAGATGCATTACGATTGAAGCTGTTCCTGTACTCACTAAGGGACAGAGCTCGAGCCTGGTTGAATTCATTGTCACCAAACTCAATTTCTACATGGCAAGAGTTAGCCGAAAGATTCCTCATGAAGTATTTCCCACCTAGCAAGAATGCTAAGTTGAAGAACGATATCACTGCCTTCCAACAAATGGATGATGGGTCCTTGTATGAGGCATGGGAATGTTACAAAGAATTATTACGAAAAAGCCCTCATCACGGAATCCCACATTGCATCCAACTTGAGACATTTTATAATGGTCTCAATGCTCACACAAGGATGGTAGTGGATGCTTCTGCTAACAGTGCTCTCCTTTCTAAGTCTTATAATGAGGCTTACGAAATCATCGAGAGGATTGCCAGTAACAATTTTCAATGGCCAACCAATCGAGCCGCGTCAGGAAGACGAGTTGCTGGAATACATGAAGTGGACGCTCTCACTTCACTCGCATATTAGGTATCTTCAATATCCTCAATGCTTAAGAATCTTACCACTAATGGGTCTAACAGTTTTGCAGCCCAACCACCTTACCAAATTGAGAGTATAGCCTGTGTTTATTGTGGGGAGGGACATTTGTTCGAAGAATGTCCATCAAACCCCGAATCTGTATACTACATGGGTAACCATAATCAAAATCGAGGAAGGCAAGGACTGCAATCCAACTTCTATAACCCATCGTGGCGAAACCACCTAAATTTTTCCTGGAGTAACCTATGGGCTGGAACCAGTAACAACTATGCCCAACCTAGACTGACTCAGCCGCCTAGTTTTTCCCAACAAGTTTAGAACCCAGTTCAAGTTGAACCATCCAATAGTTTGGAGAATCTGCTGAAGGCATACATGGTGAAGAATGATGCCTTAATTCAAAGCCAAGCAGCTACATTGAAGAATCTGGAAAACCAAATGGGCCAACTTGCAACTGAACTTAAGAACTGATCAGAAGGTGCTTTACCTAGTGATACGGAGAATCCAAGAATTCTGGGGAAGGAACATTGCAAAGCGTTAACACTGAGGAGTGGAAAGACAGTAGAGCCCAACACTATCGAAGCTGAAAAGGAGCCAGCTGATGCTCAAGACTCAGAGGAAGTTCAACTGAGTGTTGAAATTCCAGTTTCACAAGAACTAGAATTTGTAAAACCCGACAAGGTAATTTTTGAACCAGCTAATTCTGATTAACTAACAAATTTGTTAGATGTAGAATTGCCGCCGAAAACGAACCAACCAGTTCCAGTAAAGAAACCATCACCACCCTACCCTCAAAGAGTTCAGAAGCAGAAGCAGGAAATTCAATTCAAGAAATTCCTAGACGTATTCAAGCAACTTCACATCAACATCCCGTTGGTTGAAGCACTTGAACAAATGCCAAACTACGTTAAGTTCATGAAGGATATCCTGTCCAAAAAACGAAGACTCAGAGAATTTGAGACGGTAGCTCTAACGAAGGAATGTAGCGCATATCTTAAAGACAAACTACCCCCAAAGCTAAAGGATCCTGGATGTTTTACCATACCTTGCAACATTGGAGCAACATATTGTGGTAAGGCATTATGTGACTTGGGTACAAGTATAAACTTGATGCCTATGTCAATATTTAGAAAGTTGGGGATGGGTGAAGTCAGACCTACTACGGTTACACTTCAACTAGCAGATCGATCCTTAGCACATCCAAAAGGAAATATCGAGGACGTATTAGTACGTGTAGATAAATTTATCTTTCCTGTTGATTTTGTTATCTTAGATTTTAAAGCAGACAAAGAAGTGCCGATTATCCTAGGAAGATCATTCTTAGCAACCGGAAGGACCCTTATTGATGTGCAGAAGGGCGAGCTTACGATGCATGTTCAGGACGACCAGGTAACATTTAATGTGTTTAAGTCTATGCGATTTCCTGACATAATTGATGATGTTCTGTAATATCCGATTTAG
This sequence comes from Gossypium anomalum, assembly GCA_025698475.1. Classification (NCBI taxonomy): domain Eukaryota; kingdom Viridiplantae; phylum Streptophyta; class Magnoliopsida; order Malvales; family Malvaceae; genus Gossypium; species Gossypium anomalum. The sequence goes on from CM046960.1 coordinate 14,947,729, forward strand.
AGGATTTAATAGTGGAAAAGGAGCTCAATTATGTTGAGGATCCGTTGGAACAAATTTTGACATTAGATCCTCCAAATGATAAAAAGGAGGATGAATACTTAGCTTTGTTAGAAGCTAATCAAAGGGGATTTAATCCGCAATCCCGCTTTAAATCTTTGGAGTTGGAGAAGAGGGATTATGCCCAACCAAAAGCGTCAATTGAGGAACCACCTAAATTAGAACTTAAGGTATTACCTTCACACTTAAAATCCATTTATTTAGGTAACTCTTCTACTCTGCCTGTGATTGTTTCAGCAGAATTAACTACTGAGCAAGAAGAAAAGCTCATCTTGGTGCTCAAACAATTCAAGAAGGCTACCGGATGGACCATAGCCGATATTCGCAGTATTAGTCTATCTGTATGCATGCACAAGATTATCCTGGAAGATGGCGAAAAAGGGGCGATTGATGGACAACGAAGACTGAACCCCATCACGAAGGACGTGGGGAAAAAGGAGATTATCAAATGGTTATATGCGGGTATCATTTATCCCATCTCAGACAGTTCGTGGGTAAGTTCGGTCCAGTGTGTGCCAAAGAAGAGAGGTATCATTGTCGTAAAAAACGAGAATAACGAGTTGATACCAACTAGAACAGTTACGGGATGAAGGATTTGCATCGATTACCGGAAGCTAAACAAGGCGACTAGGAAAGATCACTTTCCTTTGTCGTTCTTGGACCAGATGCTGGATAGACTCGCGGGGCGAGACTATTGCTGTTTTCTTGACGGATACTCGGGGTATAATCAGATTACTGTAGCACCGAAAGATCAGCACAAGACAACGTTCACCTTGTAGTAGCCCATTTCTGCCCGGCCCATGAATAAATAAAAATAACAAAAACAAAAATTTATTAAAGTTTATACAGTCCATGTACAAAGCCCAAAACCCGGTTACAACCCAATAAGACCGCACCCCGATTATACCACTACCCAAAGCACTGCTACACCCTTAACCCAAAAAAAACGGGGCCCAAGAGGCCCAAACTGTTAACAGAAGGCGGAAGGCCTAGGGTTTCAGAAAACCTAGGCGTCGCAAACACCCCAACACACGCGTCCGTTCGTCTCGCAGTGACCCACCATCGATGCCGTGTTTCCAGGCCCCGTATCATGCCATGATTGACGCCTGAATCAACGCCGGTGTGCCGTTATCAGTGCCCGATCATCGCTAGTCTCCTTGTCGTCACCTGCAAAAAGAGAAAGAAGAACACAGTAAACAAGGCAAGAAATCGAATAGGGAATAAACCAAACTTGTAAATAGAGGCTATAAAACCCGAATCATTCCACTTTTACAGATACAAAAAAGATACATACATATATACACAGAAGAAAGAAATAAGAAGTAGTTGTTTACTTAAAAAAGGTGATTTTGTTATACATTTTTTTTCTTCTTTGTTCAACGCATATAAATCATTTTTTTTAAAAAAAGGGTTAAGTGTAAGAAGGAGAAGAGTTTACCTGCGATTCGCCGAGAGGAACGAAGGCCTTTAGCCTTCCAACCGCCGTGTACGGCGGCACGTATAGTGCGTGGGCGCTTGAAGTCCAGTGGCCGGAAGCCAGAGACCGGGGCCGGAGGCCCCCCTTTTCTCCTCTTTCAGAGGATCTCAAAGTTTTTTTTTTTTTTAAAATTGATAACAAAATGAATTTTCGGTTTAGTTTTGACATATATAGCATTACAAAAATGGTGTCGTTTTGGCTTAGTTCAATAAGCACTAAAACGGCACCGTTTCAACAGAGGATCCGCGTGTTGACCCGATGACCCGGGGAGGATCCGCATGTTTTTGATAAATGGGCAAATTGCCCAATTGATCCTTCCGTTTTTAAAAATTTATGATTTCATTTTATTTTTATTTTAAATTGGCCCTAACCTCTTATATTTAATTCAATTTAGTCCCGATGGCCATTAAAATCTATTCTAGAGAACGACGTCGTTTTTAGGGATGAGGGCTAATTGCCCAATGAGTCCCTCAGATTTTGAGGTGTATTTTAATTAAGTCCAAATTTTCATTTATTTGTAATTAGCCCTAGTTTTTTTAAATTAAATTTGATTTTAGTCCTTTTTATATATATTTAATTTATTTTAAAATAATATATGTATTATTTATTTTTATAAACATTAATTATATGGAAAATAATATATATTATTTATAATATTATATACATTTTTATAAATTTTATTATATGTTATATTTTTATTATATATATTATTTATTCTATTATATTCATATTTTATTATGTGTTATATATATTTACTATATATGTATTATTTATTTTACTTATTATATCATTTTTTTATTTTATATATTATCTATCGTATAGTTTATATTATTATACATTTTACTTATAAATTTTAGTATACATTATATATTGTACTATATATTATTCCTTGCATTTTTTTATATTTTATGTATTATTTTATTATTCATTAATTATGTAAAACTTTAAAAAATTTATTATTTAATAATAGTATATTTATATATTTATATTTCATTATATTTTATTTTTATATTATATATCATATTTTATTATATACTATTCCTTATAATATCTTCCTTTTATTATATATATTATTTCATAATCTATTATTTATTGGTATATAAAAATAGCACTTGTAAATTATTATAAACTAATATATATATATATATATATATATATTGTTATTATATGTCTATGTTTAAAATTTACTACAAAATTTTACTCCAATTTAGCATATTATTTTATAAGTATATGAAGCTACTATATTATATAATATATTTTTTTAAATTTTTTATTATTACTTATATATGGCTTAATATTTTTTTGTTTTATTTTGCTTTTATCCCTTTTTTGTATTTATTAGGCATTGTTTTAACACACTAATTTCATCTCGTAAATTTTTTATTATTTTTCATGTTGTTTATTTATTGTTATATTTGCATGCAAATTTGTCATTTATGTTGTTATTTTAAAAATATATTCGCATAAAATATTATTATATATGTTTAATTTGTACTGATATATTCATTATCTTTGACATTTTGTATTTTTGCATGAAATGATAATGTGTATATTCATGTTATTTGTGATTATGTATGTATGAAATGCTAAAGTATATTGTGTGATTTATGTCATATTTACCATGTTCAACATTATATTAGCATGAAATGTTAAAATAAGTAGCTTAATTAATCCAACGTTGATCTTTTGTAATAGGTTGAATGCATCATCGTTTTCTTATTTCATTTAATCAAAAGGAATTTTAAAAAAACAAGGCAATGTCTTTTGTATTTAGGAATTCGAGAAATAGTACCCTAACATGCTGGGTTGCGATTTCCCGTTTGTCTAAATATCTAAAGTATCCTTTTAATAGATTTTACAAATTACGAGATTTTACAAACTACGAGATTCTTTTGTTACAAAAGTTTATGAATATCGTGTCCAATTACGCTGGATGTGATGTTCGCATTCTTTTGGAACGAAAGAATTTTGACTTTCAACTCAAATTATTATGGTTTTAAAAGAGATCTTATTGCTAAATTTTTTCAAGCTTTTGACATTAAGATGAAAATATTCAATTTGGTACCAATTTTGGGCGTTACGAGGGTGCTAATCCTTCCTCATGCGTAACTGACTCCTGAACCTGTTTTCTCATAATTTCGTAGACCAAAATGTTTTATAAAGTGATCCAATCACACTTTAAAAGGTTGGTGGCGACTCTTGTTTTCAAAATACCCTCCCTATTTTTAAAGAGGTTTCGACAGTTTGGCGGCTCCGCTGGGGACATAAAGAGAGGTGAGCCAAGAAATTGATTATTTTCTATCTTAATGCCAGAAGTTTGGAAAATTTAAGTTTTTTTTACATGTGTTTGCTGCATATGTTTGTTATCCTGTTGATGTATATTGCATTTGCATGACCGTTGTGGTCGCACCGTTAGGTGGGAGTTAAAAGCTATGCTTTCGTGATGTTTTCACCTCCGTATGAGCTAGTGGATTACTTCCGGGATACTGTACCTATGTCTTTGTGAGATTTTCATCTCCGCATAGCCAGAGGGAAATGTGTCTCCCTGAACTGAACTTGGTCTATATGACCCTATAATGGGTGAGGACCGAGGAATCTGCTGGTTCAGGCACCCTCGCTTTAGAACTGAAACTCATATAGTGAACTTAAAGTGCTTACCCTAGGGATTATGGTGATAACTCTTAGTAAACTACCCTTATAAGTGTTTGTTTGTTATACATTTAGACGATACTAATTTATTTTGTTTTGCTATCATTGCATGACATTCAACATTCAAAGGTATCAATTCACGGTTCGATTTTTGGGTTAGAAAGTTTTGTAATGGGGAACGAATATCTTGATAAAGTGGAGGACAATGCCTCTGTTTGTACCTAGTCAGAGAAAACCCAGTTAGAGAAAGGGGATAGTGTCACTGAGGGGCATACACCAGGGTTATAGGACTTCACCTGAATTTCAAGAGTTGAGAGACATTTGGGCCCAATGGGATGACAAGGCTAAGCAGCTTTTCTATCAGAATTATGGAGACCTTCTCTATTTGCTAGACGGAAAAGTAGATAGGCACTTGTTTCGAGCTATGGTACAGTTCTGGAACCCTGCTTATAGTTTCTTTACATTTGGTGATATTGATCTTGTACCTACTTTGGAGGAATATAAGACTTTGCTGCGTTGCCCGAGGATTCAGGGTCACAAGGCTTATGTTAGGCCTGCTAGCCTTCCAACTTTTACGAAGAAGTTGGTAATGATTACTGGGATGAGTGAGCAGTGGGCTGTAGCTCGTGTGCAGCAAAAGGGTGATAGTAAGTACGTTCCATGGGCCGTTTTGAGGGATTTGATATCGACACATCTAGATGTAAAGAAAAGGGTTGATGTTCTGGCTTTAAGTATTTATGGTTTAGTGATTTTCCCAAAGGCTTTGGGACACATAGATGAGGTAGTTGCAGATTTATTCGATCGAGTTGGTAAACAGAACACACCTGTGCCTGCAATCCTAGCTGAGACGTTTAGATCCTTAAGTGCATGTCGAAGAGTTGGTGAAGGAAAGTTCATTGGGTGTGCACAATTGCTGTTGGTTTGGTTTCACAGTCATTTTTAGATACCGAGTGTTCTTCAAAGACTACTCTCCGCTAAAGGAAGCAGTAGACATGCCTAGGAGAGATGACATTTCAGAAGAGAGGTGGATAGACATTCTTCAGAATCTTCGAGAGGAAGATGTTATGTGGAAGGCTCCTTGGTTGGTTCCTAGTGAAGTCCTTTATCGCTGTGGCAGTTTTGATTGGATCGCTCTGCCAGGAATTTGGGGAGTTGTTGGATATGCACCATTGCTTGTTCTAAGGCAATATCGAGCGAGGCAGTTCATACAGGCTACACAGGGTTTAGCTCAGAGTAATTTCTCTTATAAAGGAGATCACTATAAGAAGAGGATGCGAGAGATTTCTGAGGCTTGGAAGAAGCCTTTCTATATGAAGATCTTGACCGAAGGATCGACGTCAACCCTTAAGTATAAAGGGTGGTTTAGTAGGAGAGTCAATGATAATGTCCCTAGGCCAATTTTGGGGGTGGCTCGATCATTAGAGGAGAGCTTACGAGTGATCCCATCAGAGTTAGAGGTTATGAAGCAAGAGTTCGAGAGAAAGAATTCGAAGCTTGAAAAGAGGATTAAGAATCTCGAAGAGGAAAAAATGTACTTGAGTCTTGACGTCGATGTTCAAAAGATGGAAGTCGAGAAGGTGAAAAAGGAAAAGAGAAAGATCGAGAAAGATCGAGATGATTTCAAGACACATTAAAAGAAGGCCCAGGTAATGTTGAAAAGGGTTGGATTAGGGAGATCTTCAGAGCAGTGGCAGCAAGAGATCCGAGAGGAAATGATCAAATTCGAGTATTGGGAGAAAAAGTTCCAAGAGATGCAGTTGCGTAATCAGGCCCTAGAAAAGGAAAATCAAGGATTAAAAGCTAAGGTGGCTAAGCTTGGATGATCTCTTCATCATCACTGAAGTCGTAACTTTTCGATCGAGTTAAAGGCAAGCTTGGATAAGATCGAGGAAATGAAGCACAATATTGGAGGGTTGGAAGTAGCACTACAGGACTGTGAGCTACGGATTGAGCAGCTCGAGGCAAGAGAAGAACAGAGGAAGGGAGAACTTCACCATCTTCGGGATCAAGTGGGAGATAGAGATTATCTTATGGGAGAAGCCATAGTTCAGATTAGAGAGGTTGCTGACCATCTGCAAGATATGGCAATGCAAGCCAATGAATTAAGCACAAAGTATGAGTTAGTGCTGGATAAAGGTCAAGAGTTAGCTTTGTTATTAGATAGGGTTAAAACTCTAGGCCTGAGGGCAAAGACGTATTTGTAATCCATTTTGTATAAAGATTTTTGTTTCTTAAATAACGTTTTCTAAAAGAAATTGAATCAGAATCGATATCTTTTGCATTCATGCATTTACATCTCATTGCATCATATGCATTCAAATTTATAGAAAGACCCTAATTAGTTTAAATTATTAGGGAGAAAGAGAGAGTAAGAGAAAGAAAACCTGGAAGTAACACATCCTTACAGTACACGCGCTAAGTCAAAGAATATGGATCAAAGACTTGAGCAGATTCAGAAAGAAATGCAAGAGCAGTTGTAGGAGCAACTTGCAAAAATCTAACAAATGATGAAGGATCAAATGTTAGAGGCTCAGAGGAATATGGTGGCTGAGATGGCTCAGTTGCTGAAGGGGGAAACGGTTAAGGGAAAGGCCCTTATGACCATTACCGAAGGGGATAATGAAGATCATCCTCTGGGTTTTACCCCGCCTCATGTACAAACCCAACCTGAGGCATATCCCCGAGGGCCGTCTGTCACAATAAGGCCTCAACAGGGTCAAGTCGATACTGGAATACCCATGAACTTTCAAACTGGTTCGGGATTCAATCCTGGAGACAATCCTGCCAACCCAGTTATCCCCGATCTAGATGTAGCTGAGAGGGAAGAAATGAGGCTCGAATCATCAAGGCAATTAGAGGAACGTTGCAGATGGTTAGAGGAAAAATTTAGGGCACTAGAAAACGCTGATAATCATCAGGGAATGGATGCTAAGGACATAAGTTTAGTCCCAGATTTAGTGCTTCCCCATAAGTCTAAAATGCTAGAATTCGAGAAGTACAATGGGACTACTTGCCCGGAAGCCCATATTACCATGCTCTGCAGACGGATGACTGGTTATGTAAACAATGATCAATTATTGATCCATTATTTTTAGGATAGTTTGGTTGGGGCAGCGGCCAAGTGGTATAATCAACTGAGCCAGGCCAAAATAAGTTCATGGAGGGATCTTGCACAAGCCTTCATGCAGCAGTACAATCATCTGACTGCCATGAATCCGGATAGGATCACGCTATAAAACATGGAGAAAAAGCCTAATAAAAATTTTAGGCAATATGCACAGAGATGGAGAGAGGTGGCAATACAAGTTTAACCACCGTTGTTGGAGAAGGAGACTACCATGTTGTTCATCAACACTCTAAAGGCTCCATTCATCACTCACATGATTGGGAGCACCACTAAAAGCTTTACAGATATAGTCATGGCGGGAGAGATGATCGAGAATGCCACAAGGGGTGGCAAAATCGAGGGGGAAGCGACCAAAAGATTGGCCTCAAAGAGAAAGGATAGTGAAGTGAATAACACAAACACCTTCAACACGAGGGAAATCACAGTTGGTTAACCTAAAACAGCTGCGGTTGAGCAATAGAGTTCTTAAAGGCAGGAGTCGGGTACAAGGCAGAATTCTAAAAGGATGCAATTCACACCTATCTCCGTGATGTATCGTGAGCTTTATCAAAGCTTATACGATGCACATGCTATTTTTCCTTTTCACTTGAAACCACTGCAGCCCCCATATCCCAAATGGTATGATGCAAATTCCAGATACGAATACCATGCTAGAATACCGGGGCATTCGATTGAAAACTATACCAGTTTTAAGAAGGCCGTAGAGAGGCTTATTAAGATGGGGGTAGTGAAGTTCGACAATACCCCTAGTACTGAAAACCCGTTGCCAAATCATAGCGATCAAGGAGTGAACGCCATTGGCGAAGCCAGTGAGAGGAGAATGAAGGAAGATGTCGTTGAGGTGAGGATGCCTATGAAGGTGATTTAGGAGGAGAAGATGAAGAGAGGTATGTTAACATCTAAAAACAAGAGAAGAGAAACAAGGAACTATGGTGAGTTCCATGAGAAAGAAGTGCATGAAGTTCAAGATTGTGAAGAATTCAAGGCCTTGGTGCAAGGCTTTATAGACAACAAATAGCTACAAATTTTTGAAGGTAGCTCTTGTGAAAAACAAGTATGTGTGCTGGAGGATGAACAGAAAGGAACTAGCTAGCCAAGGATTATTATTTCTCTACTGGGGAATAATGAAGTGGGGGCACAAACGGTGCCTAAGGTCATTATCCATAAGCCTACGCTTTTCCTTTATAAGGATAGCAAGAGGGTACCATGGAGTTATGACTGCAGTGTGACAGTGCCAGAGGAGGAGAGTATAGCCAGTATGTCTAAGGATGTACAAGTTGAGGGTTCCCATACGCGGAGTGGGAAGCGGTATGATACGGTGGGCGTCAGAGAGGAGCCCACAAAAATAAAGAATGTTAGTGCGGAGAAGGAGAAAGAGGCTGAAGTGCCTGTCAAGGAGCCAGTAAAAGAGGAGGAGGCTAAGGAATTTCTAAAGTTTCTTAAGCATAGCGAGTATAGCGTGGTCAAGCAGTTGCGCAGGCAGCCGGCTCGCATATCAGTATTGGCTTTACTTCTGAGTTCTGAGGTGCATCGGGATGCATTGATGAAGGTGCTCAACGAAACATATATCACCCATGACATATCCGTTAACAAACTGGACCGGTTGGTGAATAACATAAGTGCGGATAATTTCATCTACTTTAATTATGATGAAATCCCACCGGGGGGTAGGGGGTCAACTAAGGCGTTGCACATCACCACTCGATGTAAGGGGTACACACTCCCAAGCGTGCTTGTCGATAATGGATCGGCCTTGAATGTTCTATCGTTTTCTACATTGAACAAATTACCCATTGACGATTCTCACATGAAGACATGTCAAAATGTGTAAGAGCCTTCGATGGTACAGAAAGGAAAGTGATGGGAAGGATTGACATCCCCTTGGAAATTGGGCCGAGTATATACGAAATAGACTTCTTGGTGATGGATATCATGCCCTCCTACAATTGCTTATTAGGGAGGCTATGAATACACTCAGCGGGAGTGGTGCCCTCATCATTTCACCAGAAATTAAAGTTAGTGACGGATGAGCGGTTAGTAACCATCAATGCAGAGGAGGACATTATAGCCGCAGTCACTAGCAAGGCCCCTTATGTCGAGACGAATGAAGAGTCTATTGAGTGTTCCTTTCGCTCTTTAGAATTTGTGAATGCAACCTTCATTTCAGAAGGGAGTGAGCTACTGGTGCCAAAGATAGTAAGAGCTATGAGGATGGCTATACAAATGATGGTGGGAAAGGGAGTCTTACCAAGAAGAGGGTTAGGAAAATACCTGCAAGGAGGGACTCAAATCCCAGAACTGAAAGAGAAGAGAGATCGCTTTGGTCTGGGGTTCAAGCCAGACTATAAGCAAATGAGGAAGCAAGTTGAGAAGTGCCAAGAGGGAAGAAGGGCGTGCCTTAATGGAAGAGAAGTGGAGTGGGTGCCGATGACATTCCCTCCAATATCCCAAACCTTCATATCGGGAGGGTTACTTATAGAAGAAAGTCATCAGACTAATGTTATACACGACGAAGGATCGGAGTAAGGAAACCTTGAGGGCATTTGCCCTTACGAACCGAGAAGCTCTCTGAACAATTGGACTGTGGAAGAACTTTCTGTAGTCTTTAGGAATTTTTTAGAGTAATTCTTGAAACGTTCTTGTTACTCTAGAGCCTAGGAGTAATAGGATTACATTTGTGAAATGGGCTTACGATCATCTGTTATTTTTTAATAAAACATAACTTTTATCAATTTGAACGAGTATTGTTTTTATCAACCAATATTTCATTAAACTTTTGCAATTCTTATTCTTTCATTCATAGCACATAAATAATCATTCTTAAATTCATTCATTCTTTATATATTCTTTATACTTCACAGGTCCCTAGATATTAATGACATGAGCACTAATATTACAAATCCTGATTTTTCTCGCGAGCAAGACATGTGTTTAGAGGAATCTCAGGATTTTGGAGATGCCCAGGATTGTGATGTGTCTCTGGATCTGTTGAGGATGGTGAAACAGGGGGAGAAACAAATCATGCCCCATGAGAAAGAGGCAATAGAGAATGTAGCCCTAGAGGAAGGGAAAGAGATGAAAATTGGCACGCATATTACCGAGAATACAAGGCAAGGACTGATTGAGTTGCTACGTGAGTTCAAGGATATCTTCGCATGATCCTATCAAGATATGCTGGGGTTAAATACCGATATTGTGGTGCATCATCTTCCAATAAGACAGGATTGTAAGCCAGTCCAACAGAATTTGTGAAGAATGAGGCCAGATATCATATTGAAAATAAAGGACGAAGTCAAGACGCAGTTCGATGCAGGATTCTTACAAGAGGTGAAGTACTCTGAATGGGTAGCTAACATTGTACCAGTCCCTAAGGAGGACAGGAAGGTATGAATGTGCGTTGATTACAGAGATCTGAACAAAGCTAGCCCAAAAGATAATTTCCCTCTGCCACACATAGACACTTTGGTAGACAACACAATGATATTCGTTGTTCTCCTTCATGGATGGTTTCTCAGGGTACAATCAGATAAAGATGCATCCTGAGGACATGGATAAAACCACCTTTATAACATTGTGGGGCACCTTTTGTTACAAGGTAATGCCCTTGGGGCTAAAGAATACAGGGGCAACATACCAAAGGGCTATGATGACTTTATTCCACGATATGATGCACAAAGAAATTGAGGTGTATGTTGATGACATGATTGCTAAATCTCGAACAGAGAAAGAACATATTGAAGTTTTGAGGAAGTTGTTCCTGAGATTAAGGAAATTTCAGTTGAAGTTTAATCCGGCAAAGTGCATCTTCGGAGCTAGGTCGGGGAAGTTATTAGGCTTTGTGGTCAGTGAAAAGGGAATAGAAGTTGACTCAGACAAAGTTAGAGCTATACGAGAATTGCCTCCACCACGTACTCAGAAGGAAGTTCGGGGTTTTCTTGGAAGATTGAATTATATTACTCGGTTTATTTCACAATTAACTGAGAAATGTGATCCTATATTTCGCCTCCTTAGAAAACACAACCAAGGTACTTGGGATGAGGAATGCCAGAATGCTTTTGATAAGGTTAAGCAATACTTGTTAAATGCTCCAGTGTTATCTCCGCCTAGTCCAGATAGACCATTAATTCTGTACTTATCACTGTTTAGTAATTCTATGGGATGTGTGCTTGGCCAACATGACGAGTCGGGAAGAAAGGAAAAGGCGATACACTACCTCAGTAAGAAATTCACGGAGTGTGAGATAAGATATTCGCCCATTGAGAAATTGTGTTGTGCTTTAATCTGGACGACTCGAAGGTTAAGACAGTACATGCTATATCATACTACTTGGCTTATTTCAAAACTTGATCCTTTGAAGTATATGATGGAGTCAAAAGCTTTGAATGGGAGAATGGCGAGGTGGCAAATTATTCTTTCAGAATTTGACATAATCTATGTGAGCCAGAAGGCTATAAAAGGAAGCGCGATAGCGAAATTTCTGGCTAGTAGAGCTCTAGAGGACTATGAGCCATTGAATTTTGATTTCCCAAATGAGGAGTTGATGTACGTAGCAATTACAGAGGATTATCCTTGGAAGTTGAGCTTTGATAGGGCATCCAATGCGGTGGGAAATGGAATTGGGGCAGTCCTGGTATTCCCAAATGGTAATTATTATCCATTCATGTACAAGTTGGATTTCGATTACACAAACAATATGGTCGAGTATGAAGCATGCATCATGGGACTCCGAGCGGCTATAGAGCAAGGAATAAGAACCTTGGAAGTATATGGAGATTCTGCGTTGGTAATTTACCAGCTTAAAGGTGAATGGAAGACAAGGGATCCTAAATTGATCAATTATCGAAAGATAGTTTTGGGGTTACTTGAGGAGTTTGATGACATCACTTTCAATTATATCTCACGAGATGAAAACTAGATGGCAGATGCTCTAGCAACCTTGGCTTCAATGATTAAAACGAAGAAAGAGGAGGAGATGAGACCCATTCAGATGAGTATCTTTGAGGCTCCAGCTCGTTGTTGTAACAGTGAGGAGGAAGAAAAGGATGATAACCCTTGGTATCAGGATATATTGCGATATGTGAGAGATCGTAAATACCCAGATCAGGCAACTGAAAATGATAAGTGAACTTTAAGGAGATTAACTTGCAATTACGTTTTGGATGGGGACATCTTGTACAAAAGAAGAAAGGACCAAGTACTGTTGAGATGTGTTGACGCCGTAGAAGCTAAGTTAATCTGGGAGGAAGTTCACAAGGGTGTTTGTGGGACACACGCTAATGGTTTCACGATGGCTAGACAAATCATGAGGTTTGGATATTATTGGTCTACTATGGAAGGGGATTGTATCAACTACGCCAAGATATGCCATAAATGTCAAATCTATGGAGACAAGATTCATGTACCACCTTCACCTCTACATGTTATGACTTCTCCATAGCCTTTTTCCATATGGGGCATGGATGTCATTGGGCCAATATCACCAAAATCTTCAAATGGGCATCGCTTTATTTTTGTGGTCATTGATTACTTCACGAAGTGGGTAGAGGCTGCTTCTTATGCAAATGTTACTAAGTCAACTGTAAGTCGATTCTTGAAGAAAGAGATCATTTTTCAGTATGGGATGCCTGAAAGGATCATATCAGACAATGCATTGAACTTGAACAACAGAACGATAGCAGAAGTTTGCAGTCAATTCAAGATTAAGTATCATAACTCTTCTCCGTATCGCCCAAAAATGAATGGGGCGAGAAGCAAGCGAACAACAAGAACATCAAGAGGATAGTGGGGAAGATGATGAGACTTATAGAGATTGGCATGAGAAACTACCGCTTGCACTCTTTGCCTATCGAATATCTATCGAAACTCTCTCTCGGGACAACTCCTTTCTCGTTGGTTTATGGGATGGAAGCAGTGTTACCCATTGAAGTGGAAATACCGCTCTCTCCGAGTCTTGTCGAAAATAAAATTGGATGAAGTGAATGGATACAATCGCGATATGATCGGTTGAACTTGATTGAGGAAAAGAGGCTAAGGGCCATTCGTCATGGTCAGATGTATCAGAAGCGAATGATGCGAGCTTATGACAAGAAAGTGCGACCAAGAGAATTCCACGAGGGGGATCTTGTGCTGAAAAAGATCCTTCCCATTCAGAAGGACTTTAGAGGAAAATGGATGCCAAATTGGGAAGGGCCGTATGTCGTGAAGAAGGCCTTCTCTGGGGGTGCATTGATCTTAACGGAAATGGATGGGAAGAGTTTACCCAATCCAATGAGTTCAGACTCAGTCAAAAAGTACTTTGTCTAAAGGAGAGGAGAATCCAGGGTGAAAACCCACAAAGGGTGCCTTGAGTTTTCGAAAAAAAGAAAAAAGAAAAATGGAGAGGCCAAGGTGAAAACCCGCAAAGGGCGCCTTGTGACCAAAGGGGTTTTGAGTTGAAAACCCGAAAGGGCAACTCAAATTTTTAAGAGCACACAATAATCTTGCTATATTGGATTTAACAAAGAGCGAAGCGCGTTGCATATCGGTGCATCAACAAAGTACTTTGGATCTTTTAAACACATGTTGAACTCAAGAAAGTCTTCATGGAGTTGGTGTATAGACGCTCAAGATGCGATATCTAGGGCATCTAACTTTTGTCCTGTTTGCTATCTTTAGATTCTCTTTCTTCTCAAAGATAGGCTATCAGATTAATTTCCTTTGTATTTTTGACAAGTTCAATCAAATCTAATTAGTCTCAAGATTAAATTCATCTTCCATTATTCTTAAAGTATGTTGCATTAAAATAATGATAGATGAACTAAATAATTTTCACAAATGAAGTTTTGCTCATAACTCTGGAAATTTCTAGATAATACAAGAAACTAAAACAGAACAATTGTTTGGGAATTCACGTAAGTGAGGTTTTGAGGAAATTCTTTCTTTAGTCCAAAATGATGATTGGACAAATCAAACGATTCGATCCTAGGAAAGGATCATCTTACAGATATTTTTGGTGGGTCATAGCATCTGAAGAATGGTACAAACCCACAGGCTGAGTAGGAATGATACTTCGAGATAAACTTCGACGAAGGAATGAGTGGTGACGTCTGGAATAGGGGTCATATTCATAAACATTTTGCATTATAACAGGTTTAATTAGGAGCATTTGACTCACTTCGATCATAGCATCCTAATCATTAGGCATGAACTCATACACATTATACAGGTTATTTCCTTCAAGGGACAATGAAGATTGATGCACCTTAACCCCTTAAGCAGTAGGGTAACAGGCTAAAGCATAGCAGATCTAACCTCCGGATGTTTTCAGAACGAAGTAGATCCAAGATGATTTGGCATCCTTACGTTTACAAGGAGCAAACCGAAGACATATTAGATTTGGATTTCACGTGTTTACGCTGAAGCAGATCTAAGATGATTTGGCATTTCTGTATTGTTAGAGAGCAGATCGAAGATGACAGATTTGGCGACTCTGTATTGCCAGAGAGCAGATCGAAGATAGTAGATTTGGCGTCTCTGTATTGCCAGAGAGCAGATCGAAGACAGCTAATTTGGGGTCTCTGTATTGTCAGAGAGCAGATCAAAGATGACAAATTTGGCGTCTCTGTATTAGCAGAGAGTAGATCGAAGATAGCTGATTTGGCGTATCTGTATTGTCAGAGAGCAGATCAAAGATAGTAGATTTGGCGTCTCTGTATTGTCAGAGAGCAGATCGAAAATAGCAGATTTGGCGTTTCTGTATTGTCAGGGAGTAGATCGAAAATAGCAGATTTGGCATTTTCGTATTGTTAGAGAGCAGATCGAAGATATCAACATGGCATCCCTGAGGTTGCAGGGAGCAGGTTGAAGATAGCAGATATTGCCTTCCTGAAGTTACAATGAAGCGAATTGAAGCTATCATATTTATGGTCCAATACCTCTAAAGTTGCAGATAGGTTGAAGGGCATTTGAAGAAAGATCTCAAGATTGGGCCAGACCGGGCAAAATGGGTCCTTTTATAGTCTTTTCTCTATCATCGTTACACGACAATAAGCAAAGAGGGGCAGCTGTAGTAGCCCATTTCTGCTCGGCCCATGAATAAATGAAAATAATAAAAACAAAAATTTATTAAAGTTTATACAGTCCATATACAAAGCCCAAAACCCGGTTACAACCCAATAAGACCACACTCGATTATACCACTACCCAGTACCCGTTACACCCTTAACCCAAAAAATAAACGGGGCCCAAGAGGCCCAAACTGTTAACAAAAGGCGGAAGGGCCTAGGGTTTCAGAAACCCTAGGCACCGCAAACACCTCAACAGACGCATCCGTTCGTCTCGCAGTGACCCACCATCGACGCCGTGTTTCCAGGCCCTGTATCACGCCATGATTGACGCCTGAATCAACGCTGGTGTACCGTTATCAGTGCCCGATCATCGCTAGTCTCCTCATCGTCACCTACAAAAAGAGAAAGAAGAACACAACAAACAAGGCAAGAAATCAAATAGGGAATAAACCAAACTTGTAAATAGAGGATATAAAAGCCGAATCATTCCACTGCAACAAGGACGGATTTTTACAGATACAAAAAAGATACATACATATATACACAGAAGAAAGAAATAAGAAGCAGTTGTTTACTTAAAAAAGGTGATTTTGTTATTTTTTTTTTCTTCTCTGTTCAACGCATATAAATCATTTTTAAAAAAAAAAAGGGTTAAGTGTAAGAAGGAGAAGAGTTTACTTGCGATTCGCTGAGAGGAACGAAGGCCTTTAGCCTTCCAACCGCCGTGTACGGTGGCGCGTATAGCGCGTGGGCGCTTGAAGTCCAGTGGCCGGGGGCCAGAGGCCCCCCTTTTCTCCTCTTTCAGAGGATTTCAAAGTTGTTTTTTTTAAAACTGATAACAAAATGAATTTTGGGTTTAGTTTTAACATATATAGCATTACAAAAATGGTGTCGTTTTGGCTTAGTTCAATAAGTGTTGACCCGATGACCCGGGGAGGATCCGCGTGTTTTTGATAAATGGGCAAATTATCCAATTGATCCTTCCTTTTTTTAAAATTTATGATTTCATTTTATTTTTATTTTAAATTGGCCCTAACCTCTTATATTTAATTTAATTTAGTCCCGATGGCCATTAAAATCTATTCTGGAGAACGATGTCGTTTTTAGGGATTAGGGCTAATTGCCCAATGAGTCCCTCAGATTTTGATGTGTATTTTAATTAAGTCCAAATTTTCATTTATTTGTAATTAGCCCTAGTTTTTTAAATTAAATTCGATTTTAGTCCTTTTTATATATATTTAATTTATTTTAAAATAATATATGTATTATTTATTTTTATAAACATTAATTATATGGAAAATAATATATATTATTTATAATATTATATACATTTTTATAAATTTTATTATATGTTATATTTTTATTATATATATTATTTATTCTATTATATTTGTCGAGACCATTTTTAAAATCGAGGTTTTGGAAAATGGGAATCGACTTTAACGAAAACGGGAGTCGCTACCAATCTTTTTAGGTGTGATTGGATCACCTTTAAAACATTTGTTTTAAAATCGTTAGTTTTGGTCTACGAAATTAGAGAATGGGTTCAGGAGTCGGTTACGTACGAGGAAGGGTTAGCACCCTCATAACGCCCTAAAATTGGTACATAATTGATTATCAAAATGTCTTTAATGTCGGAAATTCAAAAAGTTTTAAGATGTAATCCTCTTTAAATTAGTATAGTTTGATTTTTGTAAATTAAAGTTCATTCGTATCAAAGTATTGACACTAAATTGGCTTTTTAGAAATCCCTATCTCGAAACAACAAAACGCTACATCCAATAAGTTAGGACATATTATTTTGCAATTCCAAGACAGTAGCTCACGTTTTGCAAACATTTAAAAACTTAAGAAGGGTACTTGATTATTTGAGCTTAACGAGAAAAGTTGCAACCTAAAAAGTTAGGGCACTACTTTCTCGAAATTTCTAAACACCAAGCATTGCCTTTGTATTTTTTTTGAAAACTTTGGGGACTTATTTTTTTAAAAAGATGCGTGGGGAATTTTATTGTACTATAAATCATACATAGTAACATATTATTGTAGTAAATAAATGATACGTGCATTTTAACAAAATGATAGCAATAATATGAAGATCGTATTTGATGCATAAAAATTATATAGACATGGCAAATATTAACAATATGCATACAAAAATATATATAGCATGTATTGAGAATGAATAAACAAAATATACAAATATACAAGGTAATAATTAAATAATGCATGATATATAAGAAAGCAATGATTAAATAATAGATGACATACAAATAAAAGTATAATATCAATGTACATGTCTACAAAATATAACATATAATAATAATAACATTTAACACATACATGTTACATGCAATATAGAAATCTGCCCAAGAACTAATAAAAAAGAAAATGATTGATTGCTAACAAAATATGCATATAATTAAAAATAAGATATTTCATAACAATTTTAAAATAGAATTTAATATACAAGAATATTTATAAAAGAATAATAATTATATGGTAATATATTGGCTTAAAAATATGTAAGAGAATTCATAATATAAATTTAAAATGAAATGATATATATAATAAATAATTAATTAATTAATAATGAAATGTGAATATAATATGAGTTAAAAATATGATTTAATAATAATTTACAAATTTTGAATAAAATATATATAATATAAACATAAGTAATATAATTGGTAATATGTAATATATATATATATATATATAAAATAATATACAAGTAAAACATAATAAATATTATATAATAAAATATATGGGAAATAATATAATAAATATAGCATATAATAATGAAAATTTATATGAAAAAATAATATGCATAAATAAATATATAATATATGTAAAAATATAATAATATATATATAAATAAAAATTATGAGAGAATTAATATACAATAAACAATTATAATAATATAAAAATAACACTTATAAAATAATTTTATGGAAGTAAAATTAAAATAAAAGAAATAATAAAATATATATATATATAGAATAATCAAATAAATATAGGACTAAATTTAGAGTCTAGCAAAATTAATGGGCGAATTTTGATAGGAATAAAACTGAAATAAGGTCCTATTTAAAACGTACGCAAAATTAGAGGGACTCTCTGGACAAATTGCCCTATTCCCAAAACGGTGACGTTTTCCAGAATATAATTTAATAGCCATAGGGACTAAATTAAAACTAAAATAAAATAATGGGCCAAATTATAAAAATAAAATAAAGTTTGATTGTAAGTACAAAAGGGATAGAAGGATCAATTGGGTAATTAACCCAATTCTCAAAAATGCGTGGATCCTCCTCCCAGGTAATCGGGTCAACGCTACGATCCTTGGGTCACAAAACGGTGCCGCTTTGTCAAGGCTATATAAGCCATTATTAGCCTTAAAATCATTTGAAACAGTTTATAAAAAAATTTTTAAGAATTCTCTCTGAAAGAGAGAAAGGAGGAAGCTCAGGCTCGCCCTCCGTCGGCCACACGCCATCACGCCCACATGCGCCACCACCCAAGGACCACCGTACACGGTGGCTAGGGTTTAAAACCCCTCCTTTCACTCGCTGTTCATCGTGAACTTCTTTTATTTTATTTTTGTAATCCATATTTTTGCTAAAACAATTTATATACATGTATATGTTACGAAAATTAAAAAAATACGGTTAAATTACCTTTACTGAAACTGTTTGTATCTCTCTGAATAAGTATCTGTAAGTATGTATTTCTCTGCTCTTTTTTAAAAAAATCCGTCTGCTTTTTATTATAAATGTCTTTCTTTGTATTCCCAAAAAAAAACCTCCATCTTTACAAAACTGAAGAAAGGCTTTATATAGCCTTTAGATTATACAAGTTTAGGAAAGAAATCTTTGATTTCTTTCCTCATGGGTTTTAGTTTATCTGCTACTGTTTAGTTTCCTTTTCTGCTCCATGTTTTGTGGGTTCCTTTTGTTCTGTCTTGTAGGTATTTGACAGCGAATGCACCGATTGTGGCGTGATATGATGCTGGAGTCACGGGGTTTAATAGTGGCGGATCGACACGAGATGGAATGACGTGATTCGGGGCCAGACAGAAGGACGACCGATGATCGGGGCATTGATGGGCATTGAAGGCCCTTTGGACAGCTCATTGAACGGTGGCCTCGATTCGGGGGTTGGTAGACGCTCCTTGAAGCTTCCAGAAATGTTTGCGGCGCCACAGTATTTAGGAAACCCTAGGGTTTCCTATTTTCTCTTAAGTCTGTTGGGCCTCTTGGGCTGTTTTGTTTTGGGTCTGGTTGTTAATGGGTCTGTTGGGTATTGGGTTGTTAGCTGCGTCATGGATTGGTAGGCTGGTTGGATTTGTTGGGTATTGTAACCGGGTATGGGCTTTCGTATTTGGGCTACAGGACTTCTTTGAGGCTTTGGGTAGTAATAGTGGGCTTGCTGGGTAGGGATTGATTTTGTAACCTGGACTGTTTTATTTTTGAATGGACTTTTAAAATATTTATTTATTTATTTTTTTCTTTGGTTTTTAAGGCCCGGACAAATTTAGGCTCTTACAGCTGCCCCTCTTTGCTCATTGCTGTGTAACGGGAATTGAGCAAAGATTCAAAAAAAAAAGGCCAAATTTGACCGGTCCTATAGTCTTCAAACCGCTTCTTGCAAACTTATAACTGTCATGTTGATATCTGCAATCTGCTCTCCACCGAACACAGAAACACCAAATTTGCTTCTTCGATTTGTAAGGATGCCAAATCTTAAGTCTGTTTTGAGAACATTTGAGAGTCATATCTGCTACGTCCTCGACTTGTTCCTTGTAAGCACAAGGATGCCAAACCATCTTGAGTCGTGTTTGAGAACATTTGAGAGTCATATCTGTAATGTCCTCAATTTGTTTCTTGTAAGCACAAGGACACCAAACCATCTTGGATCTACTTCAGTATAAACATCTGAAGCCTAGATCTGCTATACTGAGAACATCTGAGAGTCAAATCTACTATGTCCTCGATTTGTTTCTTGTAATTACAAGAATGCCAAACCATCTTGAGTCTTGTTTGAGAACATTTGAGAGTCATATCTGCAATGTCCTCGATTTGTTCCTTGTAAGCACAAGGACACCAAATCATCTTGAGTCGTGTTTGAGAACATTTGAGAGTCATATCTGCAATGTCCTTGATTTGTTCCTTGTAAGCACAAGGATGCCAAACTATCTTGGATCTACTTCAGTATAAACATCTGAAGCCTAGATCTGCTATACTGAGAACATCTGAGAGTCATATCTGCAATGTCCTCGATTTGTTCCTTGTAAGCACAAGGACACCAAATCATCTTGAGTCGTGTTTGAGAACATTTGAGAGTCATATCTGCAATGTCCTCGATTTGTTCCTTGTAAGCACAAGGACACCAAATCATCTTGAGTCGTGTTTGAGAACATTTGAGAGTCACATCTGCAATGTCCTCGATTTGTTCCTTGTAAGCACAAGGATGCCAAACCATCTTGGATCCACTTCAGTATAAACATCTGAAGTCTAGATCTGCTATACTGAGAACATCTGAGAGTCAAATCTACTATGTCCTCGATTTGTTTCTTGTAAACATAAGAATACCAAATCATCTTGGATCTGCTTCAGCATAAACGTCTGAAGTCTAGATCTGCTATCTTCAATTTGTTTCCCATAAGCACAGGGATGCCATATTGAAATCTTTGATCTTCATTGTCCCCTAGAGGACATGACCTGTAGAATGAGTATGTGCCTATGCCTAAGTATGCTATGATTGAAATGAGTCGAATGTCCTTAACATGTTATGATGCAAAGTGCTGTGAATATGACCCCTATCTCAAGTGTCATCATTCATTCCTTCATTTGTCTTTCCTTTCTCAAAATTTTATTCTTACTCAACTTGTAGGCCTTCCTCTAATACTATGATCTACTGAGGATGTCTGTAAGAATTGAATCATCCATTTCTTTTTTGACTGGAAGAAAGAAATCCCTCGAGTTTTTTCATCCTTCACTTACGTGAATTTCTCGAACAATTGTCCTGTTTTAGTTTCTTGCATTATCTAGAAATTCCAAAGTAATGTGCAAAACTTCGTTTGTGAACATATTTTAGTTCATCTATCATTATTTCAATGCAACATACTTTAAAAATATCAGAAGATGAGTAAATCTTTGAGAATAATTGGATTCGAATTGTTAACAGTACAAAGGAAATAAGTCTGATAGCATATCTTTAAGAAGAAATAGAATCTAAAGATAGCAAACAGGATAAAAATTAGATGCTCTAAATATCGCCGCTTGAGCGTCTATACATTAGTTCCCCGAAGCCTTTCTTGAGTTCGACATGTGTTTAAAAGATCCAAAGTACTTTGTTGATGCCCCAATGTACACTGTGCCTCACTCTTTGCCAAGTCAGATATAGCAAGGTTGCTGTGTGCCCTTCAAAATTTGAGCTGCCCTTTTGGGTTTTCAACTCAAAATCCCTTTGGTCACAAGGCGCCCTTTGCGGGTTTTCACCTTGGATTCTTTTCTCCTTTAGACAAAGTACTTTTTGACTGAATCTGAGTTCTCTGGATTGGGTAGGCTCTTTCCATCCATTTCTGTCAAAATCAATGCACCGCCAGAAAAAGCCTTCTTCACGACGTAGGGCCCCTCCCAATTTGGCATCCATTTTCCTCTAAAGTCTTTCTGAATGGGAAGTATTTTCTTTAGCACAAGGTCCCCCTCACGGAATTCCCTTGGACGAACCTTTTTATCATAAGCTCGCATCATACGCTTCTGGTACATATGACCATGTCGGACAGCTTTCAGCCTCTTTTCCTCAATCAAGTTTAGCTGGTCATATCGAGACTGAACCCATTCAGCTTCATCTAACCTTATCTCTGTTAAAATTCAGAGAGAAGGTATTTCCACTTCAATAGGTAAAACTGCTTCCATCCCGTAAACTAACGAGAACGAAGTTGCCCCAGTAGAAGTTCTAACAGATGTTCGATAGGCCAAGAGTGCAAACGGTAGCTTTTCATGCCAATCCCTATAAGTCTCAGTCATCTTTCCCACTATTTTCTTAATGTTCTTATTGGCAGCCTCCACTGCCCCATTCATCTTTGGACGATAGGGTGAAGAGTTGTGATGCCTGATTTTGAACTGGTCGCAAACCTCCGCTATCGTTTTGTTGTTCAAATTCAATGCATTATCGGATATGATCCTCTCAGGCATTCCATACCGACAAATGATTTCCTTATTCAAAAATCGACTTATAGCTGACTTAGTAACATTTGCGTAAGAAGCAGCCTCTATCCACTTTGTAAAGTAGTCAATCACTACGAAAATAAACTGATGTCCATTCGAAGCTTTCGGCGATATTGGTCCGGTGACATCCATGCCCCACATGGAAAACGGCCATGGAGATGTCATGACATGTAAAGGTGAGGGTGACACATGAATTTTGTCCCCATAGATCTGGCATGTATGGCATTTTTTGGCATAGTTGATGCAGTCTCCTTCCATAGTGGCCCAGTAATAGCCAAATCTCATGATTTGTCTTGCCATCGTGAACCCATTCGCATGTGTACCACATACACCTTCATGAACCTCTTCTAGAATTAGCTGGGCCTCCACAGCATCGACACATCTCAAAAGTACTTGGTCTTTCCTTCTCTTGTACAAAACATCCCCATCCAAAACGTATTCACAAGCTAACCTTCTCAAAGTTCGTTTGTCATTTTCGGTTGCCTGCTCTGGATATTTACGATCTCTTACATATCGCAATATATCTTGATACCAAGGGTTATCATCTTTTTCCTCCCCCTCAATGTTGCAACAATGAATTGGGGCCTCACAGACACTCATTTGAATTGGTCTCATCTCTCCCTCTTTGTTTGCCTTAATCGTTGAAGCCAAGGTTGCTAAAGCATCTGCCAACTGATTTTCATCTCGTGAGAGATAGTTGAAGGTGATGTCATCGAACTCTCTTAGTAAACCCAAAACTACCATTCGATAATTGATCAATTTAGGGTCTCTTGTCTCCCATTCACCTCTTAGCTGATAGATCACCAACGCAGAATCTCCATATACTTCTAGGGTTTTTACGCCTCTTTCTATGGCTGCTTGGAGCCCCATGATGCATGCTTCGTATTCAGCCATATTATTTGTACAGTCAAAATCCAACTTGCACGTAAACAGGTAATGGTCACCATTCGGGGATACCAAGATTGCCCCAATTCCATTTCCGACTGCATTAGAAGCCCCATCAAAATTTAGCTTCCATGGAGAATCTTCAGTTGCTGCTATACACATTAGCTCCTCATTTGGAAAATCAAAATTCAATGGCTCGTAATCCTCCAAAGCTCTACTGGCCAAGAAGTCTGCCACCGCACTTCCTTTGATAGCCTTCTGACTTACATACACTATATCAAACTCTGAAAGCAAAATTTGCCATCTCGCCATTCTTCCATTTAGAGCCATTGATTCCATCATGTATTTTAATGGATCCAGTTTTGAGATGAGCCAAGTAGTATGTTATAGCATGTATTGTCTTAATCTCCGTGTGGTCCAAATCAACGCACAACACAACTTTTCGATTGGCGAATATCTCATTTCACAGTCAGTGAATTTCTTACTAAGATAATAATTGCCTTTTCCCTTTTCCCTGACTCGTCATGCTGACCAAGCACACATCCCATAGAATTGCTGAACACTGACAAGTATAGTATTAACGGTTTATCTAGACAAGGTGGAGATAACACTGGAGCATTCAACAAATACTGCTTGACTTTCTCAAAGGCATTCTAGCATTCTTCATCCCAAGTACCTTGATTGTGCTTTCTGAGGAGGCGAAAGATAGGATCACATTTCTCAGTCAATTGTGAAATGAACCGAGCAATGTAATTCAACCTTCCTAGGAATCCTCGAACTTCTTTTTGAGTACGTGGCGGAGGCAACTCTCGTATGGCTCTGACCTTGTCTGAGTCAACTTCAATTCCCTTTTCACTGGCTACAAAGCCTAATAACTTCCCTGATCTGGCTCCAAAGGTGCACTTTGCTGGATTGAGCTTCAACTGAAATTTCCTCAACCTTAAGAACAATCTTCTCAAGACCTCAATGTGTTCTTTTTCTGTTCACGACTTGGCGATCATATCATCAACGTATACCTTAATATCCTTATGTATCATGTCATGAAACAAGTTTACCATGGCTCGTTGGTATGTTGCCCCTGCGTTCTTCAGCCCAAACGGTATTACTTTATAACAAAAGGTGCCCCACAATGTTATGAAAGTAGTTTTATCCATGTCCTCTGGATACATCTTTATCTGATTGTATCCTGAGAAGCCGTCCATGAAGGAGAACAACGAATATCCTGCTGTGTTGTCTACTAAAGTGTTGATGTGTGGCAGAGGAAAATTATCCTTTGGGCTCACTTTGTTTAGATCTCTGTAATCAACACACATTCGTACCTTCCCGTACTTCTTAGGGACAGGTACAATATTAGCTACCCATTCAGAGTACTTCACTTCCTGCAAGAAACCTACATCAAACTGCTTCTTGATCTCATCTTTTATTTTTAGGACAATGTCTGGCCGCATTCTTCGCAACCTCTGTTGGACCGGTTTACATTCTTGTCTTATTGGAAGATGATGTACTACAATGTCAGTACTCAATTCGGGCATATCCTGATAAGACCATACAAAGATATCCTTGAATTCCTGAAGCAACTCAATCAAGCTACGCCTTGTGTCATTAGCGATCAGTGTTCCAATTTTTACCTCTTTCCCTTCCTCTAGGGCTATATTCTCTATTGCCTCCTTTTCATGTGGCATAATTTGTTTCTCCTCCTGTTTCACCATTCTTAATAGATCGAGAGATACGCCACAAACTTGGACATCTTCAAAATCCTGAGGCTCCTCTAAACACATGTCTTACTCATAAGAGAAATCAGGAGCGGCAATATTAGCGCTCATATCATTGATATCTAGAGACCTGTGAGGGGTATGAAAGAATATACAAAGAATGAATGAATTTAAGAATGATCATTTATGTGCTATGAATAAAAAAAAATAAGAGTTGTTAGAATTTAAAGGAATATTGGTTGACAAAAAAAAAATGAAGCAATACTCTTTTAAATTGATAAAAGTTATGTTTTATTTGAATAATAATAGATGAACATAAGCCCATTTTCACAAATGTAATCTTACTACTCCTAGGCCCTAGAGTAATAAACATGTTTCGAGAATTACTCTGAAAAATTTCTAAAGACTACAGGAAGATCCTCCGCAGTCCAATTGTTCAGAGAGCTCCCCGGTTCGTAAGGGCAAATGCCCCTAAGGTTTTCCTGTCCCAACCACTCACTATGTACAACATTGATTTGATGACTCTCTTCTACCAGCAACCCTCCTGACTTAAAGGTTTTAGATATAGGTGGAAATGTCATCAGTTCCCACTCTACTTCTCCTCCGTTCAAACGCGTCTTTCTTTTTACTTGACTCTTTTCCATCTCCTGTCTCTTGTGTTTATGGTCTGGCTTGAAACCCAAACCAAAGTGATCTTTCTTCTCCGTCAATTTTGGGATTTGAATCCCTCCTTGCAACTGTTTTCCTAGTCCTTTTCCCAGTGATGCCCCCTTTCCCATCATTATTTGCAGGGCCATCCTTGTAGCTCCAGAGATTTTGGGAACCGGCACCTCGGTTCCCTCCGAAATGAAGGTAGCATTAACAATTTCCAAGGAATGAAAAGAACACTCGATGGCCTCCTCATTTGTCTCCACATAAGGGGCTTTACTGGTGACCGCTGCTATGATGTCCTCCTCTGCATTGATGGTTATCAAGCGTCCATCTGTCACCAACTTCAATTTTTGGTGCAGTGAAGAAGGCATCGCTCCTGCTGAGTGTATCCATGGCCTCCCCAACAAACAATTATAGGAGGGATTGATATCCATTACCAGGAAGTCAACTTCATACGTATTCGGTCCAATCTTCAGAGGGATGTCAATTCGTCCCATTACTTTCCTTTCAGTTCCATCAAAAGCTTTTACCACATTGTGACATGCCTTCATATGCGAACTGTCAATGGGCAACCTATTCAAGGTGGATAGCGGCAGAACATTCAAAGCAGAACCATTATCCACAAGTACACTTGGAAGTGTGTATCCTTTGCAACGAGTGGTGATGTGCAAAGCCTTAGTTGAGCCTATGCCCCCAGGTGGGATTTCATCATCATTGAAGTAGATGAAATTATCAGCACTGATGTTATTTATCAACCGGTCTAACTTATTGACAAATATATCGTGAGTGACATATGTCTCATTGAGTACCCTCATCAACGCTTCCCGATGTACTTCAGAGCTTAACAATAAGGCTAAAACCGATATATGCGTGCTGGTTACTTACTTACGAATCGCCGACCACACCACTCAGTACTCACTATGCTTAAGGAACTTTAGAAATTCCTTAGCCTCCTCCTCCCTCACTGGCTCGTTAACAAGTACTTCGCTCTTTTTCTCTTTTTCTACCTCCACACTTTTGGATTTTGTGGACTCCACTCTGACATTCCCCGTATCATAAAGTTTCCCACTCCGCGTATGGGAACCTTCAATTTGTGCATCTTTGGATGCGCTGGCCACATTTCCTTCCTCCGGCACTGTCACGTTACAATCATAACTCTATGGTACCTTCTTACTATCCTTGTAAGGGAAAGGAGTAGGCGCATGGATAATGACTTTGGGTGCTGCCGGTGTCCCCACTTCATTATTCCCTGTCAGGGAGATAAAAATCCTTGGTTTGCTGGTTTTTTGCTGTTCATTTTCCAGCGTACATACTTGCTTTTCACTAGAGCTACCTTCATAAACCTGTAGCTCTTTGTTGTCTATAAAGCCTTGCACCAAGGCCTTGAATTCCTCACAATTCTCACGGAACTCACCGTAATCCCACGTTCTTTCTTTCGTATTTTTAGAGGTCAACATACCTCTCTTCATCATTTCCTCCCAGATTACCCTCATAGGCATCCTTACCTCATCTACATTTTCCTTCCTCCCTTTTCCACCAGCTTCATCGATGGCATTTACTCCCTGATTGTCATGGTTCGGCAAAGGGTTCTCAATATTTGAGGTATTCTCGAATTTTAAAACCCCATTCTTGATCAACCTCTCTATAGCTTTCTTGAATCCAGTACAATTCTCGATCGAGTGCCCCGATATTCCAGCATGATACTCACACCTAGCATTTGCATCATACCATTTAGGGTACGGAGGTTGTAATAGTTTCAAATGGAAAGGGGCTATAGCATGCGCATCATACAGATTTTGATAGAGCTCCTTATACGTCACAGGTGTAGGTGTAAACTGCATCCTCTCATGCACGTGTTGGATTCTGCTTTTGAGTGCCTGTTGCCCAACCGTAGTGCTTTGGTCAATGATGACCAATCGCTTCTTTTGAATTAAAGCTACTTGTATTATTCACCTCATTGTCTTTTCTTCTTGGGGCTGATCTTTTAGCTACTTCTCCCTTAATTCTTCCTCATCTAATGGCATTCTCTATCATTTCTCCTGCCATAACTATGTCCGCAAAACTTTTAGTTGTGCTCCAAATCATATGAGTAATAAATGGAGCTTTCAAAGTATCAATGAATAACATAGTGGTCTCCTTCTCCAGCAGTGGTGGTTGAACCTGCATTGCTACCTCTCTCCACCTCTGTGCATATTACCTAAAATTCTCATTAGGCTTCTTCTCCATGTTTTGCAGGGTAATCCTGTCAGGGGTCATGTCTGTTACATGATTGTACTGTTGCATGAAGGCTTGTGTAAGATCCCTCCATGAACTTATTCTAGCCCGGCTCAACTGATTGTACCATCTAGCTGCCGCTCCTATCAAACTATCCTGGAAACAATGGATCAACAGTTGATCATTGTTTACATACCCCGTCATCCTTTTGCAGAACATTGTGATGTGGGCCTCTGGGCAAGTAGTGCCACTGTACTTCTCAAATTCTGGCATTTTGAATTTGTGAGGTAACACTAGGTTTGGGACCAGACTTAAGTCCTTAGCATCAACCCCATGATTATTGCCAGTACCTTCCAAAGCCTTGAATTTTTCTTCTAACCATCTGCAGCGTTCATCCAATTACCTTGTTGCCTCAGCCCTCAAATCCTCTTTTTCCACCATATCTAGATCGGGAACGAGAGGATTAGTAGGATTGTCACCCATATTAAACCCTGAACCAACCGGGAAATTCAGATGGACACCAGCATCAATTGACCCTGCTGAGGCCTCACCGTAGTAGATGGCCTTCTAGGAGGAGCCTCAGTTTGCAATTGTACATGTGGCGGTGTAAAACCTGGAGGAAGACCCTCATTTTCCTCTTCAGTGATGGCTATAGGAGCCTTTCCCTTATCAGTGGCCCTCAGTAACGGAGCCATTTCGGCCATCATATTCCTCTAAGCTTCCATCATTTACTCCCTCATCTCATTCTGCATTTTAGCCAACTGCTCTTGCAACTGGTCTTGCATCTCCTTTTGCAACTTCTCAAACCTTTGATCCATGTTCTTAGTTTTAGTGCGAGTGCCGTAAGGATGTGTGATTTCCAGATTTTCTTTTCTACCTTTATAAAGAAACTTTAACTAATTAGGGTTTTTCTATAACCTTGAATGCGTATGATATAATGTAATGCAAATGCATGAATGCAACAAAGGCATCAATCTTGATTCAATCTCATTTAGAAAACTTGATTTAGAAAAATAATATCTTTACATATAAATGGATTACAAGTACGCTTTCGCCCTAATGCCCAAAATTTTAACTCTATCTAATAAAAGGGCTAACTCTCTTCCTATGTCTGACGACGACCCACACATCAAACTCAATACATCGGCTCGTACTGTCAAGTCCTGCACATATTCAGTAACCTCTCAAATCTAGGCTATGGCTTCTCCCATGACATGATCCCTTTCTCTAACCTGCCCTCTAGACTGATGAAGCTCTCCCTTTAGATAATCTCCTTGCGTCTCGAGTTGCTCAATCCGAAGTTTACCTTCCTGCAATGCTGTTTCCAAATCTTCAACTTTTCTCTTTAGCTCTTTTAGCATGCCAACGAAGGGATCTTCCAAGCTCATTTATCTTAGACTTCAACCCTTTATTCTCTTCTTCTAATGCCAAGTTCCGCGATTGCATCTCCTGAAACTTCCTTTCCCAGTACTCAGCTCTAGCCTTTCCTTCTTGGACCTCTTTCTGCAACTGATCTGAAGACCCTCCTACTTTCGCTCTTCTCAAGGATACCTGTGCCTTTTTGTAGTGTTCCTTTAAATCATTTCTATCCTCTTCAATTTTCCTCTTTTCCTTTCTTTCTTTTTCGACCTCCATCTTCTGGACATCGATATCTAAACTCAGATACATCTTTTCTTCTTCGAGCTTGGCTATCCTTTTCTCAAGCTCCAAATTTTTCCTCTCAAATTCTTGCTTCATAATTTCTAACTTCGAGGGCATCACCTGCAGATATTCCTCCATCGGTCGAGCTCCTTCCACATCTGGCTCAGGAATATTATCATTAATCCTTCTACCTCTCCATTCAACATATTCTGGAGTCGTAGCAGGGCCAATAGCTACTCCTTTCAACCGACACGTCTTGTTCCAAGCGCTAGAGATCTCACCAACCCTTTTCTTGTAATCGGCTCCTCTATATGCAAACTCACTTTGAGTTAGCCCATAAGTTGCTAGCATGAACTGCCTCAAACCGAATTGCCTCAACACGAGTAAGGGGGTATAACCAATGGCACCCCAAATTCCCAATAAAGGGACCCAATCGAAACTGCCGCAACGGTAAAGAATCTCACCAGGAATCATCCACGGAGCTCTCCACTCAACATCTTTCGACTGAAGATTTTGAAGTAGTGCAATCCAATTCTCCTCTGGAACATTAACTCTCCTAGTTGAAGCAATTATGTCCTTTAGCGGTGAATAATCCTCGAAGAAAACCCGACAAACAACCTTATCTATCAACCGAAAATGACTATAAAACCAAGCTAGAAGCAATTGTGCACAACCAACAAACCTGCTTGCACTAGCTTTCCTGCATGTGCCTAAGGACTTGAATGTCTCTGCCAAAATTGCAGGGACAGAAGTGACCCTCTTACTGAGTCTATGGAAAAGATCCGTGGTTACCTCATCCACATATCCTAAAGCCCTAATGAACACCATCAATCCGTACAAACTTAAAGCAAAAACATCTACCCTCTTTGCTTCATCAGGGTGTGTCAAAATCAAACCCTTCAAAGCATCCCATGAAATGCACTTGCACCCGCCCTTCTCTTTAATTCTGGCAGTAATCCACTGCTCGCTCATCCCTGTAATAGCCATCAATTTCTTCCAAAAGGTAGGGGCATTAACAGCTCGAGAATAGATTCTATCAACCTAGAACCTGGGACATCGTAACAAGGCAGTGTACTCCTCTGCGGTAGGCACCAAGTCTACCTCCCCAAAAGTAAAGCAACTGTACGCTGGATTCCAAAACTGAAAGAGGGCTCGGAACAAGCGCTCATCTATTTGACCATCGAGCAAGTAAGGTAAGTCTCCGTAGTTACCATAGAATAACTGTTTAGTCTCCTTGCCCCATTGATCCCAAATCTCCTTAAGCTCTTGGAGATTATTCTGCGTAACATTGATACGAGTATATCCTGACAGCTCCGACATATGTCCCGCAGCTATACTATCTCCCTTTTCTAACTGAGTTTGCTCAGACCATCTATGGACGTTGGCGTTGCCCTCCACTCTATCAAGAAGTCCGTTCTCCATAATAAAACTCTCTAATTTAGACACTGACCGTGAATCGATACCTTTGTAAATGCAAAAATGTCATGCAAACAAAAGAAAAGAGATAGTCAGTATCACGTGATATAAATAAATCTCAACAATAATTTATAAGGGTAATATCTAAAGTTTAACTCTAACTAAGTTGGGCTCTTACGGTTTTTTCTATATGAGGTTGGTTCTAAAGTTTGAGGTACTGAACGAACGTGATTCCTCGATCCTTACCCATTATAGGCTCATTTGAATCGAGTTCAGTTCAGGGGGACACATTTCCCTATGGCTACACGGAGATGAAAATCTCACGAAACCATAGGTACGGATGTATCCCGAAAGTGATCCACTATCCTACACGGAGACGAAAACCTCACGAAGGCGTAGCTTCTCACTCCTACTTAAGGGTGTGACCACAACGGTTATGCAAATGCAATGCGTATTAGAATATAGCAACACATGCAATAATACAAACACATGTAATGCAAAGAGGATTAAATTTTAAAATTTTTAATTTTCGACATTAAGACAAGAGATAATCAATTACACGGCTTGACTCTCTTATTAGTCCCCAGCGGAGTCGCCAAGCTGTCGAGACCATTTTTAAAATCGAGGTTTTGGAAAATGGGAATCGACTTTAAGAGAAACGAAAATGGGAGTCGCCACCAATCTTTTTAGGTGTGATTGGATCACCTTTAAAACATTTGTTTTAAAATCATTAGTTTTGGTCTACGAAATCAAAGAATGGGTTCGGAGTCGATTATGCGTCTGAGGAAGGGTTAGCACCCTCATAACGCCCTAAAATTGGTACCTAATTGATTATCAAAATGTCTTTAATGTCGAAAATTCAAAAAGTTTTAAGATGTAATCCTCTTTAAATTAGTATAGTTTGATTTTTGTAAATTAAAGTTCATTTGTATCAAAGTATTGACACTAAATTGGCTTTTTAGAAATCCCTATCTTGAAACAACAAAACGCTACATCCAATAAGTTAGGACATATTATTTTGCAATTCCAAGACAGTAGCTCACGTTTTGCAAACATTTAAAAACTTAAGAAGGGTACTTGATTATTCGAGCTTAACGAGAAAAGTTGCAACCCAATAAGTTAGGGTACTACTTTCTCGAAATTTCCAAACACCAAGCATTGCGTTTGTATTTTTTTTGAAAACTTTGGGGCCTTATTTTTTTAAAAAGATGCGTGGGGAATTTTATTGTACTATAAATCATACATAGTAACATATTATTGTAGTAAATAAATGATACGTGCATTTTAACAAAATGATAGCAATAATATGAAGATCGCATTTGATGCATAAAAATTATATATACATGGCAAATATTAACAATATGCATACAAAAATATATATAGCATGTATTGAGAATGAATAAACAAAATATACAAATATACGAGGTAATAATTAAATAATGCATGATATATAAGAAAGCAATGATTAAATAATAGATGACATACAAATAAAAGTATAATATCAATGTACATGTCTACAAAATATAACATATAATAATAATAACATTTAACACATACATGTTACATGCAATATAGAAATCTACCCAAGAACTAATAAAAAAGAAAATGATTGGTTGCTAACAAAATATGCATATAATTAAAAATAAGATATTTCATAACAATTTTAAAATAGAATTTAATATACAAGAATATTTATAAAAGAATAATAATTATATGGTAATATATTGGCTTAAAAATATGTAAGAGAATTCATAATATAAATTTAAAATGAAATGATATATATAATAAATAATTAATTAATTAATAATGAAATGTGAATATAATATGAGTTAAAAATATGATTTAATAATAATAATTTACAAATTTTGAATAAAATATATATAATATAAACATAAGTAATATAATTGGTAATATGTAATATATATATATATATATATATAAAATAATATACCAGTAAAACATAATAAATATTATATAATAAAATATATGGGAAATAATATAATAAATATAGCATATAATAATGAAAATTTATACGAAAAAATAATATGCATAAATAAATATATAATATATGTAAAAATATAATAATATATATAAAAATAATAATTATGAGATAATTAATATACAATAAACAATTATAATACATATAAAAATAACACTTATAAAATAATTTTATGGAAGTAAAATTAAAATAAAACAAATAATAAAATATATATATATAGAAAAATCAAATAAATATAGGACTAAATTTAGAGTCTAGCAAAATTAATGGGCGAATTTTGATAGGAATAAAACTGAAATAAGGTCCTATTTAAAACATACGCAAAATTAGAGGGACTCTCTGGACAAATTGCCCTATTCCCAAAACGGTGACGTTTTCCAGAATATAATTTAATAGCCATAGGGACTAAATTAAAACTAAAATAAAATAATGGGCCAAATTATAAAAATAAAATAAAGTTTGATTGTAAGTACAAAAGGGATAGAAGGATCAATTGGGTAATTAACCCAATTCTCAAAAATGCGCGGATCCTCCCCGGGTAATCGGGTCAACGCGCGGATCCTTGGGTCACAAAACGGTGCCGTTTTGTCAAGGCTATATAAGCCAGATTATTAGCCTTAAAATCATTTGAAACCGTTTATAAAAAAAAAATTTTAAGAATTCTCTCTGAAAGAGAGAAAGGAGGAAGCTTCGGGCTCTGGCCTCCGTCGGCCACACGCCGGTCACGCGCCCACGCGCCACCCTAAAGACCACCGTACACGGTGGCTAGGGTTTAAAAACCCCTCCTTTCACTCGTCGTTCATCAGGTAACTTCCTTTCTTTTATTTTTGTAATCCATATTTTTGCTAAAACAATTTATATACATGTATATGTTACAAAAATTAAAAAAATACGGTTAAAACACCTTTACTGAAACTGTTTGTATCTCTCTGAATAAGTATCTGTAAGTATGTATTTCTCTGCTCTTTTTTAAAAAAATCCGTCTGCTTTTTATTATAAATGTCTTTCTTTGTATTCCCAAAAAAAAACTTACAAAACTGAAGAAAGGCTTTATAGCCTTTAGATTATACAAGTTTAGGAAAGAAATCTTCGATTTCTTTCCTCATGAGTTTTAGTTTATCTGCTACTGTTTAGTTTCCTTTTCTGCTCCGTGTTTTGTGGGTTCCTTTTGTTCTGTCTTGCAGGTATTTGACAGCGAATGCACCGATTGTGGCGTGATATGATGCTGGAGTCACGGAGCTTAATAGTGGCGTTTCGACACGAGATGGAATGACGTGATTCGGGGCCAGACAGAAGGACGACCGATGATCGGGGCGTTGATGGGCATTGAAGGCCCTTTGGACAGCTCATTGAACGGTGGCCTCGATTCGGGCGTTGGTAGACGCTCTCCGAAGCTTCCAGAAATGTTTGCGGCGCCACAGTATTTAGGAAACCCTAGGGTTTCCTGTTTTCTCTTAAGTCTGTTGGGCCTCTTGGGCTGTTTTGTTTTGGGTCCGTTTGTTAATGGGTCCATTGGGTATTGGGTTGTTAGTCAGCGTCATGGATTGGTAGGTCGTTTGGATTTGTTGGGTATTGTAACCGGGTATGGGCTTTCGTATTTGGGCTACAGGACTTCTTTGAGGCTTTGGGTAGTAATAGTGGGCGTGCTGGGTAGGGATTGATTTTGTAACCTGGACTGTTTTATTTTTGAATGGACTTTTAAAATATTTATTTATTTTTTTGTTTGGTTTTTAAGGCTCGGACAAATTTGGGCTCTTACAATATTCATATTTTATTATATGTTTTATATATTTACTATATATATATATATTATTTATTTTACTTATTATATCATTTTTTTATTTTATATATTATCTATCATATAGTTTATATTATTATACATTTTACTTATAAATTTTAGTATACATTATATATTGTACTATATATTATTCCTTGCATTTTTTTTTATATTTTATGTATTATTTTATTATTCATTAATTATGTAAAACTTTAAAAAATTTATTATTTAATAATAGTATATTTATATATTTATATTTCATTATATTATATATTTATATTATATATCATATTTTATTATATACTATTCCTTATAATATCTTCCTTTTATTATATATATTATTTCATAATCTATTATTTATTGGTATATAAAAATAGCACTTGTAAATTATTATAAACTAATATATATATATATATATATATATATATATATATATATATTGTTATTATATGTCTATGTTTAAAATTTACTACAAAATTTTACTCCAATTTAGCATATTATTTTATAAGTATATGAAGCTACTATATTATATAATATATTTTTTTAAATTTTTTATTATTACTTATATATGGCTTAATATTTTTTTGTTTTATTTTGTTTTTATCCCTTTTTTGTTTTTATTAGGCATTGTTTTAATACACTAATTTCATCTCGTAAATTATTTATTATTTTTCATGTTGTTTATTTATTGTTATATTTGCATGCAAATTGGTCATTTTTGTTGTTATTTTAAAAATATATTCGCATGAAATATTATTATATATGTTTAATTTGTACTGATATATTCATTATCTTTGACATTTTGTATTTTTGCATGAAATGATAATGTGTATATTCATGTTATTTGTGATTATGTATGTATGAAATGCTAAAGTATATTGTGTGATTTATGTCATATTTACCATGTTCAACATTATATTAGCATGAAATGTTAAAATAGGTAGCTTAATTCATCCAACGTTGATCTTTTGTAATAGGTTGAATGCATCATCGTTTTCTTATTTCATTTAATCAAATGGAATTTTAAAAAAACAAGGCAATGTCTTTTGTATTTAGGAATTCGAGAAATAGTACCCTAACATGCTGGGTTGCGATTTCCCGTTTGTCTAAATATCTAAAGTATCCTTTTAATAGATTTTACAAATTACGAGATTTTACAAACTATGAGATTTTTTTGTTACGAAAGTTTATGAATATCGTGTCCAATTACGCTAGATGTGATGTTCGCATTCTTTTGGAACGAAAGAATTTTGACTTTCAACTCAAATTATTATGGTTTTAAAAGAGATCTTACTGCTAAATTTTTTCAAGCTTTTGACATTAAGATGAAAATATTCAATTTGGTACCAATTTTGGGCGTTACGAGGGTGCTAATCCTTCCTCGTGCATAACTGACTCCCGAACCTGTTTTCTCATAATTTCGTAGACCAAAATGTTTTATTAAGTGATCCAATCACACTTTAAAAGGTTGGTGGCGACTCCCGTTTTCAAAATACCCTCCCTATTTTTAAAGAGGTTTCGACACACCTGCCCGTACGGTACATTTGCATTTAGACGCATGCCATTTGGTTTATGTAATGAACCTGCTACATTTCAAAGATGTATGATGTCTATTTTTACTGACATGGTTAAAAAGTACTTGGAAGTTTTTATGGATGACTTTTCAGTGTTTGGAGATACTTACGATGATTGCTTAGCCAATCTAGCTATGGTACTAAGACGATGCGAGGAAACAAACCTAGTACTTAACTGGGAAAAGTGCCATTTCATGGTACGAGAAGGAATTGTTCTAGGGCATCGGATAACGAGACATGGAATTGAGGTAGAAAAAGCAAAGGTAGATGTTATTGAAAAGCTTCCACCTCCAACATCTGTAAAGGGTGTTAGGAGCTTTTTGGGTCACTCCGGGTTCTATCGAAGATTTATTAAGGACTTCTCCAAAATTGCTAAACCCTTATGCAAATTGTTGGATAAGGACACAACGTTCAAGTTCGATGATGAATGCTCCAAGGCTTTCAAGGATTTGAAGGTTCGATTAGTTACGGCACCCATAATTGTCACACCAGACTGGGATCTACCATTTGAATTAATGTATGACGCAAGCGATTTCGCGATAGGAGCTGTCATAGGCCAACGAAGGAACAAAGTTTTTCATCCCATCTACTATGCAAGCCGGACTCTTACAGGAGCTCAACTGAACTATACGGTA
The DNA here is from genome assembly GCA_025698475.1 of Gossypium anomalum. Lineage (NCBI taxonomy): Eukaryota > Viridiplantae > Streptophyta > Magnoliopsida > Malvales > Malvaceae > Gossypium > Gossypium anomalum. The sequence goes on from CM046960.1 coordinate 14,984,820, forward strand.
ACAGAAAAAGAGTTACTGGCTATTGTATTTGCTTTTGACAAGTTTCGATCTTATCTTGTAGGTACCAAAGTAACTGTTTATACGGACCACTCAGCAATCAAGTACTTACTAGCCAAGAAAGATGCTAAGCCGAGATTGATCTGGTGGGTACTTTTACTTCAAGAGTTCAATCTAGAAATTAAAGATCGGAAGGGAGTAGAAAACCAAGTAGCAGATCACTTGTCTAGATTGGAGCCGCAAGAAGGGAATGCTCCTATTATACTGATTCAGGAAACATTCCCAGATGAACACATACTGAAGGTAAGTCATGTCCATAGTACCCCTTGGTTTACTGATATCGCTAGCTATTTAGCTTGTGGTTTGATGCTAACTGATAAGACGTATCAACAAAGGAGAAAGTTTCTTCACGATGTGAAGTACTATTTTTGGGAAGAGCCATATTTGTTTAAAAGGTGTGCGGATCAGATGATCAGGAGATGTGTGGTTGAATATGAAGTACAAAAGATTTTACACTCAGCTCCGAGTGGGGGACACTTCGGAGGTACTCGTACGGCGGCCAAAGTATTGCAAGTCAGATTCTTTTGGACGACACTATTCAAGGATGCATATGCATAAGCAAAGAGTTGTGACCAATGTCAAAGGGTCAGAAATGTCACCAATAGAAATGATATGCCTCGAACAAACATTATTGAGGTAGAATTTTTCGACGTATAGGGTATTGACTTTCTTGGTCTGTTCCCTCCGTCTTTTGGTCACAAGTATATATTGGTAGCAGTAGACTATGTGCCCAAGTGGGTCAAAGCTGAAGCTTATCCGACAAACGATGCTAGGGTTGTAATTAAATTCTTGCAGAAACATGTGTTCATAAGGTTTGGAACCCCAAGAGCTATCATTAGTGATGAAGGGTCTCACTTTGTGAACAAGTGGTTTAAATGGTTATTAGACAAGCACGGAATGAAACACAAGGTTGCAACAGCTTACCATCTGCAGACGAATGGGCAAGCTGAACTGGCCAATAAGGAAATCAAGGGCATACTTGAGAAGGTAGTTTGCCCAATCTGACGAGATTGGCCCAAAAGGTTGGATGATGCTTTATAGGCTTACCGAACAGCATACGAGACACCTTTAGGGATGTCACCCTACAGGTTGGTCTTTGGGAAAGCATGTTATCTACCCTTAGAGTTAGAGCACAAGGCTTACTGGGCTCTTCGACAACTAAACTTGGATCTTAAGCTTGCTAAAGAGAAACGGATGCTCCAACTCAATGAGCTAGAGGAACTCCGGCTATTCTCCTACAAAAATGCCAAATTACTCAAGGAGAGACTTAAGAAATAGCATGACAAGAACATTCGAGTTTGAGAATTTAAAGTAGGTCAGAGAGTTTTGTAATTTAATTCCAGACTAAAGTTCTTTCCAGGTAAGCTAAAATCACGTTGGTCCGGTCCATTTACGATTCATCGCGTCTATCCATACGGAGTTGTCGAGCTCCAAGGTAAGGGAGGTAATTTTCAAGTTAATGCTCAACGCTTGAAACACTATTGGGGAGATAAGATTGAACGGAATGAAATTTCGTTCATTTTATCGGATGTTTAAAATTTTCTTATTTTCAGTTTTGACACAGTCCATGTAGAACCTTGTTTGATTTTAACATAATTTTCCTAAAAATTATTCTCTAAATAGAAATTTTAATCTTTGATTTTTCAAATAAAAAGATCAATTTTGATCCGAGCCTTAAATTGCAACTCAATTCCAAATTTTCATTAAATCTAGGGACTTAATTGAAACATTTTTAAAATTTGGTTGCTCTTTTCGTAAATAATAAAAACTAGAAGCCTCTTTTTGTAAATATTTTCAAAAGGCTTCTAGAATAAATGTTTTTAGTTTAAAAAAATGATAATTATTAATATATAATTATACCCATTATAATATATATTAATTATTATCAATTTTAGGATTTTATTTGATAAGTTTTTATAATAAGATGATAATCTTTAATATATAATTATATCTATTATAATTTATATATTAATATTTATCAATTTAGCATGAAATTAGGACTTTATCTTTGTTTAAATAAATTAAATAGCAATTAGTAATTTAATATGCATATATCTAATTATTAATTGTTGTTATCTTTGTTTAGGATTAGAACGTTGAATTTTTATTCATTAAATTGTTTTAAGAATTCTACTCTAATTCCTATTTCTTCCTCTATAAATACCACCAATCTTCCCATTCATCTAACACTTAAAACCCAAAGTACCAAAACACTAGAGTGCCGAAGGCCCTAAGCCACAGCAGCACCAAGCAGTCGGCCAGCACACGCCCAGCTCCATCGCACGCACATCCACGCGCCCAACGCGCACGCTACCTCGAGCTGCCCAGCCTCAGCTCGCGCCAGGCCTTCACTCCGCGCGCGGTACCTGCCGTCCACACCATCTTGCGCGCGCCCAGGTCTTACCTGCTGCCGAATGCCCGTGTTGCTGATTGCCACCAGCCCTGCTGCGCGCTGCCCCCACACACACCACGCCCGCACACCCTAGCTGCTTGTGTGGCACCCCTTTTCCATTCACCCTAAGCCACAAACCCTCCAACCCTTCTTTTTAAATTCCCATCTTTTTCTTCATTATTATTAATTTCTAGAGTTCTTATATTTTTTACAAAAAAGGTGGTAAGACCTAGTTTCTCTTAATTTTTAATTTTAATTTTATTAATTATCAATTCATTAAATCATTAATAATTTTTATTAAATTTTATTGAGAAACTAATTTGTCCATCTTGTGATCAGATTAAACATGCCTCGTAAGAGAACTTGTGCTTCCGCTCAAATTGATGAAACACAAAACAAATTCCACTGTGAAGAAGCTAAAGTGAGATACGAAAGTATCTTCAAAAATCAATAGATGCATCCAGAAAAAGGATTCACTTTAAAGGAGAGTAACTACCGAGACTTTATGGCACGTATTCATCAAGTTGTTAAAACCCTCAATTGGGAGTTGTTTTGTGAAAAGAGACCTATTGTGGATGAGGAACTAGTTTGTGAGTTCTATGCAAATTTAACTTCAAGCGAGATGACAGAAGTTCCAGTTCGCGGAATCAAGGTACCGATAAATTCAAATGCTATTAATGAGTTCTTTGAATTACCAGATTTCGTAAACGATGAATATTCCACATTGATGAGCAATATCAAGCCTGAAAATTTGCAAGAAATTCTTGAGGAACTGAAAGTTCCAGGTTCTACATGGACTGTGTCAAAACAAGGAATCCACACTTGTCGAAGAGAATATTTGATGCCACTCGCAAAGGTATGGTTTTACTTCATCCGATTCAGCCTTATGCCTAGCTTACATGAGACTACAATCTCATTAGAGCGAATGGTCTTATTGTACTCGATCCTAACTGGTAAGACCATTGATGTGGGGAAGATCATCTTGCCAATTTCCCCTTTATAATAACAATTCTATGCTTGAAAGCTGAGATTCTTGCAAATGTAAGGAAGATAGGGTATAGCCAATGCACAATCATGGATTGGGACCTTTATCGAGTAGCCGGAGACTCAGTTCTACAGCAACGAGTTGAAGTAAGTGAGGAACCGGAGGACCCTGATGAAGAAAAAGATCCCACGATGCAATCATTTGAAGTCCCTGATAAAGTAGAATCAATGGAGCCAGAAGTTAAACCTAATGCTGAAACTTCAATGTTTAGAGCTCAATCGTCGAGCCCAGACCTTCGAGATGAGCTATCAAAACTGATGGACTTAATGCAACATATGCAATGGCAGCAACAAGCCTACTGGAGATACTCAAAAATAAGGGATGACTCGATAAGAAGTGCTTTTAAGAAGATATACAATGACCCATTTATTTTTGTGCCTGAGTTTCCAAATTTCATATTTGAACCATGGAGTTCATTATTAAAGAAAGAGTAAGCGATTCATGCAAAGGCGATAGTGATGGAGCAAAAGATGAGTCAAATTCGGAAGGGTCTGCAAATAAATAAATGGAGGATCTTAACTTTACTTTCTTTTTGTTCTTAGGAATAAGTTTAATTAGGAATTTTTTATTTTTTCATAATAAAACAAGAGAGGAAAATCATTAATAAAATGTGAGCAAGTCACAAAGTATAAAGTGTGGCAATAGATATATACATGTCTAGGATTGGATTTAGAAAGAGCTTGGTACTTAAGCAGTCAAATTGACTCACCTCCTCTTTTCTAAAATCCTACCTGGTGTGTAGTATCTATTCACTTTAAACAATGAGGACATTGTTCATTTTAAGTTGGGGGGACTGAAAATTGAATTATTTTCGCTCAGAATAAAATTTTTCTTTTAATTATGATTAGGATTTATTTTGTTTAGAAATTTGAATTCTGTTAAGTATGCTCAATTTGAGTATGAATAAAGTTCTATTATTTCAATAAATTATTATGTTAGATTAATAATGACATTATTGTATTTTTAATAAAGCATGCAAATTTGTACCATAAAATTTTTAGTTCTTTAGGAAAGTTAGGTATGCATGAAAGTTTAAGTCTTTAGAATTGACTTAGTAGTTTCTTGAGGCAAAATCCTAGGGAGCATGGAACGTTGGAAATGATTTAGGCAACTATTGTTTGGATCGTTTGAGCCTTTCAAGCCCACCATGGTAAAATTTTATCCTTTGAAACCTAACTTTGAGACTATATGGCTTAATCTTATTTCGACCCTTACATTAAATAGCCATTACCTTTCGCTTAATGATATTAAAATTGTCCCAAACGCTAGACTCAGTAATATTCAAGATGTACTTTGAAAATAAGTTTGGGGGATTTGAAAAGAAGTATCAATTGCTCAAGAATTGCAGTACACAAAGCAACTGCTCGTGTTAAAAAAAAAAAAAAAAAAAGAAAAAGAAAAGAGAGCACATGTATTTGAAAGAGATGTACAAAAGAGCATATAAAAGTCAAGTTGGTGTATCGAAGGTAAAAATTCCGAAGGTTCGATCGACGTTGAGTCTAGGGTTTCTTAACCAAAATTTATCCATCATTCACCTACCCCTAGCCTAGCCACGTTACAACCTTGATAAAGACCTCTTGATCCAAAGTCCTCATGCTACCTACATTAGTGGAGAGAAATTGCTACGATCAACATTTGAAGACATAAGTTAAGCTTAATGATTGCATCTTAGTTTTAAATAAAGGAATAAAAATCAAATTGGTAAGGGTTAACATGTCTTTATTACAAAAGCATTTAGTCTAAATTTTGATATTATAATAAGTTGTTGAATTTAATTTGAACAATATGTATGCTTAAGTAGCATAACTATCAGATTTCTTGTCTTTGAGCATAAGTATTTTAAATTCATAATTTTGGGAAAAAATGTTGTTCTGAAGGAATTTTTCAAAGGAGTTTCCTAGAGATTCTTTTCAAAATTTATGCATTACTCGGGACAAGCAATGAATTAAGTTTGGGGGTGTGGAAACACAAAAATTTATATACTTTTTCATACCCAATTTGACTTAAATTCATGCAAATCCGGTTAAATTCTTGTCAAAAAATAATTAAATATTATAAAATAATTAAATCGTGTTAAAAATATGAACATGGTGAATTTATTTAGGGCAGCATGTTAAGCAGGAATACCTACTTATTTGCCAATCTTTCTTTCAAGATAATAAGAACAATTTTACAGACGTTGGAAGAGGTGTCCATAGATGTAGGGATTATCTCGTGGGTAAAGCTATTCGGGATGGTAGTAGATCATTTACGGATCATGAAGGTACAAGCTGATACGTTGAGCGCGAAATACAAGCTACAGTCAGATCATTGTCAAGAGTTAGCTTTGTTGAGTTAAAACTTTAGGCCATAGGACGAAGGCGTATTTGCAATCCATTCATATGTAAAGATATTCTTTTTCTAAATAAAGTTTTCTAAATGAGATTGAATCGAGATCGATACCTTTTGCATTCATGCATTTGCATCTCATAGCATTTCATTGCATCATTTGCATTTAAAATTATAAAAAGACCCTAATTAGTTAAAGTTATTAAAAAGAGAAAGAAAAAGAGAGAGAGAAGGGGGTCACGGCTAAGTGAAAAAGAAGTTGAATGGGAATTAACGACGTTCCCTTACATATCCCTGACTTTTGTGTGAAGAGGGATAGCTTACCCGGAGAAGGGGCTGTTTGGAAATGAAAATCATCCCATCAATGTCATACATGAGGAAGGGACTGAACAAAGAAACCTTGAGGGCATTCGCCCTTATGAATCGGGAAGTTCTTTAAACAATTGGACTGCAGAAGAACTTCCTGTAATCTTTAGGAATTTTACGGAGTAATATTCAGAACGCTCTTGTTGCTCTAAAGCCTAGGAGTAATGACATTTCCTTTGAGAAATGGGCTCATGTTCAGGCATTTTTATTTTCAATAAAACATACTTTTATTATTTATCTGAGTAAATATTCTTTCATTCTGATTCTTTTGACCTTTGACATTCTTTATAAATTTTCATTTCATGTAAATAGTCATTCTTAAATTCATTTATTCCTTGTATATTCTTTTGTGTGCCTATCATAGATCCTTGGATATCAATGACAAGGGCAACGATACTACAGATTCAGAATTCCTTTTGAGTGCAATATGTGTTTAGAGGAATCTCAGTACTTTGAAGGTGACAGAAATTGTAACTTGTTTCTGAATTTGTTGAAAATGGTTTTTACCCCATGAAGTGGTGGTAGGAAATATAGCCTTAGAGAAAGGAAAGATTGCGAAATTGGAATTAGCTGAGGAGACAAAACAAGACCTTGTTGAGACTACTATAGGAATTCAAAAATGTGGTCCAAAGACACATGCAGGAGGATTTGCAATTGCCAGGACAAACATGAGGTGTTGGGGCACTATTGGTCCACCATGGAAAGGGATCGCATCAGTTGTACAATGAATGCCAAATTTAAAGGAGTCAAGACTTATGGGGCATGTATGTTATGGGCTCGAGCTCGTCAAAAGTTTCATGCTGACAATGACTCATATTTGTAGACGTCAACTACTCCATTAAGAGGGGGAGATAGTTTCATATGCCAATATTACAAAGTCAAAAGTCATCCATTTCAAAAAAAAAAGATTATATATAACTGTACAATGCCAAAAGTTTGCAGTCTTTTCAAAGATAACGCACCATACCACAGTACAACAAAGGTTGCCAAAAGAAAAGAAAAAAAAAGAAAAAAAACAAATTACAGAAGATGACCGAGACTTGTAAAAATTGGCATAAGAAACTACCGCCTACTCTCTATGCTTACGCTGGGGCAAACACCTTCAATTCCAGTTGTTTCAAAGGTTCCAACCATCATCCTTGGAATGGGTGCATTAGCTTTCCTGAGCAGTCTGATGTGCCGTCAAAAGCTGCGATGGTTAGCTCCAGTGGTGGCCATTGATTTCCAGCTATGGGGCATCAGGCCGTACACAGTATCTAAAGCTTAAAATGGTAAATTCTTTCTTCAAAACCAGTTTCTGACAAAGTGGATGACGGTATCATGAAGGAAGCTCTCTTAGACTTCTATACAAGTTCACGGAAGAGGAAACCTGATCAAATCATTATTTTAAAGGATGGGGTTAGCGAGTCTCAATTCAATCAAATTTTGATCAAGTTATTGAGGTTTGCAAGTTCTTTGACGAGAAGTGGAACCCTAAATATTGTGGTTATTGTTGTACGAAAAACCATCATACCAAGTTTTTTCAGCAGGGATCTCCTGACAATGTGCTACATGGTACTGTCATTGACAACAAAGTATGCCATCCAAAGAATAATGATTTTTACCCTGGTACCTATGCTGGAATGATTGGAGTCACAAGGCAGACCCACTATCATGTTCTCTTAGACCAGGCTGGGTTTTCGGCTGATGATCTGCAAAAGTTTATTCATTCTCTATCCTATATGTATCAAAGGAGCACCACAGCCATATTTGTTATGGCTCCTATTTGCTACGATCATTTGGCAGCTTCACAGTTGGGGGCAATTTATGAAGATTAGGGATGCTTTAGAAACATCATCGAGTCATGGTGGGATGTATGCTCCAGGAGTAATCTCTATACCTCAGCTTTCCAGGTTAAAGGATAAAGTCAGCAACTTCATTCTTGTCTGCTGAGAATCATTGAACCACCTTTTTGTAGGGTTTGACAAACAACAGCCAGGACGGCTGTTGGGGTAATCCCTTTCTCATGGGTTTATGAATCAAGATTTTTCCTCCAAGCTTTAATGGAGTCAAGAATTGAATACCTCTAGTAAAATTAACTTGAAAGTATTCATCCTAAGCAAATGTACCAAGAATGGATGACACAGACTTATGACAAAGAAGGTTCGTCCAAAAGAATTTCATAAAGGAAACCTTGCAAAAGGATGCCGAATTGGGAAGGGCCATATGTTGCGAAGAGGGCTTTCTCTAGAGGTGCATTGATTTTGACAAGAAATGGATAGGAAGAATTTATCTGATCCAGTGAATTCAGACTCGGTCAAAGAGTACTTTGTCTGAAGGAGAAGGGAAGCCAAGGTGAAAACCAGCAAAGGGCACTTCGGGACTTCTATTTCAAAAAAAAAAAGAAAAAAGAAAAGAAAAAGAGAAAAAAGAAAAAAAGAAAAATGGAGAGGCCAAGGTGAAAACCCGCAAAGGACGCCTTGAGACCAAAGGGGTTTTGAGTTGAAAACCCGAAAGAGCAGCTCAAATTTAGAAAGTCATGCAGTGACCTTGTTATACCGAATTCGACGAGAAGTGAAGTATGTTACATATCGAGGCATCAACGATTACTTTGGATCTTTTAAACACATGTTGAACTAAAAAAGGTCTTCAAGGAGCTGGTGTATAGACGCTCAAGCGGCGATATCTGGGGTATCTGATTTTTTGTCCTGTTTACTATCTTTGAATTCTCTTTCTTCTCAAAAATAGATTCTTAGATTAACCTCCTTTGTTTTTTTTTTTTGATAAATCATTATCCTCAAGATCAGTTTATTCATCCTCTATTATTCATAAAGTATGTTGCATAGAAATAATGATTGATGAACTAAATATCTTTACAATCGAAGTTTTGCATATTACTCTGGAAATTTCTAGATAATACAAGAAACTGAAACAAGACAATTGTTTAAAGAATTTCCATATTTGAGGGTCGAATGTACTCGGGGAAATTTCTTCTTCAGTCCAAAAGGTGGTTGGACATTTTAAGCAATATTGATCTTAAGAAAGGATCATTTCATAAACATCTCTAGCGGGTCACAACATTTGGAGAATGGCACAATAGGACTAAGTTGATTCAAAGTATACAAGCAGAGTATGATTGATACATCAAGAAGTATAAAGATAAAACTTCGATGAGGGAATGAGTGATGACGTCCGAAATAGGGGTCATATTCATAGCATTTTGCATTATAACATGTCTAATTAGGAGAATTTGACTCATTTCGATCATAACATCCTAATTATTAGGCATGAACTCATACGCATTCTACAGGTTATGTCTTTTATGGGACAATGTAGATCAAAGAAACAAGATTTGGCATCCCTGTGTTTATAGGGAACAGATTGAAGATAACAGATCTGACATTCCTGTGCTTACAGCGAAGCAGATCGAAGATTTCAGCATGGCATTCCTGTGTTTATAGGGAACAAGTTGAAGATAGATGATTTGGCATCCTTGTGCTTACAAGGAGCGAATCGAGGACATAACAGATTTGACTCTCAGATATTCTCAAATAGATCCAAGATGGTTTGGCATCCTTGTGCTTACAAGGAGCAAATCGAAGACATAGCTGATTTGGCTTTCACGTGTTTACGATGAAGCAAATCTAAGATGATTTGTCGTCTCTGTATTGTCAGAGAATAAATCAAAGTCTGACATCTCCATTCGACGGAGAGCAGACACATAGCAGATCTAGCCTTCAGATGTTTATACTGAAGTAGATCCTAGATGATTTGGTATTCTTGTATTTCAAGGAACAAATCAAGGACATAGCAGATTTGGCTCTCAGATGTTCTCAGATATAGTAGATCTAGCTTTCAGATGTTTATACTGAAGTAGATCCAAGATGATTTGGTATTCTTGTATTTACAAGGAACAAATCGAGGACATAGCAGATTTGGCTCTCAGATGTTCTCAGACATAGCAGATCAGGCCTTCAGATGTTTATACTTAAGTAGATCCAAGATGATTTGGTATTCTTGTGTTTACAAGGAACAAATCGAGGACATAGCAGATTTGACTTTCAGATGTTCTCAGACATAGCAGATCTCACCTTCAGATATTTATGCTGAAGCAGATCCAAGATGGTTTGGTGTCCTTGTACTTACAAGGAACAAATCGAAGGCATAAGCAGATTTGGCTTTCACGTGTTTACGCTGAAGCAAATATAAGATTAACTTAGCATCTCTGTATCATCAAACAAATCGAAGACATAAGAAGATTTGGCATTTCTGTATTCGGAGGAGAGCAGATCGAAGATATCAACAGGACAGTCATGAGTTTGCAAGAAGCAGATTGAAGCCGTCAAGAGGCCATTTAAAGAAGATTAAGAACTCAAGACTCGGCAAGACCGGGCAAAATTGGTCTTTTTATAGTCTTTGCTCTATTCCTGTTACACTGCAATGAGCAAAGAGGGGCAGCTGTAGACACTCAATTTTGCCTGGGCCCAGAAATAAGTCCAAAAACAAAAATAATAAACCCAAAAAAAAAATGAAGTCCAAGTTCAGTCCAAGAATTACAAATATAATTTGGCCCGGTCGGAATGGCCCATTACTTGAAAAGATTTAAGGTCCATCTACAAGCTTGACTCATATGGAAATATAATCTTCAATGATATGCAATCTTAGATGTGATATGCAATCTTAGATATGATACAATCTTAGACATGATACAATCTTAGATATGATTGCAATCTTAGATATGATATACAAATCTTAGAAGATATGATTTTGTAATCTTGGAGATTTAATTTGTAGATACCCTTTAATCTTAACTGTTGATGTAATTGATCTGTACCGTTGGATTTAGGGAGGCTCAACTATAAATAGAGGCCTCTCCCTTCATTGTAGACACTTGAGTTTTGGGGAAGCAATAAGAATTCTTGAGAGCATTCACTCAAATTTCTCTCCCTCTTGCGTTCTTACTTTCTGTGGTTTGTTCTTATTTTATTCTTCATCTTAGTTTTTCAACCTTTTTTTATTTTAATTTCTTCATTTTTCAAATATGTATATTTATTCCTATCTTTTATACATTTGATTATGTATTTTATATATTATAATATTTAACCTTTTTATATAGTTTATTTTCAAATATATATTTTCTATGCATGTATATATATTATATTATCATTTCATGTATTTTGAACTATTGAATTATATTTTTATAATTTGTAAATGTTCTATTTATTCATTTTTTAAAAGTATATGTCATTTATCTTATTTGTGCATAGTTTCATTTTTTTTTATATATGCTATGTTTAATTATTTCTTTATTGTGCTATTTTATGATATATCTTGTTGTATAATTTTTGCATGTATTATGTTTTTCTTTTAGTTTACTCATGTTTTTATTTGTTTATTATCTTATATTTACCCTAGTATGATTTTTTTTCATTAAACGTATGTTCATGTTATTTAGTTTCGTCTTAATGATATTATTTATGTTTGTATGGAAATGTTAGAATATTTTGTACATCTATGCTTCATGATGCATTAATATGTCATCCTAAAACGTCATTTAAAATAATATTCCAAGGTTTTTTAAAAAAAAATAAAATAAAAGGCAATGCTTGATGTTTGGAAACTTCGAGAAAGGTAGTGCCTAACTTCTTTGGGTTGCGACTTTTCTCGTTGAATTCGAATAGTCAAGCACCCTTCTAAGTGATTTTGAGTTTTCAAAACTTAAACAATTATTTCGAGATTTCAAAACATAGTGTCCTAACTTACTGGATATGGCGTTTTGTTGTTTCGAGATAGAAATTTTCGAAAGACGAGCTTAGTTTCGAAGGTTTTAAAATGTTGCGTCCTAACTTACTAGATGTGATGTTTTGACTCGTTTGAAATAAGTGAGCCTTAATTTTTCAAATTAAAACACTCTAATTAAAAAAGAGGATTGTATCTTAAAACTTTTAAATTTTCGACATTAAAGACATTCGATAATCAATTAGGTACCAATTTTTGGGCTTACGAGGGTGCTAACACTTCCTCGTACGTAACCGACTCCCAAATCCGTTTTCTCGACTTTCGTAGACCAAAATTAATGTTTTAAAACAAAACATTTTATAAGGTGATCCAATCACACCTAAAAAGATTGGTGGCGACTCCCGTTTTTATTTTTCTTAAAGTCGATTCCCATTTTCCAAAACTCGATTTAAAAATGGTCTTGACAATTCAAATAAATATAATAATGTTTAACCAAAAAATTATAATTACATTAATTATAATAAAGATTTCGGTAAACTATATTTATTTAAACTTATATACGAACTAAATTCATATATCAATAAAATTATGTTCTGATTATGTGTACAACATCCTTGTACATATAGTATGTTCAACAATTTGATTGCCCAATTAAATTAATTCTATAATTAATTTAATTCATGTGACAACCAAGCAATATACCAACTATGTTTTACCTCGTTCATTTCAACCATAGGGTGTGACCCTATAGGTTCTTGTAACGTTAGCAGTAATATTAGAACGAATCTAATGTTACAAACAATGAGTGGCATCTAGCAATGCATCAATGCTACATAAGTTACAAGAAGTCATGATTCGACATAACCTTTTGTGATTAACCTTTAAGTTACAAGAAGTCATGATTCGACATAACCTTTTGTGATTAACCTTTCATGCATTAATCCTTAAGTCCTATATCTTTGGAATGGACACAAGTCATGGAATAGTCACACTTGCATAGTCCATCCCATGTTTCTTGATACCTTGAGTAGACTATGATACACAAATAAGTATGACATCTCATATCAACTTATTTGAGCATAGCCATGCATTTCTAGCCTCACTCAATCAAGTGGCCTGAGATATTACTCCCATTATGTAGGAGGGACTTATCCTATTTTGATCAACTATATCCCTCAACATAGATTGTGGTATATCCAACATCAGTCTTTATAGAACAACCAATTACGGTGTTTGTTTGACTGTATCAAAATATACAACTCACGATGTTGGGATAAAGATGATCTCAAGTATGAGGATCATATACATATTAATCACTATGAGTAATGTTGTGACAATTACATAATAATCCAAGAAACATACTCATAGCGGGTCAGTCCAATATGTTGTTCTCTAACACACATATTCATGCATTGATTCTGACACTCCATATCAATGACAAATCTTTATCATTAGTCAACTACATGTTAGTCTTAATGCATTATTATTGTCCTAGCCAACAACAATACTTGACTAAGGATCTTTTAAGAATAATCATATTATTCTCAGGACATTATTATAAAACAGTTTATTTATGCACACAGAAAAGAAACTGGAATAATAATGGCAACGCCTTATATTAATAAACATGCTAAACCAAGTATGTTATTACAACCATCTCGTGATTGATCTTTGGGCATACTCTTACAGTCACTCCACCTAAATATAAAGATCCTGGTTGCCCTACAATTTCATGCATCATAGGGAACTCTATAATAGAGCGGGTTGTGCTTGACCTTGGTGCTAGTGTTAATCTTTTGCCTTTCTTTGTTTATCAATAGTTAGGTTTAGGTGAACTTAAGCCAACATCTGGTACACCTTAGTTTGATCAATCTGTCAAAATTCCTTGAGGGATAGTAAAATATGTGTTGGTTCAAATTGACAAATTTTATTTTCTAGTTGATTTTATTATTTTGGACACACATCCTGTCTCAAATTCTATTGTACAAATCCCTGTTATTTTAGGTCGTCCATTCCTTGCAACTTCTAATGCTTTGATTAATTGTAGGATCGGTGTTCTAAATTTGGCTTTTGGAAACACGACATTAGAATTAAATGTGTTTAATGTTTGTAAGTAACCTCCTGAATATTTTGATGTACATAAAGTGGACTTCATTGAACAACTTATCCATGAACAATTCATTAATTCCAAATTATTCAATCCTTTGGAAAATTATTTAAACTGACTTTGAAATTGATGACGAAACAAAAATGCATGCATTGATTCTATGTTAAATTCTTTTCAGGGACATATAAGAACTTTTATTGGAAACAAAAGTTTGAGGAACTTCTAACAACTACAAATGTTTTAACACCATCAGTTGATCAACCACCCAAGCTTGATTTGAAACAACTACATGTGATCTGAAATATTCATTTTTGGGTGAGAATGACACTTTTCTAGTCATAATTTCCTTAGAACTTGATGCACACCAAAAAGGTAAGCTACTGAAAATTCTAAATATGTATAAAAACGCATTAGGATGGACAATAGCTGATATAAAATTAATTAACCTATTGATTTGCACACCTAACATTTATTTAGAGGAAAATGCTAAAACCTCTAGAAAAATGCGATAAAGGCTTAATCCTAATATGAAAGAAGTAGTGAGAAATAAAGTCATTGAACTCTTGGGTAATTGAATCATTTATCCCATTTCTGATAGCAAATGGGTAAGTCCTACCCAAGTTGTACCTAAGAAATTTGGGGTTACTGTAGTCAAAAAATGAAAATAATGAATTGATCCCAATTAGGACTGTTACTAGTTGGCGCATGAGAATTGACTACATGAAACTTAATTTAGTGACTAGAAAAGATCATTCTCCTTTACCCTTCATGGATCAAATCTTAGAAAAAGTTGCGGAGCATGAATTTTATTATTTTCTAGATGGATATTTTGGGTATAACCAAATTGCAATTTCACTTGAAGATCAAGAGAAAACCATTTTTACATGTCCTTTTGGCACTTTTGCATATCGAAGGATGCCTTTTAGATTATGTAATGCACCAGCCAGGTTTTAAAGATGCATGCTTATTATTTTTAATAATATGGTTGAACACATTTTAGAAGTCTTCATGGATGATTTTTCTATTTTTAGTGATTCGTTTGATGATTACTTGTCCAATTTAGAAAAGGTTTTAATCAGATGTAAAGAAAAAAAATCTTGTTCTTAATTGGGAAAAATGTCATTTCATGGTCACTAAAGGAATTGTTTTGGGACACATAGTTTCTTCAAAATGGATTGAGATAGACAAGTAAAAAATTGAGTTAATCTTCAATTTTCCAACACCAAAAACTGTAAAGGACATTAGGTCATTTTTAGGACATGCAGGATTTTATAGGAGATTCATAAATTTTTCTTTTTTTTATATTTTAGGCCTTTTGTAATGTTTACTAAAGGATAGTGTGTTTGAAAGGACTAAAAAGTGTGAAATGGCTTTTGAAAACTTAAAAGTATTCTCACTTCTACTCCTATTATGAAACCCCTGATTGATCTTTACCATTTGAAGTAATGAGTGATGCTAGTGATTACGTTGTTGGTGTTGTGTTAGGAAAAAGGAAAGATAAGAAACCATATGTCATTTATTATGCAAGTAAAAATTTAAATAGTGATCAAATGAATTATTCTACTACTGAAAAAGAATTACTCGCAGTAGTTTTTGCATTGGAAAAATTCAGATCTTACCTTGTTGGATCATTTATTATTGTCTTTAGTGATCATGCAGCTTTAAAATATCTTCTCTCGAAAAAGGATGCCAAACCCATGTTGATTAGGTGGATTCTTCTTCTTTAAGAATTCAACATCACCATTCGAGATAAGAAAGGAGTAGAAAACGTTGTGGCTGACCATTTGTCAAGACTTGTTTTCCTGATGAACAACTTTTAAATATCTCTTTTATACCAAGGTTTGCTGACATTACTAATTTTCTTGCAACAGGAAAAATTCCTTCTCAGTGGAGTTTACAAGATAAAGGGGAATTTTTTTCTGAAGTAAAAAAATTTTATTGGGATGATCCGTATTTTTTCAAATGCTACCCTAATCAAAATTTTAGAAGATGCATACCTGACAATGAGGTACATAGTGTCATTAATTTTTGGCATTCTAAGGCATGTGGTTGTCATTTTTCATCCAAGAAAACTGCTACAAAAATTTTACAATGTGGATTTTATCGGCCAACCTTATTGAAGGACACTTATAATTTTTGCAAATCATGTCAAAATTTCCAAAAATATGGATCCATTTCAAAACGAAACATGATACCTTTGAATTTGATTTTGGTGATTGAAATTTTTAACTGTTGCGGTATCAATCACATAGGACCGTTTCCATCATCATTTGGTTTCTTATACATTTTGGTTGCAACAGATTGTGTTTCAAATTGGATAGAGGCAATTCCATGTCAAAATAATGATCACAAAACAATGATTAAGTTTTTAAGAAAATATTTTAAGTTGATTTGGGATTCCACGATCTATTATAAGTGATGAGGGCACACATTTTTGGAACAAAATTTTTGAATCATTAATGAAGAAAGATGCCATTACACACAAAGTTGCAACCTCTTATCAATCTCAAACAAATGGACAAGTAGAACTTGCAACTAGGGAGATTAAGAACATTTTGGAAAAAAAGGGTTAACCCAACTTGCAAAGATCGGTCTTTGAGACTTAATGATGCAATATGGGCTTACCGAACTGCTTTCAGAACATCATTAGTCATGTCTCCCTATTGATTAGTTTATGGAAAACCTTGTCATTTACCTATGGAAATTGAACATAAGGCATATTGGGCAATTAAAATACTTAATCCCAATCTTAATGGTGCTTTTAAGTTGCGAAAGTTGCAAAGTAATGAAGTTGAAGAACTTAGAAATGATGCTTATGAGAATTCAAAAATAAATAAAGAAATAACCAAAGCTTTTCATGATAAGATGGTGTTAAGAAAGACATTTGAGGTTGGACAAAAAGGTTTTGCTCTATAACTCCTGACTTCTCATATTTCTTGGAAAACTAAGATCAAGGTGGAGTGATCCATTTGTTATAATGCATGTGTACCCTCATAGGACAGTCGACATTGAGAATCCAAAGAATGGTAATGTATTCAAGGTAAATGGAAAAAGACTCACTACAGGAAAATAGGGCTTTAGCGGCGTTTTTAGTGGCGTTTGAACAAAAAACGCTGCAAATATTTTACATTAGCGGCGTTTTCAATAAAACGCCGCAAAAAAAAGAGCAATAGCGGCGTTATTGATCCAAACGCCGCTAAAAACTGATCAATAGCGGCGTTTCTGTCCCAAACGTCGCGAAAAACTGAACAATAGCGGCGCTTTTGGAAAAATGCCGCATAGGTCGAGGTTTTAGCGGCGATAATGGAAAAACGCCGCTATAGGTCGAGGTTTTAGCGACGCTTCTGGAAAAACGCCGCTATAGGTCGAGGTATTAGCGGCGCTTCTGGACAAACGCCGCTATAGGTCAAGGTATTAGCGGCGCTTCTGGACAAACGCCGCTATAGGTCGAGGTATTAGCGGCGCTTCTGGACAAACGCCGCTATAGGTCTAGGTTTTAGCGGCGCTTCTGGACAAACGCCGCTATAGGTCTAGGTTTTAGCGGCGCTTCTGGAAAACGCCGCTATAGGTCGAGGTATTAGCGGTGCTTCTGGAAAAACACCGCAAAAAAGTAATTTAGTTTATGGGTTATGGTTTAGTGTTTAGGGCCTAGAGTTTAAGATTTAAGATTTGGGGTTTGGAATTTAGAGGTAAATATGGTAAACTACTTAACTTGTGTATCTTAGATTTTTTTTATAATATAAATCTAAATAAGATAAATATAAATTATTATTTAAAAAATAGGTACATATATATGTTTTAAGGGTTATGCTATTAGGGATTAGAGAGGTTATGATTAATGATAAAAAAATTAATTTATTTTAGAGTTTTGGTAAGCATTAAGATTCTATTTGAATTACTTTTGTCCCTTGTTATATATATATATATTAAACTTCTAATATATATTAAGATTATAATATATATTTAGGGTGTAAGTTTAGGTTAAGGGTTTAAGGAAATGATACTATTAGCTAGCTAGAAATTAACTGAAGAACATTTGGATTTTACTAAGATTCAAGCTATTTTGTATATACTCATATTATTTAATATAAGAATATAAACATATATATATTTGTGTTTTAATTTGTACTACACTAACATTGGCCACACGAATTCCAAAAAATATGTCTACGATTATGGTTTAGGGTTAACAGTTTTTAAAGTACACTTTATAGTTTGGGCTTTATGGTCTAGGAGTTATGGTTGGTTTAGGGGTTACCGAATGGTTTTGGGGTTTAACGTTTGGGGTTAGGGGTTTTGTGTTTGTGGTCCAAGGTTTAGGGTTTAGAGTCTGAAGTTTAGGGTTTTAAATTTAGAGTATAATTTTGGATTTTAATGTAGAAGATAAATGTATATAAGATAAATATATATAAATTATTATTTTAAAAAATATATAAATATATATATGAAAAGTGGTTTAGTGTGCAATTGTCAACATGAACTGTAATTTGATCTAGATCTTGTAAAATATTTAATTAATTTTGATATAATAAATAGCATCATGTTTTTATTTAATTAATTTATATGCATACATAATATGTATTTTAAAATGTGTATTAAATCAAAATTAAAATTTTAACTATAGTTAGGGTTTAGAGTGTAAGTTTATAGTTTGATGTTTAAAGTTTAAGGTATATTATTATTGAAGACTGAACCAATATTTAGAATTTTATGATATTATTGCGAATTTGTACTAAACCTAATATATTGAAGATTGAAATATATATTTTGTACATCACAGTAACATTATTTAGATATAATTTAAAAGAAATTCTAAATATATATAGTTTTAAATTTTGATCAATTTTTATAAAATATTCACGTATTAGTGGCGTTTATACATAAAACGCCGCAAAAGATAGGAAATAGCGGCGTTTTTTTAGAAAATGCCATAAAACTTCAATATACATTAGAGTAAAACGGCGTCGTTTCCTCTGAATAGTAGCGGCTTTAGTGGCGTTTCTAATATAAACGCCACAAATCGTATTAGAACGGCGTCGTTTTGTAGTTTAGATGAAAGGGCGTTAGTGGCGCTTTACTGAAAACGCCGCAAAAGGGCTCATTACCGGCGCGTTTCTGAAAACGCCACAAAATTTCCTTATTTGAAACGGCGTCGTTTTTTCTCTCCTGTGGTTTATGCCCATTACCCAAAATCAGTTTCGATTTTTGCTAAGTAATTTTCCCCCATTTCGTCTTTTCTTTCCCTAAATCCCTCAGACAGAAAACCCCTCTTTCTTTTTCCCCAAAACATCCCCTAATTAACCAAACCCGAAATCCCTAACATTTTTCCCAAGTCCCCTTTTTTTCCCTTAATCTGTTCCCCCATCCCGAAAATCCCTAATTATTTTCCCTTTCCTCTCATCGACGGTGATATGCTTCATATTTAGGGTTTTAGCCCAATGATCATCAACTGAAAAACATACAAGAAGAAAGCCCTATCGATTCATTTTATCGACAAATCAGGGTTAGTTGATTCGTACAAAGCTCAATTTCTGAATGTTATGAAAAAGTAGCAAAGCACTTCTCTCTCACTCGATTTCTTCTGAACCAGAACCAGAAGAGCTAACTCTTCATACGTCAACTATTCACCGATCGATCCCAAACTTTCTGGTAACTGCTAAGCCATATCGCTTTTTTCTTTCACTTCATTCGTTGGGTCCTTGAAGCTTCAACAGTATTTCTTTTCTTTCCTTAAAATATCGTCAATGATGAACTGGCGGTAAGGTCAGCCTATTGAATTTGAAAGATTTTATGTGACAATTATGTCAGGATTATTTTTCCCAAGTCTGATAATAGAATTTCATTTTTGTACTGATAAAAGAGTAAATAGTCTGAACGAAAAGTGTATATTTATTAGAAAGAGTTGGATATTAGTTAAAGTCACTACGAATGATAAGGTTTTCGTTTTGTGAAAGCTGAAAAGTTTATTACATCTTGACAGAGTTCAGATAGATGAGAATATTGGGAACGGAAGCGTCTAAACTAGACTAGTCTACATTGAGTAAAAACTTCTTGACTTTCAGTAATGTACTACTGTATGAATTGTGATGTGTTTCAAGACAGTGAGGTAATGTGATAGTTTAGAGCATTCGATGTTACATAAAATCTGAATTGTTAAAGAGGTTAAAGCCGAGCATTGGGATCTATCAAAATTATCCTTGCCAGTGTTGATATTGGGATGAAAATGAGAAGGATTATTCTTGAGGCCATATCAGAATTATTTCTATGGCGGAAAGAGGAAAATGGCGAGATCCATAAATCATATCTATATTGAATGAATTACTACTCATCAGATTCATGGAATTTTAGGTTTCTTTAATTGTTGGATTTCTTGGAATTCCGGTCTCCATTAATCAAGTTGAGATCCGGGTTTTATGTCATGATATCATGGGAAATTGAGAAGGGTTGAAAATTTAAGAACAGTTGAGAGTTGAGACTGTAAGCTTTCAGATCATATGAGAAATTAAAGAGATGTATTGGAGGTACAGCCTAAGTGAAATTTCTTCGGCACCGAATATGAGATTAAAAGTGAAGACCACTTTTCCGGTAAGATTTTCGAGGACGAAAATCCTTAAAAGGGGGGGAGAGTTGTAATATCCTGATTTTGGGTTTAGTCGGAATGGTAGTTTCGTGATCACAAAATTTGAGATAGAAATAATTATTTTATAATTATTTTGATGATTATGATATGATTGCATGACTGTGTGAAAATTCCGTGATGAAATTCTATGCCTAAAGTGTTTAAATTGAAAGTAGGGACTAAATCGAATAAGTTGCAAAATTTGCATTCTAGAATTTTTTAGTATGAAATTGCATTGAAATATTAATTAGGAGGTCTTAAATAGCAATTTGACCAATTTTAAGTTCATGGACAAAATTAGGACATGGAAGGAATTTTTGAAAGTTTAGTAGTAAGGGCATTTTGGTCATTTAGGGGTAAAATGAATTAAAATACAAAATTAAAAGCCAATTTTGCTCATCTTCTTCATGGAGGCCGAAATTAGCATGGGGGAAGCCATGGCTAGGGTTTTCAAGCTTTCCAAGCTCAATAAGCAAGGAAAAGCTCAAATTCGGGCTAAAATGGGAAAAATACCAAGTTGTGGACGAAATGGTAAAAGTAGCCATTTTCGCATACGAGGTAAGTTCATGTGTAAATAATGTAGCATAATTGTTATTTTTAAGTTATTGATGTTAATTATATGATATGCTGATTTTTATTTGAAATATTATGCTTTGTGTTTAATGTTGAGTAATATGCAAATTATGTTTACTACTTGATAAATATGAATTGCTACCGAGCATCGGTTCCGATATTCCGTGGAAGACGGCAAATGTCAGATCGAGGGAAAAAGCCCGTTTGAACCTTCGGAATAGATTAGGATACAAGTGACATGTCACTAGGATGGTTGAGCATCCGAACTCGTTGAGTTGAGTTCGAGTTCACTTATGGATGCGAATGTTCGAACTCGTTGAGTTGAGTCCGAGTTCGTGAGATGTAACTAGGCATCCGAATTCGTTGAGTTGAGTCCGAGTTCACTTATGGATGCGAACGTCCGAGCTCGTTGAGTTGAGTCCGAGTTCACTTATGGGCGGGTTACATGGTAGCTTGGCTACATATGTGGCACTTATGTGCAAACTTTCCATGTATCCGAATTATATTCCGATGTGTTCAACGGGTAAAGTTCTACTCAAATGGAGGAATACTAGAGATGAAAGGGACATATTGGTAAGTGTTATGAGATGGATACTTTGAACAGGTATGTACTTAACCCTCGGGTTGAAAACTCGATATATCAACAATGTGGTAAGATGATAAATGAAAATATGACATGAATGTCTTGATGATGATTATGCAAATGATATTTTATGTTTGCTTATATGGTTATGTTACTTGCTATTTGCATGTGAACTTACTAAGCATTTATGTTTACTCCCTCCTTTTCATTCCTTGTAGTTTTGACAAGTCAGCTCGGAAATCGGGAACGGTCGGAGACTCGCTCACACTATCCGTATACCATCTTGGCATAATGGCTTGTATATTTTGAGTATGGCATGTATAGCACTATAATCATTTTGTATATATGGTCTTATGATATGATATGGTTATTGAGTGGTATGAAAATTCTTGGTAATGATTAGCCATTGGAATGGCTAATCATGATCAAATTTGGTGTTATGTATGTCAAATTGCTAGCTAATCCATGGAAACCATGAAATAGGTAAAATTTACCATAAAATAGATTCAGACAGCAGTAGTGACATGAATTTGAAAAATCACTAAAAATAGTAGAAATGGAATTAAATAATGAATAAGTTATGAAATTGAATCTTGATGAGTCTATTTTCATATGGAATGAACAAAACAGGCATATAAATTATATTTTATGAGATATTTAAACTTTTGTGAAACAGGGCCAGAGTGATTTCTGGATCCCCTGTTCTTACTTTAAAAATTCATAATAAATTTTACAAAAATAATTATAAGTTTTTCTTTATATTTACAGATTCTTTATTGAGTCTAGTTTTAATAGAAACAAACCTCATAGTCATTGAAATTTTTTATAGAGAGATATCTGATTCGTAATACACAGAGGTCAGTGTAATCGAACCCTGAAACAGGGGAGACTTTAACTAATAAACTGTACTATTTGGCTCAACCAAAAATTCTAAAAAAAAAATTAGTAGATAGAAATATAGTCTAGTTTCATAGAAAATTTACGGATCTTAATTTCGAGTTTTGTAACTCGATATATGAATTTTTTAGCGACTGTGATGCAGATTTTCAGCTTGTCTGAAAATTTTAAAATTAAATTGTTTGAGCTGTTTAAGTAATGAATTAAGCCTGTTAACACCTCGTATTCGACTCCAGCGACGGTCTCGGGTACGGGGCGTTACAATATTGCATGTAATTTCCATGCTACACATCCATACTTGATCTATGTCATTTGGTTGTGTTAATATACGTGATCATGGATGGATTTAGTTACGATATATGTAACGAAAATCGCCTTCGTTCTATGTTAACATAATTAATGGACGAGATTGTTCGGAATACCTTTTGGATATGATAGTAAAATTTTGAGCTCATAAGGATATATAATGACATGTAATTATAAAGTAATCAATATATATATGTGGTCCAAGTGGGAGATTGTTGGAAAATTTGGACATCACATATATAATAAGGATAATTACATGTTATTATTTACTATCATGATAGGTTAGCCCAAATTAAAAGTGGTCTAATTTGGTTAGAATTTTATTGGGCTTTTAATTATTAAATAAAGTATGGGTCAAATATGTGTAGATACTTTTCTAATCAAATTCTAATTAATGATGGGCTAATTAGAATTTGATTAGAACTAATATGCCAAGGTTATAAATATTAGGGTTATGGTCCCCAAATTATACACAAGATATCTTTTCTAATATTCCATCATTAGGAAAGAGAGAGTAGATATTC
The DNA here is from genome assembly GCA_025698475.1 of Gossypium anomalum. Lineage (NCBI taxonomy): Eukaryota > Viridiplantae > Streptophyta > Magnoliopsida > Malvales > Malvaceae > Gossypium > Gossypium anomalum. The sequence continues at coordinate 15,008,335 of CM046960.1, forward strand.
TCTGAATTTCTTGTGTGCTAATTTGGAAGATCAAATCCCCAAGATCGAGTAAAACTTCAAGAAATTCATGGACTCAGGTACCCTTCCGCATCTAGTTTTATTCTTGATTTATTCTTGATGATTTGACATGACAGATCCTAGTTTACGGTTCTAATTTTATATTAGGTACTATTTAAAATTCTAACGCTTATCCAAGAAAAGATAAAACTTTTACAGATATGGCTATAAAATTGGGCAAAGTGCTAGCCAATGAAAAAATGAAGCTAATCTATGGAGGGGGATATATGGGTTTAATGGGACCGGTGGCTACATCAACATATGTTAAAGGGAGTTAAATTTTGGGAATAATCCCAAGAGCGTTAAAAGAAAATGCACTATGTGGACCAACCATCAGTAGAGAATTACCAATTTTGAGTATTCCTGAATGGTTAGCAATTATGTTTGACACTGCTGATGCTTTCATTGCCTTACTTGAAGGTTTTGGTACATTGGAGGAAATATTTTGCATAACCTCTTGGTCATCTTTCTTCAAACATAAAAAACCCATTGGTTTGCTTAATTTTAATTGTTATTATAAAAATTTGCTTTCATTTTAGATAATGTTGTGGAAAGTGGATTTATGTTTTTAAAGGGAAGAAATGTCTTGATTGCAGCTACAATTGTTGATGAACTATTTGTTAAGCTTCAAGCTTTTGAGTACCATCCAGATCTAATCACTCAACAGATTGTTGAATTAAGAAAAAGAAAAAAAAATTTTGATAAGCAAGAAATGGATTTAACTTTGTCGTTGTGACATTATCCAACTTTTGGGTTTAACTTATATTGATATTTATATATATATCTACATTGTCGTGTTTCAGTTGTAGCAATCTTGACCAACTATCATAGGTGATATCCTCTAAACTTCACTCATAATTTTGACATTGAGGACAATATCCTAATTAGGCAGGGGGTAGGGGATACTTTTGTGAAAATCCTAAGTTTCTTTCAAACACACACACACACGCACACGCACACGCACACATGCACGCACGCGCGCGTACAGACACACACTCTCACTGGGGGTTGTGATTGTAATCAAGGTGACAAAGTAAGGAAAATAATATTGAGATTGCACCTTATTAGAATGCCTATCCTTATTATTATTTTTAAATATATATATATATATATTTGTAAAATACAAGTAAGGAGTCAATAGAATTCTTGAATTGCATCATTTTATGTTGAAATGAAGGATAAGGAGTAATCTTGACACCCATTTTTCTTTTTTTCTCTTTTTAAAAAAAAAAATCTTTGCTAGTTTTTTTAATATGTGATGTTAGTAAATGTTTTGCATGATCATTTAAGATACCTATTACTTTTCAGATTTTAACATGCTTGCGAAGTACTAAAGCATGTAAGCTTGAATAATTGATGATTATCAAAAGATTAGTTGCTAATCTATTATAGAATGTGTTTCATGGGTTTCGTGTAATTAGGTTTTGTTAGGACTTTGGATTTTTTTCTCTTTGAGCTTTCTTTGACAATATTTTCTTTTGAATTTTCTTTGATACATTGCCTGTCTTAGGTGATATGCATTACTTGTAATGGGTTGTAAGTAATATTTTAATCATGATCTTAGAATCTATTGGCTTATTAACCTTAAATATAATGAGTAGTTCCAAATGCTTGATAAGGGAAGACCTAGGAAATTTCTTTGGATCATTTGAACCTTCTGAGCCAACCCTTGCATAAATTTTCTTAGTACCTTAATTTTGAGTTTTTTAAGATTTTTTTTTTCATTTAGTGTTGTTATCTTAGCCTATAAAGCCTTAATTGCTAAATCTCAATCCTTTTGTTTACCCTAAGTATTTAGTGCTTACCATACATATTCCTTTAGCTTAAGTATTAAATGGGATAAGTAGAAATATTAAGGTGGACATTTTTTTTGTCTATACATGAATAAAACATGGCTTCTCTATACTTTGTATTTACGTCATGGAAAATTAAAAAAAGAATCAAAAGAAAATGAATTTTTTTGTCTACCTCTTTTATCCATGCTTTATTTGAAGGATGGAGAAATAAGGAGAACAAAAAAAAAAAGATGGAGTTGAAGATATAATTAGTGCTCATATTGGGAAAGTAAGGAATGATACTTTAACCTTTTAATGATCCGTAAGTAACTAATGCTTAAGATTTGAGCATTAATTGCCTTTTCATTCTACCTTAACTCTAGCATAATGTTACAAGCCAAAAGACCTAGTGAACTTGTTATGCATATTAGAATTAGATTAAAGGAGAGGGAACTGTTAATGGACTTATGAAATCATGATTATTATGCTTAACTTTCAACCTATTATTGTTTAATGTGTTGATAAGATTGCATACAAGTAATTGCACACAAGCACGAATATCCAAGGTTTCTAATTTTGCCTACTTATATAAATATTCATGTGTATTTATATTTTGATTAGCATCTATGATTTCTATTTTCATCATGACTTCTTGTTTTATAATACTTTTGTACTTTATTCACATGTTTTTTTTTTTTAATTTTTATACTATTTTTGGGTAGTAGTAATTTTCTTTTTTGTATTGTTGCTTGAGGACAAGCAAAAATGTAAGTGTGGGGGTATGATGAGTCATCATCATATGATTATTTTGGACCGTATCTTACTTACATTTTCTTGGTTTCCTGAGCATTTTTATATGTTTTAAATTAATTTTAGTGATTTGACTTTTTTTTGTTTGTATTGTAAATATTGTGTATTTTTAGTGTTTTTCATGCATTTAGTTTTAATAAAATATTCCACGTGGAATTTGCAAGTAAAATAGGTTTGGAAAGAAGATGTCAATTCATGGAACCATGAGATTAAATGCACTAAGCCTAAAGTTGATCCAAGATTATTAGTGAAAGTTCAAAGCTCAAAAGATTAAAAATTTGTAATTTGAAAACATTCAGAACTTTCAGTCGGAACACTTCTTAGTGTTTCGATCATGTCTCGACCTTCAAGACTCTATTTTGGGTGTACCTTATATCATCCGAAAGGGGATTTGAAGATATATTCAAATATTGAAGCACCAAAACTAAAATACATCAGGAAGAGATCCAAAAGTAAAGATAAATTTACAAGTTTTACATTGATAGACAGTTTTGAAGCATTTTCATGTTTGGCTCATATCTTCTAACACAATTGGAGTTTGGAATTGAAATTTTTACAGAATATAGAAAAGATGCAGGCCTTCAATCAATTCTTTTGGATTTTTCCCATTGAGAGAACTTAACCTGGACAAAAGAAGTCGTCTTTTAACATGTGAAAAATGACTCAAAAGATGACAAAGAAGTAGGCCTAGAAATTTATTATTAGCAAGTCTTTTGTATTGTCATTTTCCTCTTCACGAATCTCTATAAATAACCTGTGGTTTCAGCATAAGAGGCATCTTCAAGTTGAGTTCAAGATCATTTGCTTATTAAGTTTTTGTTTGTTTCATTATTCAAGTAAAATTTCAAGTTTCTTATATCTAATATGTCTATTTCATCTAAGTTTGAGTTGTTTAGTTTTGCTATGTTATTAAAAGTTTTTAATGTTGAGGTGAAAGGGTGAATCTCTTGGGAAATATTAAGGTAAATTCTATGCTCATCATTTGATCTAAAATTAATTATGAGCCCCTTGTTATAATGATCATACTTGTAGTAAGATATTTTATTTATTATTCGCAATTTTAGACACAATGAATGCTTGGATAAATTAACCTTGATTTGTTGTAGACATAAAAATGGGCATAATAAATATTTGAAATATTTTTATAAGTCTTGAAGCTATCAGGTGATTATAATACCATATGGTTGGACTAAACTTAAATAGTTGAATTGTCATACTGCACCATCCTTTGCTTATGAATTCTTTGCTAAACTCTTGGACTTAGTGGACAATCATTTTGGACACTCCATTGATGGACTTACCTTTGTTCATGGATTCATATGCTTAATTAGTGGACATACATTGCTAGATCATCCAATTGGGACTTCCATTTATGTGTGGCTTCTAATTGAGTAATAACATTGAGTATTAAAATTTAATCCTAATTTGACACCAAGAGTTGATCTTCTAACCTCAGCATATTTTTTCCAGGTTTTTTTTTATTTTCTTGCATTGACTTTTTATTTTTAGTGTTTCTAGCCACTCATTTCATTATCAATACTTATTCCAAAGTCAAGTGTTAAATTTCTATTCTAGCATAATACTTGTAATATTGTAAGTTCTAATAAACTTCTCTGTGGATCGACCTCGGACTCCTGAGATTTTATTACTTGAATATAACTTGCCCTTGGGTTGTAGACCTCGAAAGTCACTATCACTCTCAACAATTTTTTTTCTCAATCCCCATTTTACCAGAACCCAAAGTGCATCCATAACTAGTATATATAGCCTATTGGTGCTGATAATGAAAAAATTGGCACCAAAAAAATATTTAATTTTTTACTAGGGTGCCGACCACTAGAAACATGGCACCCAAAAATTTTTTGTTACAGACACGGGTGCTGGCTACCACCTTGCTGGCACCAAAAAGTACTATTTTTTTTTACAGGTTACGGGTGTCGAACACCACATTGCCAACACCAAAAAAATAAAAAAAAAATTGAAAATGGGTGTCGACCATCTGGTACATGGCACCAAAAAAAATATTTTTTTAATCTTTGCTCCGATTATCAGGTAATGATTGCCAGATTTATGACATGGCTAACGATACTCCCATGCATTGTTCCTTTCAAGTCATTCTTGTATTTGTTTTTAAACCTAAGTCATTCTTATAAATATTATATTATTTTGCGTTAGTTTGGTAAAAAAGCCAATAACCGAGACCACATGGAATCATTTTGTAAATTTTTGTTTATTTAAAACTGATTCAAATTGTAGATTGAGTCTTAGCTCGATTGGCATGGATATTATTGTCAATGTAGGAGGATGTGGGTTCGAGTGCACTAAAGTGCATTATCCTCTTATTTATGGGTTGGGGAAGAACTAGGGGTAAGGTAGTATTGTTGGATTCCTGGCCAAGTCCCTATGGGGTGAGGTGAGGATTGCTTTGGCGGAAAAAGGGATAAAATACAAGGAAGAAGATTTGAGTAACAAGAGCGATTTGCTTTTGAAAATGAATCCTATTCATAAGAAAATCCCTGTTCTTATCCATAATGGTAAACTTGTTTGTGAGTCCCTCATTAAGGTTTAGTACATTGATGAGTTCTGGGGTGATTTTGTTGACAAGAAGGTTCTCTCCTCTTTCTTTTCATTTTTATGGGTTCTTTTTTTTTTTTTTTTTTTTACTGCCTTTGAACTTTTGAGCTTAAGCATTGCTTGCATAGGTTGATTTGGTTGGGTTTGAATTTCTCTGTGTTTTACTTGCTTTCCTTTTTGGGTAATTTTGATAACATTGTTTTGATATTTTATATTCGAATCCAAGTAGCCTAGGAGACCAAGCTTTGAACTCTAGTAGGTGTCTCTTAAGAGACTAAACTAAATGGTTTGCCCAGGCTGCTAATCTAGGTTTAGCTTAATATCTTTTACGAATTAATTTTTTTTAAAATCTTATTTTTCTTAATTTATTATTATATGATTGAAATCATTTAAAATTTTATTTTGTATGGATAAATTAATGGTCAATGAAATGCAGATATATGATCTAGGAAGGAAAGTATGGGCCACAAAGGGAGAAGAAAAGCAGCAAAGAAAGAGTTCATTGAGTGCCTATGAAAAGTGTGGGAATTTTAGCATTGAAACAGAGTGCCCCAAGTTAATTGCATGGGCTAAAAGGTGCATGGAGAAAGACAGTGTTTCCAAGTCCCTGCCTGATCAAGACAAAATCTATGGCTTTGTTTTGCATTTGAAGGAAGTGTTCGGAATTGAGTAAAATATTGTGCTTACAACACATTTCAAGATTGTGCTAATAACTATGTTTCTTAAATAAATGGGCACTTCGTTGTGCCTTGGATGGTGATTTGATTTTTGTTTTGTTTTAAGGAGTGAAATTAATTATAATTTTTATATATATATTTTTTTGTGTATTATTATTGTTGTTTTGTGTTGTTTTTGTTCTCTAACGTCATTATCAACTCGGTTGTCTAATTTTGGATTACAAAAAAGTTGTGGCTAATATTGCACTCAATGGACAATTTTTTTTTTTTTTAGGAAAGTGTTAACACCCAAAATTCATAGGGTTAGAAGGTTAATTAATTAGTTAAAAATGACTTAGATTTGATGATTATGTAGCTAGAGTAATTCCTAAAAGATCTTATGTTTAAGCCTCACTATTTCCATTTCTCTTCTATTTTATTTCAACAACAAAAGAACCAAGGCCACTTAGAAAATATATTAAATGTAGTAGAAAATAACCAGCAGCAACCCAATGGTTAGGTATTACTTCATTCTTCTTAGTTTCCTAAGTTTTATCCACGTCACTCTCTCTTATTTTTTCTCATTTTCGACAATATGGGTAATTTACCAAAATAGCCTTCTAAAATTTGTTTAACCTAGTCATTTAATCCCCTTCCTAATCATATTAGAATTTTGGTTTTCCTTTTCAACATAAAGAAGAATTGCTTCCCCTCTTCTTCTACGTCTTCCCCTTTGTAATTATTTTCTTGACATTGTTGGATTGTGTAACGTCAAAAATTTGTAGTTGATAAATTATTATTTTTATTGCTTAAATTTGATATAGAAAAAATTATGTTTGATGATAATTTAAAAAATATATGAAAATGAAATAAATAAATAAAATTTCTAAGCCAAATTAAAAATTGGTATTCCCTCATATTTTTGGAGTAAATAAAAAACGTTATTTTTAAATATTAAGAAATTTCTATAGGATTTTGTAACAAAAAAATTGTAACTCTTAAATTATTATTTTTAATGCTAAAATTTGATACTGAAAAATTATATTTCATGATAATTTTTAAAAAAATGTGAAAAATAAATAGATGAAAATAATTTCCAAAGGCAAACCACAAATTGGTATTCCTCACCATTTTTGACATCCCCTCATATTTTTTTGATATTTTCTCGTAATTTTGGTATTTTTTCAAAATTTTTTAATATTCCCTCATCATTTTTGGTATCTCTCATGTTTTTTGGTGTTCTCTCGGATTAGTATTTTGAGAGGTCGCCATGTGGCACCATCGAATTAGCTAGTAGTGTCATGTCACAAACTAATGGTATTAGTGCAGAGATATCAACCTGGTTGACGAAATACAAGTTCAGGGACCAACTAAGTCAAAATTTTTTTAAGATCAATTAAATACAAATAAACAAATTTAGGGGCCAAATTATATATTATCTTAAATTTTAAAAAACAATCATGACAGTGATGTAAGCAATGACATATGACATATAATATCTATTGAATGAGTAAAGAATCCTCCATTTTTGGTACATTCCGACTGATATATCCTTTTTCTGATTTCAATAAGGGGACATCCATTAAAATATGCATTGAAACTTAGATTTAAAAACTGTTACGCATGTAAGATAGTATAAAATGTAAATGAATGTTTTGGGGGTTTTTTTTTAATGTGCATTACATATTATTACATATTAATTAATCTAATAATAGATGAATCGGTGAGGCCTTCATGTAATATATTCGGACCAATTTTAGGGGGTTTAGTCTAAAGGTGAAAGCTCGTGTTCATTTCTTCTACGGCCTTTGCTAAAACATCAACCAACCAATTGCATTTACGATACTCATGAGTTAAACTAGCATTCCAATCACGCCTCAACAATTCTCGAACTGCATTTATGATGTGCAATTTCGATTGTTTAATTACTAGGTTCCCCTTAATATGGTATAGCGCTTCCAAACAATCTGATTCTAACAACACATCTTGATAACCTAGCTTCCAAGCCTGTTCAAGACCATCCAGTATGCCCCAGAGTTCTACCTTATATGTGCTACACATCCCTATGTTCCTTGTAAATCCCAAACACCACAAACCATATGCGTCTTGGATTACACCACAAGCCATACCTATTACATATTCCAAATTCTGACCACCATCCACATTAATTTTCCATTTTCCCATCGGTGGTGGAGACCATGAAAGCCGCGTCCATTTTCTCCAACTCTTTGTGGACCCTTGTTCGTGATTCAATTGACTAATATATACAATCTCCTCTTTATATCTCATACGATAATAAACAAATCATTCATTATCCATATGATCAGCTTTAAAAATGCAGCCACTTAATTTTCAATATCTCCTCCTTTTAAAAAGACCAATTACATATTATGATATACGCTTTTTTTTTTAATTTTAGTATTATCCATATCCATTACAAAATACATATACAATTTTAAATTTTAAATATTTTAAATAAATCTTAATGCCCAATAATTATTCCATATATTACTGGTGATATCAGTATAATTTGGTTGGATTTTTGGATTACTTGAGTGGTTTATTATATTTCAGTTTGACTTAATTCAGTTTTTAATTTTTTATATTAAATTTTGGTTTTGAATATTTAAATTTATTTTGATAAAGTAAGTTATTTTATGATTTTTAAATATTATTTGATAAAATTTATAAATTTTTTCTATAAATACTTCTAAAAAATAATATTTTTAATAAATTTAAAATTATTTTCACTATTTTAAATATAAAATATATTTTTATATCATAACAAATAACTTAATTATATATTAAATCAAAAAAATTTAATTCAATTCTTTTAAAAAAAGAAATTTATCGAAGTTGATTCAATGTTTTTTTGACAAATTGACGTAAGCAATGGCATACAGTTTGAGAAATGGCCCCACTCTGAAACGCATAAAGTTCACAAAAAACCCTATAAAAAAACAAAATTGATAACTTAATTATGTATTTCTTTCCATTAAAAATGGAAAACTATATTATATATAATATTTTTATAAAAACACTCAGAAAAAATTGCATTTATTAAAATATATGATCTCGAAGTTATGTTTCATATATACTACTTTTATTAAGACATGAATTATGGTTAAACTACTCACCGTGTGTATGTACTATGAATTGCAAATTAAATTTATTCTTCTTTCATAAAAAAATAGTAATTTAATTTTTAAACTTAATTTGAGGTAAAAAAATTTAAATAATATCAATCGTATGTTACAATGATATAAAAATAAAATCAAAATTTAAAGGAATAATTTCTCAAATTTTATCTCACTTTATTTTGAATTTTCTTATATTCAACATTATTATCATTTATAGTTTTATCCTTTCACTAAATTGTTGAAAAAATTATATTTATAATAAATGTCCCTCTCAAGTAATTTAATAATATTTTTCATATAATAACAGGGACCACATGGTATTATTGTGTATTTAAAAATGCTTCAGACTTTTTGAGATATATATTTTTTATTTTTAAGAATAATTTATTTGTAGTGAGGAAAGCCACAGGAGATGACCCCACTAACATTAAACTCTTTGTCTATAAATGCTAAGGCAAACCCTTCAGTTTCTGACATTAGAACCTAATAAAAAAGAGTTAAAATCATTTTGAATTTGTTTTGAGATTGAAAAAATGGGTGATGAAGATGTAGTATTGTTGGATTTCTGGCCAAGTCCTTTTGGGATGAGAGTGAGGATTGCTTTGGCGGAGAAAGAGATAAAATACGAGTACAAGGAAGAAGATTTGAGGAACAAGAGTGATTTGCTTCTGAAGATGAACCCTATTCATAAGAAAATCCCTGTTCTAATCTATAATGGAAAACCTGTTTGTGAGTCCCTCATTCAGGTTCAGTACATTGATGAGATTTGGCCGCATAAATCTCCCCTACTCCCTACTGATCCTTACCAAAGAGCCATCGCTAGGTTTTGGGGTGATTTTGTTGACAAGAAGGTTCTCTCTTCTCCTTTTCATTTTTATGAGTTTTTGTTTTGCTTTATTGCCTTTGAACTTTTGAGCTTAAGAACAGCTTGCATAGGCTGATTTGGTTCGGTTCAAATTTTCTTGTGCTCTACTTGCTTTCCTTTTTGGGTAATTTTGATAATAAGAAGATATGTTTTGATATTTTATATTCGAACCCAAGTAGCCTTGGAGACCAAGCTTTTGAACTCTAGTAGGTGTCTCTTAAGAGACTAAACTAAATGGTTTACCTAGGCTACTAATCTGGGTTTAGCTTCAATATCTTTACGAATTAATTTTTTTTTTAAAATTCTTATTTTTCATAATTTAGTCTCATATGATTGAAATCATTTAAATTTATCTTGTATGGATAAATTAATGGTCAATGAAATGCAGATATATGATCTAGGACGGAAAGTATGGACCACAAAGGGAGAAGAACAAGAAGCAGCAAAGAAAGATTTCATTGAGTGCCTGAAATTGTTGGAAGGAGAGCTTGGAAACAAGGCTTATTTTGGAGGGGAGAATCTTGGTTACGTTGATGTTGTGTTGGTTCCATTTTACAGTTGGTTTTATGCATATGAAAAGTGTGGGAATTTTAGCATTGAAACAGAGTGCCCCAAGTTAATTGCATGGGCTAAAAGGTGCATGGAGAAAGATAGTGTTTCCAAGTCCCTGCCTGATCAAGACAAAATCTATGACTTTGTTTTGCATTTGAAGAAAGTGTTCGGAATTGAGTAAAATATTGTGCTTACAACACATTTCAACACTGTGCTAATAACTATGTTTCTTAAATAAAGGGGCACTTCGTTGTGCCTTGAATGGTGATTTGATTTTTGTTTTGTTTTAAGGAGTGGAAATAATTATAATTTTTATGTTTTTTTTTTTGTGTTGTTTTTTTTCTCTAATGTCATTGTCAACTTGGTTGTCCAATTTTCCAATTTTGGATTACCAAAAAGTTGTGGCTAATACTGCACTCAATGGGGATTCTTTTTCTTTCTTTTTTTTTTTTTTTGTTAAGAAAGTGTAACGCCCAAAATTCATAGGTTAGAAATTTAATTAATCATTTAAAAATTACTTAGATTTGATGATTACGTAGCTAGAGTAATTCCTAAAAGATTTTATGTTCAAGCCCAACTCTTTTCATTTCTCTTCTATTTTATTTTAGCAATCAAAGAACCAAGGCCACCTAGAATATATATTAAATGTAGTAGAAAGTAACTAAGTATGGGCAGTAGCCCAATAGTTAAGCATCACTTCATTCTCCTTAGTTTCCTAAGTTTTATCCACGTCACTCTCCTTTATTTTTTGCTGAGGATAAAATAGGGATGAAAAAATTATTTTTATTTATAAATATTAAAGTCTATTTTGGGAAATAGAAAAATTGAATCGGGTTGGATCATATTACATAGTAATAGATCAAAAATGGCCTAAGAAGTACTCGCTATTAGACCTGATGTGAGAGAGGCTCAAAACCCCTTACCTAACATGAATGGGGTGACAATTCTAGTAGAATTACAAGGGTGGGACGTTCACTTCTCTCCTACTCTAAGTAGGATGTTGTTTTTCCATTTAAAAAAACTCTATAACTCTAAAATAGTTCTACCTTCTCTTCTTATAAATAGATGACATCGGTAGGGCTATTTACACATTTTTTGGGATATTGTTATTCTAACGAAAAATAGAGAAATTTTTCTCAAATTTTAAATATATTTTTACAAAATAACAATTTTACCGGTTCTATTAAAAAGAGAGAGTTTCCGTTTTCACCCAAAAAGACATGAATTACAGTTAAACTACTTACCGAGTCTATGTACTATGAATTGCAAAATAAATTAATTCTTCTTTCATAAAAAAATAGTAAATTAATTTTTTACCTTAATTTGAAGTAAATTTTTTTAAATAATATCAATCGTATGTTACGATGATATAAAAATAAAATAAAATATTAACAATTTTTAAAACATAATAAGGAATAATTTCTCAATTTTTATCTCACTTTATTTTGAATTTTCTTATATTCAACATTATTGTCTGATAAGCTATAAAAGTAACATATTTTAATCTCACTCTTAATGCATTTTTGGATGATTAATAATGAAAATAAGTGAATTTGATGCTCTTAATCCTTTAAATTCATGTTTCTATACTTAGGAGAGCATTTGGGAGCGAAAGGAGCGAAAAACGAGCCAAAATCGAACAAAAAGAGTTGTTTTTAGGATCCACACGGCATGGGCATTTCCACACGGGCTGGCCACACGCCCGTAAGCATTGATATTGGTCAAGTCATGGCATGTTTTGGAAAGTATTGAATTAGGTGTTGATATTTGAAATTAAGTAAAATTGACATGCTTAGGTAAGTGTTGATGATTGCATTTAAGGTGCCTTTGAATGGCATATTGGTTAGTTGAATTAGGACTTTTTGTAACGCCCCGTACCCGAGACCGTCGTCGGAGTCGAACACGAGGTGTTAACAGACTTAATTCATTACTTTAAACAGCTCAAACAATTTATTTTTAAAATTTTCAGTCAAGCTAGCAATCTGCATCACAGTCGCTTAAAAATTCATATCTCGAGTTCCAAAAAACCAATTCCGTAAATTTTTCCTGAAACTATACTCATACATCTATTTAATAATTTTTTTATAGAATTTTTGGTCAAGCAAATTAGTACAGTTTATTAGTTAAAGTCTCCCTGTTTTAGGGTTCAAGCTGCTCTCGACCTCTGTGTATTACTTAATCGAGATATCTCCTATCTGAGTTTCAATGACTATGCCGTTTATTTCTAATAAAACTAGACTCAATAAGGAATCTTTACATATAAATCATGAATTCTAATTATCTTTTAAAAATTTATGGTGAATTTCAAAGTCGAAACAGGGGATCCGTAAATTGCTCTCGCCTGTTTCACAAAAATTTAAACATCTCATAAAATATCATATACCTATTTTGTTCCATCCATATGAAAATAGACTCATCAAGCTTCAATTCCATAACTTATTCATTATTTAATTCCATTTCTACTATTTTTAGTGATTTTTCAAATTCACGTCTACTCTCATTGTCTGAATCTATTTTATGGTAAATTTTACCCATTTCATGGTTCCCATGGATTAGCTAGCAATTTAGCATACATAACACCAAATATGATCATGATTAGTCATTCCAATGGCTAATCATTACCAAGCATTTCATACCACTCAATAACCATATCATAAGACCATATATACAAAATGATTATAATGCTATACATGCCATACTCAAAATATACAAGCCATTATGCCACGATGGTATACGGATAGTGTGAGCGTGCCTCCGACCATTTCCGATTTCCGAGCTGGCTTGTCAACACTACAAGGAATGAAAAGGAGGGAGTAAGCACAAATGCTTAGTAAGTTCACATGCAAATAGCAAGTAACACAACTATATAAGCAAACATAAACATCATTTGCATGATCATCACCGAGACATTCATATCACATTTTCATTTATCATCTTACCATATTGTTGTTATATCGAGTTTTCAACCCGAGGGTTAAGTACATACCTGTTCAAAGTATCCATTTCACAACACTTACCAATACATCCCTTTCATCTCGAGTATTCCTCCATTTGAGTAGAATTTTACCCGTTGGACACATCGGAATATAATTCAGATACACGAAAAGTTTGCACATAAGTGCCACATATGTAGCCAAGCTACCATGCAACCCGCCCATAAGTGAACTCGAACTCAACTCAACGAGCTCGGGCGTTTGCATCCATAAGTGAACTTGGACTCAACTCAATGAGCTCGGATGCCTAGTTACATCTCTCAAACTCGGACTCAACTTAATGAGTTTGGACATTCGCATCCATAAGTGAACTCAGACTCAACTCAACGAGTTCGGATGCCCAAATATCCCAGTGACATGTCACTTGTATCCTAATCCATTCCTAAGGTTCAACGGGACCTTTTTCCCAATCATGTGTCTCAACCATCTACTACGGAATGCCGATCTGATACTCGATAGTATTTCACATTTTCCAAGTATATCACATAATTTGACATATTATCAAACAATTATCACGAGTATAATATTTCATAATAATTATCATATCATTTAAATAACATAAAAACATTTAAAATAATAACTATGTTACCAACATTTACATGTGAACTTACCTCGTATGTGAAAATGACTACTTTTACCATTTCGTCCACAACTTGGTATTTTCCCCATTTTAGCCCAAATTTTAGTTTTCCTTGCTCTATCATTTAAAATATAGTCTAATTAGGGCTCACATTATTCAAATTAACCCAAAATCATATTTTTGCAAAATTACAGTTTTGCCCCTAAACTTTCGCATATTTACACTTTTGCCCCAAAGCTCGTAAATTAAACTTCAGCATATTTTCTTATGTTTTATGACATGATGAACATTTTTCCCTTCTATGACAACATCAAATTCTCACTCTAACACATAGTTATGAACAATAACAATTTTTACCGATTAAGCCGTTTTACTCATTTTTGCTTAAAATCGCTTAGCAAATGTTGTTTAACATAATTTCAGCCTTCATATTCTACCATAAAACATCAAAATAAACACATTTCACCTATGGGTATTTTTCCAAATATGAACCCTAGCTTAAATTATTGCTAGAATAAGCTTAATCAAGTTACCGGGATTCTAAAAACGTAAAGAACTTGAAAAACGGGGGCAGAAACGGACTTACAATCGAGCTTGGAAGCTTGAAAAACCCTAGCCATGGTTTCTCCTTGCTATATTCGGCCATGGGGTTGAAGATGAGCAAAATTGGCTTTTAATTTTGTATTTTAATTCATTTTACCCCTAAATGACCAAAATGCCCTTACTACTAAACTTTCCAAAAATTCCATCCATGACCAATTTTTTTCCATAGACTTAGAAATTGGTAAAATTTCTATTTTAGACCTCCTAATTAATATTTCAAAACAATTTCATACTAGAAACTTCTAGAATGCAAGTTTTGCAAATTATTCGATTTAGTCCCTAATTTCAATTTAAGCACTCTATGCATAAAATTTCTTCACGAAATTTTCCCACAATCATGCAATCATATCATAGACCTCAAAATAATCATAAAATAATTATTTTTATCTTGGATTTTGTGTTCACGAAACCACTATTTCGACTAGGCCCAAAATCAGGATATTACAACTCTCCCCCCCCCCTTTTAGGGATTTTCGTCCCCGAAAATCTTACCAGAAAAGTGGTCTTCACTTTTAATCTCATATTTGGTGTTGAAGAACTTTCACTTAGGCTATACCTCCAATACATCTCTTTAATTTCTCATATGGTTTAAAAGCTTACAGTCTCAACTCTCAATTGTTCTTAAATTTTCAACCCTTCTCAGTTTCCTATGATATCATGACATAAAACCAGGATCTTAACTTGATTAATGGAGACCGGAATTCCAAGAAATCCAAAAATCAAAGAGACCTGAAATTCCATGAATCTGATGAGTAGGAATTCATTCAATACCGATATGATTTATAGATTTCTCCAAACATTTAAGAATAGGATACATCACATTTTCCTCTTTCTGGCCATAAAAATAATTCGATATGGCCTCAAGAATAATCCTTCTCATTTCCATCCCAATATCAACATTGACAAGGATAATTTTGATAGATCCCAATGCTCGACTTTAACCTCTTTAACAACTCAGATTTTATGTAACATCGAATGCTCTAAACTATCACATTACCTCACCGTGTTGAAACACATCACAATTCATACAACAATGACATTCTTGAAAGTCGGAAGTCTTTGCTCAATGTAGACTAGTCTAGTTCGGACGTTTGGTTACCAATATTCTCATCTATCTGAACTCACAACATGTAATAAACTTTTCAGCTTTCATAAGATGAAAACCTTATCATTCGTAGTGACTTTAACTAATATCCAACTCTTTCTAATAAATATACACTTCTCGTTCGGACTATTTACTCTTTTATCAAGACAAAAATGAAATTCTATTATCGGACTTGAGAAAAATAATCCCGACATAATTGTCACATGAAATCTTTCAAATAAATAATTCACCATACCGATCAAAACTCGCGCTTTTATCACCTATGCCTTTACGATGTCAAATCCTTACACAGAAATTAGAAAAAAAATCCCAATAGTAAAATCACCACATTACCAAGATCAAATTAGAAGTATAGTCATATTTGACATGATTATCATGAGCTAAAGAACGCACTTCGAACATGAGTCATAATTGACAAATTATGGAACAAAGATAACAAGAAAACCGAATAAAGAAATCCAAGATAGAGAAACCCGGAATAAAGAAATCCAGAATAAAAAGATCCAGGATAAAGAAACCCAAGATACAATACTATGCCGGAGAATCGAAAACCAAACTCATAGAGAAAATATAGAATACCCCGATAATTCTTCAAAGAAAGAAAGTCCAAAAGAAAACATCATTTAATCCTACTGAAATAAAAAATAACAAGATCAATATATCTTCCCATAGATATATATCAGATGAAGCATCAAGTAGAAGAAACAGAATTATAATATCATATGTATTCTCTCATCAATTCTTATCAAACAAAATGAAATAGAATACCCGATGAAATAGAGCAATATAAATTATAAACCAGTCAGACTACCAATGCTTTCATCCAACACTAGAATTAGAAGACATTCCCATATAACAAGAATATCTTCAGAAGATCAATAGCCATAGAAATATTTCTAAGAACGGGTAAACACATAGAACATCTCAAAAGAGACTGCTAAATCTGTCCAGTCATAACTGTCACACTTAGATAGTTCACATTTCAAATATCATTTCCCCAACTAGTTCTGCCGTCACAAATTTCATATTAAACCATTCACTAAAGAAGGCCATTACGAATAAATTTGATTTACACTTTTCTCGACCTTGCACCTGAGTAATTCGATTTACCAAAGAGAATTCCTTCTCTAATTGGGACAATGCATAACTCCAATAATCTCTACGTCAATCCGATACTTTACTGGCTCTAACTTTACTTATCAGCTCATTTTCAATCTCTGATCATACTTATAATTGTTCTATCACTGAACTCTTTGGGTTTTCAACCGGAAACTTATTCAATACAAATCTCATGAAATTCCATTATAAGTACCACTTCGGTAAGAGGGAGGGGTTGTAGGACCTCTGACTCGACTTTCTTATACATACACATATAACACAACTTCTATCATCATAGCAACATCATCAAAATCATGTCATTCATTCAGGCAATGCAACATTCATGTTGGCTTACACAAATTTTCCTACTGTCCCATTTAGACAATATACTTATGCATACATTCTATGTTTTCTAGATAGCTTTACTTATCCATTCATTTAATTAAATTAATTCATGCTCATGACATCATATAGGGCCAAAAAAACATAGATATTTGCATCACAATCACAACTTTCATTTCGTGCATCATGTACATGTCATTACAATCATATAATTCAGTCCAACAATTTAACATAGATAAGTTCATTTCATTATAATCCTTTATCTCATAAAAATTATATATCATTAGCATTCATCAACATTCGACGTCCAAATCAATACAAGGACATTTTCATTAATATCATAATATTATGACTTTTATTCATACCTCTACTACTTTCTATTTATTCCGTTCATCTTATCAAGTAAGCCATATACACTACATCATATGGGCATTAAGCAAATATGGATATTTATCACATATGTATCATAAACTTTTATTCATACTTTTCTGAACCGAGACTTATCGTAATCATAATTTTACTCAAATACCTTCACATAACATTGAACATGGTCGACGCAGCTCGGTTGGAGAGTACCACTGTCTAAATAAATACTGGTACTCATATGCGTCGGAAGACATCACACTATCACAGATCAGTGGCATGTATAGCTAAATTTTTACGCATGCTAAGTTAGTCCGAGAACCGACTAAACCTGCTCTGATACCACCAAATGTAAAGCCCCGTACCCGAGACCGTCGCCAGAGTCGAACACGAGGTGTTAACAGACTTAATTCATTACTTTAAACAGCTCAAACAATTTATTTTTAAAATTTTCAGTTAAGCTAGCAATTTGCATCACAGTCACTTAAAAATTCATATCTCGAGTTCCAAAACTCGAAATCCAATTCCGTCAATTTTCCCTGAAACTATACTCATATATCTATTTACTAATATTTTTATAGAATTTTTGGTCAAGCAAATTAGTACAGTTTATTAGTTAAAGTCTCCCCTATTTCAGGGTTCGACTGCTCTGACCTCTGTGTATTACGAATCAGATATCTCCTTGTACAGAGTTTCAATGACTATGACGTTTATTTCTAATAAAACTAGACTCAATAAGGAATCTGTACATATAAATCATGAATTCTAATTATCTTTGAAAAATTTATGGTGAATTTCCAAAGTCAGAACAAGGGATCCAGAAATTGCTCTGCCCCTGTTTCACAAAAATTTAAACATCTCATAAAATATAACTCATATACCTGTTTTGTTCCATCCATATGAAAATAGACTCATCAAGCTTCAATTCCATAACTTATTCATTATTTAATTCCATTTCTACTATTTTTAGTGATTTTTCAAATTCACGTCACTACTGCTGTCTGAATCTATTTTATGGTAAATTTTACCCATTTCATGGTTCCCATGGATTAGATAGCAATTTAGCATACATAACACCAAATATGATCATGATTAGCCATTCCAATGGCTAATCATTACCAAGCATTTCCATACCACTCAATAACCATATCATAAGACCATATATACAAAATGATTATAATGCTATACATGCCATACTCAAAATATACAAGCCATTATGCCAAGATGGTATACGGATAGTGTGAGTGTGCCTCCGACCGTTTTCAATTTCCGAGCTGGCTTGTCAACACTACAAGGAATGAAAAGGAGGGAGTAAGCACAAATTCTTAGTAAGTTCACATGCAAATAGCAAGTAACACAACTATATAAGCAAACATAAACATCATTTGCATGATCATCACCGAGACATTCATATCACATTTTCATTTATCATCTTACCATATTGTTGTTAATCGAGTTTTCAACCCGAGGGTTAAGTACATACCTGTTCAAAGTATCCATTTCACAACACTTACCAATACGTCCCTTTCATCTCGAGTATTCCTCCATTTGAGTAGAATTTTACCCGTTGAACACATCGGAATATAATTCGGATACACGAAAAGTTTGCACATAAGTGCCACATATGTAGCCAAGCTACCATGTAACCCGCCCATAAGTGAACTCGGACTCAACTCAACGAGCTCGGGCGTTCGCATCCATAAGTGAACTCGGACTCAACTCAACGAGTTCGGATGCCTAGTTACATCTCTCGAACTCTGACTCAAC
The DNA here is from genome assembly GCA_025698475.1 of Gossypium anomalum. Classification (NCBI taxonomy): domain Eukaryota; kingdom Viridiplantae; phylum Streptophyta; class Magnoliopsida; order Malvales; family Malvaceae; genus Gossypium; species Gossypium anomalum. The sequence goes on from CM046960.1 coordinate 15,027,615, forward strand.
TCAATAAGTTCTGACATTCGCATCCATAAGTGAACTCGGACTCAACTCAACGAGTTCGGATGCCCAAATATCCCAGTGACATGTCACTTGTATCCTAATCCATTCCTAAGGTTCAACGGGACCTTTTTCCCAATCATGTGTCTCAACCATCTTCTACGGAATGCTGATACCGATACTCGATAGTATTTCACATTTTCCAAGTATATCACATAATTTGACATATTATCAAACAATTATCACGAGTATAATATTTCATAATAATTATCATATCATTTAAATAACATAAAAACATTTAAAATAATAACTATGTTACCAACATTTACATATGAACTTACCTCGTATGTGAAAATGGCTACTTTTACCATTTCGTCCACAACTTGGTATTTTCCTCATTTTAGCCCGAATTTTAGTTTTCCTTGCTCTATCATTTAAAATATAGTCTAATTAGGGCTCACATTATTCAAATTAACCCAAAATCATATTTTGGCAAAATTACAGTTTTGCCCCTAAACTTTTGCGTATTTACACTTTTTCCTCAAAGCTCGTAAATTAAACTTCAGCATATTTTCTTATGTTTTATGACATGATGAACATTTTTCCCTTCTATGACAACATCAAATTCTCACTCTAACACATAGTTATGAACAATAACAATTTTTACCGATTAAGCCGTTTTACTCATTTTTGCTTAAAATCGCTTAGCAAATGTTGTTTAACATAATTTCAGCCTTCATATTCTACCATAAAACATCAAAATAAACACATTTCAAGTATGGGTATTTTTCCAAATATGAACCCTAGCTTAAATTATTGCTAGAATAAGCTTAATCAAGTTACCGGGATTCTAAAAACGTAAAGAACTTGACAAACGGGGCTAGAACGGACTTACAATCGAGATTGGAAGCTTGAAAAACCCTAGCCATGGTTTCTCCTTGCTATATTCGGCCATGGGGTTGAAGATGAGCAAAATTGGCTTTTAATTTTGTATTTTAATTCATTTTACCCCTAAATGACCAAAATGCCCTTACTACTAAACTTTCCAAAAATTCCATCCATGTCCAATTTTTGTCCATAGACTTAGAAATTGGTAAAATTTCTATTTTAGACCTCCTAATTAATATTTCAAAACAATTTCATACTAGAAACTTCTAGAATGCAAGTTTTGCAAATTATTCGATTCAGTCCCTAATTTCAATTTAAGCACTTTATGCATAAAATTTCTTCACAAAATTTTCACAAAATCATGAAATCATATCATAGACCTCAAAATAATCTTAAAATAATTATTTCTATATTGGATTTTGTGGTCACGGAACCACTATTTCGACTAGGCCCAAAATCAGGATATTACACTTTTGGGATGGTAAATATATGTATGTTTTGATAGGGTTTTGATGCCTTGAAAATGTGCACAAAAGGCCTAAATGTTCATGCATGAAATGGTATAAGAAATGGCCTGATTTTAGGCAAACTTGGTTCTACACGACCTGAGACACAGGCATGTGACTCAGCCGTGCGACACGGCCGTATGTCATCTGAGAGTTCCTTTGTATGTAAGTCAGTGAGTTACACAGCCTAACACATGGCCTAGCTATAACACCCCAAACTCGGCCTAGACGTTATGGCCGAATCTGGCGATGTCACATGGAATGGGATTTGAAATCGAATTATCAAGTTAAAACCGTTTCCGTTTATTAGCTTTTATTTATCTTTCGTCAATCTGAAAACTGTTTTCTCGTTAACTTGATTCGTTTAAAATATATTGTGTAGCGAAAGCTTTTAAACCATGATATTTAAAGAAAATCGCTCGCGTTTAAGAAAATCGTTGTTTTTAGTAAAACCGAGTTTTCGTTGCAGTCCAAAAGTTCATAGAAACAGTTAAAATCCAAAACAAAGGTAAACAGTCCAAATTACATCAAAATACCCCCAAAATAATAGAAATTAAAAACCTTAAATGGAATTAAATCGGTTCAATAGTTAAGTGGTCACCGTTGAGTCCTCCATTGCACCGATCTGCCTAAGCCTGAGGGTTACCTGTATAGATAAAACAGGAAGGGATGAGTTTACATAAACTCAGTGTGTAATCCCCACAGAAAACACGCATGCAGTCAAGTAACAGTAATCAGTCAAATGCAGTCTGGGCCTAAGCCCATTTCAGTTTCAGTAGTAGTTCGGGCCTTAGTCCATTTCAGTTTCAGTATCAGATATGCATTAGGGCCTAAGCCCATCACAGTAATAGTATCAGATATACATTAATCAATAAACAGAGTCATACCCAACCAACCTCTACACACCATCTCCGTCCATCCTTACACTCCATGTGGGGTTTAAAACACCCACCCATCCCTACACTCCAAGTAGTACCGAATGCGGCACATAATCAGTAAATTGCAACTGAGCTGCCAGATAATAGGCTTAAGAGCCTTTTAGTACACTTCCTCCAAATATCAACATCCCAACCCAATACAATACAACATACAGTATATGACATGCTAATACATATATATCAGTTATACATACAGTTCAGTATTCATTCATATAATCATCACGCTTAGTACATATATCATACATACAGTTCACGCATTAAGGGTCTAAGTAGTGCTTACTGACCCTACAGTAGGTTCACAATCGACGTGGGCGACCCGTGGAACCTCATAACACATTTCAGTTAAATGGGTTCACACGCCCAGGTGGCCTGCCAGTGTGGCCCATACGACCCAATTTGGCCTTGGCCGTGTGGATCACACGGCTTGGCCTAGAATCCCACATGCCTGTGTGGACTATCTGTTTGGACCCACACGCCCGTGTAGCCCACACGGCCCAAATCAGTCTAGCTCGTGTGTTGCACATGGCCTACCTGGCCATTACACGGCCGTGTCTTGTGTGCACGACCTGGCCTCGTCAATCACACGCTCGTGTGGCATCGACAGTGGGGTTTTTAGCTTTCATCGAAACCCTATTTTTGGTATTTTCGGGTACACATCTGGTAACGATTCAATGTTAAAACACTCTCGAGATGCCCAACACCTACAATCAGAATACCCAACCCCCTTAGCAACAAAAAATCGAGACTAATACAACTTCTCCAAGTACGCATGAACTAACTTACCGCAACCAAGAACAAACACAATCTTGAATTAACCCGATGGAACGCGGTTCTCTGCCTTAAAACTTTCCCCTAAATGCAGAATTCACCACTTAGTCCGTAATTTAGCATTACTAATCCCAAACCAAAAAGTTAAAGGTTGGAAAAGAATACTTACCAGACGAACAAAGGATTAAGCACGATCAACGAAGAATCACCACGCAAAATCTAAGGAGAAACAACAAAGAAGGGGAAAAAGAGAAGATGAAACGTCAAAAATTTTGAGAGAGAGAGAGGAACAAAATTTGAAAAAAAATAAAAGAATAACCTGATAATTCCAATATCTCAACTCCTTACTATTTTTTCCATCCAACCACCCACTACTCAGAATCCTAACTCTACTAAAAACACCATCACGGAATCAAGCAAAAATGAATACCCCCCGCTTGCGCAGGGATTCGAACACAATACCTCTAACACACTAACCCCCTTACCACTCGAACCAGCAGACTCATTCTGATATGGTTTTACAAATAATTTAATATAAGCCCACTGCTCAAGTATAAGGCTTAAATAAGAAAAATACTCAAAATTTACCATAGGTAAGGCTTGAACTTGGGACCTCCCTCACACACCCAGAACACTTAACCGTTGTAGTAGATACACGGTTATGTCAAATTTTCACAAAAGTCAAAACAAGAATTTTGGGGCACTACACTTTCACACGAGTAGGTGGGGTAACTCAGAAAATTACACGGCCTGGCACACAGGCGTGTGACATGGCCGTCTGACCCTACTCAGAGAGTTACACGGGTGAGGATACGACCGTGTTTCCCTAGTTTAAAGGTTACACGGCCTAAGACATAGGCGTGTGAGGCACACAGCCTGGCCACATGGCCGTGTGACCCCTATTTCCAAAATTTTGTTATTTTTTTAAACTTTTTAAATGATTTCAAATTGGTCTCGATTTGTTTCTAAGGTATTTTTAAGGCCTCGAGGGCTCGATTTAGGGACGGTATGTATATGTATGATTTATTTATGATATATTTATATTATTGAATGAAATTAAATTTAAATTTTTTGATAGTACAATAATGCTTTGTAACCCTATTCTGGCGACAGATACGGGTTAAGGGTGTTACAAAATGAGGCTATAAGAATGATGCTTCTAGGAGTAATAAGTGTTCTAAGAATGAATCCTCTAGAAGGGTTAGAGGATCGGCAATGTTGACTTCATTGGATTAAATACTTGTATGAGAGGGAAAAATGAACATCATACAAATTTTAATGTTGTTGTTATCTTCTACTTAGTTCTATTATTGAATTGTAAACATATTTTGAAGTCAACTTTCAGTTAGTATTTATCTGTTAGTATTTAGAAAATGTATGCTTGCTTAGATTTTGTTGTTTGATGCAATATGTGATGACATTTTAAAGAGCAAAATGATGCCACATATACCTTTTGCAATGGATTTATTTGTAATGTGAAAGTGGTTTATCTAAAATTTGGTTGTTACTTTTGATTTTTGTTTTGATTTTGAAAGCAATTTCTGTTATCTTAATTTTTTTTTATGTGTGTGACATTTGAAGCAATTTTAGTTTGTTTATATATATTTGTGGGCATAGATTTGCATGTTATACGCAATAGTATACGTAAGAGGTGCAGAAATAGTGAATTCTGGGACTTGGTAGATTATGCATTTGGTTATATATGTCTTTATTATGTAAAGTACATACACAAGGAGTCATGCATATCTTCTTTTCAAACGGGAGAAATGGATGCAAGAATTGTTGAATGGTCATGAAAATCGTTGTTTTAACATATCTAGAATGACACAAAGCACATTTCACCAATTGTGCATGGATTTAGAAAGTAAGTATGGGTTGCTTCTTTCAGATAGAATATCAACTTTGGAGAAGGTGGATTTATTTGTCTTTACTCTTTGTAAGGGAGCCTCTAATCTAGATGTCCAAGAGCAGTTTCAACATTCTGGTGAAGTTATAAGTAGAATTTTTAATGAGGTTTTAGATATCATGGATGACTTGTCAAGAGACATTATAAGACCAAGAGATCTTGAATTCAAGGAAATCCCTTAACAAATTGCCAATGATACCAAATATATGCCACATTTTAAGGTAATTATTTATGGATATTGTTGTTCCTTATATTCTATTTTGTAGTAATAATTTACAATCTCATAAATATCTCATATCATAATAAATTCTTTCATTTTAGGATTGCATTGGAGCAATTGATGATACTCATATAGATGTTATAATTCATGAGGAAAATCAATTGTGTTATAGAGGAAGGAAAGGGACACCCACAGTTAATGTATTGGGGACATGTAATTTTGATTTGCTTTTTACATATGTGCTAAATCATTGGGGGGTTAGTTCACAATTCTCGTATTTTTCTAGATACAATTGGGAACCCAAGTCTAAATTTTCCAAAACTTCCTCCAGGTATTTCTTTATTTTAGTTAATATTTTATTTGTATTTGTTTGTGCATATTCATTTTAATTTTAAAATAAAGGCTTTTTAATTTTATAACTCTATTTGGTCATGCTTAGGTAAATATTACTTAGTAGACAAAGGGTACCTTAAAAGACAAGGCTACTTGACACCTTATCATAAGATAAGGTATCACCCATCAGCGTTCTGTAGTGCAAATCTAAGAGGGTCGTGAAAAATTTTCAATCAAGCCCTTTTATCCTTAAGAAGTTGTATTGAGAGGGCATTTGGCATTTTAAAGGTGCGGTGGAATATTTTAGCGAAAATGTCAATATATTTGTCTCAAGATCAAAATAGAATAATTTGTGTTGCATTTGCATTACATAACTACATCAGATTAAGTAAAGCTCTTGACCCAATATTTAGGGTCATAGATGCATATACGAAATTTATTTCTTCCGAAGCATTTTCGGATGCTGAATGCATTTCCACTCAAGAAGTTGAGCGTATGAGTAATAATGAAATGACAAAAATTCGTATTGACATCAGTACTAGTTTGATGGAAACTAAACAACAATGTCATGTTTCTTAAATATTTGTTTTTACTTGTTTGGTTATGTATCTATTTCTTGAATATTTATGTATTCTTAATTTATTTTTAATTTGCTCGTCTAAAATGATTTCTTATGAAACTTTATATTAATTGAAATATACTACTTGACAAATTTATTCAGAGTGTGGCATAATTATCACTAATTTACATACTAATAACATGACATAATTATCACTAAGAATATAATTTACAATTATCTTGATACACAATTAAAATTTATCAATTTCCACAAGGTTAATATTTGCAAATAAGAAACATAAGAAATTTGTTTATTTAAAACTTAAAAAATATTCACTAATTAATTTCCATAATGGATCTTTTAATTCCTTAGTAATAGTGTTTTATTTCAAAAAATTTCACCCAATAAATACTTAGCACTAAAATTTGTTCTACCCTTATTTGTCATTTTACACATCAGCTTTCAGCTATCATGTAAGTTTTACCAAACACTTTGAAATAAACAGTTAATATAATCAGTTGGTTAAATCAATTAATAGAATCATTTGGTCAAACCAGTCATTGCAATCAGCAATCAGCTATCAACAATCAACCAGTTACCAAACAGGGCCATTGATTTTTCATATTTTAAAATGATATGAAAATAAAATCAAAACTAAATGGGTTTTAAAACATAACAAGGATTAATTCTTCAATTTTTTTTTATCTCACATTAAAATATTATAAAATATTATTTTTATATTCAACATTATTGTCGTTTATAATTTTATCCTTTCACTAAATTATTGAAAAATTAATTTACCACTATTAAATTTATAATACATGTCTCACTCAAATAATTTAATATTATTTTTAAGGTTAAATATAAAATTGGTATCGGAACTTGTCCACTTCTTCTAGATTAGTACTTATGGTTTTTTTTGTCCCAGATTGGTACTCGAATTTTTTCTCCGTCAACTAGTTTGGTACTTTTTTTAATGCCATTAAGTCTGAGACAGGTGACAGAATAGGATTGTGACACGTGGCATAATGACATCAATTTCATTTTTCCTTTTCCTGGTTTTCCCTTTTCTTTTATTCTTTCTCATTTCCATTTTGTATCTTTTCTTTTCTTCTTATTATCCTTGATCTGCCACATATCAATATGGAAAATTAGACTTTTTCGACGCACTTAATGAGCTTTTTCTGGAGCAAAAAAAAGTTTTTAGTATAGTTTTTCATTATTTTTGTTATTTTCGTATTTTTGGTTAATAAGTGAAGATGTCTTTTTTTTTCTATTTGTTTACCTAAATTGGTCGATAGTGCCATCAAGAACCTAACGGTTGATCGAGTGTTGTACGGAGTCATCGAAGGCTCGAATGTGAGTGAAAACGTCACCTAGAAGGGGAGTACCACGACAATGAAGCGTTGAAGTCGCAACATCTCCAACAGGCTCAAAATGAAAAAAAAAAAAAAAAGAGCCATATACAATGGTATTGTGATATCCACTTCAAAGGACCCCCACTTGTAAGATTTTGTGCGTATCTCAATACCCAACCCTGGGTATCACAATATCACTGCCTGACATGGAGAAAAATGATTACAGCAATAGTTTTTGTCCAACGCCAACACCAATCAAAATTCAATGTTCAAGGGCACTTTATGCAACATTTTTGGGTCATAAATCAACTATTTAAAGCCACTCTTAGTTGAGAAAAAGAGGAGGATGTAGCTTTAGGTTAAAAAGCTCTTTAGTTTTAAGGTTGCTTTCATCTTTTAGCTTAGGAGTACGGTAGTTTTCTCCTCTAGAGTTTTAGGGTTTTAGTTTATGTTTCTTTCTGGTTTCATTTAGTTTCATAGTTGTTTGTTTAATTAGTTTTTGTTGTAGCTTAGTTTTATTTACATGTTAAAGACTTTAAACTTAGTTGCAATAAATCTTTTATCTTTGAGTTAATGCTATTTAAATTTTCTTTCTTTTCATCTGTTAAAACTCTTATCTTTAATGTTCTTGTTTCTTTATTTTTATGTTACTTGCTTTTCATTTAAGTTTATTAAGTTAAAAATCAAAGCTTTCATCTTTTTATTCAAGTTTATGTTAATGGCTTCCATAGTTGTTTCTTTCATGTTTGTTAGCTTTAATATATGGTAATGGGTAACTAAACCCAAGGGGGTTGGTTGATGGAGATGTGCATAAGTTGATTTTTAGACAAAGGACTAAATTATAATAAATTAGACTAAATCGAATATAACTAAGAACTTAGGTAGTGATTCCCCTAAGCGAACATCTAGATAAAGTGAGACCGAAAGGTAATATTTTCGCACACTCGTTCATTAGTCTTGGATTAACCAGTGAGATCAGAAGATAAATCGAAGCTAATTCGTCTAAGTTGGTAAAATTGAGATCAGAAGATAAAATGGAGCCACTTAGTAATTTAAGCGATTTAAGTCCCTTGTTTGAGGATCAGTGAACCACATCGAAGTCAACCAACCACCATTAGTTATTTATCAAATAAATTCTTAGTTTTTTTTTTGCAATTTAGTCCTTATGATAGTTAATTTAGAAATCAATGTTAAAAATCTTTGTTTATGCTTTTTCGTACTACAGAAATTTGTGAGTAGTTAGCTAGACTCCTTTCTTGCATGTATTTTTGAATAAAAATCATTAAATCACCAACTTCTTTAGGTTCGATCCTTGGAACACTCTTGCCATGTTGTTCTCCCTCATATACCCTAGACGCATATGCCAAAGTCTAGTAACATCATCATCTGGAAAGGAAGAGGAAGTGGTGACTGCATTAACAGTAACAAGAGAACCTTGCAAAACATATAACTTGACAATATTTCTTTGCCCTTTCATCACAATGAGGGAACCCTTGCTAATACTCAGGACCCACTTTCAGTTATGTACTTGTGCCCTTTTGAATCAAGAGTACTCAACGAAATCAAATTCCTCTTCAATTCTGGTACATGTCGTACGCCACTAAGTGTTCTGATGAGTCCATCAAACACCTTAATTTTGATCGTACCAATACCTATGATTTTACAAAAAGCATTATTTCCCATCAAAACCACACATTCAGACACTGTTTCATAGGTTGTAAACCAATCCTGATTAGGACTCATATGGAAGGTGCAACCAGAATCGAGGATTCACTCCTCGGTCACTTTAGAGTTGTCAACAGAAGCAATAGAAGTTCACCATCATTGTAGTCTTCTACAACATCAGCTTCACCAGATTATTTTGGTTGTTTTACCTTTTAATTCGCAGGTTCCCTTATGATCTTATTTTGTAACTTATAGTATTCAAATTTCATGTGCCCTTTCTTATTGCAAAAGTTATAGGTTTTACCTCTGTTTGAAGATCTCGATCTAACCTTAGATTTGCTGCAAGTATTTGGTTCTTGTGTCATCTCATGATTATCATCAGTATTTCATTCTTGTCTCCCACGAATAATGAGACCCTCTCTCTGAGAATCAGATTCAACCACAAGATGTTTCATCTTATCATACGAGGTTAATGAAGCATAAACTTCATCAACTGTAATAGGTTCACAACTATACAAAATCGAATCTCTAAAGGTTGAATAAGACGGGGGTAAGAAACAAAGTATAATTAACCCTAAATCTTCTTTATCATATTGAACCTCCATGACCTCTAGATCCGAGAGAATTTTTTTAAACACAGTTAAGTGTTTATGCATAAACGCACCTTCCTCCAACCGATGAGCATAAAGGCGCTACTTCATATGCAACTTGCTAGTGAGGGTTTTCAACATGCATAGCTGCTTCAGCTTTGCCCATAATGCAGCGGGGGTCTTCTCCTTCATCACATCCTGTAGAATTTCATTCGATAGATGCAAATGTAATTGCGTTAAAGCCTTTTGATCTTTATGGTTCTTCTCTTCCTTCATCAATGTCAAAGGCATCTTATCTATTCTTAGCAGGGCATCCTCCAAATCCATCTGCGCAAGAACTACCTGCATCATTATCTACCACAATGTGAATCTAGTGTTGCGATCCAACAATGAAATATCTTACTTCAATGTTGCCATTACTGTGATCGAGTTAAGCAACCTGAAAAGCTCTTATACCAATTTATAAAAACTGAACGTCGACAATGGCAATATAGAATGATCGTAGAGAAAAAAGAAAGAAAAAATAAGAACACACAGATTTTACATGGAAACCCTTTCGGGAAAAAACCATGACCAAAGGAGAAGAAAATTCACTAATGTTGAAATTCAAATGATACAAGAAGAATTTCAACTATATTTATTTAAAGGTTGAAAAACCTTATTCTAATCAATTTCAAATAGATGAAGTGTAGTAAGGTTGAAAAATCTTATTCTAATCAATGTCGAATAAAAGAAGTATGTTTTTATATGGATTTTACTTTTATTTTATTTTTACCATTTTATTTTATTTTAAAAAGGATTCAAGTCACTCAACTCTAACAATATCAATTTCTTTCGTGCATAGATACATCATTTCATTTCTTATTTTGATGGAATAATGTATAAAAATTTGATTTTCATAAACTACCTTTACTTTTGTTTACTCTGTAACTTTTTCAATTAAGAAGGTTTAATCTCAAACATATGAATTTACAATGCATCAATTAGGAGTTGTACAATAAAAGAACTTGGTACATAATGCATGCCTGTTCATCAAGTGTCAAACAAATTCATTGTTTAAGGGTCGTCTTTCTTTTTGCATGTTTTGTGTGTTTGTTTGAGGACAAGCAAAGACTTAAGTGTAGGGGAGTTGATCTACCACAAATTGATGTGGCAAATTAGGCTTTTTCGAGCAAAATAGAGTTTTTAGCATAGAGTTTTTAGCATAGTTTTTCGTTATTTTTGCATTTTCAATTAATAAGTGAAAATGTCTCATTTTTGTCTATTTTCTTTACCCAAATTGGCCGGTAGTGCCATCGAGACTGTAACTTGATTGAGTGTTGTACGGGGTCATCAAAGGCCCAAATGTGAGCGAAAAGATCACCTAGAAGGGGGTATCGCGACAGTGAAGTGTTAAAGTCGCAACACCTCTGACAGGCTCGAAATGAAGAAGAAAAAGAGTCATCTAACGGTTGGAATTATGAAATGTCACCTGTACCAGACTTAACAACATTAAGAAAAAGTACCAAACTAATTGACAGAGAAAAAGTTCGGGTACCAATTTGGAACAAAAAAAAAACTACAAGTACTAATCTAGGAGAGGTGGACAAGTTAGGGTACCAAATTTATATTTAACCCTTTTTAATATAATAATTGGGACCAGTTGGAATTATTTTTTAGATTATATATTTTTAATTATTTTTTGTGTATTTAAAAATGATTTAGACTTTTTGAGATTTTTTTTGGTTAATTTTCAGAATAATTTATTTGTATGTCAAGAAAGTCACAAGAAGATGACCCCACTAACTCTGGATGTCCAAATGTGGTTTCAACATTCTCCTGAAGCAATAAGTAGAATTTTTAAAATGGTTTTAGATGCTATGGATGGCTTGTCAAGAGACATAACAAGATCAAGAGAAATGAATTCAAGGAAATTCCTTCACAAATTATCAATAATACCAAATATATGTCATATTTTAAGGTAATTATTTATGGATATTGTTGTTCCTTATATTCTATTCTGTAGTAATAATTTACAATCTCATCAATATCTCATATCATAATAAATTCTTTCATTTTAGGATTCCATTGGAGCAATATATGGTACTCATATAGAAGCAATAATTCGTAAGGAAAATCAATTGCATTATAGAGGAAGGAAAGGGACACCCACTATTATTGTATTGAAGGCATGCGCTTTTGATTTTCTTTTTACATATGTGCTAAGTGGTTGGGAGGGATTAGCTCATTGTTCTCTTATTTTCCTAGATACAATTGGGAACCCAAGTCTAAATGTTTCAAAACCGCCTCCAGGTAAATTTCTTCATTTTAGTTAACATTTTATTCTCATTTTTTTGTGCATATTCATTTTAATTTTAAAATAAAGTCTATTTGTGCATGCTTAGGCAAATATTACTTAGCAGGCAAAGGGTACTCTAAAAGACAAGGCTATTTAAGAAGTTTTGGTATCACCCATCAGAGTTTCGTGATGCAAATTCAAGAGGACCGAGAGAAATTTTCAATCGAGCACATTCATCCTTAAGAAGTTGTATTGAGAGGAAATTTGGTATTTTAAAGGCGCGGTGGAAGATTTTAAAGAAAATGCCAATATATTTGTCTCAAGATTAAAATAGAATAATTTGTGTTGCATTTGCATTATATAACTACATCAGATTAAGTAAAGTTTTTGACCCAACATTTAGGGTCATAGATGTAGATCTGAATTTTATTCCTCCCAAAGCATTTTCGAATGTGGAATGCATTTCCACTCAAGAAGTTGAGTGTATGAGTACTAATGAAACGACAAAAAGTTCAAAATGACATCACTACTAGTTTGATGGCAGCTAGACGGCAACGTCGTGTTTCTTAAATATTTGTTTTTACATGTTTGGATATGTATTTATTTCTTGAATATTTATATATTCTTAATTTATTTTCAATTTACTTGACAAATTTACATACTAAGAACATGACATAATTATTACTAAGAATATAGTTTACAATTATATTGATACATTATTAATATTTATCAATTTCCACAAGGTTAATATTTGCAAATAAGAAACATAAGAAATTTGTTTATTTAAATTTTCAAAAAAATTCACTAATTAATTTCCATAATGGATGTTTCAATTCCTTAATAATAGTGTTTTATTTCAATAATTTCACCCAATAAAGACTAAAGTATTATAAATAAATAAATTTTTAACAATAAAATGTGTCATGCCATTATTTGTTATTTTACACATCATCTGTCAGCTATCAGCTTAGTTTTACCAAACATTTTTAAATAAACAGTTAATAAAATTAGTTGGTCAAACCAGCTACTACAATCAACAATCAACTATCAACCAATTGCTAAAAAGGACCATTAATTTTTCATATTTTAAAATGATATGAAAATAAAATCAAAACATAACGTTTTTTTAATAAACAAACTTAACGTTTTTAAAACATAACAACTATTAATTCTTTAATTTTTTTTCTCACTTTAAAATATCATAAATTAGTTTTTTTTATATTCAACATTATTGTCATTTATAATTTTATCCTTTCACTAAATTATTAAAAAATTAATTTACTACTATTAAATTTATATTACATGTCCCACTCAGGTAATTTAATATTATTTTAGGGTTAAATATAAAATTGGTACCCGAATTTATCCACTTCTCTCAGATTAGTATATATGATTTTTTTATTCCAAATTAGTACTCGAACTTTTTCTCCGTCAACTAGTTTGGTACTTTTTTCTAACACCGTTATGTCTAAGATAAGTGGCATAATAGGATTGTGACATGTGGCATAATGACATCATGATGATGTCATTTCTTTTTTTTCCTTTTCTTTTTTATTCTTTCCGTACTTCCATTTTATTTTTTATTTTCTTCTTATTTTCTTCCTCTCTTTCTCAACCCTAGTTGCCGCCAGCATGCACCGCAGCCGCACTCCAACATTGTTACTGACGTTTGTTTTCCAGTCAACTTTTTCCTCCAACTCTTTCATTTCCTCTAATTTGTTTTCACAGAGAACTCCTTGAAATCCCGTTGGGATTCTCTTCCACCTGTCATCTTTCTTCCACTCTGATGTCATCACCGATCAAAGAAGCACCAAATGATCCACCTTTCCTTTCTCTCTCCTATTTTTTCTCTTCTTCTTTTCTACTTGTTTTTTTCAAAGCCCTTGGCTGCCAATTCACTACTGTTGCTCTCTTACATTGAACCGAGCCACCACCATTGAATCATCTTGGAACTTGACCATGGCTTCTCCTTACCGCGCCCAACGTCTTAACCATTTAGATTTATGACCATGGCCTGAATCTCAAGAACCCAAAAACCCAAAATGAGTCTTGGTTTTGATTTGCTTCTTATCATTTTCTTTTTGTTTAGTTCTGTATTCTTATGGATTGATGGATTTTGTTTGTTATGTTAATCTTTTATGACTTTTGTTTGTGATGTTAATTTTATGGATTTTTTTAATGGATTGATGGGTGTTCTTAAATTTCTTTTCAAAAAGGCAAATTGTTAAAGGAAAATGAGCCGAACGAGAACATGTTTAGACAAATTGGAGCCTTGAAAAAAGGCAATAGCCTCGGCTCCACTAATCTTGTCGTCGCCTTCCAAATCTGCTTTCTTAAAATAAGCATTGAACAGATTGATATAGTTTTGCGCCGCCATTCTTCAATTTCCGGTCAACCCGAATATTTATGCAGTGACCACCAAGCTGGGATTTGAATTTCAATTTGTATTCAAATCCACGAAACCATGGAATAAAAATGAAATCAGAATCAAATGGGAAATTGATCAATAACCATAGACCATCTAGTTCCTCTCAAACTTCAAAGGGCAATGCCAGAAGCAATAAACATTAAATTTCTTTTCAAAAAAACCCAGAAATGTTGAATGAACCCAGAAAAGAAAAAGACAAAGTGACGAGAGGAAGAAGGAAGAAGAAAGGTATATTGAGAAAAAGAAGGAAATAAGAAAAAATGAAAAAAAATGGAAATAATTTTTAAAAATATTTTTATTAATTTTTAATATATTTTCTAGATTATGAAATCATCATGATGTCATTATGACATATGTCACAACTCTATTCTGTCACTTGTCCCAGACTTAACGACATTAAGAAAAAAGTACCAAACTAACTTATGAACAAACAGTTCGAGTACTAATTTAGGATAAAAAAACTATAAGTACCAATCTAGAAGAACTGGACAAGTTCAGGTACTAATTTTATATTTAACCCTTATTTTTTATATAATAATTGAGACCAGTTGGAATTATTTTTTAAATTATACATTTTTTAATTACTTTTTTGTGTATTTAAAAATGATTTAGACTTTTTGAGATATTTTTTGGGTAATTTTCAGAATAATTTATTTGTATGTCAAGAAAGTCATAAGAAGATGACCCCACTAACTCTAAACTCTGTCTAAAAATACAATTGCAAAACCCTTCAGTTTCAGACGTTAGAACTTAAAAAAAACAGAGTTCAAATCATTTTGAATTTGTTTTGAGTTTGAAAAAATGGGAGATGAAGAGGTAGTATTGTTGGATTTCTGGCCAAGTCCCTTTGGGATGAGAGTGAGGATTGCTTTGGCAGAGAAAGGGATAAAATACGATTACAAGGAAGAATATTTGAGGAACAAGAGTTATTTGCTTTTGAAGACGATCCCTGTTCATAAGAAAATCCCTGTTCTTATCCATAATGGTAAACATGTTTGTGAGTCCCTGAATCAGGTTTAGTATATTGATGAGATTTGGCCGCATAAATCTCCCTTACTCCCTGCTGATCCTTACCAAAGAGTCATAAATAGGTTCTGATGTGATTTTGTTGATGAGAAGGTTCTCTCTTCTCTTTGTTTTCATTTTTATGGGTTTCTTTGGCCTTACCACCTTTGAATTTTTTAGCTTAAGCACTGCTTGCATAGTTTGATTTGATTTGGTTCAAATTTCCCTGTGTTTTATTTGCTTTCCTTTTTGGGTAATTTGGATAATAAGATTAATAAGCCACAAATTTTTTATGTTCTATATTCGAATCCAAGTAGCCTAGGAGACCAAGCTTTTGAACTCTAAGAGACTAAACTTAAAAGTTATGTAGGTTGCTAATCTAGGTCTAGCTTCAGTCTCTTTTTACGAATTAATTTAAAAGAAATACAAATTTCTTAGTTTTCATAATTTAGTATTATTTGATTGAAAACGTTTTTATTTTGAGTTTTATGGATAAATTAATGGTGGATGAAATGCAGATATATGGTCTAGAGAGTAGGAAAGTATGGACGAAAAAGGGAGAAGAACGCGAAAAAGGGGGGAAGAACAAGAATCGGCAAAGAAAGAGTTCATTGAGTGCCTGAAATTGTTGGAAGGAGAGCTTGGAATCAAGGCTTATTTTTGTGGGGAGAATCTTGGTTACATTGATGTTGTGTTGGTTCCATTTTACAGGTGGTTTTATGCCTATGAAAAGTGTGGGAATTGTAGCATTGAAACAGAGTGCCCCAAGTTAATAGCATGGGCTAAAAGGTGCATGGAGAAAGGCAGTGTTTCCAAGTCTCTGCCTGATCAAGACAAAATCTATGGCTTTGTTTTGCATTTGAAGAAAGTGTTCGGAATTGAGTAAAATGTTGTGCTTACAACTGGAAACACAAAAATAAATAGACTTTTTGAGAGCCTTTTGAGCTCTAATTCATGCAGTTTCATAATTTTTTTTTGTCGAAATTCATACTTTAATGATAAAATAATGAATTTATACAAATTTGATTTATTTTCGATAGTTCTGCACAAAGGGTAAAAATCGGCTCGGCAAACACCTCAAGATGCTTGACCCGTTGGGAAAATTTTTACATCAAGTGAATCAAGAATATGGCTAATTAATTTTCCAGCCATGGACGGTCCAAATATATTTATTGAAAATATTTTATATTTAATTTTTATCCAACATAAATTGAGTTAAAAATTAATTATAAGTCTGAAGAAGAAAATATGCCCAGTTATGTTAAGTAAAGAGAATTGATCCACCAAGCAATTTGGCAGCCCAAAACCGTCCCTCCTCTTTTCATTTCTTTTATTTTTAGCCCCAAGCTAAAAATAGCAAGTTTGAATAATTCAAACTTGCACCAAGCATGGTCGGCCAAGGAAGAGTGAGTGGCTGATATTTTTTTGCTATTTTTAGCAGCCATTTCCACCTATAAATACCCCTCTTCCCTTCCTCATTTCACATCCCACACATCTCACACATTTCTTCGCTTCACTCACTATTCTCTCTTCCATTTCCTTCCTTGTTTTCCAATTTGCTTTGTTTCCTTCCTTTGCCAATTTTCCCTCTTGAAAAAGAGCTTGCACGCCCCCTGGAATAGCAGCATTCAAGTGTTCGTGAAGGCCTTGGACCGACAGGACGAGCAAAGGAGAAAAGGAGCGCACTAGTCTAGCTTCGGAGAAACACCAGGATTTGTTTCTTACTTCCTTTCTCTTTATTTTTCTCGTTTATGTTGTGAACATGAACATGAATATTTGTTGTGTTGTTGTTCTTGATTTAATTAAAATGACTTAAATTCCTTTCTTTTTAGATTAATTGCATTTTGTTCGCTTGAATTATTAAAATCATGTTTGTATTATTATAGGCCTTGGTAAATTGTTCAATTAAATAAAACCATGTTTATGTTATACTTGCATTATAATTGTAAGATAACGAATAAATTAATTATTAATTGGATTGAAATTATAATTAATTTACACAGTATTTAATTGTTGCATGTTTATTCTTCTAAGGTAGTTGAAGGTTAAATTAGCGACGGTATTAAACGATACTTTAGCCTTGGATAACTTGCAAGATGATTGTGATTAAATTGTTTCAATATAGGAATATGTTGTTACCTCACTTAATCTTATACTTGCTTATGAAAATTGATTAATTTTTTGAATTGACATAGGAATATGTTTAAGAGATTAGTAAATTTAGTAAGTATGTGTGCATTAGTTAACAAAATACTAAGTTGCCGTGAAATTATTCATAACAACATGAAAATAGTTTTAGTAATTCTAAGTTGAAGAATGAAATTGATCTAACATATTTATGTCATATTGATTAAAACTCGTCTTTTAGAAATCGCGCATTGGAACATTTTTACTTTTTATTTTCTTAGTTAAGTTATTTAGTTACTTTTTAGTTTTCATAACACCTTTTCAAATCAACCATTGTTCTTACCACCAAAGTGTTTAACCTTACATTTCATAAATATTTTTCTTTCACAGTCTTTGTGGGTACGATAACTCGACATTTACTTGTCACTTTATTACTTGAAACGATTGTGTACACTTGCACATTTCCATCATTCTAACAACATAGTTCAAGATTGTGCTAATAACTATATGTTTCTTAAAGGATTTATTAGATACCTTTTTAAGTAAAAAACCCTAAACTATCAATTTAAGAGAAATTGATAAGTTTAAATTCCAATTTTATATTTAAGCTTTTCTTAAATAACTGGGCACTTTTACTTTGGATGGTGATTTGATACTAGTAATGTCTTTTCAAAGTTTGAGCTATGTAACACCCCTCACCCATATTCATCCCTGGAATAGGGTTACGGAGCATTACCAAACTTATAACACATTTAACCGTACTTTTCTCAAACAACCAATCAATTTATACAGTCATCATTTCATCTCAATCAATTTGTCCCTTATAATAGCCTACAAGGCCTTAAACATGCTTTAGGAGCGGTTCAGGACTAAAGCGATAACTTATAAAACTTTCACGAAACTTAAAAAAATTTCTCAAAATAAGGGACACATGCCCGTGTGGCCAGGCCGTGTGGACATTCGAAATGGAATCACATGGCCATGCCTGTGTCCTACCCCGTGTAACTCTCTGACTTACCTCACACGGCCAGACCACAAGTCCGTGTGTCTAGCCCGTGTGTCGCACACGCCAGTATCCAGGCCATGTACCAGGCCGTGCCAAAACTAGGGAGCTTACTGACTTGCACCACACGACCAACCACACACCCGTGTGACTAGCCTATGTGAAAACTGGGTGCAACACGGCCAAGCCCCACACCCGTGTGCTAGACCGTGTGAAGTCACTGACTTGGTTTTTATTTAAGCATCAGGGGACACACGGCTCTGTGACATGACAGTGTGTGGCACAAGGCCGAGACACACGCCTCTGTCTTTGCCCGTGTGGACAAAAATAGGCTATTTGCAAAGCCATTTTACCACCCTATTTTTACATACCTGCACAAGCATAAATTGCAACATTTTATAACTTAATAGGCAGCCAATCCATAACATTTCATACACATTTTATACCAATTCAACATAGTATTCAAATACTTAGTTAATATCATACATTTTCCATTCATATGTCTACTACATATCAAGACAACATTTGCATATTTCTATTCCATCCACTACTTGCCAAAACATACCATATTTGAATACTTATACACAACCAAAACATTATACCAAGTTAAGCCAAATCACATGGCTTTAACTTATACCATAACATGTACCAAAATAATTACCTCAAGTAACTTTAACTATCATCTTTATAACTAGCCTATACATGTCATATTTACATATATCCATAAGCTCAAAAGTACCAATCGGCAATTGGATAGTGTGATGCGTAACTCCGACTTTATCCGAATCGAGCGGGCTATCGAACCTCTATAATACACGGAAAAGAAACAGAGTAAGCTTTATAGCTTAGTAAGCTTGTATAATTTAGAATTTAACTTACCATTTATATATAATCAAGACAATAAATAAGGTATACTCAATTCAATTTCCAAATGCCTAAACACAAGCATTCATCAACAAGTTAGTTACATAAATACATGTAATCATCCATTATTTCAATTTAAATACTCAATACATTGTATCATATCAAATTCACATATGTAATGTACATCATTTTTAACATTTCACTCTCAATCATATAAACCGTAATTCATTCGATAATAGTAACTCATCCGTATAAATAGTACTTTACCATATCATAGAATTTATGCCCGTTAAACCTATTAGAATTTCAAAGGATACTCGAGTGATATACATTACGTATATGAATTAGTAATCCATCAATTCATTATCATTTCCATTCTTTTGAGCTATGATCAGTAAGCTCCTCCTAAGCTGATGGACAGTAAGCTTTATTGAGCTAAAACGGTAAGCTCTGACGAGCTAAAAACAATAAGCTCTTACAAGCTGAATCAGTAAGCTCCTACGAGCTGATATATTGGTAAGCTCATACGAGCTATGGTGAGTCCACAACACATGCAGGAACTCGACCAAAACAGTAACCCTAGTGACATGTCACTTGTATCCTACAAATTCATACGGTTCAAACGGGGCTCGGTAACGATCAGTCTATATCAATAAGGCATTTGTATTCCAAGTATATCAATTACCAAATTATATATATTCATTTCAAATAATTACAAGTATTTAAAAGTTTGATTCTAATTATACGAACTTACCTCGTATCGCTCGGATAGCAATTATTGGCTATTCATCAACTTTCCTTTTTCCCCGATCTAAACCTGATCTCAACTTATCTTGATCTATATGTTGTCAATGTTAGCACATTCAGTATTCAATTTATTCAATATAGTCCAAGACCCATATTAGGACTATTTTACATATTTTCCCCTAAACTTTCACATTTTCTCAATTTAGTCTTTATCACATAAAATTGCAAATTCAAGCAATTTAGTACAAACCCATGCTTACCCGAATTTAATACATGTTACTAGTAGCCTATATTTTCAATCATTTCACACTTTTAACCACCGCATTTCACATTTTATTAATTTAACCCCTTTTTGACATTTTTGTCAAAAAATCACTTTACAAAAACTATTAATCTAACATTAAACCTTCCAAATCTATCATAATTCATCAAATTACTCCAGCATTCAACAATGGCAACATGATAAATTTTTAACAATTTCAAAATCTAAGTTACGGGCTGGCTAGAATATGAAGCAATGATCTCAAAAACGTAAAAATCATTAAACACTGAGCTAAACCATATCTTCATCTAGCTTTCAAAGTGACCGAATGAAAAGCTAAAGAATGACTTTCTTTTCTTTCAAATTTTCGGCAACTAAGATGAAGAAAGATACCTAAATGTTTTTTGGTGAGGGAGAATCTTAGTTATGTTGATGTTGTGTTGATTCCATTTTACAGTTGGTTTTATGCCTATGAAAAGTGTGGGAATATCAGCATTGAAATAGAGTGCCCTAAGTTGATTGCATGGGCTAAAAGGTGCATAGAGAAAGACAGTATTTCCATGTCTCAGCCTGACCAACACAAAGTCAATGGCTTTGTTTTGCATTTGAAGAAAATGTTTGGAATTGAGTAAAACACTGTGTTTACAACACATTTCAAGTATGTGGCAATAGCTATGTTTCTTAAAAAAAAAAATGGGCACTTAATTGTGCTTTGGATGGTGATTTGATACTTGTTTTTGTTTTAAAGAGTGGAATTAATTGTAGTTTTTTTTTTTGTTCTATTCTGATTTGTTGGGGATAAACCCGATTAAGCAACAAATAAGTAAAATAACAAATAAATTGAAATATTTACGTGGAAAACCCCCTCCACAGAAAAGTAAAGTTTAAGTGAAAAATTAAAAATAGAGTTTAACTGGGAGAAAAAAATAAAAAACATACGAGACAAGGCTCTACATTCTTGGTGTTGTTTTGTGCTAGGTTTTTTTTCCCTAATGTCTGTCAACTTGTGACTGATTTTGGACCACCAAAAAGTTGTGGCCAATTTGCAATCACTATAGATTTTTTTTTTGTTAAGGACGTTAACAAAACTAAATTAATTTAAAAGTTTTCTAATTTTACTTGTGACGTCCCAAATCCGGTCGAGACGGTCTGACTCAAATTTTGAACATCACATTATCTACCGAGGTGACTATCCATTTAAAACTTTACGAACCACACCAACCAACCATACACACCACACATCTGCAGAATTTTTATAGGAATTAGTCCAAAGGGCAAGCTTTTCTAAGTTAATCATTTCATTCACACAATCAGAGGATATAGGGCGTACCTTAATACATGGCGGTCTTCCTTAGCTGCGAAAATTTGTTAACTCATTGAATTATCATCACATTAAACAAGTAATTAAAATTGTCTAGATAAGCAATCAAGCAAGAAATTATAACGATCAAAATCCCCAAATTAAACAATCTGTAATGTCCATTTACAACACGTTGAAAATTTATTTTAAAAAAAGTCTAAGTCTAATTTTTAGTACTAAACCCTTGAAGCGACCCACATTTCCTTCACTTCAAAGTTTAAAAGCTCAACACACATACTCTAAAAAAATGCCTTGCGATGGATCACCTATTTCTCACCCTCCTTGCTAGCCCACGAACTATTTATTTGCAAGGTAAAGTAAGAAGTGTGAGCTTGGTAAAGCTCAATGAGTACACATGCATACAACACAAGTAAACACACCATAAATGTTAGTATTTAAACATACTTTAATTATTCACATATAACACAATTTTCACATTCAACAAAGTGATATATTGGCAATTCGTGAATGTGAAACATAGTCATATTATATACTCATTGGATAAGTGGATCTCCAAAACACTCCTCATGGCTCATAAAGTCGTACACTATCCCCATGTAAGTGTAGCGCGAATGCTCACTCTCTCCAAACACAGCACGCTATTGATGAATTGAGCTATGCTCGACATTCCCTTACCTCTCCAATGCTATCTTCGGCCCACAATTCCCTAACACACAATAAAAAAGGTGAGTACTCACAATCCTATGGCATGCCAATGATATCCAATGGTTTCAAGTGTTCACGTTGCCAACATATCTAACCCAACAGTTTCAAGTGTTCACGTTGCCAAAATATCTAATTAATCACATTTTATTACACAATGTAACCAACTCGCACTACTGTTGAGTTCGCATCTAACATTTCATGATAATATAATTTTACACTTGTCGAAACCTCCTTTTAAATGGGGATTTTTTTTTGAAAAGACGGGAGTCGCCACTAATCTTTTTAGGTGTGATTGGATCACCTTATAAAACATTTTGGTCTACGAAAATATGAGAAAATAGGTTCGGGAGTCGATTACGTACGAGGAAGGATTAGCACCCTCGTAACGCCCAAATTTGGTACCAAATTGATTAGCTTTGTCTTAATGTCAAAAGTCTGAAGGAATTCAGAAATAAGATCTCCTTTTTTAAAACCGTAATATTTTGAGTTGAAAATCAAGATTCTTTCGCCTCAAAAGAGTATGAACCTCACATCCAGCATGATTGACATGATATTCTTAAACTTCCGTAACTGAAATCATCTTGTGATTTACAAAATTTATTTAGAAGGATATTTTTAGACATTGAGATAAACGGGAAATCGCAACCCAACATGTTAGGGCACTATTTCCCGAATCCCTAAATATCAAAAACATTGCCTTATTTTTAAAATTCCTTTGGATTAAATGAGATAATTTTTAGAGCAATGATATATTTAACGTATTACAAAAGATTAATATTAAACAAACTAAGCTATATGATACATACTTTAACATTTCGTGAAAATGTAGTATATAAAAAAAATAATAATGATATAAATCACACAATATACATTATCATTTCATGCAAATGTATAAAAATAATAAATAATATAAAAAAACAAATAATTTACGAGATAAGGTCATTATATTAAAACAATATTAAATAAATACGAACAGGATACTAAAATAAACAAACAAATTATGTACGTAAAAAAAAGATCTAAATACAAATTTGAAAAGAATAAATGTGGTAAAAATATTTAAAGTGATATATATAAATAATAAAGAAAAAAACAATGGTTAATATATGTGAATATATTGTATGATTTCATAACCTAATACATTTATAAAAATATAAAAATGTTAAATAGGAACAAAATTTCATATTTAAAAAAAAAAATTATATACTAACTTCTAAATAATGGTATATAAAAATGTAATTTTTAGTAATAATTTACAAAATTTTAATTAAACATAATAAATAGTTGATAATAAAATGATATAAAAATAAAATAATAAATAATAAAAATGATATAATATATAATAATTTACATATATTAATATAATAAAATAAATAATATATAAAGTAAAATACATAACATATAATGAAATTTATAAAAAATGTATATAATATAATATATAAATAAAAATAATATATATTATTTTTATATATAACTAATGTTTATAAAGATAAATAATACATATAGTATTTTAAAATAAATTAAATATATATAAAAAAGGACTAAAATTGAATTTAATTAAAAAACTGGGGCTAATTACAAATAAATAAAAATTTGGGCTTAATTGAAATGAGCATTAAAACTGAGGGACTCACTGGGCAATTAGCCCTGATCCCCAAAACGACACCGTTTCAAAACATAAGTCTTACTATAGCAACTAGGACTAAATTGAAACTAATATAAAAGGCCCGGGTCAAATCATAATAAAAATAAAATAAATTCATAAATATTAAAAATACGGCAGGACCAATTGGGCAATTAGCCCCTTAAACGAAAACACGCGGATCCTTCCCGGGTCACGGGTCAACACGCGGATCCCCCAGCTTTGAAACGGCACCGTTTTGGCTATTATATGGCCATTCCAAAACGATGTCGTATGGGTTATCTATAAATACAAAAAAAATGTTTGAAAATTCATTTGGTTCCGAGTTTAAAAAAAAAAATTCTCTAAAAAAGGGAAGAAGAGAGCCTTTCGGGTTTCTCCGACCTCCATCAGACCAGACTCCAGTCACCGGGCTCATGCGTCCACGCGTTACACGCGCCACCGTACGCGACGGTTCGGAAGGTTCAAAACCTTCACTTTTCTTGGCGAATCACAGGTAATCCCTTTTCCCTTTTTAAATACCATTTTTTACCTGACTGATTCGTATACATGTTGAACAATAAATAACAGAGTATGAAACTTAAATTACCTTCAAGAAACTGCTTGTATCTTTCTGAATATATCTGTATATCTGTTTTTTATTTTCCAAAAAAAAAAAAGGTCCTCTTTTACAGATTTGTGAAGAGGCTTTTATAGCCTTCTGTGAATCGTTACATTTAGAAAGAAATCTTTGATTTCTTTTCCATATTTGTTTCTCTTTTCTGCTGTGGTTCCTTCTTCTTTTGCAGGTACCAGCGAGGAGGCTAGTAATGAACGGGTACTGATGACGGCATACTGGCGTTGATTCGGGCATCGATCACGGTGTGATACGGAGCCTGGAATCACGGCACTGATGGTGGGTCACTGCGAGACGAACGGACGCATCTGTTGCAGTGCTTGCGGCGCCTAGGGTTTCTGAAACCCTAGGCCTTTCTGTCTTCTGTTAACAAATTGGGCCATTTAGGCCCTGTGTGTTTTGGGTTGAGGGTGTAAACGGGTATTGGGTAATTTAGGCTGATTGGATCTTGGGTCATCTATTAGGCTTCCAATGTAAACGGGTTTGGGCTATCAAGTTGTAGGGTTAAGGAATTTTGGGCTTTGTTAATGGATTGTAAATAAACTTTAATTTTTTTTTTGTTTTTGTTGTTTTTATTTATTTATTTATTTTTACGGGCCCGGATAAATTTGAGTTATTACAACACTAATCAAAGCTTGCATTACCGTATAGCTCATAATTCACATACTAATTCATGCATACATAGATGTACATTATCAGTAAAATTTACATGTTATAAGGGTTCACATTATATTTTTATATTAGTTCACAAGCATTACTAAAACCATAAACATATATATATAAATTATATAAAACAAGACCCATATACACATATTTATATTATATATATATAACAGGACCATACACGAGTATTTATATTATATATATAACAAGACCATGTATACATATTTATATTATATATATACATACCTATTTAGTACAACAGCTCGCAATTAATAATATGCTCACTATCACGCAACAATAAATTCACCATTCACGTTTGTCACGTCGAGCTCATGGTTTACAACTAGGGCTTATTTATATTATAGAATTACACGTACGTGTTTTAAATTCATGCCTTTGGAACCATTAATTTCGCACAGCATGCATGCCTAGCAATTCAAACAAATTTGCAAGGCTTTGCACCAAAAAATGCCAAGGTTCAAATACCATATGTGGGGTTCGCAGGCCTCACTTTGACTCTTCAGATCTCGCTTTTCATGCTAAAACACAACATACAAATGTATTCACCTGTGGCTCACCACGGCTGGCCGAACTAGACAGCTTTTTGCTTGCCTTTATCTCATTTTGTTGAGGCTTCACCAATGTTTTCAGCTTCGCACAAAAATACATTGATTACAAAGCATTCAAAAACATCTAGCTTAACTCTCTTTGTGTTTTTACAATAGCTCGCTACTCATACATACTTATTAGGCTTATTTCGTACAATCTATTTGGCTTAATTTCTTCCTTTTAACTAAATTAAATCCTTAATTTCTACCTTCTAACCCCCTAACTTATGTCTAATTATAGATCTAGGTCGATAATTCAGCTCAATTTTACTAGACACTACTTTTCCCCAAAACACACCACCGTTCATCTTACTCTCAAGAGAAAAACCATTTAATTCATGCAATTACTTAAAGATTTTGTTAAATTAAATTTGTAAACCTCATATTTTCGTCAAAATTTACTGAAAATCATTTTAAAAACATCCCTTAGCTCTTTACTACAAGATTCACCATTTTTATGCAAAAGATAACTTTAAAATCTTGGACCTTTAATTTTCTTGCTTAGATATATAAAAATTCAGAACTAAAACACCTAATAAAAATTTAATACATAAGAAAACATTAGATTTACCTTTAGTTCAAAAATCTCTATGAATTTGTGCCAATTAAGCAAAAAGGAACTAAGTTTAAATGAAAAACTGGAGAAGGAAAAGTGATTTTCTTGCAAAGTTGGAGAAGTAGAGGGTGTTTGGATTCCAATAAAATCTAAAAGATGCAGAAATTTGAGAGAAAACTCCCAATATAGATCCAACAGAATCTTAAAATGAAGAAAGCATGGTGGCTTTTTATAGCCAACTAATTTTTTTTTGAAATTGGGTTATTTCCCTCTAACTCCTCTCATATTCCTCCCTTATTCTAATAGATCCCACTTTAACTACTTAGTTTTAATTTACACATTTAACCTTTAGTTAACAACTGTTTCAATTTAGTCCTTGCTAACCTATACTAATAACCCAATTATTTTATTATTATCATTATTATTTAATTAATTATTTTATCCTATCTTAATTTATATGATATTAAACCCAATTTTTCTTTCGAGCCCACAATCTAATACCCAATTCTACTAACCCGGTTTTCGAGATTTGATATTACCATTTTTTTTTAAAATAAGGCCTTTAAATAAAGTATTGTTTAATAATTTATTTTCGTAGTGCAAAGCTGTAGTGGCCACTGTAATCTAGCACTTCCATATATATATATATATATAGCTTTGTATTTCAGCAAACAAGCAACTTAAAGTACCAACATACTTTACCATTAAATATTTAAAATTTACATTTATCAAACAATTTAATTATATTATATACATAATTTTAAGAAATATACCAAATAAATTTTATAATTTAAAGGGATAAATATCAAAACTATACATGAACTTCGGTCTAGTGTACAATTTTACAAATGGACTTAATTTTGTGCAATTTTATACATGAAATTTTGATTTGATCCAATTCTCACAAATTATTAACACAATTATTGATATAGTGTCATTTTATATTTGTTTATTGCATACGGAAATAATTTTATTTATCTAATATAAAAATAAATTAATGTATTTATTTCTTTAAATGAGTATGATTGAATCAAAATTAAAGTTTCATGTATGCATTTGAATCACAATCAAAATTACATGTGTATAATTACACTGAATTAAAATTCATATATAAATTACACACTAAATCAAAGTTCACATATAATATTAAAATTTATACCTAATTTAAATTTAATACTTAATTCTTTGATACTCAATTTTCCAATTTATCAAACATCACCAAAGTTTTGTATTTTGTGTACACTTAGAATAACTTCATATAAGTGTTATGTTCTGTGTACACTTGACTAAACATTTACCTATTGTTGTACTGAAATTTTCAATTTTATGAAAGAAAAAAACTTTGGAGTATCATTTTTACAATAAGGTTTTAAAAAAATTAAATTAATAAAGAGTATTTTTTAAAAGTTTTAAATTTAGATATATAAGATTTTTTTTAATCTTTTAAAATTTAAAATTTAATCTATATATTTTAATTTTGACATATCGAGTCTTCATATTTTATTTTTCCTTAGAATTCTTGGTCATTTTTGGTATACCTTCATAATTTTTATTATCCTCTCATGTATTCCCTCATACTTTTGAAGTAAATAAAAAAAATGTTATTTTTAAATATTAAGAAAATTCTATTGGATTTTGTATTGAAAAAAATTGTACCTATTAAATTATTACTTTTTATGCTAAAATTTGGTAGTGAAAACAATTTTATTCCATGATAATTTTAAAAAAAATGTGAAAAATAAATAAATGAAAATAATTTTCGAAGACGAATAGAAAATTGGTATCCCTCATAATTTTTGGTATCCCCTTGTATTTTTTTATATTCCCTCATAATTTTGATGTTTCCTCATATTTTTTTTTAATATTCTCTCATAATTTTTTATATCTCTCATATTTTTTTGTATTCCCTCGAATTAGCACTTTTAGAGGTTTCCATGTGACACCATCGGATTGTTTAATAGTGTCATGTCACAAACTAATGGTGTTAGTACAAATATATCAAATTGGCTGACGAAATACCAGTTCAGGGACCAATTAGATAAAAAAGAAGGAGCAATTAAGCAGGGCTAGATTATATATTATCCCAAATAAAAAAAATGGATAAGATGATGTAAGCAATGACATATGACATTAATATCTGTTGAATGAGTAAAGAATAGTCCAATTTTGCTCCATGCCGAATGATATATCCTTTTTTCTGATTTCAATAAGGGGACATCCATTAAAATATGCTTTGAAACTTAAATTTAAAAAATGATGGGCATGTAAGATAGTATAAAATGTAAATGAAAACTATATTATATATAACATTTTTTATAAAAACACTCAGAAAGAAATTGCATTTATTAAAATATGTGATGTCGAAATTATGTTTCATATATACTACTTTTATTAAGACATGAATTATGTTTAAACTACTCACCCTGTGTATGTACTATGAATTGCAAATTAAATTTATTCTTGTACCTTAACTTGAAGTGAAAATTTTGAACAATATTAATTGTATTTTACAATGATATAAAAATAAAATCAAATTTTAGTAATCTTTAAGACATAGTAAAGATTAATTTCTCAATTTTTTTTATCTCACTTTTTTCTTATATTCAACATTATTGTCTTTTATAGTTTTATCCTTTCACTAAATTATTGAAAAAATTATTTTAACTATATTTATAATATGTCCCATTCCAAGTATAATAACCAGGACCACGTGAAATTATTCTGTAAATTTTTGTGTATTTAAAAATGATTTAGACTGTCGATTGAGTTTTAGCTCGATTGATATGGGTATTGTTGTCAATGTAGGAGAAGTGGGTTCACGTGCGCTGAAGCATATTATCCTCCTATTTATGGGTTGGAAAGGAACTATGAATAGTTCTAAGCATTCTGTCAAAAATAGCAGATATGATCATAATAGGATTTTTTTACCACGATAATATTAAAAAAATAATTAAAAACTGATATGGGATAGGCAGATAATGATTTACATAACAAAGCAAAATGAACAGTGTACACACGGTGTCGCTTGAGCAATCGAGGACACTTTCCCCTGCCACTGATGATTGAAGCAATGATTATTTTTTTTTTAAAAATTTAATGTGTCGCCTAAGCAATCAACAGCACTAGTATCTATCACCCCAAAAATATTGTGTATTGTATAATGTTAGATCATATAAAAAATATTTTTCGTTAGTTTGCTGACGTGTCAGGCAGCACCCGAGTATTTTAACATAAATTTTTTATTAAAACTAAAAATAATGAAGTTGAACTATTCAGGTATTGCAACTTGGACCTGTGACTGACGGGTCACATTGGTGGTAGGCCGTCAAGCCGGTGTCGCTCATCGATCACGGGTCGAATACCTGAATATTTCAACTTTTTTCTCTTCTTTTTAAAAATATTAATATTAATATTATTGATATTATTTTCATTATTATAAAAGGGGTTGGTTTGGTCCCAACCCCCCCTCCCCATATCCATTCATTGATTTGAAAGAAAACAAAAAGAAAACAACTCTGTCGAAGGTCTCCCTCCTTCTTAAAATCAGTAAGAAGCTGTATGTTGTATTTTTTTAGTAGTATAATTAGTTATATTTTTGTAGTCTGATCTGAGGTCCTACTATCGATGTGAATTGTTGGTTACGGGTCCGGGTTTTAATGCTCGAATATTTCAATTTTTTTCTCTTTTGTTTAAAATATTAATATTATTATATTATTTTCATTATTATAAAAAGGGGTTGGTTTGAAAGAAAACAAACAACAAACAACCTAGCCGAAGGTCTCTCCCCTTTAAAAAAAAAAAAAGAATATGTTGTATTTTTTTGGTAGTATAATTAGTTATATTTTAGTAGTCTGGCATGACGTCGTGCCACTGATGTGACACATCAGTCACGGGTCCGGATTTCAGTTCTCGAATATTATATTTTTTTCTCTTTTGTTTAAAATATTAATATTATTATTATATTATTTTCACGATTATAAAAGGGGTTGGTTTGGTCCCAACCCTCATAGATTCATTCTCTGATTTGAAAGAAAAAGAAAAAGGAAAACCAACCTAGCTAAAGCCCCCGGCGGAAAATTAAGAAGAAATAGTATGTTGTATTTTTTTAGTAGTAGTTTGGTTAATATTAAAGAATGTTATTTTTGTTAAAAGTTTATTTAATATTAAGGTTAGTACTAATTATTTTGCATATTTGATTTTTTTTTTTTATATTACAAACACTTAGATGCTCCCTTCCTCCTTCCCCACGGCTGAAGGTCCCCCTCTCCCCCAAAAAAAGTTGGTATCTATTTTTTCTAATAGTATAATTATTAATAGTTTAGAATTGCGTTAAAAGTTTATTTTTTTAATAATATGTTAACTTTGAAAATAATTAGAATTGTGTTAGTTTATATATTTTTAATATTATATTTTAAAAAAACATTAGAACTGTGTATGTCAATTTTGTAGTGTATGTATGTTTATTAAGATAGGTCATGTTTATTTTAGTAGAATTGTTAGAATTGTGTATTAAGATAGATTTATGTTGAAATTAATATTAAGGTCGGTTTGACTAGTGTATATATATATTTTAATAATAATTTGTATATTTTAATATATAAAAGTGAACATTATATGTTTGTTTGAATAATTAGATTTTTCTTGATTACGAAAATGGGCTTCGAAAAAAATAATTGTCGTTATTTTTATATAATTATCGTTATTTTTATGTTGTTTATTTGTTAAGTCGATGATTAAAATTTTAATTGTTTGTGCAGATATCGAAACACAACAAGGACGATCCATTTGCTAGTAAAAAATGTTCTAATGTTGCATGTAATTTTTTATTTTATTGTGAGATCTTAATAATGTTGTAATTTGATATGATTAAGATGCGTACCGCGTGTTGAGGCCGCATGGCCATGCTCCAAGCTATCAGCCGAATGAATGGATTATGCCCTACCTGGATGCCGTGGGATTTGGACCAACGACATTAATCCATGTGTTTGAGTTTAGGGCTGACTTAATATTGACATTAGTTGAGCGGTGGTGCCCAGAGACGTACACCTTTCATTTCCTTGTGGGGAATGCACTATCATACTCGAGGATGTTGTAATGAAATTAGGGCTCACCGTAGACAGTGATGCTGTAACCAGTTCAAGCCAAGCAGCAGATCCTGCGAAGCTCTGCTATTACTTGCTTGGATGCTCTCCTGGTGATTGTAGAGCTAAATTTATGAGTTTAAAATTTCCGTGGTTGAAGGTAAATTTTGAAACATTATCAAATTATGCGAACGAGGGGGAGGAGATATCCGGGCCTATATACTACAGCTTATAGGGGGTACTTATGTCGGATTCCAATAATAATAGAATCCACTTGATGTACCTGCCCTTACTAACTAATTTGCTAGGTGTTTGTTCCCACAGTTGGGGTTCAGCAATACTAGCGACGTTGTATCGTGAGCTTTGTCAAGGGACAAATCATAGAACACAAGATATAAGTGGGTGTCTGGTACTGCCACAATCCTGGGCGCTATACAGGATGCCATTTATGGCATTAGTGGGTCACCAAGTACTTGTGTTCCCACTTGTGAATAGGTAAAAAAAAATTGAAACTTGGATCAAGATTTTTTTTTTATGAAAATATATTCTTACGACTTTGGTTTATTTTTTTAGATGGTATACTTGTTCGAATATCGAGAAGTCAAACACACTCATTGTGTACTGACAGATAATCGAGGCACACGTCGGGGATGAGGTAATTTATTTTCATAAAATAAAATAATATTAATTTCATGTAATTAGTTTATTTATTTAATTATGTTGTTATACGTATTTTAATCATGTTAACGTAATTTTGTTATTAATTATGCAGTTCTTGTGGATATTATATAGCGAGCCGGACATTGCTTCCGTCATTCCTCAGTTGGCTACCGCCTACACACTTGTATGGTGCATTAATGCACTCGTGATGAAGTTTTCAACTGAGTTGTACACCTGGGATCGGGTGCCTCGTAAATTTGGGTGTCGTCAACATATTCTGGACGTTCCTATACATTTGGGTGATGACGTCCACAGAATTGACAAGAAGGGGAAAAATGCAAAGAATTAGGCATTTAAGCATCAATCATATATTGCGCTGTGGAATGCCTGGTTGGAAAGGCTACATGTTTGCTTGATTTCACTCTCTCAGGGGACTACATGTTGTGGTACATACGGAATGGGTTGCCTTACTTATATGGTGGCTAATTGATGGTAATCCTTCCACATATATAATGACAAGATCCCTTACAAAATTGACCTTGTCAAATGTCTCCTCCTCCCCCACTAGTGCCTGAGTCGGCACCTTTATTGTCATACACACAATCAACCGGTAGTTCATATCATCCAGAGTTGGGAGTTGCAGTTTTGTCCTAAAGTACTCAGGTTACGCACTTCGGCTGGAAATGGGTGATTGTAGTTCTTGTAATATTTTCTCTCGGTACCACATAATTTATGGTATTCCACCTATGATAGGTTGTGTCTTTTAATAAAGATACTACAAATTTTACACAATCAGCTGGTGTACAAGATAATTCATCTAAAACCAGGATAGTATTTTTCAGCCAAAACTCACCCCTTTTCGGATCATCATCAATAGTAGCCCTAAATTCCTTTGCCCTATATTTTCTGATTTTATCTACCGAAGCCTTTCTGATTCTATTATGTTCAGAACCCTGTGGCGTCTCAAGAACGAGTTGAGGAGTAGGTGGGGGAGGTTGTCGAACAGCAGGGTTTGTTCTTATATATTATGTGAACCATTCGTTCATCATTTGAAAGAAAGCTGCTTTTCCCTCATCACCGTGGCCCTCAAATTTAGGCCTTCTACTACTAGGTATAGCTCGTTTACGAAAGCTTGAGTAATACTCTCAGCTTCTTCAGATTCAACTCTAGCTTGGTTGGAAGACATTACTATCTGAAAAACACATTTAAAATTGGTCAGGAGATATCACACTATCACAAATTATATAATGGCATGTATGGCTAAACTCGTACTTGCTACACTAGTCCGAGAGTCGGCTAAACTGTAGCTCTGATACCAACAAATGTAACACCCCTAACCCTTATCCGTCACCGGAACAGGATTACGGAGCAATACCGGAGTTTACAGAATAATCACAGATAAATCATGTCAAATACTATTCATGTCTGAAATTAATTATATTATCCCTTGAATGGACCCTCTAAGCCCAATATAAACATTGGAATCGAGTCGGGACTAAATCGGGATCTCAGAGAATTTTTCACAAAATTTCAAATTTTTTCCTAGGTATAGGGCTCACACGCCCGTGTGGTCAAGGGACACGCCCGTGTGACCCATGACATGCCCGTGCCTCAGGCTGTGTCCTACCCCGTGTAACTCTTTGACTTGCGTCACATGGCTTGCCACACGCCCGTGTGCTAGGCCGTGTGGTTAATTTAATTTTCTCAAAATAGGTGCAGTTTTCACACGGCCAAGACACATGCCCATGTTCTAGGCCGTGTCTCTCACACGCTTGAGACACACGCCCGTGTCTCTGCCTGTGTGGTAAATTCTGAGCATTCTGTTTCTCAAATTTAAGATGCAAGAGACACACGGTCAAATCACATGCCCATATGCACAGCCAAGACACACGCCCGTGTGTCTATCCATGTGGATAAAATAAAGCCATTTCTAACTTTATTTTTAACCCAAACTTTTCTAGTAACCTACGTCAAAACATACCAACATATACCAACCAATTCAAGAATATATTCAAGCCAATTTCTATCATCTAATTTGATGTACTATCACATGTATTCATATTTATAATCCTACCTTTGTTTAATCTATATATTATGCATAACTTAAGTACCATTCATAAATTACTTACCTCATAAATATTGTTTTAACATAACCTTATAATATACCCAAAACAAACCATTACTAGCCATTCTAATGGCTATATTACAAGCCAACATTTACAAGCCAATAATTGGTCAAATTAGCCTATACATGCCATTATACCAAAACAAGTTTTCTATTTATACCAAAGCTAATGGGTTAATAGTGTGATGATGCTCCGACCGATCTCCAATCTTCACGAGCTTTCGAGCACTATAAAACAGAGAAAATAAAACCTAATAAGCACTTAATGCTTAGTAAGCTCGTATAACAGGAATTAAACTTACCAATCATATTTATTATATTAAGCATACAACAACATGTTTTCCACCAATTTGGCAAATTGCCTAATCACATACACTCAATCAAGCAAGTTAGTCACATATTTCACATATACATTAAAAAGAACTGATGAGCTCATCATGTTATGTCCTTTCAAGACATTATTCATTTCATCTGATAATTCTTATATCATGTCAAATATTTTATCCATTGAATCATTGAAATTCCGATGGATACTCAGATAATATACTCAAGGTGCACAAATTTATAACCCGTCAATTCATAATCAAGAGTAACTATTAGGGCACTTAATCAAAAAGCACACTTTCAAGCCACATATCATATAACAAGATTACCAGTCCAGGCTAAATCTCGTCTCCAACATATGCTCACAAGAGCTTAATCAAGATTACCAGTCCAAGCTAAATCCTTTCTATGACATATGCTCTAAAGTGCTTGATCTGGATTACCCATCCGGGCTAAATCCAATTTGCAACATTTGCTCGAGAAGGCTATACTAGGATTACCTGTCTGGGCTAAATCCTATCTATAATGAGGTCAATAGGATTACTCGTCTGAGCTAAACCATGTAAGCAACAAATGCAGGACCTCATTCCATAAGGGAAATCACATTTGTCCATCGAAATCCAATATTCAAACAGAACTTAACCCTTTTTAAATAATTTCAAGCATGTATTCTTTTCTCATATTGTAACATCCAAATAATTCATAAATATAAACCACATTCTAAACAAATACAACACTCAATTCCACATATTTACATGCTCAATTAAGTTACACGAACTTACCTCGACACTAGTTCGCGTATTTAATCTGCTAATTCGAAACTTTCTGTTTTATCCAATTTTGTATTTGGTCTTTCTGGATCTATATAAATGAATTTAATCATCAAACTATTATATTTCATATTCAATTGAATTCAATTTACATTCTAGGCAAAAGTACCATTTTGCCCTTATACTTTTAATTAATTCCAATTTCATCCTTAGGCTCGGGATGTTATTTAATTCTTATTCCAAGCCTAACCAAAATTTTAATATAATATTTACAGCACACATGTTTCATAAAATTTAGAATTTTCAATGGGTTTTATAACTTTTCAATTTAGTTCCTAAATCGTGTTTCCATCAAAATTCACTTTGTAAAAGTTGTTTATTTATCAACAACCTTTCATTTTTTACCATAAATTTCATAAATTCAGCATTTACATCCATGGCACAATTTCCATACCTTGATAACTTTTCAAATTTATCCCCTAAATAGATAGATTAAACTATCCCGATCTCAAAAATATAAAAATTACTAAAAAAGGGACTTGAATACTTACCCAATTATGCCAAGAAAGCTTGTTTTCTCTTTACTAGGGTTTCCATGTAAAATATTTGGGGAAGCTGATGAAAATAAGATGGTATTCCTATTTAATTATTTATCATCTTTTATTTATTTTAATTTCCAATTTAGTCCTTTTCTTTTTCCACATTTCCATGGATGATTCACTAAAAATATCTACTACCTTTTCTTTAATGGTCTAATTACCAGATAAGGACCTCAAGTTTTGAATTCCATAGCTATTTGATCCTTATAGCTACTAGAATTCAACTTTTACATTTTATGCAATTTAGTCATTTCCACAATTAAACACATAATCGGTAAAATTTTTCTCTCAGAATTTTCATTTATCTTTCCTATCATATTTTGAATCATGCAATAATATTAAAATAATTTATCTTTATGGCTCGAATTTGTGGTTACGAAACCACTATTCTGATTTCACTGAAAATGGGTTGTTTCATATATAATGGATGTTCTGGTTATTATGCTTGCGTAATCCATGCATGTAAAAATCCCCAAATGAAAAGTTATAAAGCCACAGGCCAGAAGTAATTAAAAATTACAAACCAAAACCAATAGATCCAAGGCGATTCTTTGTATGCGAGGTTTGGTCCTAATCTCGAGGTTTACTTGAAAAGTTAAACACTATGGGGGTGAGCTTATGAAAGCTCAATGTGAGTCGAACAGTTATTTAAACAAACATAAATATCAAATATAGTGAAACATATTAGCATTAACAGAAGAACACAAAATCATCATTAGAATTTCATATCATTACATAACCATTATCAAATCGAAGTTAGACGATGTATGAGCATGGGCCATCGTTCATTCGAGTGTCAATCATTAATTTTGATACCATTCAATACAACACAAGACAATACATTGCATAAATCATTAACATCCGAGTATGTTGTGAGCATGATGCAATGCAAAAAGGTTCCTACCAAAACCATTCGCTACACACCACAAGTTCTCCATAACCCGTCTACCAAACTCCAACGTTTGTAAGCAAAGCTCGATGTGTTAGAAACCATCGTATAACATAAATACAAAAAATTACCCAATAACATATAATGCGTTAAAATCGCCAGTCCCCTCGGTACTCCAAGTGTAGTGCATTGACTATGTATAAATGCGGACTTAATATGCTGCCAATACTGCATGGAACTCCTCTGTCAACCATAACATAATCTGCCCCAATGCATATGCAATATGTTATACAATCTCATACATAGCCATAATTCAATACTTTCACATTTAATTAACATTTTCAACTACTTTCAGTGAATGGAAATAATATTCAAACTTTAAATTTACCAATAAAATGGTATTATTCAACAAATCACAACTTCATATTCATTTACAACTTTTCTTTGTGTGCATGTATAGCAGTCTTTCGAACATATCATAACAAATCACTTGTACGAATATATCATGCATAAGCTTTATTTTCATTCATAAGCATACTATACATACAACCAATCATAAATCAAATTAACCATACATTCATGGTAATGTCAATCATTCAATCATTTAGTCAAATTAGCAACATTGTTACCATGCCAAATAGTTAGGGCTCGAAACGTACCTGATTCGACCACTTACAAATTAATTACTTAGCTAATTAAGCCAATCCCAATCAACAAGCTAAACCATTAATTAAATCATAATAATCATTATTATCAATAAAGTTATTAAGTTTAGGACCCACCCATTATTTTACGCTCTTTCGCAGTACACTTGTAAATCTTGTAGTTTCTCTAATAAACTTTAAAATTAACCTAAATTAAAAAATAGTATTAAACTCAACCAATACACCTTTTATACAACCCCCAAACACCCACTTATGGGTTCAATCCAACCATTACAATTTTATCTATTTTTCAAATCCAGACTAGTTAGATTTCTTACACTGAATTGATGTGAATCGTACGCGCAAACGTCTTTCGACTTCACTGTTGGTTTGGGGCGTTTAAGTCGACACCTAGCACATTTAAATACTGTAAAATAAGTAGCTAATAATTGATTAAAACTATTTATTTAACCAATTAACATTCTTTCCCCAATATCTAAACCGAAACTATACACTAGTCCATAATCAACCACACCTACACTTCTCGAATTGTCAGATCTAAGCCGCCGATCGGTCCAGATTGACTTTTTTCCTAATTACACATGATTAATGGCTGATTATGAATGTTTCAAGAACCTAAGACATTGATAAAAATAAAAGGAAAAAAAATAAAGAAATAGCAACCCCCTTTATGCCTCTGGGCGCGACGCACCACTAGCAATGGTGGCAAAATCAGGGCTATTTTAAAACCATAACTGAAATCACTTTAAAGGCTGGAAAAATAATCATTAAATCTTTAAAATTCACCCATATTCCAGATCTGGAATTTTTGGTTTTTAACTTAGAAGATTCATCAAGAAATTTTATGAAAACAAGAACTTACACAAGCTAGGTGAAAGGGGCAGCAATGGAGTTCTTTTGAGGTGTCAATGGAGGCCAATCTTGAGTGCTAAAATTCCATATTTAAGGCTGGAAATTTTATGATAAAATGATAGCAAGAATAGGAAAATAATGGTGCAAGAACCCGTTGCAAAAAGAAGAGAAATTGATGGTGAATCTTGGTGGCTTGGGCGGCGGCACACAAAGGAAGAAAGAAAGAAAATTGAAGAGAAAAGAGAGAGGAAAAGGGTGAACGACTAGGGTAGGGAAAATTGACTTAAAGGCTAAAAAATATAAGAAAAATTTGTATTTATACCTAGGGTTCAAGGGTATGGATGACACAGACATTAAAAAAACAAGAGATTTTGCAAAACTTAATTATTTTGCAAGGGAAAAGATTCAAACTTGGGACCTTAATCTAGTTTCCACGCTTTTTCATTTATCAATTAACCAAATGCTATTTCCTTATTTTTGACATAATTTTGCAATATTTATTTTAAAAATAAGACAAGTCACATGCTAGGGTTTGAGGCAAAATTTACAAACTAATAAAAATGGTGCGATAGAAGGGATTTGAACTTAGGTTTCAAGGAACGTTTCACTAGCATTTATCCAACAAACCAACACTATAACACTCCTAACCCGTATCTGTTGCCGGAATAAGGTTATAAGGTATTACTTGACTGAACAAAACTTCTATAAGTTCAAAGATACTTACCAGACATAAATTATCAACAATACAAACCTGTCTCATTGATTTTCCATAAGAGCTCTTATAAAATTTCTAAAATGACTCACTATCAAAACATAACCGAATATCAAATAACAAATTAACTACTATCAAGTTATAACTAAAAAAATTTCAACACTTTACTTTAATTATAAGGCTTCCCTAAACAAAATGAGCAAGTCATCTTCGCATGGCTATAATGTATACAAAGTCAAAATATCATTCTACCTATAGTCTATCCTATACATGCCTTAAACCATGATGATATACAATCTTCTCAACTCACCCAATGACTCGATAGTGTGATGATATCTCCGACTCTTTCAACTTGAGCTAAAGTATAAACCTATAAGAAATAGAAAAGAGAACACGGAGTAAGCTTCAATGCTTAGTAAGTTTTAAGTAATGCAAACAATTAATTTACTTATAGATCGATTTCTTCAAATTTTCAAGAAATCATTCCTAGATAATTGTCATTTTGGCCAAGTATCCATGAACATAATGCATATTTAGCAAATTCACCTCACTTGAATCTGAACTCAATTAAAACCAAATATTAAAATCACAAATAAGATCATAAGAACTCGAAAAGCATCTCATTAACTAGTTTTAACCATGTTTGCAACAAAATCACAAATTCACTACAAGCTGTCTTCCTGAGCAACAGTCACTAAATTATTTATAACTGGAGCTAGGAAACTCCAATTCAAGTGCCGTTAATTTTTCCTGAAAATAGACTCATATATCTTCCATCGATAAAAGTTTCAGAATTTTTGGTTTGACCAATCAATACCAGATTTTTATTGAAGTTTCCCCTATTTCACTGTTTGACTATTCTGACCACTCTTCACTACGAATCAATTTTCTCATTATACAGAATTCGAAATATGTTATCGTTTATTTCATTTGAAACTAGACTCATTAAGGAGTCTAAGTATATAAATTTTATCTTATAATAATTATTGTACAATTTACAATGATTTTCTAAAAACAGAACAGGGGATTTCAAAGTCATTTTGACTCTATCTCACGCCACTTCAAATATCTCATTATCTACAATTCTTTTGCTTACAAAGTTTCTTTTATAAGAAACTATACTCATTAAGCTTTAATTACATAATTTATTCAGCTTCTAATTCAATTTCCACAATTTATGGTGATTTTCCAAAATCACACTACTGTTGCTGTCCCAAGCAAATTTATTACAAATTTGCTCTTTCACACATTCCTTGCATTCAAATTATCTAAACATGTATATCATGTCATTCCAGATCGAACTCATATAACATAGGCATTAAAATGCTTCACTAACAGCTTTAGTTCAATTGAAACGAATAAAATACAATATCATATTCACATTTAATTTTCTATGATCGTAATCACCTAAAAATAAATCATATACTTCCACAAACCTTTCCACAAGGACCAAGTGTTTATATTTGAATATAAACATAGAATCACTTTACATAACTTCACACATTTACCGAATATATCACGATCATATTTATAGTCATAACACTTATTCACAGATGCATCACTTTATATATTTATAATTTAATTCAAATCAAATCACATACGAGTACATGATACGTACCTGGCCAACTTAATATGTAATGCACTTCAATTTGTCAACTTAGTGTAGGATCTTGTAGTTGTATACTTTTATCAAATTCATCGGCACTTGGCCTGCTAGGTATAAAACCCGAAATTATATTACCAGCACCAGCACGAAGCCTGCGGGTCTTTAGCCTGGACACATTTTCAGCACGAAGCCTGCGGGACTTTAGCCCGGATACATTTCCAGCACGAAGCCTGCGGGATTTTAGCCTGAATACATTTTCAAAGACGGCTCATGGGACTTTAGCCGTGATACATTTCTAGCACGAAGCTGCGGGACTTTAGCTCGATACATTTCAAAGACGAAGCTCGGGACTTTAGCCCGGATACATTTCAGATTGTCTTGCATATTTATTCTCATGTTAACACATTTCACATAACATATCACATTAGCAATTCAATTGCTTTATTCGAATATAAGCACAAAATGTACACCTACCCTTTAACTTTCGGTTCAATAATCATACACAAGGAACACATAATCTTTTCACTATCCTAGTTTCACTTTTAATAACCATTCGGCTATATGCCATATTCACAAATTATTTCACACACAACCTCGATCCAGTAGGAACAATAGTCACAATTCTTCTATTATACAAATATCACATTCTTTGACTTTGTTTCATAATAGCTATTCGGTCACCACATATATACCATTCAATTCACATTCGACTTTATACAAACAAGTACAATAAAATTGTATACACATATTACACACTTTCACATCATCACTTAATAGTCATTCGGCCACATTATATACATAAATCATCCATTTCATATTCGGCTTTATAGCCTAAATTCAATATACTTATTGCAAATCGAACTTGTAAAGGTCAAATAATTACATATCATATTATATAATCTTAAGCGCAACAAATCAAATTTAATTACTTAAGGACTTACCTCGGACAACGATAATCTAAACGAGACGACTAATCAACCACTTTAATTTTCCCCAATTCAAATCCGAATTCCATTTTTGCCAATCTAATTAATATCAAAATTAACTCACTTATTCAACATTTCATTAAATTTTATCTAAAGACACATAATTTGGGCATTTTGCATTTTATCCCATAACATTTCACATTTTTACAATTTAATCCCTATTTCAAAATAACACAAATTACTCAAAATTTCCAATTACCCATGTTTAGCTTGAATCTTACCCATTACTATACGAGTCCATATATTTCATTAATTTCACATTTTAGTCCTCAATTTATTATTTTTGCAATTAAGTCCTAATTACTCAAAATTATCAAAAATTCCAAAACAAAATATGTTAAGCTAAAACATATTTTTCATTTTTCATCATTAAACC
Organism: Gossypium anomalum; assembly: GCA_025698475.1. Lineage (NCBI taxonomy): Eukaryota > Viridiplantae > Streptophyta > Magnoliopsida > Malvales > Malvaceae > Gossypium > Gossypium anomalum. Next base: position 15,069,810 of record CM046960.1, read on the forward strand.
ACAAAAATCACAAGCTATCAACAATGGCACAACTCAAAATATTCATCAAAATCAAAAATTCAAGCATGGGCTTTGTAGTACTCGAAGCAACGATCTCAAAAACGTAAAAATTATCAAAAACCGAACAAAAACGAACCTTGTATGGGCTTGAATATTGACCGAACCCTAGCTTGCTTTCTTTTCTTTTTATTTTGTTTAGTTTCGGCTACCAAGAACATATGAACACTCAAATATGGCTTTGTTTATTTTATGTTTATATTATAATATAACATATATTATATAATATTTAATTTACTTATATATCTTTACTAATATAATAGAAAAACCATGTAACTTATATTTTATGCCGTCCCACTTACTTATTAATGGGATATTTACAACATAAATGTCCCAACTTAGAAAGCCACTAACAATTTGGCCTCATGCTTTAAACTATCAAGTTTTTAATTTATGCGATTAAGTCCTTTTATTAAATCAAGCACACAACAATAAAATTTTTCGCATTTAAAATTTCACACATATCAATTCACATACTTTAAACACAGAAAATAATATAAAAAATATTTTTTTTACTTGGATTCGTGGTTTCAAACCACTTTTCTTACTAGGGTCTAAACTAGGCTGTTACAACTTCCCTCCTTAGGGATTTTCGTCCCCGAAAATCTTACTGAAAAGTAGATTAAAGATTTGTTTCAACATAGTATATTTCAAATTCACGCAGGGCTACCCATTTCATATCTATTAAATCTCACGACTAAGATTTTAATCTGTCTTCCGCTATACATCATATTAAACCAAAATTGTTTATAATCATCTTCAATTACTTTCATTTTCTGCTTTATTTCGCTGATGATATTAATCTCATGAATCAATTATTTACAAAGCTCGATCCTGAACAATGGAGTTAGATAACTACCACATACAATACCTCATACAATATCACTTTTATACTCGCCTGATAATTTGTCAAATAGCAACAATTTTTTCTTAGTTACTTTCAAACTTTAAAACATAAAAATAAACAAATATTTCAAGAATTTTCAAAACAACCCCGTACTCATAGCTTACTGTAGTTTCTCCCAGAATTACCATATAAATTTTAGATTTCAATCTAAAACAATGATAACTAGCACCATGTGCAAACTGACAGTCTCTGAAACAAATAACTCACCTGATTTATCAAAAGAGAAATCTATATGTACGAAAAGACTTATTCAGACAGTTAACAATGATTCAAATAACATCTATCTTTTTTCAATGGTAAGAGATAATCCTGATACACAATTCATCATAATTCTATTTCACCATTATTCAGATGTCAAAGCATGCTGAACTAGTCCTGAAGACGCTTAATAGTTAACTTTAACCTATTGAAATCTCAGACATTTAAATGCGAGGTCAGAAATATTACGTTTTATACCTATTATCAATACCACTTTCTCATATTATCGTGCCTCTTATTACTCCTCAGATAAAACAAATCTAATTGACACTATGAGCCTTTTGGAACAATGGTTATACAATTTCAGACTTCTTGGTTTATACACTCTATTTCAAAGCAACAAGCAATCATCACTTTCACATTTGAAATTCTAAATCGGAAATCAATTTAAGCTGAACCCCTTTCTAACTTATAACTTGATAACACCTTTCTAAGCTTCACGAATTCACTTAGTGCATTAATTTAATTTCTAATCCAGCTAACATGTAATCATCCATTGATAAGATCAATCACATATTCATCGCTCAGAGAGCACACCAAAGTATCTTATTCGGATCATTTGAAACTAAAATCATTTCTCTCGTGTAATATCATTATCTCACTATTTAACTCTTTAATCTTTCTTTCCAAACTCGTTCTATTTCGTTTCATTGAAACCTTATAATGATATCACTGGTAAGGGGGTGAGGTCGTTAAGCCTCGAAAGGGAGTTTCATAGTCGAATACACAGATAAATTCATCACTCATCATCATAGTATTATACACCTTGATTCAAACACTTCATTCAAACATTTCAACTTTTCATCTTGTTACAAACATATTTTCACATATCTCGCCACATGCAACTTTATTTCATGTGAGTATTAACAAAACACAAGTGAATTTATCACTATTCAAATTTTCATTTCTATTACTCAAATTACCAAATAATTTCTTATCAAATTTCCACATTTAGTCTTGATCATTTGTCAATATTTATCCCATTGAAAAACGTCTTACGGTTTTGAGTACGTCGCTTACTTGATGCCATAGTCCAACTATGGTCTTATACTAACTTTGCTCTGCCCATGTTGATGCCTATTTCCGTTAGGTCTTACACTAGCTCATCTGTCTCATGTATTGCCATGGTCCAACCATGGTCTTTTCCGTCAATTCATTATTGAACGATCGTACTCATTCCCTGCGTTCTATCCAATTTGATTTTTCATTACCATTTACCTTATACAATCTCATACATCTTTTTACACTGATGCACACGTATCATAAAATTCTTTTCATACTTTTTCAATTCCATCATATCACATATATATTACAATCAGTTCAATATCAATTTCAGATCAATTAATAATAACTCGGTTGGAACACATCATTACCTGAGCAAAACAATTTATAAGAGCCGGGAGACCTCACACTATCACACTTTACATAAGGCATGTATAGCTAGACTCTTACACTTGCTATGTTAGTCCGAGAACCGACTAAACCATAGCTCTGATACCACTAAATGTAACACTCCTAACCCGTATCCGTTGCCGGAATAAGGTTATGAGGTATTACTTGACTGAACAAAACTTCTATAAGTTCAAAGATACTTACCAGACATAAATTATCAACAATACAAACCTGTCTCATTGATTTTCCATAAGAGCTCTTATAAAATTTCTAAAATGACTCACTATCAAAACATAACCGAATATCTAATAACAAATTAACTACTATCAAGTTATAACTAAAAAAATTTCAACACTTTAGTTTAATTATAAGGCTTCCTTAAACAAAATGAGCAAGTCATCTTCGCATGGCTATAATGTATACAAAGTCGAAATATCATTCTACCTATAGTCTATCCTATACATGCCTTAAACCATGATGATATACAATCTTCTCAACACACCCAATGACTCGATAGTGTGATGATATCTCCGACTCTTTCAACTCGAGCTAAAGTATAAACCTATAAGAAATAGAAAAGAGAACACGGAGTAAGTTTCAATGCTTAGTAAGTTTTAAGCAATACAAACAATTAATTTACTTATAGATCGATTACTTCAAATTTTCAAGAAATCATTCCTAGATAATTGTCATTTTGGCCAAGTATCCATGAACATAATGCATATTTAGCAAATTCACCTCACTTGAATCTGAACTCAATTAAAACCAAATATTAAAATCACAAATAAGATCATAAGAACTCGAAAAGCATCTCATTAACTAGTTTTAACCATGTTTGCAACAAAATCACAAATTCACTACAAGCTGTCTTCCTGAGCAACAGTCACTAAATTATTTATAACTGGAGCTAGGAAACTCCAATTCAAGTGCCGTTAATTTTTCCTGAAAATAGACTCATATATCTTCCATCGATAAAAGTTTCAGAATTTTTGGTTTGACCAATCAATACCAGATTTTTATTGAAGTTTCCCCTACTTCACTATTTGACTATTCTGACCACTCTTCACTACGAATCAATTTTCTCATTATACAGAATTCAAAATATGTTATCGTTTATTTCATTTGAAATTAGACTCATTAAGGAGTCGAAGTATATAAATTTTATCTTATAATCATCATTTTACAATTTACAATGATTTTCTAAAAACAGAACAGGGGATTTCAAAGTTATTTTGACTCTATCTCACGCCACTTCAAATATCTCATTATCTACAATTCTTTTGCTTACAAGGTTTCTTTTATAAGAAACTATACTCATTAAGCTTTAATTACATAATTTATTCAGCTTCTAATTCAATTTCCACAATTTATGGTGATTTTCCAAAATCACACTACTGTTGCTGTCCCAAGCAGATTTATTACAAATTTGCTCTTTCACACATTCCTTGCATTCAAATTATCTAAACATGTATATCATGTCATTCCAGATCGAACTCATATAACATAGGCATTAAAATGCTTCACTAACAGCTTTAGTTCAATTGAAACGAATAAAATACAATATCATATTCACATTTAATTTTCCATGATCGTAATCACCTAAAAATAAATCATATACTTCCACAAACCTTTCCACAAGGACCAAGTGTTTATATTTGAATATAAACATAGAATCAATTTACATAACTTCACACATTTACCGAATATATCATGATCATATTTATAGTCATAACACTTATTCACAGATGCATCACTTTATATATTTATAATTTAATTCAAATCAAATCGCATACGAGTACATGATACGTACCTGGCCAACTTAATATATAATGCACTTTCAATTTGTCAACTTAGTGTAGGATCTTGTAGTTGTATACTTTTATCAAATTCATCAGCACTTGGCCTGCTAGGTATAAAACCCGAAATTATATTACCAGCACCAACACGAAGCTCATGGGTCTTTAGCCCGATACACATTTTCAAACGGCTCATGGGACTTTAGCCCTGATACATTTCAAAGCCACGAAGCTGCATGGAATTTTAGCCCGGATACATTTTCAACACGAAGCTGCGGGACTTTAGCCCGGATACATTTCTAGCACGAAGCCTGCGGGACTTTAGCCTGGATACATTTCCAGCACGAAGCCTGCGGGACTTTAGCCCGGATACATTTCCAGTGTCTTGCATATTTATTCTCATGTTAACACATTTCACATAACATATCACATTAGCAATTCAATTGCTTTATTCGAATATAAGCACAAAATGTACACCTACCCTTTAACTTTCGGTTCAATAATCATACACAAGGAACACATAATCTTTTCACTATCCCAGTTTCACTTTTAATAACCATTCGGCTATATGCCATATTCACAAATTATTTCACACACAACCTCGATCCAGTAGGAACAATAGTCACAATTCTTCTATTATACAAATATCCCATTCTTTGACTTTGTTTCATAATAGCTATTCGGTCACCACATATATACCATTCAATTCACATTCGACTTTATACAAACAAGTACAATAAAATTGTATACACATATTACACACTTTCACATCATCACTTAATAGTTATTCGGCCACATTATATACATAAATCATCCATTTCATATTCGGCTTTATAGCCTAAATTCAATATACTTATTGCAAATCGAACTTGTAAAGGTCAAATAATTACATATCATATTATATAATCTTAAGCGCGCAACAAATCAAATTTAATTACTTAAGGACTTACCTCGGACAACGATAATCGGAACGAGACGACTAATCAACCACTTTAATTTTCCCCCCGATCCAAATCCGAATTCCACTTTTGCCAATCTAATTAATATCAAAATTAACTCACTTATTCAACATTTCATTAAATTTTATCTAAAGACACATAATTTGGGCATTTTGCATTTTATCCCATAACATTTCACATTTTTACAATTTAATCCCTATTTCAAAATAACACAAATTACTCAAAATTTCCAATTACCCATGTTTAGCCGAATCTTACCCATTACTATACGAGTCCATATATTTCATTAATTTCACATTTTAGTCCCTCAATTTATTATTTTTGCAATTAAGTCCTAATTACTCAAAATTATCAAAAATTCCAAAACAAAATATGTTAAGCTAAAACATATTTTTCATTTTTCATCATTAAACCACAAAAATCACAAGCTATCAACAATGGCACAACTCAAAATATTCATCAAAATCAAAAATTCAAGCATGGGCTTTGTAGTACTCAAGCAACGATCTCAAAACGTAAAATTATCAAAAACCGAACAAAACGCAACCTTGTATGGGCTTGAATATTGACCGAACCTAGCTTGCTTTCTTTTCTTTTTATTTTGTTTAGTTTCGGCTACCAAGAACATATGAACACTCAAATATGGCTTTGTTTATTTTATGTTTATATTATAATATAACATATATTATATAATATTTAATTTACTTATATATCTTTACTAATATAATAGAAAAACCATGTAACTTATATTTTATGCCGTCCCACTTACTTATTAATGGGATATTTACAACATAAATGTCCCAACTTAGAAAGCCACTAACAATTTGGCCCTCATGCTTTAAACTATCAAGTTTTTAATTTATGCGATTAAGTCCTTTTTATTAAATCAAGCACACAACAATAAAATTTTCGTACGAAAATTTCACACATATCAATTCACATACTTTAAACACAGAAAATAATATAAAAAAATATATTTTTTTTACTCGGATTCGTGGTCCCGAAACCACTGTTCTTACTAGGGTCTAAACTAGGCTGTTACAAACACCTCATTTATTTCCTAAAAATGCAAAGATAATCTCAAAAATTAGGGTACGACCACTCTCTCTCAATTCACAAACTAGGTTCTACTAACCCCCAATTTTTGGTATGTTACAAGCGTAATCATTTCCATCATCCACTTCTTCGTCTATGATATCATCCGGGGCATCGTCTACATCGGGGTCACTAAAATCTTCACATTCATGATCAGAACGACCATTATTATCGGATCCATCTTCACCATGCACATCAGTCTTAATAACGACTAGGTGAATTTATAGAGTAATATGGTGTGAATTTTCGACCCATGTCGATGTGGCTCCACCACCGTATTGGTCTAAACATCCAACATTGATATCGATACCAAAACAGCGCACAAACGACCTCTTATCAATAGACGCTCTGGGAACCTCCGTACACGGGTCTTCAACTCCATATTGTTGACTTAACGGAGTTACATCTTCAAAAGGATAAATGGATCAGTTTAGTGTTCACCCTCTCTGGCAGGCAATATAGTGTGACCATTGTCTCAACATTGCCATCGTCTAAAAGTTTCATCTAGGTAAATTTGATAGGAATTGACGAAACTAGAAATTTGTAGAATAGTTTTGACATCCTCCTTTTACAGCATCAAGAATTTTTTGCACTGATCTTCTCTTTCATATCATCAACAGACACATTCCTATCGAACCTCATTCCTATTTTTTGGTGAGTTTCAAAAATACAACCAACAATTGTTTCTAAAATAACACCATCGAAATGAATAGTTACAAAAAATTGATTCTCCATTTTTTTCTAAAACTAAAAAAAAAAAAAAAAAAAAAAAAAAAACTAAACTTAGAAGTATTAAACAAACACTACAATATTGACATACACGATTCTAATTATTTAAATAAAAATATAATATTAAAAATATCTAAACTAACACAATTCTAATTGTTTTTAAAGTTAACATACCTTAATATTAATCTTATCAAACAATATATCAATAAATAAACTTTTAACACAAATAAACTATTGCTAAAATATTACTAATACTATTAAAAAAAATAATACCGTTTTTTTTGGGGGGGCCTTCAGCTGGGGAACTCGATTTTTTTTCTTTCAAATTAATGAATGAATCTGTGGGGGTCCTTTTATAATAATGAAAATAATATAATAATTTAAATATTTTAAACAAAATAGAAAAAATAAAGCTGAAATATTCGGGTATTGAAATTCGGACTTATGACCAATGATTTATTGATATATTAATATATTAGGCACGTTAGCGGCACCAATAAAAAATAATTTTTATACAATTTAATATTATACAATACACAATATTTTGGGGTGAAAGATACTGGCACCGTCGATTGCTCAGGTTGCACCCTAAAAAATTTATATTTTCAAAAAAAATTAACCATTGCTTCAATCATCGGTGGTAGGGGAAATTGGTGCCGCTAATTGGTCAAGCGGCACCATGTGTAGATTGTTCATTTTACCTAATTATGTAAATAATAATTTGACCATCCCATATCAATATTTATTTTTTTATAGTATTGTAGTAAAAAAAACCCAATCAGAATATATAAGAAATTAAAAAAAATCACTTTTTGAGATATATATATATATATATATATATATATATATATATATATATAATTTTTCACAATCATTTATTTGTAATCAGGAAAGTCACATGAGACGACCCCACTAACTTTAAACTCTTTGTCTATAAATACAATGCCAAAACCCTTCAGTTTCATACATTAGAACCTTAAGAAAAAGAGTTCAAATCATTTTGAATTTGTTTTCAGTTTGAAAAAATGGGAGATGAAAATGTAGTATTGCTGGATTTCTGGCCAAGTCCTTTTGGGATGAGAGTAAGGACTGCTTTGGCGGTGAAAGGGATAAAATACGAGTACAAGGAAGAAGATTTGAGTAACAAAGAGTGATTTGCTTTTGAAGATGAACCCTATTCATAAGAAAATCCCTGTTCTAATCCATAATGGTAAACCTGTGTGTGAGTCCCTCATTCAGGTTCAGTACATTGATGAGATTTGGCCGCATAAATCTCCCTTACTCCGTACCGATCCTTACCAAAGAGCCATCGCTAAGTTCTGGGCTGATTTTGTTGAGAAGAAGGTTCTCTCTTCTCTTTTTCATTTTTATGGTTTTTTTTTTGCCTTACTAGCTTTGAATTTTTTAGCTTAAGCATTGCTTGCATAGGCTGATTTGGTTCGATTCGAATTTTCCTGTGTTTTACTTACTTTCCTCTTTGGGTAATTTTGTCTTGTATGGATAAACTAATGGTGAATGAACTGCAGATATATGATCTAGGGAAGAAAGTATGGACAACAAAGGGAGAAGAACAAGAAGCAGCAAAGAAAGAGTTCATTGAGTGCCTGAAATTGTTGGAAGGAGAACTTGGAAACAAGGATTATTTTGGTGGGGAGAATCTTGGTTACGTTGATGTTGTGTTGGTTCCATTTTACAGCTGGTTTTATGCCTATGAAAAGTGTGGGAATTTTAGCATTGAAACAGAGTGCCCCAAGTTAATTGCATGGGCTAAAAGGTGCATGGAGAAAGACAGTGTTTCCAAGTCTCTGCCAGATCAACAGAAAATCTATGGGTTTGTTTTGCATTTGAGGAAAGTGGTCGGACTTGAGTAAAATATTGTGCTTACAACACATTTCAAGACTGTGCTAATAACTATGTTTCTTAAATAAGCGGGTACTTAGTTGTACCTTGGATGGTGATTTGATGTTTGTTTTGTTTTAAGGAGTGTAATTAATTATAATTTTTATGTTTCTTAAATAAACGGGCACTTAATTGTGCTTTGGATGGTGATTTGATTTTTTTTTTTTTTTTAAGGAGTGGAATTAATTGTAATTGTCATGTTTCTTAAATAAAGGGCACTTAATTGTGCCTTGAATGGTGATTTGATATTTGTTTTTTTCCCTTGATGTCATTGTCAATTTTTCAATTTTGGACTACCAAAAAGTTGTGGACAAAACTGTACTAAGTGGAGATTTTTTCCTTTTTGTTATGAAATTTATTACTTAATGTAAAAAAAAATTAAATGTTTTATTTTATTTTATTTCTTGTAGTATTATCTTTTAAATACTTTACTCTAGGTAAATTACACTTGTGGTCATTCTAAAATAGGAATTGTCTTATTTTTGGTCATTCAATTTTTTTAAATTTAGTTACTCTAAATAAAATAATTGTGTAAATTAATCACTTTCGTTAAAAAATTTATTTTCCTCCAATAGATTGTTAACGTGTCGCATTAACCCATTGAGTGACTGTTACGTGCCTTTTTTTGTCAACTTTTAACTAAATTTTAGGACCTCTTTATAATTAGTCCAATTTTTTTTCTCCTTCTCTTTCTTTTTCACTTCATTGCTGCTATTAACATTACAAGGCCATTCCAATACCAAAACCCCAAAACAACCAGCTCATCAATGAAGTCTTTTAAGAATCTTTGATGTTTTGTCATCTCCATTTATAGTTTTGATCATTTGGATAATCTCTTCATCCTCCCTTTGTTTATTCTTAGAATCTGTTTAGTATTATTTCTCCGAAACACTTTTAATCAAAAACTAAAATTTTTTTACTTTTGTAAAATATTTTTTGTTTCAAAAGTACTTTTAACAAATTTAAAAACATCTTATTTTATAGTACTTTTTATCTTAAAAATACTTTTTATGAAATAATGCTAAACTCCCGCTTACTAATTTTTTAACTGTTAAAAGGAAATAGTTAAACATGTGATCACTCGTGTTCACTGTCTCGTAAGCATTTGGACGTATATGGCTAGAAAAAGTCCTCCATCAACTACAAGGGTAGTGCCATTGACATGTTTACCCTTAAAAAATTCACATTCAAATAAATTAGAAGTGGAAAATTTCCGAGAAAAATGTATTAAAGGCGGAAAAACAATGGCAAGACGGGAAAATGTATGCTAATTTGTCATCAATGGTGACTTTAGGTGCCACTCAAATTTTACATTTTGATATTTTCGGTTTTACTGCATTGATTTTTCCTCTATTCAACAACAGTTTCTATCTTATATCATTATTAGATACCTTCTTGTCTGCATGTGGCGTTGTTAACATTATCTTGACTTTTTATTTTCCTCAAAAATACCCATGTTTTTACCAAATATTTTAAAGTTTAATATAATATTTGGTACACGAATTTGACATTTTTTTCTTAATTTGATACTTAATTTTTTTGGCCCGATTTGGTACTTGAACTTGATACTTTTTACTAATTTAGTGTCTAATATTTTTTTAGGTTAAATTTGATACAACTTGACATTTTTTCCTAATTTTGTAACGACCCAATAGTCACAAGTGACGGAAAATATATTTCTGGGACTCCGTCACCGTAAATCGGACTCGTGTTTTTAGAAATTATTGAGTTTTTAAATGTTGTTAATGTTGAATAATTTTAGAATAAGTGATTAAATTGATAGATTTTTAAGTTAGAAATGAAAAAAAGATTAAATTGTAGAATAAATTGTAAATTTTGAGTAATAGAGACTAAATTATGAAAATTCAAAATTTAGAAATTTAAGTGAAAATAGAGAGTTAAATTTAGTTTAAAGTGGAAATTGTATGAAAATATAAGATTAAATGTGAAGAAATAAAACTAGTCTCAGGACTAAATTTAAATTTATGCAATATTTGAGTAAAAATTTAAATATTCAATATGAAATTGAATTGTGTTGTATTGATGATTTTTAAATGTTTTAATTCTGTAGTTAATGTCGTACCGGAATCCTCGACTAAAAAGGGGAAAGATAAAGTCGACAAGTGATTAAATCTAAGGTAAGCTTTAGAGACTAATATGAAATGAAAGAGAAGCTACACTGAAAAATTGAATAGAGAGAAATTAATCTAAAAATTTGGAAATGAATGATTCTGTATTTGGACTTCTAATCTACTTCTATACATCACAACTACAGTATTTATAGAACATATATGTAACTGTAATTTGTTATTAGCTTATCAACAACTTAACAGTGGCTAACTACTTGAATAACCAACTGCAACTGATAGTATAGACTAGCTCTTAACATTCATCCATATTCCCAACAGGCATGAACTGAAAAAAACTTCGAAACCGAGTAAAGGATGACACAGAGAGCTGCTTGGTAAGAATGTCAGCCACCTAATCACACGCAAGAACTTCACCAACAATGATAGTGCCATCAGCAACCTTCTCACGAACAAAGAAGAGATCAAGCTCGACATGTTTGAACTTGGAATGTAAGACAGGATTAGCGGCAATGGCAACTGCACTAGAATTATCACTCCAAATACTGGGAGTATCAACAGATTGAAGTTGCAATTCCTTAAGTAACGATATTAACCAAGTAACATCACTATTGGCTGCAGCAAGACGCCAATATTCAACCTCAGCCGTGGATCGTGAAACCATTTGTTGTTTCTTAGAACACCAAGAAATGGGTGTATGTCCAAAATATACACAATAACCTGATGTAGGCCGTTGATCATTTTAATCCAACCCCTAATTAGCATCTACATACGCAACTAGAGATAATTTAGAAGACGGATGAAAAACAATCCCATAATCAAGTGTGCCACATAAATACTGCAAAATCCTCTTCAATGCGACCATATGAATAGTAGTAGGATTATGCATGAACTAACAAATCTAGTTCACTGCATATGTAATATCTAGCTGAGTAAGAACCACATACTAAAGAGCACCAGCAAGACTTCTGTACTCAGTTGGATCACTCAGATGATCGCCGTTATTCTTAAAGATGGTATATGAGCTAATCATTGGAGTATGAACACTCTTTGCTTGAGACATAGAACTTCGATGAAAAAGATTGCGGATATACTTTTTCTGATAAAGATAGAGACATGCTGTGGCAGAACGAGTAACCTCGATCCCGAGAAAATAGTGGAGATCACCCATATCCTTAAGTAAGAACTCATTATTTAACTGCTGAACGAACCAATTTATAGATGTAGGCACACTCCCAATTATGATAATGTCATAGCACACTCCTAGTTATGATAATGTCATCCACATACACCAGAACGTAGAGAGTAGAATCGGTCATAACTCTAACAAACAGAGACGTGTTAGATTTAGATATGATGAACCCAACTGAGATGAGAAACTTCTTCAGCTTTTCAAACCAAGCATGTGGATCCTGACGGAGTCTATAAAAAGCTTTCTTTAGATGACATACAAAAGGTTTGCCATTCGAATCATACTAGACATATCCCGGAGGTTGGTGCATGAACACTTCATTATCAAGATCTCTATTTAAAAAAGCATTGTTTACATCGACCTGACAGAGTTGCCAGCCTTTTGAAACGGCAATACACAAAATGACCCGAATAGTAGAAGATTTTACCACTGGACTAAATGTTTTCTTGAAATCACACTCGAGTACTTGAGAACATCATTTTGCCACTAACCGAGCTTTTCTCTGAGCAATAGTGCCATCAGGATTTTTCTTGATTTTGAACAGCCATTTACACTTGATAATCTTATGATTAGACGATAATAGAACAAGATCCCAAGTAGAATTATGAAGTAGAAAGAGCTATCTCGATCGCGAAAGGTTCTACGGCTTCAACGGACATAACTTTAGGCTTGAAACTACCAGCCTTAGACCGAGTAACCATCAGATGATTATTTGTCATAGGCAAGGAAGGGGCCGAAATAGTAGGATTGGCTGTAACACTTGTAGCAACCTCAGTGGAACAACAAACATCATCATGATGTAACAAAGGAGAATTACGTGGTTCATGGTCAGAACCAATCCCAGCCTAAGGAATATCAGAGATAGAAGGTGAGGTGCAAACATGAGGTCGTGAAAGGGACTCAGAAGGTTGAGCGTTTGTGAACTCCACAATTCGAGAAGATGCTTTTTTGACAAGAGAAACGAATGTTGGTACAGTTTGACTATGCACAGGAATAGATTCCTTTGTAGCAGTCGCAGTAGACAGAAACCGATTTTCATCAAAAACAACATGATAAGAAATGACAATCTTACCATTTGACAAAAGACATTGATACCCCTTGTGTTAGGAACTATAGCCTAAAAGGGTAGAGGGTTGAGAACGAAAATCCAATTTATGAGGCATGAATGGGCGTAAATAAAGAAAACAACAACATCCAAATACTCATAGATGATTGTAGGTAGGATCTTGTCCATGCAGAATCTTGAATGGAGACTGTCCTTTCAGAACTGAGGTAGGTAGACAATTAATTAGATGAACAGCACAACAAAATGCATAGCCCCAGTCTTCAATAGAGAGGTACGCTTGAGCCAAAAATGTGATACCCATGTCAACAATATGGCGATGTTTGTGTTCAGCCACTCCATTCTGTTCAGAAGTATGCGGATAGGACAACCGAAAAAATAATCCCTTGAGATGCAAGAATGGACGTTAGAGCTCGATACTCTTCGCCCCAATCACTCTGAGACTGTTTAATAGTTTTCCCAAACTGAGTTTTGATAAGTTTCTGAAACTAAACGAAACGTTCCACAGCCTGAGACTTTTGACGAATAAGGTAAATCCACGTGAATCGAGTGCACATGTCAATAAAAGAAACATAATATCGATTATTACCACAAGCAACAGAGGCAAGACCCTAGAGGTCAAAAACAACCAAGCAAACGGATCAAAATATTCAGTAGTCGAATTTGGAAAGGGTAATTTATGTGACTTCCCTTTTTGACATGTAGTACATATACTATCAAGACAAAACTTATTTGAAGCAATGCTACATTTTTCTAAAATAGATTTAACAACAAAAACAGAAGGGTGACCAAGACGTTTGTGTCATGACGAAAAAACATTACAGTTGTCAGACCGATTTGGAATTCCAAGGTGAGCAACAGTTGATGCTTCAACAGAGTGAGCAGTCATAACAGGTGAAGAGAAGTGGCAGAGTCCATCAAGAATGTGGCCCTTCAGTAGGATCTCTCGAGTCACGGCGTCCTTAAGAACACAATAGGTAAGATGAAACACAAAAAACACAGCAATTTAAGTGGCAAATGGGGAAACAGATAAGAGATTTTTCCAGATATTGGTACGTACAAAACAGTATTTAAATGAAGTAATTTAGACTGCGTAAGCAAAACGGAATTACCAACAGACACAATCGATGTAGGAGTCTCGTCACTCATTAAGAAAGGAGCCATACCTGAATAGGGTGTAGACTCGTGCAAAGCCAAAGCATCACGGTACACATGATGGGTTGCTCTGGAGTCTGGATACCAAGAGCCAGTACCAACGAGCATAGGAATATAAAAGTCAGTACCACTACCATTCGATCCGAACTGAGCAGTGTTTATGTGAGACCCGAAAGAATCAGAGTAATCAAAGGCACGATAATCTGGTATACGAGGAAGCCTGATGTATGGATCAAATCTCGTGTATACGCGAGCCCTTGGTTTGGTTCGCCATGGAATGGATGGGCCAATCGCATGACACACACCTTCATCCGAGGGCCCAAGACCAACACCTGATAGCCCAAAATTACCAACACCCGATGGCCCAACATGTTGATCAGTACCGAACGAAGGAGATACCTGAACATAATTAGTAGAGGGCCCAATTGGAAATAACGGATCATGTGGCCTATGAGAAGAATTACCAAACCCTTGCCTTGGGCTAGTTGGCCCACCTTACCCACTTAAAGTTCCAAGGCCATTCGGCCCTCCAAGGTCATTCGGCTGAATCTGCCCATTATTGGATGGCCTGTACGCATGAAGAAAATTTGGGCCAGAGTTAAAATAATGGTTTGACCCAACATGGGGCCCAACATACGGACCAGCAGCAGATAGGAATTGGCCATTCGGGTGGAAAGACCTAAACTGCATATTTCTTTATGGCACAGTATACCACTAACTCCCATACAAAACATACCCCTGTGGTATATGCAAAGAAGAGTCAGTAGGAAAAGAGGTTGGTGCCAGAAAAAGAAGCTGATCACCTAGATGCGACGCCTGAGCCATGGATGCCGAGCTATTATACTCGGATTAATATGATAGAAGCAATGCTAAGCGAGGTGCCTGAATCTGTCGCAGATCTAGCATTGAGCGTACGACTGAAACCCTCTCCCATGACCGCCAGACGGGGGACGTCCACCGTGTATAGAACCCTCTATCTCCTACGACGGTGTTGTTTCCACGATATTAGCATGAATAGGAAGGTCCTGAACGGCATGCATATGATGGTTCTCGTACTCAAGTAATACATCGATAAGGCATTGAAGCGGCAATGGTTCCGGCGAGAAAAAGGCTAAGGTAATGACAGCATCAAGCTCCGGTGGAAGCCCTGCAAGTAAGATTTTTGTCTTCTCCTTGTCCGAGATCCAAGATCCAGAGGCCTCTATCAAAGCACTAAGAATTTTAACTTTCGCAACATATTCTTTAATAGAAAGGTTACATTTCTTGAGAGAATAGAGCTCATGTCGAAGGCGAAAGAGTTTCTTACCGGTGGCTACAGCGAAGATTCATGTGACGGTGGTCCACACATTGCAAGCAGACCGAGCATCTGTAAATGAGGAAAGAAGTGATGGATGAACTATGGAGAGTAACTAGGATGCCAGAAACCGATCCTGTTGAGCAAAGGCCAATGCATCCGAATTCAAAATGAGCGAGCCTTCCGGAGAATGCACGAATCGTGGCAGAGTCGACAGCGTTCCATCTAAAAAACCAATCAATTCATATCCATCGACGATCAACATAACAGCTTGCTACCACAGAACAAATGTACCTTCCTCTAACTTGATAATCTCATGGCGAGAGAATGACTAGATGAGTCGAGCACTGGTGAACACCAGACATCCAGGTGCAACGAAGACAGAATCGGTAGATGCAGTGGTGGTCATAGAAACAAGTCTCCAGAACCTTTAAGCGATTGATACCATGATAAAATCTAAGGTAAGCTTTAGAGACTGATATGAAATGAAAGAGAAGTTATACTGAAAAATTGAATAGAGAGAAATTAATCTGAAAATTTGGAAATGAATGATTCTATATTTGGACTTCTAATCTACTTCTGTACATCATGACTACAGTATTTATAGAATATATATCTAACTGTAATTTGTTATCAGATTATCAACAACTTAACAGTAGCTAACTACTTGAATAACCAACTGCAACTGATAGTATAGACTAACTCTTAACAACGAGGAATAGCTCGAAATTTCTTGTTTTTATTTCTATAATCCAAACTTAGTTGTTAATTTGTTATAATTCAATTTAATGTATACGGTAAGTGTTGTAGTGAGTATTTGACACTTTGATATCGAATTGAATTAAAGTTGATTGAAATGGATTGAATTGATATATTATGAATGTAAGGATTATTGAATTGAAATGAATGTTTATGTTAATGTGAAAATTGGATATTTGTTGTATTTGGAAAGTGACTCGGAACCTTATTAACTGTATTGGGCTGAGTCGGATATAGATGGCATGCCATAGGATTGGAATAGTTCAGGGATTTCTTCGACTTCGAGTCTTTGAGGCACTGGGTGCCAAGTTACTTTGGTTTAACCGATGAGACACTGGGTGTCAAATTATTACTTCGAATTATCCGATCAGGCACTAGGTGACAAACTGGTGTATTTTGGTTGGATCCGTGTATCCGTCTGACTCTAAGTCATGTTAATAAGGGTAAATGAATAATAGAGAGTTTTATAATTGATCTTGAAAAGACATGGTATGAGAAATGGAAGTGAAAAAGTGAATTGCAAATAGAATGTGAAATATATGAGTTATATACTTATGAAATGAACATGGAATGGATAATGCAATTGTATAATGAAATGTGAAATAAATTGTGAAAAGCTATTTATATAGCAGGTATGAGAATTAAGATATTTGTTAAAACAAATGAAATATGATATGGTTGTTGTAATATTTAAATATTGATATATGTTTATATTTCAATTGTACATTTGTAATTTATTGTCTTTAAATATTCGGATTATAGAAATACCACTGAGTTTTACCTTGCGTACGGTTTTGTTTTCCATGTGCAGGTTAGGTACTTAATTTTGATCGTCAATTCAGCATCCAACAACGATCCCAAACTCAAACGTGGTGATGTTTATCCTTTATGTCAGCATGTACCTAGGGTGTCTAGCTATTAACTATTTTGTGAATTATTTGTAAATGAGGTTATAAATATAATGTTAGTTTGGTATATATATATAAACATGTGAATTTAAGTTGATGATTAGGTGCTTATGAATTAGGAAAAAATGGATTGAATTTGGTAGGTTTGAAACTCGGATTTGAATGATGTTTGATGATTTGTTTTAAAAATATTTTTGTGGTACCAATGAGGGTACATTGGTTAGGCACTTAGGATGATTGTTTTGACATGTTTTGAATGTGTTTTATGGTGTTTCAAATTGGTTAAAAGAATGATTTTTGAGTTGCTTATTTTTCAAGCTTGCAGGGAATGGTAAACTTGTTGTTTAAGGTACATTTTGAGTCCACTCGGCCAGACACCCAGGTGTGTGACTCGATCGTGTGACTCGGCCGTGTGAGACACATGACTAGCACACTGGTATGCGAAGCCATTTCGAAAGGGCACACAGTCTGGTACACGGGCGTGTGGCTTGGCCATGTGACCCAAGTCAGAGAGTTAGACGGGTACAGACAAGGGCTGGGACACCGCCGTGTGTCCCTACTTTGAATACCTACACGCCTGAGACAGAGGCGTGTCTCCTGACCGTATGAGTCACACGGCCTAGCCACACAGCCGTGTGTGTAACACCCCTAACCTTTATCCGTCACCGAAACAGGGTTACAGAGCATTACCAAAATTTATAGATCAAATACAGATAATTTCATATCATTACACATTCGCATCATAAACCAATAATAATCATTCACATCGTCCCTTATAAGAGTCCTCGAGGCCCAAAATATGCATTAGAATCAAGTTAGGACTAAACCGAGTACACAGAGAAATTTTTGCAAAACTTTAAAAATTTTTCAAGGTGTAGGGACACATGCCTGTGTGGCCAGGCCCTGTGGCTCACACAGCCAAGTGACACACCCGTGTCTTAAGTTGTGTGGGCATTCAAAATGGGACACACGGTCGTGTCCCAGCCCGTGTCCACTGACTTGGGTTACATGACCAAGCCATACGCCTGTGTGCTAGGCCGTGTAAACATACTGGCTTGCATAAAATAGGTGTAGGGGTCACACGGCCAAGCCACACGCCCATGTGCTAGGCCGTGTGAACAATTTTGAGCATTTTGTTTTAAAATTTTTAAGATGCAGGGGATACATGGCCGAACCACACGCCCATGTGCTAGGTCATGTGTCACACACGGCTGAGACACACGCCCGTGTCTCTGCCCGTGTGGACAAAAATAGACCATTTCCAAGGCTACATTTTTCACCCAATTTGTCTTCCACCTAAACACATCAATTTGCACACTTACAAGACATAACAAGACCCCCAATCTAAGCCAAAATCAAGCTTAGTACATCACATATGTTCAAGTATCCAAGCTTACTAAAATAACTATACACACACATATGCATATTTTATCAATTTAAATATCTTAAACCATTTATCAATATACCTATATGACTTCCATCATTCAACCATCTCAAACACATTAAGACCATATATACACATCAAAACATGTCCATCACAAGCCATTCCAATGGCTAGTTACAACCAAAACATTTAAAAGCCAACATTGGCTATTTAGCCTATACATGCCATTATAACCAAAATTAGTTTTCTCTATGTACCAAAATAGGCCAATGGATAGTGTGATGTAGCTCCGACTAGCTTCCAACCTTTAGTAAGTTCATATAACTGGAAATTAACTTACCATTCATTTACATCTAAGGAAAGCATACAAAACACATCCAAGACAATTTGGCCAATAGCCTATACACATATCCTTATCAAACATGTTAGTCATACATTTCACTTGAACATCAAGAACATAAATGAACTCATTAAATATAAAATTCCATGTTCATAAACTTTCCACATATTATTTTCTTATATCAATTCTATGTTATTTCATATCAGAACCTTGCTCGTTGAATCTTTTAAAATATCGATGGATACACGGGTAGTACACACGAAGTGCACAATTCGTAATCCATCAATTTATATTCAAGAATGCTCAAGTGAGCACAAAAACGGGAAGCTCTTTTGAGCCATATAACGGGAAGCTCCGGAAAGCCAATTAATCGGGAAGCTCATAAAAGAGCCTTTGATCGATAAGCTTCGAAGAGCCATATATCGAGACGCTCATAAAAGCTGTAGTGTGTCCACAACATATGCAGGATCACAACCGATAGGGATGCTCATAAGAGCTATTAACGGGAAGCTCACAAGAACCGTATAACGGAAAGCTCGTGAGAGCTAATAACAAGATGCTCTTTCGATCTGTGGTGTGTCCACAACACATGCAGGACCATAATCAATTCGGGAACCCTGTATCCATCGAATTTCATCTATTCAATCAGGACTGAACACTTGACGATTATTGTCGGATATGTGATCAATTTCATATCCATGGCAATTACACAATTCACATACACAACATTCAAATTAAACATATAAATATATACAATTTAGTTACACGAACTTACCTCGACAAGTGTTCGTGTACCAAAAATCTACTAATTCGACATTTTTTCTTTTCCTCGGTCTAACTTCGTATTTGATTTATCTGGATCTATACGAATGAATTTAACATCAATTTAATACAATTTATATTTGATTCAATCCAATTCACATCTTTGGAAAAATTACCATTTTGCCCCTATACTTTTAATTAATTTTGATTTCGTCCCTAGGCTCAGAAAATGAAATTTATACAATTTAATCCTTGTTCCAAGCCTAGCCCATTTTTACATATAACAATAGCAGCTCATGTATTTCATAAAATTTAAAATTTTTCCATGAATTTTACATCTTTTCAATTTAGTCCCCAAATCATAATTTCATCAAAATTTCCTTTACAAAAGTTATTTATCTATCAACAACCTTTCATTTTCTACCATAAAACTTCATAATTCATACTTACTCATCCATGGCAAAACTCTAATACTTTAATAACTTTACAAATTAATCCCTGAGATAGTTAGATTAAGCTATTACGATCTCGGAAATATAAAAAATTACTAAAAATGTGACAATAATTCATATCTAATTAAGCCAAAATAGCTTGCTTGAACTCTCTATCCATAACTAGGGTTTCCATGTTTTTAATTTTAGGAAAGATGATAAAATGATGATAGTTTCTTTTATTTTATTATTTATCATCTTTTCTCTTTTCCCTTTCCAATTTAGTCATTTACTTTATTTAATTTTCCATGGATGACTAAGCATACATATATACTAACTCCTCTTAATGGTCTATTTGCCATATAAGGACCTCCAATTTTGAATTCCATAGCTATTTGATACCTATAGCTACTAGAACTCAACTTTACATTTTATGCAATTTGGTCCTTTCCATCTAATTAGACCTGCAACCGATAAAATTTCTTTACGAAATTTTCATATGATATTTCTATCATAATGCAAACCATGAAATAATTTAAAAATAATTTTTATTTTAGACTCGGATTTGTGGTCCCGAAATGACCGTTCCGATTTCACTAAAAATGGGTTATTACATTGTGAGCCCTGCAACTTTGAAAATTTTTAATATTTTGCGAAATTTTTTTGAGGTTCTGAATTAGTCCCAATTTGTTTCTAACACGTATTTTGGGACTCGAGGGCTCAAATAAGGGATAGTGTGTATGAATTTAATTGGTTTCAGATCAAAATATTATATGATAGGAAATGTTTGAAAATTATTTGTGTTTAATCGATAAACATCAGTAATGCTTTGAAACCCTATTTCGGTGATGGATATAGGTTAGGGGTGTTACATTTAGTGGTATTAAAGTTTTGCAAGTTTAGCCAATTCTTGGACTAAATCGAGCTCAAAATTCAGTCTAGAGGTACATGCCATAATTGAGTCTAATTGAGTTAGGATTTGGATGCTCATATATATTTGTTTTTGTTTTATAGTTGAAAATGTTAGATGATTATAACGATGATTTTAATCAAGAAATGTATACAGAAGATGATGTCTCCAATGAGCTAGATGAAACCGAATCGGCAACACTGAGTGTTAATCCAGTTAGTACTCAACAACCTAATGTTGAACGAGGTAATATTAGGGAAAGAGATGATTCACTGATGCGTCGTTGAAAGCACCAAAAATATCCTATTCCCTATAAAATAGTAAAAATAACAGTAAAGGGGAAGTAGGGCCGAATCCTCAGGGACCAGTTTGTACGAATGCTCGTTTCTTGGAATCCTGGATAATTTCTTGGCCAAGAAATCCTACATTCCTGAAAAATAAAAATAAAAATAGAATTAAGAATTTTGAAATAAAATAAAAATAGAATCTAAAGTCAAATTGAAATTTCGAAATTAATTAAATTGTGAAAATTAAAATGGAGAATATAAAAATAAACAGAGTTTGAGAAAAGAGAGAGTTTCTTATGTGGCGAGATTCCAGCCTCCGGTTGTCTCAATCTGCCTTGGGTTCAATCCTTGGCTTTTAAGTAACCCTTCTCAAGCAGAATAAGCTAGTTATAGTGGGAGAGGAAGCCTACGACCACCAGCTTTAAGAATTTAGACTTAAGATTTGGCGGAACCTGACTTTAGCCAATAATCGCTTTTGTGGGACTATCTTCTGCTAGATCATCACTTCCCAACGGTGAATACCACGTCGTTTTGTCTCTTGGATTCGCCAACCTCTGACGCAAAAAGCCAACGAACCGACTGTGCAACCTTCCCAAAATGTACAAAGCGGTCTTTCCTTGCACAAGTTGAAAAGATCACCTATTAAGGGACATGGACAGAAGCGACAACCCCGTAATGCGGAGAAGCGATGAATACCTTGTTGAGAAGGCTAAGTGCGAATTCTAAGCCTCATGAACCTTTTTTGGGGATTTCGACAACCTTCGGCTAGATTGGTTTAGTGGCTCATGATTTTTGGGAAAGAAATAAATATAACAGAAATGGGATTTTTATTGAAGAAAATATGGAGAGAACAAAAGATAGAGTTTTTGGGAGAGGGAGTGTTTACAGATAAGAGATGTCAAATATGTGCCACTCCATCCCCTTTTTATAGTATTAGAAAACCTAGCCTATTCCTAATTAAATTCTAAAATATAAATACAAATAAATCCAAAAATTAAATCTAAATAATTATCCTTAATAATTATCCTAATAACATTAAATAGAGTCTTGTGTTATAAAATCTCTTCTTTTGTATTTTTGTCCTTAGGTCTTCCATGTTTGCATTTTCGGCACCACCTTTTTCCCTCTGTCGCATGTTGGCCCAATTCATCTTTAATTTCACGCTTTTCGCCCTTAAATTTACTTTTGCCTTCAATTTAGTCCCTAAAAGATAAAAGACCATAAATAACCCAAATTAGTAGAATCATACTCAAAATAAATATGCAATTAGCACATAAAAATATGACGTTCTAGAGTATTATCAAATTCCCCCTACTTAGCCTATGCTTGCCCTCAAGTATGGTTCCTGTCCACTGTGAAAATTAGATCCTGCCATGAAAGAAATTCTACTCCAAAGTTTTATAAAAATTAGTCAAAATGCATATTAAATAAAGAGAACCCTTAGTTTGATTTAAGTAAAATTGAAAAAGTGTTCCAATTAACACACAAAAAATTAAGATCGACTTGGATTATTTCATGAAAATTACGTAATTTACCAAACCTATCAAAACACCTTATTTATTTCTCCCTTTAGTCCCCAAATTTTATTAATGCATATTTATTTTTTTTTCTTTTTTTCTGTTTCTTTTTCTTTTTACTTTAATTTCAACTTTATTTTTTTACTTTCACTTAGGAAAATATTGAACCTTGTGACGCGAAGAGAGATAACAGCCAAGCACCCCACCCCGGTTACTCAGCCCAACACATTCCTAATTTTTATTTTTCTTAAGAACGTATCGAACCTTTTGACGTGAAGAGAGATGACAGCCAAGCACCTCACCCTGGTTACTCAGCCCAACACATTCTTAAAAATTAATTCGAGTTAGCGGAGTTTTACCTAACACATCACACAACCTTTTGATGCGAAATAGGATGACAACCCAAGCACCCTACCTGGTTACTCAGCTAGTCATGTCTTAAGTTGCACTCATAACCACGAAAACATTATTATTATTAAACGAAATTTTAATTTTGGAGGACTTAGAAAAAACAATCAAGTGTCAAAAATAAGTTTCAGTAACCACCTTAATAGTCATGGATATATTTTAAGCATGCAATTGTATTAAGTGTCCTCTTTGTATTTAGACTTAATCAAATTTACTAAAAGCAAAATAGGATAACTCTATTAATCATAATTATTTTAACTAAAAGAAATAAAACAATAGAGATGAAATCTATCAAGTAAAATCATAATTAACTCAGTAGATAAGAATCATGCATGGAGGTCAAACAGTGGCCAAGTCATGGTCAAATTCTTATTGAAGAAAATATAGAGAGAACAAAAGATAGAGTTTTTGGGAGAGGGAGTGTTTACAGATAAGAGATGTCAAATATGTGCCACTACATCCCCTATTTATAGTACTAGAAAACCTAGCCTATTCCTAATTAAATTCTAAAAGATAAATACAAATAAATAAAGATAAATGAAAATAAATCCTAAAATTAAATCTAAATAATTATCCTTAATAATTATCCTAATAACATTAAATAGAGTCTTATGCTATAAAATCTCTTCTTTTGCATTTTTTTCCTTAGGTCTTCCATGTTTGCATTTTCGGCACCGCCTTTTTCCTTCTGTCGCATGTTGGCCCAATTCATCTTTAATTTCACGCTTTTGGCCCTTAAATTTTCTTTTGCCTTCAATTTTGTCCCTAAAAGATAAAAGACCATAAATAGCCCAAATTAGTAAAATCATACTCAAAATAAAGATGCAATTAGCACATAAAAATATGACGTTCTAGAGTATTATCATTCACAGTTACTTAGAGCTATTGCTGATGCTCTTTAGCGAGTGGCGGGAACCACATCTGCTACGACATCTACCCCTACTATTCGTCAAGCTCTGATTAAAGAATGATGTAAATATGGTGTGACTAAATTTTTAGGATTGAAAGGAGTTGATCCTTCTGCAGTTGAAATTTGGATTGAATCTATTAAGAGAATCTTGCAACAACTTGAGTGCAACCTGCGTGAAAGTTTAATATGTGTTGTTTCTCTACTGCAAGGAGAAGCATATACCTGGTGGTAGTCAGTGACATGTCATGTACCCGCAGATCAGATAAATTGGGAATTCTTCCAAAATGAATTTGAAAAGAAATATGTGGGTGAATTGTATATCGAAGACAGAAAACAGGAGTTTTTGATGTTGAAACAAGGTGAAATGTGTTTGGTTGATTATGAACGAGAATTTTCACGACTTAGTAGGTATGCTGCTTTGTACAGACTGAAATTGACAATTGCAAGCGATTTTTGTGTGGTTTACACGATGAGTTCCCAGTATAAATCGTATCACACAGAATTACTGAGTCTGCAGATTTAGTTCAACGGGCAAGAAAGGTAGAACAAGATCTGGGTTTTAATAAAAACATTGAAAATACTCGTACTATTAGAAAGCGTCCTGGAGCTACAAGTTCAAATCCACAACCAAAGAGATTAAAAGAATTTCGTGGTAGCTGGATATCCAAATTTAAGTCAGATAGAATTGATAGAAATCGTGATAAGCAACCGACTGTATCTACGAGTAGTGTGTGAGTTCCATCTAGGGATACGGATATTCCAAATTGTGAGCACTGTGGGAAAAAACACAATGGTGAATGCTGGAAATTAACTCGAGGTTGTTTCCGCTATGGATCTACAGAATATTTTGTTAGAGATTGTCCAAAGTATAAGAATGATACACCTGTTACTTCACAGAGATCTATGCCTATTTCTAGAGGCTGCGGGTCAAGTCGAAGTGGTCCATTTTCGAGAAGTGGTGCTAGAAAGGGAAATGATGTTGTTACTCAACAGTCAGAGGCCAAAACGCCAGCTCGAGCTTATGTTGTGTGGATTCGTGAAGATAGTGATGCTAATGATGTTGTGATAGATATATTTTTATTATATTCAGAACTTGTTTATGCTTTGATAGATCCGGGATCTTCGCATTCATATGTTAATACTAAATTGGTTAAGTTGGGAAGTTTAAAATCTGAGATGTCTAGAGTATCAATGGTGGTGTCTAGTCCATTGGGACAAGTTGTGTTAGTGGACCAGGTGTGTAAGAGATGTCCGTTAATGATACAGACTATAACTTTCCCCGTTGATTTGTTGATAATGCCATTTGGTGATTTTGATATGATTTTGAGTATGGATTGGCTTACGGAGCACAGGGTGATTTTGGATTACTGTAAAAAGAAGTTTTTTGTTCAGAGTGAAAGTAGTGATAAGATTGAGGTAAATGGTATTCAAAAAGGTGGTTCAACTCGTATCATTTCAATAATTCAAGCTAATAAACTTCTTCATCAAGGTTGTGAAGCTTTTCTAGCTTATGTTATTAATTCAAATTCTGTTGATAATCAGTGCAGTAAATTTTGAACTGTTTATGAATTCCCTGATGTGTTTCCCGAAGAATTACCAATATTACCACCAGATTGGGAGGTTGAGTTTGCAATTGAAATGTATCCTAGTACAGCTTCGGTGTCAATGCCCCCTATCGTATGTCACCTATGGAGTTGAAAGAAATAAAAGTACAATTGCAAGACTTATTAGATTGTGGTTTTATTGCCCTAGTGTTTCGCCTTGGGGAGCTCCAGTGCTTTTTGTTTAAAAGAAAGATGGTTCGATGCGGCTTTGTATTGATTATCAGTAATTGAATAGGGTGATGTTTAAGAATCGATACCCTCTATTCCGTTACCGTAAATCAGACTCGTAAAAGCTAGCTGTGTGGTTAAATAGGTTTTGGTTAGGTGAATTTGCATGAATTAAGAGTAATTAGGTATAAAGACTAAATTGCTTATAGGGTGAAAGTTGAATTATAGATTAAAGAATAATTAAAGGGATTAAATAAGTAATTATGCCATTGGCATTAAATAAGGCTGCATAAGGAAGATTTTTTGTGAATTTATTTTATATATATAATATAAAATAAACCTTAAGTATATATATTATATTATATTATATTATAATAAAACAAATAATGAATGAATGAATGAATAAGAAATAGAAAAAGAGACAAAGCAAAAGGGAAACAAAAAAGAAAAAGGAAAGAAAAAGAAAAAGAGAAAGAAAGAAGGAGAAAGACCAAAGCTAGGGTTTCAAAGTTTTCAAGTTCAATTGGTTAGTCAATTTAGTCCATTTTTCTTGTAATTTTTATGTTTTTGAAATTCCGGTGTTAAATACTACCCGACACATGTCAAAATTTTAGAAATTATTGAGTTTTTAAATGTTGTTAATGTTGAATAATTTTAGTATTAGGGATTAAATTGATAGATTTTTAAGTTAGAAATGAAAAAAAGATTAAATTGTAGAATAAATTGTAAATTTTGAGTAATAGAGACTAAATTGTGAAAATTTGAAATTTAGGGATTTAAGTGAAAATAGAGAGGATAGTTTAGTTTAAAGTGGAAATTGTATGAAAATATATGATTAAATGGGAAGAAATAAAATTAGTCTTGATTTAGGGACTAAATTGAAATTTAAGCAATATTTTAGTAAAAATTGAAATATTCAATATGAAATTGAATTGTGTTGTATTGATGATTTTTAATTGATTTAATTCTGTAGCTAACGTCGTACCGGAATCCTTGACTAAAAAGGGGAAAGATAAACGAGGAATAGCTCGAAGTTTCTTGTTTGTATTTCTATAATCCAAACATAGTTGTTAATTTGTTATAATTCAATTTAATGCATACGGTAAGTGTTGGGGTGAGTATTTGACACTTTGATATTGAATTGAATTAAAGTTGATTGAATTGGATTGAATTGATATGAATGTAATGATTATTGAATTGAAATGAATATATGTGTTAATGTGAAAATTGGATATTTGTTGTATTTGGAAAGTGATTCGGAACCCTATTAATTGTATCAGTTTGAGTAAGATATAGATGGCATGCCATAGGATTGGAAGAGTCTAGGGATTTTTTTGACTTTGAGTCGATGAGGAACTAGGTGCCAATTTACTTCGGTTTAACCGATGAGACACTGGGTGTCAATTTATCACTTCGGATTTATTCGATGAGGCACTGGGTGCCAATTTACATCGGTTTAACTGATGAGACACTGTGTGTTAAATTATTACTCCGAATTATCCGAACAGGCACTAGGTGCCAAACTGGTGTGTTTTGGTTGAATCTGTGTATCCGTTTGAGTCTGAGTCATGTTAATAGGGGTAAATGAATAATAGAGTTTTATAATTGATATTGAAATGACATAGTATGAGAAATGGAAGTGAAAAAGTGAATTGAAAATAGAATGTGAAATATGTTGCAAATATATGGATTATATGAGTTATATACTCATGAAATGAACATGGAATGGATAATACAATTGTATAATGAAATGTGAAATAAATTGTGAAAAGCTATTTATATAGCAAGTATGAGAATTGAGATATTTGTGAAACAAATGAAATATGATATGGTAGGTGTAATTTTAAATATTGATATATGTTTATATTTCAATTGTACATTTGTAATTTATTGTCTTTAAATATTCGGATTATAGAAATACCACTGAGTTTTACTCTACGTACGGTTTTATTTTCCGTGCGCAGGTTAGGTACTTAATTTTGATCGTCGATTCAGTATCCAACAACGATCTCGAACTCAAACGTGGTGATGTTTATCCTTTTATGCCAACATGTACCTAGGGTGTCTAGCTATTAACTATTTTGTGAATTATTTGTAAATGAGGTTATAAATATAATGTTAGTTTGGTATATATATATAAACATGTGAATTTAAGTTGATGATTAGGTGCTTATGAATTAGGCAAAAATGGATTGAATTTGGTAGGTTTGAAACTTGGATTTGAATGATGTTTGATGATTTGTTTTGATGATATTTTTGTGGTACCAATGAGGGTACATTGGTTAGGCACTTAGAATGATTGTTTTGACATGTTTTGAATGTGCTTGATCGTGTTTCGAACTAGTTAAAAGAATGATTTTTGAGTTGCTTATTGTTTAAGCTTGTAGGGAATGGTAAACTTGTTGTTTAAGGTACATTTTGAGTCCATACGGCTAGACACACGAGCCTGTGACTCGGCCATGTGAGACACACGGCTAGCACACGGGCGTGCGAAGCCATTTCGAAAGGACACACGGTTTGGCACACGGGTGTGTGGCTTGGTCGTGTGACCCAAGTCAGAGAGTTACACGGGTATAGACACGGGCTGGGACACGGCCGTATGTCCCTACTTCAAATGCCCACATGGCCTGAGACACGAGCATGTCTCCTGACCGTGTGAGTCACACGGCTGTGTGAGCCCTGCAGCTTTGAAAATTTTTAATATTTTGCGAAAAATTCGCTGAGTTTCCAAATTAGTCTTGATTTGTTTCTAACATGTATTTTGGGCCTCGAGGGCTGAAATAATGGACAGTATGTATGAATTTAATTCGTTTTAGATCTAAATATTATATGATTGGAAATGTTTGAAAATTATGTCTATTTAATCGATAAACATCGGTAATGCTCTGAAACCCTATTCTGGCGACCGATATGGGTTAGGGGTGTTACAAATTTTGTACCTAAGTTTTTTTTAGGTTCAAATTGGTACCTAAAATTGTTAAATGTTATGCAAATTACTCCAAAACATTAATGTCTCATTTGGTTACTAGTGTAATAATATGAGTAAAAATCTTATTTATCACACATGTATTACAATAGTTACACATAAAATAAAGAATAGTTAGTAAATATATAAACTTGAAACTACAAAATTAAGTGAAAAATTCTTGTAAAAAATAAGGCCTCTTTAAAATAAACGAAAAATTTCCCTCTCTTTGCTAAAAGTAAATAGTGGGCTAAATATTACCAATTGAATTAATTTATTGCTAACTCATATACTAAAACATGTGTAAAAAGTAATACTCACACCAAACGTAGCATAACAATGTTAAAAATTTGTGTTATGCTACAAAAATATTGTTAATATTAAAGAAAATTCATGTTAAAAAATTATGCATTAAGCAATGTTTAACGAAATAATATTGATTAAGAAAATAATAATTTAAAAAACCTAAAATAAAACAAATTCATTATTTTAAATAAATAAAATGAAACAAATAAATCAAATTAAAAGTAATTTTAAAATACAAAAAAATATCATGTCATCTACTACATGTTGATCATACATTGATTATTTTGCTCCCTCATAAAAATATAACATTGTTAATATATTAAAATAATTTGTATAAAGTTTGACAAGTTCAAATACCGAATTGGACGGAAAAAAAAAGAGATTAAGTACCAAATTAAGAAAATAACAATGATTTTGGAACTGAATTGGATAGGCCGATAAGATTGAGATCGATTAGACCGAAAACAGAAAAATCCAAGATTTAATCGTGACCTGGGACCGGAAAAACCGGTTGGACCGGTTATTAAAATCCTGAGCTAATTTAGTCTGGGCCAAGCCAGAATATGGGCCAAACCAGCCCAATATATGCCAAAGCCCGAGTTTTTTTCGAAAAAATTTGGCCCAAATAATCTTTTAAAAGAAAAAGAAAAAGTGATCTGAAGAAAAACAAAAGAAACAGACTACTAAGGTCACTCAAGTGAAGTCTAAATCAAAACAAAGCTGAGAGTCTGCCCTCAGTCCCTCACACACTTCAGCCCCCTGTACTACACACACTTAAGGTCCACCACCCAACCTGTCGGTCGGCAGCCCTCTGCTTCTTCAGATCTGCCTCTGCTTGCTGTTGCTGTAATGGTGACTGCTGCTTCACTGCTCTGCTTCAGCCTTTTTTTTATTTTTTTTAAGATCAAAGTAAAAGAATGATGGTAGATAGATGTTTTGAAGATCAAGGTGGGTAAATTATTTTAATATAAAAAAAAAAAAAAAGGAATGATAATAGATAGAGGCATTTGTAAGTAGAGCTGATCATGGGTTGGGCGGCCCGGCCTAGCCCGAAGGCCCGCCCGAAAAATGGGAGGGTTTGGGTAAAAATATAGGCCCAAAAAATAGGCTTGGGTAAAAAAAGAGGTCCGTTTAGAAAACGTGTCGGGCCTCGTGTAAGAGTTTTTTAGCCCGGGCCCGGGCCCGGCCCAGTCCGAATTATATATTAATATATTTTTATTTTATTTTTAATCGTTTTAAATTTTTAATATAACTATTTTTTATTATATTGTAAATTTTTGTATTATTTTAAGAATTGTTTTAGTATCATTTTTATTTGTTTTAATATTTATTTTATGTTTTTAAATATATTTTGTTTATTATATTTTTAAAATTTTTTATTTAATAAAATAAGCAAAAAAAAAATTTTAATATAGGCCGGGCCAGGCCCGAGCTTAGCAATTTTATTTCGGGCTAGGCCGGGCCTGGGCCTAGTAGACGGGCCTAAAATTTTATCTGTGCCCAACCCGAACCCGACCCGACCCGGCCCATGATCACCTCTATTTGTAAGTGGATGTTTTTTTTTTTTTTAAAGAAAGTTTCAATTTCTTATAGAAGGGAATAAAGTTGAAAGTTGGAACCATAAACTCTAGTTGGCATTCACTATTAACTTATTAGATATTTTGTTGCTTCTTTATTATTTATTAAATAACATATTTTATTTTATTTAAAAGATTTATTACACTTGATTTTTTTTAATTTTTAATTTTTATACATGTAAAATTGATTGTTAAATCGATTGAATTAATTAGATCGAAAATTGATGATATAATCAATTCATCATTAAAAAAAATTGTCAAATTTAGATATTAAATTAAAAAAAGTGTCAAGCTTAAATACTAAACCTTTAATAAAAGAAAATATATTAAAAGAAAGGGTAAACTATAAAAAATAGTCACTTTTGTTTGCCTGAGATTATATTTTAGTCACTTATATTTGAAATGTTACGTTTTAGTCACTTATGTTATCAATTTGTTACGAAGTGGTCACTCTACTGTTAAACACCGTTACTTCCCTAACAGCAGTTCTACGTGGTAGTTCAAATGGGTTTTAAATGCCAACTTGAATGTCCAGCTGGGATGAAAATAGATTTTTAATTAAATAAATTTAATTTGGACTGTCATGTACGACTTCCAAGTTGGTATTTAAAACTCATTTGGACTGCCACGTAGGACTACTATTAGGGAGGTAACAGAGCTTAACGGTAGAGTGACTACTTCGTAACAAAACAATAACGTAAGTGACTAAAACGTAATATTTCAAACATAAATAACTAGAATGTAATATGAGGCAAACAAAAGTGACTTTTTTTGTAGTTTAATATATAAAGAAAAGAAATTGACCTTAATATTCCTTCAATACCTAGTCAGGGCATATATATTGATGTTTGGCAATTTCAACTAATACAAATCTCATTAAAACTAATTCAACTGTAATCTATAAAACCATTTTTACACACTAAAGGGATCAAAAGCAAACTCTACAACTGATTTGAGCTCATCCCAGTTTGCATGAGTAAAAATATCATTATTTCCTGGACAACTTGAAAAGCTTGAAGATGACGCCATTGATGAAGCTTGAGCAATGCTCAATTGCTCTGCATGCCACTGGTTTCTTCCATTCATACCACTGAACCCCGGCTTCTCATCACAGCTTTGAACAAGTGGAGAGCCAAAAGCGATGTAAGTCTCATGAATGTTGGATCCCAATCCCATGCTGCAGATAATTTGGGGGCTTGGTGTGGCAGTTGAAGTGCGGTTTGAGGCGATTTCTCTCCAATCTGGTGTGTACTTTCTATGCGATACGCTTCGCTTGAAAATTCGACATATAGTCCACACTTCCTGCAATCTCAGCAAAGTATAAGAAACATGAAAACAACTTTATCCCATGAATGAATGCTTGGTAAATACAAGATCCTCATCTGCAAACACGATTTTATAGTCATATTTTTATTTTCAACACTGATACACAATTCAAATGACAATAAAATCATATGCTACATCTAACATGGTATAATAGAGTGAGCAATGAAGTAGAGCGGGATTGGATATTGCAAAATCCACAACCACCATGCTCTTCACATACTTTGCCTTCCCCTCGCCCTTGAAATTTTAATACCACCACCTTTATAAGCCTTGAATATATCTACATCCACCTCGTTTGGCCTCATCTTTTTTATTTTTATTTTTGAAAAATAAACTTTTACAAGTAAAAATGCTTATATTATGTGTTTAAATGAACAATTATAAAGTAGAATCAAATCATTATAACGTATAAATAAATGAAGAATCATAAATAATTCGGACTGAAATCCATACTTATTCAACCTTTAGAGACACGATTTTATATAGCCGCGAGTCTCTCACGGTTGATGAGGTTTATGATTCTTTAACCTCGTATGATAAGATGAAACATCTTGTGGTTAAACTCGACTCTCGGAGAGAGGGTCTCATTGTTAAGTGGGAGACAAGATCGAATACATGATGATGATCGTGGTAGGACACGGGAAAGAAATCATCGTGGTAAATCTAAGTGGTAGATCGAAGTCTTCAAATAGAGGTAAAACTTGTAACTTCAGTATGAAGAAAGGGCACATTAAATCTGAGTGCTATAAGCTACAAAATAAGATTAAAGGGGAGGTTGCGAATCAAAGGGAAAACAAACAGAAAATTCTCGTGAAGCTGATGTTGTAGAAGACTACAAATGATGGTGAACTTCTAGTCGCTTCACAATGATTCTAAAGTAAGTGAGGAGTGGATACTTGATTGAGCCTGCACCTTCCATATGAGTCCCAATCGGGTTGGTTTACAACTTACGCAAACAAAGAGTCTCAAGGTGTTGTTTTGATGGGAAATAATGCTTACGTGTAAGATCGCGGTGTTGGAACAATTAAAGTTAAGATGTTTGATGGAGTTGTCGAACACTTAGTGACGTCACGGTATGTTCCGTAATTGAAAAGAAATTTAATTTCGTTGAGTACTCTTGATTCAAAAGGTGCAGATACACGTTTGAAAGTGGGGTTTTAAAGATTTCAAAGGTTCCCTTGTTGTGATGAAAGGGCAAAGAAAAACCGCCCAAGTTATATGTTTTGCGGGAGGTTCATCACTATTCGGTGATGCATCTGCCGCTTCCTCTTCCTTGTCGGATGATGATATTATTAAACTTTGGCATATGCGCCTAGGGCATATGAGTGAGAATGGCATGGTAGAATTGAGCAAAGAGGACTTCTTGATGGGCAAGGAATTTGCAAACCGAATTTCAGTGAGCACTGTGTTTTTGGGAAGCAAAAGAGAGTTCGATTCACTAGAGGAATCCATAACACGAAGGAAACGTTGGAGTATATTCATTCGATCTATGGGGACCATCCAGAGTGCCTTCGAGAGGTGGAGCTAATTATATGCTAACCTTTATTGATGATTTTTCCGAAAAAGTTTGGGGCGTTCTTCCCGAGCGTAAAAGCGATGTGTTTTCCGCATTTAAGTCTTGGAAAATTATGATTGAAAAGCAGACGGAAAACAGATAAAATACCTCCGCATTTGACAATGGCTTAGAGTTCTATTCTGATGAGGTTTAATAGATTGTGCAAGTCGGAAGGGATCGTGAGACACTTGACGATTCGTCATACTCCACAAAAAAACGCGTTGCAAGCAGAACGAATGAACGAACGATCATGGAAGGTTCGATGTATGTTGTCAAATGCCAACTCATCAAGTCGTTTTAGGCGAAAAGCGACCTCTCTTCGCATGTTTTTGATCAACCGATCTCCATCCGCTTTGCCATTGAGAAAAAGACTCCACAAGAGGTATGGTCCGTAATCCTGCTAATTATTCCGATTTAAAGATCTTTGGTGTCTCCGCAGATGCTCATGTTAATAATGGAAAATTGGAACCGAGATCCATTAAATGTGTTTTCTTGGTTATAAAGTTGGTGTAAAAGGGTATAAGTTATGGTGTCCTGAAAATAGGAAAGTTGTGATTAGCAGAGATGTTGTTTTGATGAAACCGCTATGCTTCCTAACTTATCTCTTAAAGATTTCAATAAAGAAAATCAAAAGCGTGTGGAGCATCGATTAATCACGAGTCGACTCCTCAAGTCGCAGTACAAAAATTGAGAATAGAGTTGCTTCTTTCGCCTCAATACTCTATCGCCAAAAACAGAACTAAAAGAGAAATTAAACCTCCAAAAGAAGTATCTTTGAGGCCGATCTAGTTGCTTATGCTTTAAATGTGGTGTTGAAGATATAGATGCGAATCAAGAGCCATCAAATTATTCTCGAGCGATTAGTTGTGAAGACTCGAGAAAAATGGATGTTTGCTATGCAAGAGGAGATGGAATCACTCCACAAAAACAAAACATGGGATCTTGTGAAACTTCCTAAAGGTAAGAAGACTGCACGTTGTAAATGGGTGTTTAAAAGAAAGAAGGGACTCAGGAGTTGAAGAACCTAAATATAAAGCAAGGCTTGTTGCAAAGGGTTACAGTCAAGTTCCAGAGTGGACTTCACAGATGTATTCTCCCCAGCCAGTGAAGCATAGTTCGATTCGAGCTTTGCTTGGTATTGTGGCCATGCATGATTTGTAGCTTGAGCAAGCTTAGATGTAAAAAGCTGCATTTTGCATGGAGAACTTGAGGAAGATATTTACATGCAACAACCGTGAGGGTTTTATTTGAGAAAAAGAGGATTATGTTTGCTTCTTTGAAAAAGTCCCTTTACTGGTTTGAAACAATCACCAAGCAAA
This sequence comes from Gossypium anomalum, assembly GCA_025698475.1. Classification (NCBI taxonomy): domain Eukaryota; kingdom Viridiplantae; phylum Streptophyta; class Magnoliopsida; order Malvales; family Malvaceae; genus Gossypium; species Gossypium anomalum. Next base: position 15,105,129 of record CM046960.1, read on the forward strand.
GGTACAAGAGGTTTGATTCCTTTATGACTTCTCACGATTTCAAAAGAAGTAGTTTTGACAGTTGTGTTTACTTTAAGAAAAACAATGATGGTTCTTTTGTGTATCTACTTCTTTACGTTGATGACATGTTGATAGCAGCAAAAGACAAAGGAGAGATAAGAAAGGTCAAAGCCCAACTAAGTGAAGAATTTGAGATGAAAGATTTGGGACCAGCAAAGAAGATACTTGTATGGAGATTCTTAGAGATAGAAAAACAAGTAAATTGTACCTAAGTCGGAAGGGGTACATTGAGAAACTTCTTTGCGAGTTCAATATGCGAGTGCTAAGCACATTAGTACTCCTTTAGCGACCATTTTAGACTTTCATCGGCTTTGTCTCCACAATCAGATGATGAGATTGAGTACATGTCACATGTTCCATACTCTAGTGCAGTGGGATCTCTCATGTATGCTATGGTTTGTTCACGTCCAGATTTATCATATGCAGTCAGTGCAGTTAGCAGATATATGGCGAATCCCAGAAAGAACACCGGAAAGCGATTCGGTGGATTTTAAGATACTTACGAGTACTCATCGATGTTTGCTTACAGCTTGGAAGAATCGAAGATAGAGTTATTGGGTATGTTGATGCTGATTTTCTTTGGAGACCTTGATAGAAGAAGATCTCTCACAAAGTTATGTCTTTACAATCGGAGGTTGTGCAATAAGTTGGAAAGCCACTTTGCAAACTACGTCGCTTTGTCTACCAATCAAGCCGAGTACATGGCGACATCGAGGCTTGTAAAGAAGCTATTTAGTTGAAGGGACTCTTTAGTGAACTAAATGAAGACCTTCAAATCAAAGATGATATTTTGTGACAATGAGTGCCATCTTTCTTACAAAAGATCAAATGTTTCATGAGAGAACAAAACACATTGATGTTCTGGTATCATTTTGTTCGTGATATTATTGCTCGTGGTGATATTGTTGTGAGCAAAATTAGTACTCATGAAAATCCCGCAGATATGATGACTAAGTCACTTCCTATAACCAAGTTTAAGCATTGCCTAGACTTGGTTGGTGTTCATTGTTGAAGTTAAACCCTTAAGGGTCCCAAATTTATTTTTATTTTTGAAAAAACTAAACTTTTACAAGTAAAAATGCTTATATTATGTGTTCGAACAATTATAAAGTAGAATCAAATCATTATAACGTATAAATAAATGAAGAATCATAAATAATTCGGACTGAAATCCATACATGCATATCTGCACCTAATAAAACTAAAAACCACACAATTATACATAGTAAAACTCAATCTTTTAACACTCAAAGATTAATTATTTTAGTTCCTTACCATGAGCATCTATTTACAATTTAATACAATTTTCTGGTTTTATAAACTACTTTAAAATGGGTTGAGCTATAAAATAATAAAAAAGAATTATATTTATATGGTTAATAGTTATTTTATTTTCTTTAAAAGAATATTTGATACACCGTTGATGTATAAATTTTATGTAATTATTGATAAATAATAATACACAACCTTATTATTAAATAAAACAAAAAAATAGTAGAGAGCTTATAAATAAATACTAATAACTTTATTCAGATATAATTAAATAGCTTAATACATAATTTGGTACTTGAGTTTGATACTTTTTTTAATGTGGTACTTTTGTTATTTTTTGGTCTAATGTGGTACTTATATTTGATAAAAGTTATACATTTTGGCATTTGAAGGTAATAATGCTGATTTTTAGTGTTTGATTTGGGTTTTAGAGTTGATTTGATGAAAATTTATAACTAGTTAAATATTAGTAGTTAACTTTTATCAAATCAACTCTAAAACTCGAAATAAATCATATACATTAAATTGTATTTGATGAATTAAACACAAAATCAACAGCTCGTAATTACCACTAGTTTTTTTATAATAACAAAGTTATGAAAAATTTAAACCTACTAATATTAGCAATTAACTTTCTTTAATCCACCCTAAAACTTGAATTAAATACTAACAAGGTAACATTGTTACTTTTAAGTACCAAAATATATAAATTTCGTCAAATGCCTGTACCAAATTGGATAAAAAGTACATAAGTACCACAATAAAAAAAGTCAAATTCAAGTACTAAATGATATATTAAGTCTAATTAAATAATAATTAATTATAAATATATATTTAAAATCCTAAAATATACATCCGAGACCCTACACCTTAAATTTGAAATTTATTAATATTTATTTATAATAGTTAAAAATTAATATTTAAATAAAGTATTTATTTATAAATTTTTATATTTTTTATTGAATTTAATAATTATATGTTAGGTTATTATTCACTAAAAGGAATTGTATTAACTACACTCCACTTCCACCTTTTAAGAAAAACGACTTCACCCACCATTATTTTTGGGGAAAAAACTAATCCCTTGGGTTTAAATGCTACGGTAGTTGAAAAAGAATATGAAGCAAAGAGAATCATAAAACTAGTACTTGTTCTTACAGCTTCTAGTGCAAGAGACTTGGGGTTGGAAAGGGTGGCGTTACTAGCGTTGGTGTGGGTGGAATTGGGAAGGCGAAACTCATGCATCATCCAATCAGTTTTCGTTCCTTTGCCTGCAGTTCCACGGTAGTATACCAAGGTTTTCTTTAGGCCGATGCAGGCTGATCCTCCATTTGAATAAATAGGCTTGTCAATGCCGGTTGCTTTCCAAAATCCTGATCCCGTCACTCTGTTTGGTCTAATGCTGTTTCTATACTTTCTTCCTCGTCTGCAGAAGAAATATGATTCAATCTCTCCCTCACGACTGCTTGCTTCTGCATTCATTCATTAATAATCAAACAAATTAAACGCATATTCCTACTGAACTTCATTTTCTTTTAAAAAAATGAATGCTGAAATTTCTTTTTATTTGATATTACAAGAATGTTTTCATTTTCATTATATATTAAATAAACACCGCAATAAGAGTCAAACCGATTTTCGTTTCATATGAACAAGATTTTGGAAACTTGGCCATTTGAAGGTTTGTTTCCATCTCTAGTTGAGGTTAAAAATTTTAAAACCTATCAAATTTCTTTCGTGTTTCATGGTTTCAAGGTGATTTGCTAGTACTAGGAAAAGGGTAGCTGACCTGTATACAGTTAAAATTGGCATATGAAGTATATTAGGGCATAATTTAGCTAACTACAGACATTTCGATTGATTATGGAAGCCAAGATAGAGCTTAAAACATAATTTCAAAAAGAAAAGAAAAGAAAAAGATATACGTATGAGATCAAAGGTAGTAAGATGGGACATACTTGGGAGATCCCAGGGATCAAACTTGTAGATATCAATCTGTTTGATAAGGTCGATTTTGAGGGGTTTATTATCAACTTTTCGTTGAAGATAAAACCCTACAAGCTCTTCATCTGTAGGATGGAAACGAAACCCAGGAAGTGGAGCATCTTCTTCTTCGTCCTTGTTATCAGCACAAGCTTGGACGACGACGTTCATCTTCTTTATTCAATCTTCTAATCCCTACAGGTTGCTGCTAAGTGTAGTATTTGAAGAAAACAAAATGATTTTAGTTTGTTTCTTAAATCTCTGGATTCCGGAATCAACAATGATACAGGCCAAAATCTAGCTTTGAATATTATTGTCAAACCTTCTTAAATAATGAGAATTTGGAGTCATCCGAATTTATGTGGTTGTTGAGGTCTAGTCAATTTATTGACACTTAGGCCAAGGAGGAAAAAGTCTTTCTTACAACTTTCGAAATCCTTTATATCACTTCCTTGTGGCAAAATAAATGTCAAAGTTATTCATATAAATTTTTTTATTATAAAGTTATTCTCATATACTTTGATTTGGTATATTACACCCCAAACATAATAAATGTCAAAGTTGACGCATCCCAAGTCCTAAAGCACTCCCTCAAATTTAGGAGATTGATTTGAGGGAATGCTTCAATATATAGTTTATAATGCTTTATAATTTGATTTGTTAGAAAATTAGTGAGACCCATAGACCAAATGTCAAATATAAGATATGGTTTTGAACATTCAAAATCATGTGAGGTGGCCACATATTGAAAAAGAAAGGAAAGAAGAAAGTATAAGTCTTTGGAACATGAAAAGGTACAAGCCCTTGTTCAAATATGGCTTGAGAGCCCTTTTAAATAGTCAAGTTGTCGCTGTTTTCGCATTTATTAGTCCATTTTGAATTATGCATGCTTGAATTTTCTCTTCAAACGTATATATAAATATCTAAATCGGGTGAGATGTTTTTAGGTATTGTTTGATAATCTAAAAAAATTAAATGTTAAAAAATTAAAGTATTAAATTTGATTTTGTTTGATATATTATTTAAAATTAAATATAATATATAATTAAATAATTTGGTAAATGTAAAATTTGAAATTTTAAAGATAAAATATCTAAATGATAATATAATGTTAAAAATTAATTGAATTTTTTTACACTAAGTGATAAGTGGTTCCTTATCTAATTATCATCTTTTCACCTTTTTACAGAAAAACTATATCAATTGTTTTTTATTATGAATTATTAGACGTGTTTAAAAAAATAAATAACTGAAAATATTATTTTTAATTGATTTAATTTTTAATGAATTATGAAATGATTACTTGTTAAAAATAATATTTTACATCCCAAAGTTATAATTGTCTTTTCAATTTATTTGTACTTTTAGGTTATCCGAAAGAAATGACATCCTATGTGTCGATTAGCTTGATATTTGTTAAGAAAAGTTATGGGAGAGCTTGGAAGGAATTTTTATTAATTTTTTGAGTGTATTTTTGTTGTATGAAAATAGGAAAATGTTGATTTGTGGACTTCCAAGCTTGATTGAGGATGAGTTGGAGTTAATCAAAACTTGATTCAGTGTTGTAGAGCAATCATTGAGGTAAGTATCAAGGATATTCATCTTTCTCCTAAGTTAGTAAATTTAGGGTTTATGAATTTAATGTTATAATTAAGTGTACAATGGTGTCAATTGTATGAAATACTAAAAGATAAATAACAAGGCATAAGGAGAAAGAAAGAGAATGAAATTCTATATTTGATACATCATCAAACAATATATACATGTGAGACCCTACTGTATAAGGAATGTAAATAAAATGAATAAAATTAAATCCCTAATAATTAGCAAATTACATATCTACATGCTTTTAAACACCCCCCCCTCAAGATAGAGCATAGATATTAATCATGCCCAACTTGTTACAAACATAATCAATTAAAGGTCAATTAAGAGATTTCATAAAGATATATCCTGATTTATCTCCCATTTTGACATAACCTATTGATATAAGTTTTTTTTTTTTTTTTTTTTTGGATCTTCTCACTAATCTCCCATATTATATATGTCAAATTAAGCTCTTTAAACACCTAAAAAGCATATCCTCGAGTATTTTATAGTGTCTTTTGTTATATTTATGCTCTTTTTAGATTTTATAGTTAATCGTAGTTTTAATTGCATTTTAATGCTTTTAGGTGTTAAATTAATAGATTTTAAGCTTAGATGTGAAAAAATGACTAAATTGTAAAGGTTAGTTGATAGTTTTGTACATTAGAGACCAAATTGAATATTGATGATTTTTGCGTGTTTGTATCATTTTGCATTATATGGAGTTGGAGGTGAATATTGATTATTGCTTGAGCTGAATTGATGTGATTTAGATTGAATATCAAAGTAGGTACTAAATTGAATAGAATAGAAATTTAATGACTTTCTTGATATATGCAATAGGTATGAAATTGAGTTGGAACATGTTATATTATGTGTTTAATTGATAAATTGATTATGAATTTAGCATGATAAAGTGTAAATTGAATTGTATAATGAATTAGAATTTTGTTACTCTATTAGCTGTTTGGATTGAGTCCATGTCAAGTTAATAGGGTTAAAAATTTGTGAACTGACTAAATGGTAAATGGATGAAATGAATTGTGAAAATCCCTACGATTAGGTTAAAAATGAGCCTCGAGGGTTGATTGATTATGAACAAGGCTATAAGCTCAAATTCTCTAAATGATAGCATGGAATTGAAGATGTTTATATACATGTTTTGAATGAATTCAAATGGTGTTCTAATGCTTATAAGTGAATATGAATAACTTACATGGTAATGGTAGTTTATCATATTTAAATATATGAATTGGCTTGTAAATTGATATAAGCATAGCTATATAAAAGTGAAGTCATTTTTCATGAGTTAGCATGGGTTAGATTATGAATAGAATATATGCATTTGTATGAATTTGTTATATTGCTTTGAATTGTAGAATTAGCACTGAGCATTTCACTCAGCATACGGTTTTGTTCTCTCTGTGCGTAGGTAACTTAGTTTTTGGTAGATCGTGGGAAGGTCATTTCATCATTCAAAATTAGAACCTGACTCAGCAATGTTTGTGCATCTTTTATGTTAATAGTTGGCATGTACCAAATATGTTAAGTTTTGTTGGTATAGCATGTTACTTATAACTTAGATGATGTATTTGATGTTTTAGAAACGATACATGTTTTATGTATATATATGTAACTTTGATTTGCCTTGGTTGATTAAGGTATGATATATGAATGGCATCCTGGTTAAAATGAGATGTATGAACATTATATTGGCATCTTTATGTTTTGAATGTTAGATTAGTTAATGAAATTGATTAAGTATTTGAAGAAAATGGTGACAGGAAATGAATGGTTACATGTGCGTATAGAGATACAATTAAATATTAGGTGTCTTGGAAAAGTATGTATGGCTGAAGGATATTAAGGTTGGTATATGTTAGATATTACTTCAAGTTGCAAGCTTAAGAAAAATTAGAATTGTAGAAATAATACGTGAAGTCGCAACATCGAACATACCATGTGGTGATGAGAAATTATTTATAATCTCACGGCGAGATGAGGAACTTCGTCATCTTGAGGAGGCCAATATAGTAAATGGCATCGCAATGTAGAGTGGTCTGACATCGTGATGTGACAAACTGTTTGGCAATGTCACGAAGTGGGAATTAAGATGTCATGACGTCAACCCTATATTTTGAAGTTTTTGCAGTTTAGTCTTGATTCAATATCGGGTTCTCCTCAAAATCCATTTCACTATCTTTTTCTTCTTCGTCATCCTCTCTTTCCTTTTTGCTTTCACGCGCTTCTTCCTTCTACTAAATATGCATCGACCCAAACATATCTGGCGTATAATTAGGTACCTAATATTGTTCTGTCGTGCAAACTCCTAAAAAATTAGGCCCGATTCTTGTATCCAGTGTATCATCCAATCCAGCTTTCGATGACTGCTCTCTCCGACTTCTTGTTGAACGGTTGATTTTTTATTTTGAGACAAAGTTGGGGTTGATGTCGCCTCTTGTTGGCATTTATTCCACCCCTTTATCTATTTTGCCCGATGTTCAATATATTGTGTAAACATAGTGTCACCAATGATGCTTCAGGATGGCTTCATTGATTGTTCTGTGGATGCCATTGAAACATTTTCTTTTTTGCATAAAGTCGTCACTAAGTGGGGGAAGAAAACTCCCACTTTCTAGCCACTAACACATCTCTTCACATTCTGCTAAATCCATTTCCTGATGCATATTTTTTTTCCCTGTAAAATAGCATAAAGCAAAACCGCTTGGAAAGTATTGACATTCGATACATTTAAAGAAAGAAAAACTAATGTGCATAAGAATTGGATCCACATTTTAGCTTCAGGAAACATTATAGCTTAATGAAAAGAGGTTGGGACATTAGTACCTGAGCGATATTGTAACGACCCATTTTTCAATTGTGATGGAATAGTGGTTTCGGGACCCAAATTTCCATCGTGTCAGCTTGTAAGTATTAAATGTATAATATTTACAGAGTCATTAAATTTTCGTTAAGAAAATTTGACTTTTAAATGGTTAATTAAATAAAAAGGACTAAATCGTAAAAAGGGTAAAAGTTGAATTCTATTATCTAAAAGGGTCTAATAGCTTTGAAATATTAAATTAAAGGATTTAAATATAAATATACCATTTAAAGGGTTAGTGTAGATTTATATGCAACGTATTGATGAAATTATGATGGTTTTTAAAGGTTAAAATGGTAAATATGTAAATTAAACCTAAAATAAACAAATTAAAAGTTATCATCTTTTCCAATTTCTTCTTAGTTGGTCAAATGATCCATTTTTGAAGGATGAGAGCTTTTCTTTGAATTTCTTCTTGCATGGTATGGTTTTATGCCCAGTTTTTAATGATTTTTATGTTTTTGATATCGTTGCAACTAGGTCTAGCTAGCCCTTACCTTTGTTTTTAAAACTATTAAAAATTTTAGAAGTTGTCATTGATGAATCTTGAATTTTCTTGATGATTAATATGTGTTTGAAGCTTTGATTAGGATATTTAGTTACTTTATGAAGTAATTCTTGTTAGATTTTGATTTAAGGATTAAATTGTTTAAATGTCAAAATTTCAAGATTTAGTGGCAAATTTGAAGTATAATAGGGACTGTTTAAGAGCTTATAGAATTAAATTGTAAATTTTTTTTAGGAAATGGTCAAATTTTGTGAATATCGGGTTAAAGGACTAAATTGCAAAAGTTATAAAAGTTTAGGGAAAATGTATAATTAATGAAAATTTAAAGGTCATGCATTGAATGGAATGTGGAATATGTAAGAAATTAATGTATTGTATTTAACTATAACTGAGGAAAAGGGAAAATAGCGAACTAGCCCCTACGTGTTGTTCAGATTTGAATATTAGGTAAGTTCATAGTGTTTCAATAATTAAATGAATTTGTATTTGTAATTTTACATTATAGTTCATTAGTTAAAGGTTAGTAATCAATTATTGAATGCTTGCACATACGTGCCCCTGTTTGTACTTCGGTACCTCTGAACACTTTTACGTGTGTGGTTATACTCTAGTAGCACTGAAATATAATGGTATATTAATTGTATCTAATTGTGTTAGATTGTAAGTAATACTATGGTCTTACTAAGTTATGTAAACTTACCGATTCTTGTGGACTGTTTTGTAGAGTTATGTTGCTAACACTTGGAAGGATCAATCAACTGGCTCACACTATCCATCGATGTTGGTAGTTCTTGTGTCTCTTAGGGTAGTGGTATGTATATGTGGCTAAATAAGTTGTTTTGGTATATAATACTATACTAAACTATGTCAATAGGTATTTCATCATGCTTGTAAATATGTTTTTTTTTTGTATAATTAGAATGGTATGAAAGTGAACACTTATGGTATGTTATGGTTTATGATTGAATTAAGTTATTATGCAAGGAATGGATCGATGTTGATATGTTTTAGTTGTTGATGTTTTAATATGATTGTCGTGTCTATGAATGGCACATTGGTTGGTTGGTTTTAAGACATTAAAATGGTGTGTTTGTGTAATGGTGAGTGATGTTCATGTTCTTTGGAAGCATGTTTTAAATGGTTAGATTGGTTAGGTGTGAATTGCTTGTGGAATGGAAAATATATGTATCCTTAGGTATGTTTTGATGCCTTGTTAGTGTGCACAAGTTGTTCAAATGGTCATGCATAAAATGGTGTTGGGAATGACTTGTTTTAGGTGAAATTTTAGGTCCACACAGCATGAGACAATGGCATGTGACTCAGCCATGTGTGACACCTGCCTGGCGACATGGCCATGTGTCTCCTTAAGGTTTCTTTGTATGCAAGTTAGTGAGTTACACAGCCTGGCACACGGTTGTATGACCCTATTTAGGGAGTTACATGGGCAAGGACACGGGCTAGGACACAGCCGTGTGTCCTTAGTTCGAAGGTTACACAACCTGAGATACGGGCATATGTCTCAGCTGTGTAAGGCACACGGTCGTGTAACCTCTGTATCCAAATTTTTGTAACTTTTTCTTAGACTTTCCATATGTTTTCAACTTAGTCCCGAATATTTTAAGTTATTTTTAGGGCCTCGAGGGCTCAATTTAGGGACGATATCTATGTTAATGATTGGTTTATAATATGATTATGATAATGTAACACATTTATGTTTAAATGTTCTGTTTGTATGGTAACGCTTCGTAACCCTATTCTGGCAACAGATATGGGTTAGGGGTGTTACATTTAGTTGTATCAAAGCTACAGTTTCGTCGATTCTAGGATTAACGTAGCAGAGTAGAGTTAGAATATACATGCCACATATACCCTGTGATAGTGTAATACTTTTGATCCGTTCTAATATTTTATTTTCTTATAGATTCAAAATGTCAGATGAATCGAACTGGGCTATAGTTAACGAAGCTGAAAGTAACGTTCAAGCTTCAAACCCTTAAGTAAGCAATACTGCATCAATTCCATGATCTTTTGGTGATCAAACGAAAAATGTATTCCCTGGGATGATGAATCAGTGGTTCACTGAATTCAAGCAAGTGAATCTTGCAACTCTGCCACCTCCACCCCCTAATATGCCTCCTTTGGGAACCCCTGGGTCCTCAAAATCTTGTACCGTTGACAATAAATCATGTATCAGTGGATAATGTTTGAAAATGTGGAGAAAAAAAATTTAGAGACAATGTGGATGATGATCCTACAAAATTCAAGTATTAGTTAATGAATACAAAGAGTCTTCACGGAGTTAATGTGTACTCCCGAATGTTGTTTGAGATATGTTGTGTCGCTACTAAAAGATGAAGTGTATTTATGGTGGGACACTTTGAGCACGATGGCATCGAGTGATCGTATTAATTGGGATTTCTTTCAGACTGAATTTTAAAAGACATATGTTAGCCGATTATTTATTAACAAGAAAAATAAAAAATTTCTCTAGTTCAAACAAGGAAATCGAACTATAGCTGAGTATGAAGTAAATTTGTGTAGTTAAGCAAGTATGCCCGTAATATCATATCAAATGAGGAAATTTGTATTAGATTTGAAGACGGGTTGAATAATGATGTCCATATGTCTGTAGCAGTATTAAAGTTACAAGATTTTGTAGAACTTTCAAAACGGGCTCAGAAAGTTGAAGAAATTTGTAAAAGCAAACAATTGTTAGAATCAAAATTTTGAGACTTTAACAAACAGGGTCGTTCAAGTCTGCTCAAACGCCTCCATCAAAGAAATTTAGAAAAGACATAAGTCGATCAGTTGCCCCTTCAGAGTTTATTGGTAGTGAGAAACCAAGGTAAAGTAATTTCCAGTCTGTTAACTCTCTAGCAGCTAGTGTTGGAAGTGTAAGAAATGTTGAGAGAACTATTCCTATTTGTGATGAATGCAATAAAAGGCATTTTGGTGAGTGTCGATCAAAGTTAGGAGTTTGTTTTCGTTATGGGTCTACTGACCATTTTCTTTGTGATTTTTCAAAGAAGCAAAATAATATCGGTAACCAATCAAACAAGCCTGAAACAACTTCTCAAAGAGTTAGACAATCTGGAAATGTCAGGAACACTACTCCTGGTCAAGGGAATAATATCAATATGAATGAACGGTCTGAAGCGAGAACACTAGCTAGAGCCTATGCAATTATAGCTCGTGAGGAAGCGACTGCCCCAGACGTTATTACGGGTACTTTTTCTCTCTTTGATATTAATGTATATGCATTGATTGATCCTGGATCATCTCACTCGTATACATGCACTACATTAGTAGAAAAAAAGAAATTACCTGTTGAGTTCACTGAATATACTATCAAAGTTACAAATCCCTTAGGTCAGCATGTTTTAATTAATCAGATATGTAGATTGTGTCCACTAAAAATTAGGGATTATGATTTTCCCGCTAGTTTGATGTTGTTACCTTTTGATGATTTTGATATAATTCTGGGAATTGATTGGTTGTTTGAGCATGATGTAATAGTAAGTTGCCGAATGAGGCAAGTTAGTTTGAAGCATCTAGATGGTGAATTTATTTGTGTAAAGGCAGATAGGGTTAATTGTTTTATAAATGTAATTTTGACATTGTCAGCTCAGAAATTGATTAAAAATGGTTGTGAAGCTTATTTAGCCTACGTTCTCGAATAAAAAATGACGAAATCAAAAATTGAACAAGTGTCAATAGTTAAGGAATATGCTGATGTTTTTCCTAAGGAATAGCCCGGGTTACCACCAATTCGAGAAGTAGAGTTTATGATTGAACTTTTGGCTAGAATAGCTTTAATTTCGATAACACTGTATAGGATGGCTTCTACAGAACAGAAAGAGTTAAAAATGCAGTTGCAAGATTTGCTAGATTGCAGATTTATTCGACCAAGCGTGTCACCTTGTGGTGCTCTAGTTTTGTTCATGAAAAAGAAATATGGGTCAATGAGACTATGTATAGATTATCGACAGTTGAACATAGGCACTATTAATAATATCGACAATTTCTTGAGATTAGCTAGATATTATCGGTGATTCATTAAACATTTCTTGATAATTGCTTCACCTATGACTAGGTTATTATAGAAAAACATTGAATTTGCTTGGTTTGATAAATGTCAACAAAGTTTTGATCATTGAAAAGCATGTTAACAGAAGCTCCAGTATTAACTCAGCCTGAATCTGGAACGGCATAAGTTGTTTACAGTGATGCATCTCTCAATGCTTTAGGTTGTGTGTTAATGCAGCCAGGGAAAGTAGTAGCTTATGCTTCTGGACAGTTAAACCTGCATGAAAGAAATTATCCTACTCATGATCTTGAGCATGCCGCGATCGTCTTGCTTTGAAGATATTTAGGCATTATTTATACGGTGAGAAATGTCACGTGTATACTAATCACAAAAGCTTGAAATACTTAATGACCCAGAATGAGTTGAATCTGAGGCAGCGAGGTTGGTTAGAACTACTGAAAGATTATGATTTGATTATTGATTACCATCCGAGGAAGGCTAATGTGGTTGTGGATGCACTCAGCAGAAAGTCATCATTGTTTGCACTTCAAGTGTTGAATGCTCATTTGGCTTTGAACGTTGATGAGTCTGTATTGGCAGAATTGAAGACTAAACCCCTGCTTCTACAACAAATTTGGGACATACAAAACAATGATATGAAGTTGATATTAAAACGAAAATTAGTTCAAGATAATTTGACTGATGAATACAGTATTGATAATGATGGCACGTTGCATTATCGTGATAGGATTTGTGTCTCGAATGATTTAGGTTTGACAAGAGCTATTCTGTCTGAAGCTCATAGCAGTACGTATTCCATTAATCCTGGTAGTACGAAGATGTATTGTGATTTGAAACAAATGTACCGGTGGCCGAGAATGAAACGTGAAATTTTTGAGTTTGTGGCTAAATGTTTAATTTGTCAGCAAATGAAAGTAGAACATTAGGTATCGTTGGGTTTACTAAAACTTGTTACGATTCCCGAATGGAATGAGAACAAATCACGATGGATTTTATAGCTGGGTTGCCTACAACTTCGAAAAAGTGATTGTTGATAGATTGACTAAGTCGGCCCGTTTTATTCCAGTCAGAAAAGAGCATTCACTTGAGAGATTAGCAAATTTGTATGTGTCAGAAATTGTGAGGTTGCACGGAGTTCCAACATCTATTTTTTTCAATCATGATCCACGATTTACATTGAGGTTTTGGAATGAACTTCACATAGCTTTTGTCACTAAACTCAACTTCAGTACCGCATTTCATCCTCAGATGGACGAGCAATTTGAACGAGTAATACAGATTCTAGAGGACATGTTACAATGTTGTATGCTCGAGTTTGAAGGTAGCTGGGAAAAGTATCTACCGTTAGCTGAATTTGCTTATAAAAACAGTTACCAGTCCAATATAAAAATTGCACCGCTTGAAGCTTTATATGAAAGAAAATGTAAAAAATCGTTGTATTGGTTCGAGTTGAGCGAAGCCAAAATGGTGGGGATTGATTTGATTCAAGAAAATGAAGATATGGTTCGAATTATCCGAAATAGTTTGAAAGTTGTATCTGATCATCAGAAATCATACGCAGACTTGAAAAGAAAAGATATTGAGTCTATTGTTGGTGATCGAGTGTTCTTAAAAGTTTCTCTATGGAAGAAAGTGCTATGTTTTGGCAAGAAAGTAAAACCGAGTCTAATATTTATTGGACCGTACGAGATTATTGAAAGAGTCGGCTCTGTAGCTTACAGACTATAGTTGCCTCCTGAATTAGAGATAATTCAAAATGTGTTTCACATTTCAATGCTAAGAAGGTACAGATCTGATCCATCACACGTGATTTCTCATAATGAAGTTGAATTACTGCCATATTTGATGTATTCTAAAAAACCAGGAAAACTTTTTGCTCGGGAAATCAATGAACTTTGGAACAAACTAGTAGCATTGGTGGAAATTTTGTGGCATCGGCATGGTGCTAAAGAGGCTACCTAGGAAATCGATGAATCAATGAAACCACAATATCCAAATATATTTTCAGGTAACAATGTCGAGGAGGAAATTTTCTAAGAGTGGGAGAGTTATAACGACCTATTTTTTAGTAGTGACAGAATAGTGGTTTCGAGACCCAAATTTTTATCGTGTTAGCTCGTAAGTATTAAAAATATAATATTTACGGGGCCATTAATGTTGTATTAAAGTTTCGTTAAGAATTTTTTGACGTTTAAATGGTTAATTAAATAAAAAGGACTAAATCGTAAAAGGGATCAAAGTTGAATTTTATTAGCTAAAAAGGTCTAATAGCTTTGAAATCTTAAATTAAAGGACTTGCATAGTGAATAAACCATTTAGAGGGTTAGTGGAGATTTATGTGCAAGGTATTGATGAAATTATGATGATTTTTAAAGGGTAAAATGGTAAATAGGTAAATTAAACCTAAAATAAAAAATTAAAAGTTATCATCTTTTCCAATTTATTCTTGGTTGATTGGATGCTTCATTGTTGAAGGGGGAGAGCTTTGTTTTGAATTTCTTGTTGTATTGTATGGTTTTATGCCCCATTTTTAATGAACTTTATGTTTTTGATATCGTTGCAACTAGGTCCAGCTAGCATGTATCTTTGTTTTTGAAACTGTTGAAAATTTTAGAAGTTGTCATTGATGAATCTTAAATGTTCTTGATGAATCTTAAAGGACTAAATTGCAAAAGTTATAAAATTTTAGAGAAAATGTATAATTAATGAAAAGTTAAGGGTCATATGCATTGAATGGAATGTGGGATATGTAAGAAATTAATGTATTGTATTTAACTATTATATAGATCAAAATTCGATAAAAAAAGGCAATAACCGAGGAAAATGGAAAATAGTGAACTAGCCCCTGCATGTCGTTCGGAGTTGAATATTAGGCAAGTTCATAGTGTTTCAATAATTAAATGAATTTCTATTTGTAATTTTACATTATAGTTCCTTAATTAAAGGTTAGTAATCAATTATTGAATGTTTGCACATATGTGCCCCTATTTGTACTTCGGTACCCTTGAACACATTTACATGTATGGCTATACTCTAGTAGCATTGAAATCTAATGGTATATGAATTGTATCTAATTGTGTTAGATTATAAGTAATACTATGATCTTACTAAGTTATGTAAACTTACTGATTCTTGTGGACTGTTTTGTAGAGTTCTGTTGTTGACACTTGGAAGGACCAATCAACCGGCTCACACTATCTATTGGTAGTTCTTGTACACAAGTTTTTCAAATGGTCATACATGAAATGGTGATGGGAATGACTTGTTTTAGGTGAAATTTTAGGTCTACAAGGGTGTGTGACTCAATCGTGTGTGACACACTATCTGGCAACACAGTTGTGTGTCTCCTGAAGGTTTCTTTTTATGCAAGTCAATGAGTTAACGGCTTAGCACACAGCCTGGCACACGGGCGTGTGACACAGCTGTGTGACCCTGCTCAGAGAGTTACACGGGCAAGGACACGAGCTAGGACATGGCTGTCGGCTTGAGACATGGGTTTGTGTCTCAGCCGTGTGAGGCACACGGCCATGTGACCCCTGTATCCAAATTTTTGTCACTTTTTCTTAGACTTTCCATATGTTTTCAATTTAGTCTCGAATCGTTTCTAAGGTATTTCTAGGGAATTGAGGGCTCGATTTAGGGATGATATATATGTTAATGATTGGTTTATAATATGATTGTGATAATGTATGATATTTATGTTTAAATGTTCTGTTTGTACAGTAACTCTTTGTAACTCTATTTTGAAAATGGATACGGGTTAGGGGTGTTACAGATATTTCTATTCGCCCCTTCCTTCAGTTAAAAAGTTTATAATGTTATCCATATCTATGTCTCGAAAATATTCTAATTCAGTTTCATGAATAAAGTCTTTTTCATAGTATAGGGCGTTATAAAAGTCATAAATAATTCAAGGGGTTACTAGCACTTCTTTCCCTTGCACAGGTACCGTTTCCCACATATGGCCTTCACTGTTCCTAGACTGTTGGTCCCGTAAAGATGCATAAAACTCTTAAACAATAGGGACCATAGCAATGTCTTTTGAGATCATCCAAAAATTTTCCCACCTATGATATCTAACCAAAGGCCATATTTCCTTACAAATAATCATTGACGGATCAAATCCCCTCTCTTAGATAAAGGCTTTCCCTTGAAGTTCAACGAAGTATTTTCCAACATTTAGGTTTAAAAAACTAGAATGGTTCGGAATCGTCGATGATTCCAACAAACTATTTTCCAACATTTAGGTTTGAAAAACTAATGAAATATCAAGCATATAAGTTCAATAGAACAGTAAAAGTTGAGTTAGGAACCCTAAACCTCATATAATACATTGGATTCCTCATCACGTTCGTTTGTTCGTTGTTCCTTGATATGTTCCCATCCTTTCCTACATTGAGTACGATTGAAAGAATAAAATTTCCAAACAAATCAAAAAGAAAAAGTAAGTTTTAGGGTTTAAGGAATTTAAGAGGTTTTGAGAGATTAAATGAGTTAAAAGATGTTTATATAAGGGGATAATATGTATTTAGGTTATAAAATAGGTGTTTTGAGGGTTAAAAATAGGTAAAGTGAGTTTTAAGCCACCGAGTCGTGCGAATGGATTGAGTCAACGTTGCCTAAAATTGTAGCGATGTCATGGCACAGGGGTTCCGTGTCGTGACATCCTCGTCAGTTTGATGTTGTCGCGACATCAGGGTTTGATGTTGTAACACACTTTGGACTTTTGAATTTCTAGGGATACTGGCTTTGGTGTCGCAACACACAAAGTTTGTATCACAAAATCAAAATGATTTCCTTAATTTCGTCAAATTTGCCCTTGGTGTTGCGATACGGGGTTACCTGTTACGACACTGGCTTTGTTTTTACCCAAAATTCCAATTTTTAAAGTGTTACGATTTCTATACAATATAAAGTTAATAAAAAAATAAAATCTAGTCTAAACAGTTAGCTAAATAAACAAAAATTTAATATTAATTTAAATAATTTAAGTTTTACTACCATATTCGTTCGACATCATCATTATTTCACAGAAGGACGATCTTCGGTACTATCATTCTTAGTCCATTGCTCATCGTTCCATTCCACCTTATTTCACAGAAGAACTTTGGATTGTTAGAAATAGATAATTCATTGCAATGCTCCCCTAAGTCCTTTTTATTGACCCCACTCTGTTGATGACTGCATTTAAAAATCTTAGTTTCACCATTGATCTTCATTGTTAATTCATTATTTTCCAGATCAATGGTGGACCTTGAAGTGGCTAGAAAAGGTCTTCCCAACAGGATTGGTATCTCTCTATCTTCTTCAAAGTTTAGAATCGCAAAGTCTACAAAGATGATAAAGCTGTGCACTTTGACTAATACTCCTTTTAGATGTACTGAAGATCTATCAGCCAATTGTAATGTTATCTGTGAATTTTTTAGGTCCCCTAACCCTAGATTTTCATAAATAGATACAAGCATTAGGTTAATACTAGCCCCTAGGTCAATAGAGCTCTATTAAAATTAATGCTCCCTATCTCTATAGGGATAGTAAAACTTCCCGGGTCTTTCAATTTTTAGGGAACCTATCTCGAGATAATAACACTATAGGAGGTGCTTATATTAACTTGTTCACCTACCTTAATCTTCCTACACCTAGACAGAATTTCCTAAAAACTTGGCGTACTTAGGCACTTTCTCAATTAATTCAATCAAGGGCATGTTAACTATAACACCCGAACCCGTAACCGTCGCCGAAAGGGTTACAAGGTATTACCGAACATTTCACAACTTAAAGGCCACCATAAGAACTCATTTAATAGAAATATAACCTTCTCTAACTCTTTTACATATAAAATCATCTGTTCGAAAAACCACTTAATCAAATTTATCATTTGGATCATTTACACGAGTTTAGCCTAATGCAATTAGTGCTCAATACTAAGGTTCCTTTCATCTATATTCAATCATTCTATACACATAATCGTTTCATATATATATATATATAAATATCAAAGTATTAAACATAATTCATCTTGCATAACTACACTATAAATAACATATACGCATAATACACTGCAACTAGTTTTAACTATTGCATTAATGCACCAACTAAATCTAAAGTAACGAGATACGCAACCAAAAAACTATTCAATAACCATCTATCTGACTAAATACATAAGAACATGTATAATTAGATTCTCGTTTTAAAAATAAGACATAGATGAAACATCCAACTTCAAAATTATAACATCCATAAAAGTGATCAAAACTTGAAATCGCATTTAACTAAATAGACAAGCCATATTCGCATGGCTTTTACAAGTACTGGAACAAAATATAACATCTCAAAATGTCATTCAGCCTATACATGCCATAAGTTTAGCTTAAAACATAAAATACCAAAATAGTCGATAGTGTGACGAGATGCTGACGATTCCCGAGCTTTCAACTAATTTCAAGAATCTATAAAACAGAGAAACATAAAATTCAAAGTAAGCATTTCATATGCTTAGTAAGTCCTTAAGCTATGTTTTGTACTAAGTTTGAATAAATGATAGATATAAGAATCGAAATTGGATTATTAGAAATTGTTATGTCCTTGCCGGATGTGATATCCATTCATTTACCCAATTCGTTCTTGCATCTAGAATCTTAGTTCAAAGTCCAACTCTATAATCAATATAATACCGAATAAACAACTCACATAATTTAAAAAGAACAAATGTCACAAGTCACATATCTCAATACTCAACTTAATTATCCTCAAAGCTATACTATTAACGAATAACTCTTATAACACATAACTTCATTTCATAGATTATGCATATACCTCAATTGGCTGAATATTTTTATAATTCATAACCATTTTCCATCAATGCGAAAGATAGCTTAACAAATCACTCCCTTCCTAAATTTTTCAATACTTACTCTATGTCACCTTTGCATACACATAAATAGCCAAAAATTAAGAAGAAAAACTTTTGCATCACATATAGATTTTCACCTATACGAGCAAATATACGAATTCAAATAAACATCACATTTTTCGTATCATCATGACTAAATTATCCATATCCAAAGTAACACCTTTTATAAACTACAATGTGACCGAGCACATATAAAACCATAGGGTCGAATTTTTACTTACTTAAATTCCTCATCAAATTGAATTTAATTCACCGGCATCAACCTGCTAGGTATAAACCTGAATCTCACATCGGCACAAGGCCTTCTAGACCAAATTCTGATATATATTCACCAGCAATATGCTTGCTAGGCATAAGCCCGAATATATTCCATAGTAGTAACTTATTAGGCCATTAGCCTAATTTATTTTTTTCACCGGCCACAGGCTTGCTAGGCACGAGCCTGTATAGCTCGAACATGTAATTCATACAAACACTTAGATATCACGTTATATTACTCATTTGTTCATGCAAATTTTGATGCTCTTACATACCCCAAAACATCAATGAACCACAACCAATATGTTTCCTTAATGTCTTATACATTCGGCTAACATAATTAACATAGACAGAAAGTTCAAAGATTTAAGCCACAATCAACAACTTATAAAACTATCATTTGAACAAATTATCCTCCAATCTTCATTCGACATTTGCTTATATGACATCATATTTTTCGATTCAACAATTAAATTTATTTCTTTCGATTCAACAATTAAATTTATTTCTACTTATAATCAAGTTCATTTTGTGACTTAAGAACTTACCTTGATAATTTCGTACGATCGTTTTGGCTACTCAGCTAGCCTCGTTTTCCCCGATCCGAGTTAGGCCTCTTTTGATCTTGAGCTTAATTTGCTTGGGAAATGACCGAATGTATGAAGCTTGTTTCTTTCTTTTCTTTTCTTTTTTTTTTTTTTATAAATCACGGCTTGAAGATGAACATGCAAAGTGGCTTTCTATTTTATTTTATTATAAATTCATTTATTTAACCATTAACTAATATGCCATATAAATATCAGTTAATTTAATTGTTTTCCATAGCTAATGCCATCCCACACTAAACTAAATGGCACAATTGCAACTTAACCACTCCCTAAAATTAAACATTCATAATTTGACCATTACACAATCAACCATAAAGTATTCGCTTTACGCGATTAATTCTTATTTATCGGATCGGATACTCAAACGATGAAATTTTAAAATGAAATTTTTTAGACAACTAATTCACGCATTCAGAACATGAAAAATAATATTTAATTATTTTTCTTACTCGGATTCGTGGTCCTGAAATCACCGTTTCAATTAGGGTCAAAATCAGGCTGTTACAACTCTCTCCCCCTTTAGGGAGTTTCGTCCCCGAAAATCTTACTGGTAAATAGATTTGGATAATGTTCTTTCATCATATCCTCAAGTTCCCACGTTGCTTCCTCGACTCCATGTTTATGCCAAAGCACTTTCACCAACGAAATTTTCTTATTTCTCAATTCTTTCACCTCGTGAGCTAGAATGCGGATCGACTCCTCCTCATAACTCAAATCAGACTGAATCTCAATCTCAGACGGACTAATTACGTGTGAAGGGTCAGATCTGTAACGGTGAAGCATCGAAACGTGAAAGACATTGTGAATATTCTCTAGTTCAGGTGGCGACAACAATCTATACGCAACTGGTCTGATACGTTCAATAACCTCAAATGGTCCGATGAATCTTGGACTTGTTTGCCTTTACGACCGAATCTGATCACTTTCTTCCTTGGTGAAATCTTTAAAAACACTTTATCACCGATTTGAAATTCTATATCTTTACGTTTCAAATCCGCATACGATTTTTGACGATCTGATGCTGCTTTTAAATTCTCACGAATCACTTTCACTTTCTAGTCCGTTTCCTTGATTAAATCGACCCCGTGAATCTTGCTTTCGCTGAGCTCATTCCAATACAAAGGTGTACGACATTTACGACCGTACAAAGCTTCGTAAGGTGCCATCTTGATACTCAACAGAAAACTATTATTGTATGCAAATTCAACCAAAAGTAAATATCGATCCCATGAACCTTTAAACTCGAGGATGCAACATCTCAACATATCCTCAAGTACCTAAATAACGCGTTCAGATTGACCATCTGTCTGGGGATGAAAAGCGGTGCTAAAATGTAGTCTAGTACCTAGCGCATCTTGCAATTTCCTCTAAAATCGCGATGTAAATCTCGGATCCCTATCCGATACAATAGAAACAGGTACTCCATGCAACCGCACAATCTGAGAAATATACAATTCCGCTAGCTTATCGAGTGAGTAATCTGTACGGACCGGAATAAAATGAGCAGATTTTGACAATCTATCAACAATAACCCAGATTACATCCTTCTTGCTCGGTGTCAATGGTAAACCCGATACAAAGTCTATCGTGACTCGGTCCCATTTCCATTCAGGTATCATAATCGGCTGAAGTAATCCAGAAGGCACTTGATGCTCAGCTTTCACTTGTTGACATACTAAGTATTTTGAAACAAAGTCAGAAATGTCTCGTTTCATACCATGCCACCAATAATGCTATTTCAAGTCGTTATACACTTTCGTGCTACCCGGGTGAACAGACATCCGACTGTTATGAGCTTTGTTTAAAATCATCTGTATAAGCTCTATATTTCTCGGAACACATAGTCGGTTATTGAATCTCAAACAACCATCCGCATCAATTAGAAACTCTGAGTTAGCTTTTGAGTCACATTGAGCCCGTTTTGCAACTAAACCATCATCAACTTTCTGAGCTTCCCGAATCTACTGCACAAGTAACGGTTTTGTCTTAAATTCGGCTACTAACGCACCATCTACAGTCATAGCCAAATGCGAATTCATCATACGTAAAACAAACAGTGATTTACAACTCAAGGCATCAGCAACAACATTAGCCTTCCCGGGATGATAATCAATCACAAGCTCGTAATCTTTAAGTAATTCTAGCCACCGACGCTGTCTCAAATTAAGATCTTTTTGAGACACCAAGTATTTGAGACTTTTTTGATCGGTATAGACGTGACATTTTTCACCGAACAAATAATGGCGCTAAATCTTCAAAGCGAATACGATAGCAGACAATTCAAGATCATGCGTCGGATAGTTTTTCTCATGAGGCTTTAACTCTCGAGGCATAAGCTACAACTTTGCCTTCTTGCATTAAGACGTAACCCAAACCATTCAAAGACGCATCGCTAAAAATCACGAATTCTTTACCCGACTCTGGTTGAACTAGCATAGGAGCTTCGGTCAGAAGTACTTTCAACTGATCAAAACTTTTCTGACATTTTTCTGACCATTCAAACTTGACGTCTTTTTGAAGTAACTTTGTCATTGGCGTTGCTATCATCGAAAAGCCTTTCACAAACCGTCTATAGTAACCCGCGAGTCCCAAAAAGCTCCAAACTTCTGAAGCATTCCTCAGAGGCTTCTAATTAAGTATAGCCGAAATTTTGCTCGGGTCAACCCAAATACCTGATGCTGAAATAACATGCCCCAGAAAGCTGACTTCGCGCAACCAGAATTCACATTTACTAAACTTTGCATACAACTGCTTATAAAGCAAAATCTGCAATACAAGTCTCAAGTGCTCTGCATGCTCAGTTTCGTTATGGGAGTAGATCAGAATGTCATCTATAAACACAATCACGAACCGATCTAGGTACTGTCTGAAAACTCGATTCATCAAATCCATAAAAACCACAGGAGCATTAGTAAGCCCAAATGGCATCACCAAAAATTCATAATGTCCGTATCTCGTCTGGAAAACAGTCTTAGACACATCCGAGTCTCTAACTCGCAACTGATAATAACCTGATCGCAAATCTATCTTCGAAAACACTGAAGCTCCTTTTAGCTGATCGAACAAATCATCAATACGTGGCAACGGATATTTATTCTTTATAGTTACTTTGTTGAGCTGTCTATAGTCGATGCACATTCTCATAGTTCCGGCTTTGTTTTTCATAAATAACACTGGTGCATCCCAAGGAGAGAAACTCGGTCGGGTAAAACCCTTATCCGTCAACTCTTGCAACTGTGATTTCAATTCCTTCAATTCGGTTGGTGCCATTTGGTACGGAGCTATTGAAATCGGAATCGTCCCAAGCACTAATTCAATACCAAATTCTACCTCCCGAACAAGTGGTAAACCCAGCAATTCCTCAGGAAACACAGCTGGATACTCACATACAACTGGCACGGTTTGTAGCTTCTTTTCGGTTACTTTACAATCCAGTACATACGCAAGATAAGCTTCACAACCCTTTTGCACATACTTCTAAGCCAACATCAAAGTTATTACTGTCGGTAACTTGTTTAAATCAGTATACTCAATTCGAATAATCTCATTATTTTGGCTACTCAGCTAGCCTCGCTTTTCTCCGATCCGAGTTAGGCCTCTTTTGATCTTGAGCTTAATTTGCTTAGGAAATGACCGAATGTATGAAGCTTGTTTCTTTTTTTTTTTTTTTTTATAAATTACGACTTGAAGATGAACATGCAAAGTGGCTTTCTATTTTATTTTATTATAAATTCATTTATTTAACCATTAACTAATATGCCATATAAATATCAATTAATTTAATTGTTTCAATAGCTAATGCCGTCCCACACTAAACTAAATGGCACAATTGCAACTTAACCACTCCCTAAAATTAAACATTCATAATTTGACCATTACACAATCAACCACAAAGTATTCGCTTTACGCGATTAAGTCCTATTTATCAGATCGAATACTCAAACGATACAATTTTAAAACAAAATTTTTCACACAACTAATTCACGCATTCAGAACACGAAAAATAATATTTAATTATTTTTCTTACTCGAATTCGTCCCGAAACCACCGTTCCGATTAGGGCCAAAATCAGGCTGTTACATTAACATTTAACATTTTGAACAAGTTTAGAAAACTTACAAACTCGTTTTCATCCCGCTTTTGCTTCTCTTCTAGCTCAATTGCTTATACAACTACTTCCTTTGGTTCAGGTTCATTATTAGCTTCTAGCAGTCTTTCTTGAAGATCATCAGTATTCTCCATATTTACCTCTTGAGTTAGGTTTTCTAGGCTACTCAGTACTTTACCTGATCAAATCACTATTGCTTTCACGTGCTCCTTCCCTTCTCTACCAGGATTTTTTTCGGTATTATTAGGAATACTTGTGCCAATTTGTCTTTTTATATCCCCCATCATGATCATCAATTGGCTCATCTGATCTTCAATTTTAGTCAATGTTTTTGTTGAATTGGTTCATTTAGACTGCACCTATTTCACATTCGTTCTCATTGATTGCATCTCCCCCTTGATTTTATCCAAATGTTGACCACATACATTATGGTCATTTGGGTTGGCCCTTTCCTAAGGGTTTTGTAAATAAGGAGGTTGATAGTTAGAATTTTTAACTTGGTTCGAGCTATTACCTCCTCTTTGGTTTCCTCCCCATCTTAGGCTTGAATGATCTCTCCATCTGGGATTGTATGTATCCGAGTAGGATTTCCACCCTTATTTCTGATGTAATTCACATCCTCGGTAGGATTATTAATATAATGGAAGAGCGATTTGTCTCCTCCATAAGCAGGTGGTGCACTCTTTCCAGCCTCTATTCGGTTGATTCTGTCAGTTTTTGATATCTATCATACTCTTAGACAACCTTCACCGTGGATGGTCTTTTGCCATATATGTATAGTTCAATTGGCCACTACCAGGAATTCATTGCCATACTTTCTATCAATTCATACGCATCCTCGTACGTTCTGTTCATTAAGGCTCCTCCTGCTGCTCTATCTAATCCTGACCTCAAATGCACATCCAACCCATTGTAAAAAATTTACAGTCATAACCACTCAGGCAATCCGTGGTGTGGGCACTTCTGAATTAGCGTATTAAAATACTCACATGCTTCATGAAAGCTTTCCCCTTCTAATTGTTTGAACATCAAAATTTCCCTTCTTAGTTTGACCATCTTGCTAACCGGGAAGAACTTTTGTAGAAATTTTCCTACGACTTCATCCCATGTCATGATTGATCCTGGGGCCAGCGAATCTAGCCAAGAAAAAGCGTTATTAATTAATGAAAATAGAAACAACCGAAGACAAATAGCGTCATCAGTAACCCTATTGTATTTGAAGGTATTAAAAAGCTAGAAGAACCTTTTTAAATACTGACTCAAATCCCCAATCATTATTCCGTAAAATTGCAAATTGTTCTGGATCATCTAGATCATAGTTGGCTTAATCTCGAAATTATTGGTAGTAATAGTTGGCCTCATTATACTCCCTTGAACCATATCTAGATTCGGTAGCGCATACTCCCTTAGAGTCCTCTCGTTACATGCCATGTTTATATTTATAGGTAGTTGTGGTGGTGGATCTTCTAGATTGTTATTGTTAGCTTCGTCAAACAGTGGATTATCACGTGGTGTTAAATTCTCTCCAGCAGGTAATTAATTCTGCATTGACTGCTACTACTGTTGTTGTTGATGATTTCTTTAGATTATTCTCTCTAGATCTATGACTGGCTCTATAGGTGTTCCCCTACTACAAGTCATACACTAAACCCAAAAAGATAATTTTAATAGAAACAAGAAAATTAAATTCATAACTATAACCTAAAGATTTCCTAATTACTTTATTATCATTCAAAAAATTAAACTAATATAGTGACGTTGCCTCCCCGGCAATGGCGCAACAACTTGATCGCCTCCGGACATACCAATGTCTAGGGTAGAAATCCTACACAAAAGATGTGAAAAAGCAATATCTGCAAGTATATGGGTCAGGTTGTAATATGGTTACAACGGAGTAGGTAAGTACTCCGAGGATCATACCTAACGGAGGCAAACACTAAATTAATTCTAATTTAAACATAAATATATCTAATTAATACTTTAATCAAATTATAGTATGAATAATTAAAAGAATAGTTTTTGAATAAATAATAATAATAATAATAAAAGAAATAAAAGAAAAATTAAATAAACGAAAAATAAGAAATTAAATAAGAAAATATATATCAAATCAGGGCATAGGTGATTAGCTCGCTTTGGTAATCGTAACCAACTGGTGTCTCGAGTTTTCTTATTCAATCAACTAGTCAATACCTCAGTAGGATCTTTTGATACGTCCACTGAAATACTGAGTCAACAAGTACAACTTATCTTCCAACCTCACAGTCTAGACCAGTTCAGGGTTAAGGTGTTCACGAATAAGCCATAACAATTTTGGGTTAATTCCTCTACCTTAATGACTTCATAAGGTTGTCAGGCTTAGGGTTTAGGTTCTTCCTTTCCTGAATAGCTGATCCGTTAAGAAATCCCAACAAAACAGTTAATTATTCATACCTCTACTATCTAATCCCCCACAGGAGGATTAGTTCCTCATGGATCTAGTAAACAATATAAACTTGAATGAAAGAATGAACATAAAGAAAAATTTCAAGAATAGAGTTTAGAAGAAGCCTAGTTATATAGAATTTGAGTTTTGAATCGTCATTGAGTTTGAGGATAATTTCATAATTTGATTTCTCCTTCAAAAGTAAATAACATGAACATGAATAAAAATCTAAAACCTAAGAAAAGGGAAAAACTAAAGACTAAATTAATGAGAAATTTGTACAATAGAAAAAGGTGTCCATAACATGTGTTAGTTGAGCCTGTGTATAGACTTAGAATGGTCGTCGTCCTTAACCCTAGATCATTTGATGTTCCTGAGCTTAAAGTTAGATTGTGTAGATCCAAACGCCCCTGGCTTGTATTAATTTCCCATATAGAGGTGATGTCACGACATATTAGGTCCTATGTCGCAACATTGAGGGCATTATGCTCAACTTTAGAGTGCCTTCAGGTGTATGTCACGACATCCTCAAGTTGTGTCACAACATTGAAGGCAGTCTTGGACTTTTCTTATTCTGCTCCCCATGTTGTGACATCCAATACTCCATGTTGCAACCTAGCGACTAGTAATGAGTTAATACGCCTTCTAATGGTCTCTTACACACTCATAAAGTATATTAGATATGCCTTTTAATGGTCTCTTGCACCCTTAGGCTATATTCGGCCCTTAAGGTCAATAAAAGACTCAAATAACACAATTATTAAATTTAAATAAATGTAAGAAAACTTAAACTAAATTCCAACTAAAATGCTCGTATTCAAGCTCCTCAAATGCAAAAACTAGTTTAATATGCTAGATCGAATTACGACAGATCAGAAACCTCCTACACGACCTAACCACACAGCCGTCTGATCTTATTTTACTAATTTTTCTTTTTTTTATTTTTTACAAATTTATTCGTTTTAGTCCCTGAATGATTCCTTGCATGTTTAAGCCTCTGTAAGAGTGGTTAGACCACTACTATTGATTGTTGAGTGACTATGGAGAGTGTATTACTGTTTGGATGTATATAAATATGTATACATATGTTTTAATATTGTTATTTATTTAGGTTTCTAATATTACTTTGTTATGTTAAAGTTGGTATATGAAAATATCTGGATGTGTTAGTTTGAATTTATACATTTTGATGATTCCATTAACTTATGTTTGTTACGAGTAGGTTTGTGGGTTATTGAAAATTAAATATGATCATTTTTGATTTGGTATATTCATATGTATTAAATCAATTGCATTTGCATTGTGGTTGGGACTTGGTTAATAAGAGAAGGAATTTTGATTTGGCAGTTAAACTACATTGACTTAATTTGGCGATAAATTTTCAACAATGTTGGCAGCTTGACTGCATTACATTCGAGTAGCCTATGATCAGTTTAAGGTGTATCGGTTGGATGGGTCCAACATAAACCAAACTAGTGTGTAGTGGATGGAAGGGTCTAGTGTACTCTATTTGGTGTGCAGGATGGACAGAGTTGTTGTGATTGGATGGTTGGGAGGGATTTTCTAGCATTTATCATGTATTTGAGTATGTCTTACATATATGGATGTCGTAATATTTTTGAATTGAATTGCTTAATTTGATGTGCTTAGTTACCATGAGTTGTTTGAGGTTTCTTTATGTTTGATTGTTTGTTCGACTCTGCTTATTCACATTTGTTTTATACTCACACTAAGATTCATAGGTCACACCCTTAGTTTACCCTTTTCAAGTATCTCAGGTGGTTAGGTCTTGGACTCAGCAAAACGGAGGTCTCAGAGTTTCTAGTCTCAGTTTGATTTTAATAAAGTTTTCCTAAGATGTAATCATTTATGTTCAATTGAATTAGTAAATAAATTTGAAGTGAACTGTGGTATGGGTTTTTGGTTTTGAGTTAGTCTAGTGTTTTCATGCATGGACATTAGTGATCAGGACTATTTCTTTTCTTTAAATATCGGTCAAGTTTTAAGTGTCAGTTTATGAATTTTTAATCAAAGTAAAACGTCAAAATTTTCCATTGCTACACTGGTTTGAAAACTTCGTTTAACAAATTTGAGGTCTGAAATGTTTACAAAATTAATAAGGAAGTGTTTGATTTGGCCTTAATTAAACCTTAGCAACAATTAGCTAATGTCTACAAAGCTTAAGTAAAACCTACTACTGATATTTGTAAAACACAAGCAAAAGTTGTTTTCGAAAGGAAATTAAGAAGTTCGAATGGTGTTTGTTTTGGGTCATTTCAGTAGCCAATGTGACCTTCAGAATTCGGTCAAAACTTCTAGGTCGGGTTTTGGGGTGTTACGATAATGGTCATTATGTATTTGGTTGGGATTTTGAAGGCTATGAATATATATATGTATGCATGTGATGTTAATGGTCTTGTTATTCATTACTTGTTAGGTTGTTTTTTTTTATGTCTAATGTTCAAATGGATGAGATAATATCATGGTATGCATTGTGTTTTGATTGATGCTTGGATGTGAATTATGGATGATATACTTTTAGGTTATATTTAGGGATATTTTGGTAAGTTAATGCTTAATGTTGGAGATTGATTGAATGATTAATTGGTGCTTGAGAAGTGGAAGAGAAGTATATCATTTAGTGGCTATTGAGGTGGTATTTGTATGCTCTTTTGGTTGTGTTAGAATGATGAAAATTGTTGAGGTGCCTTGATGAATATAAGCAAATAAATAAAGGGGCCTTAACCTGTCTATTTGTAATTTATTGTGAATACAATGCCCATCTAAAGGGACCCTTAATCCATTTGTAAAATTTGGTTTATCTATTTTTAAACGATGTACATAAAAAAATTGGTAATTTACTCGAGAAAGAATTTTTCTTTTTTTTTTTTAATTTTAAAACGATTGATGTTGACTTATCAACCAATTTAATAACTTATGTTGTATACTTACAGGATTTACATTTTTAAGAAAATAGAGACATGATATATGCATAGAGGTCAACTTCAAAGTCCTCAATAATTGTGGCAAGTGAAAGCAACTTAGATAGCTTAATTTGTAGAAGTGAAAGTTTCTCGATAACAATGGGAAAAGGGGTTAAACATTTGTGTGCACAAAGAAAATAGAAGTATTTATAACTCGAGTGGTCAAATATTGTGCACTCATCACTTCTAGAAATCATTTTACTTTGATTGTGGAAAGTAATTATTGAATAGAATATAGATTTTTACCAATTCGAATTAATTAGATATTTAGATTCTTTCAAAGTGCAGATTTATCAAAAGAATTGAATACTGTGGAAGAAGCAAAAAAGAAAAGAAAAAATAAATAGTAATATATATATATATATATATATAAGATCATTTGGTCTTGTGCCTTATGATTTCCAGAATGCTGAAAACATTATTAGTCTATAAAAATAGTGCATAAATCATACATTGACTATCCTGTTGATTTTTTTCTGAAATTCTTTTTACTCATGAAAATTCATTGAATTTGAGCAATACATCGTATTTGATTTCATATAAACATGTTTTTAAAAGAAAAAAATTAGGAGTTTGGAAAGGGCCGTGAAAGCTTATTTTACCTTTAAAATATTAAAAATAATTTTTTTTTATAATTTTATAATTACACTAATTTTTTTATATTTACTAAATAGTAAGAGCCATAATTTAGTTGGGATCGCTGCTATTACATCAAATAGGAGGATTCAAATTTTTTTCATGGGTTGGAAAATTTGATTGAGTCAACTTGGAAAAAAGAAAGAAATAAAGCTTATCTTAAAGGTTAGCATTCTAATTTATAGAAAATTAGAGTACTTAAAAGAGAATAAATAAAAAATTATAAATTTCACTCGTTGATGGATATGCATACATATATAAGTAACAATTTATGGTAATCCATAAAAGAAAATATGTCTGCAATTAAATATAAAAGCTTAAGCCATTTGTTAACCCACTCGATTTAATTATATTATAATTATAATTATAATCATAGACAAAAACATCGAAAGACTCTTTCTAAGTACCTAATTGGATGCTTGTTATATCGAAGTGTCAATAGCATTGACTTCGAATTTTTCTAAATTCGCTGTATTTAAAAAGCTTTTTGCAAAGTTCGATCTTCGTTTCATTTGCTGCATGATAATACTCTAAAATAATATATTTTTATGTATTAAATATAGTATGATCTTACTAATTTTAGCTATTTATGATTTTCTATCTGGTAGAAATTAAATTAAAGGCAAAGGAAAATTTGGGGGCAAAAAGTGTGAATTTGAAGCCAAAATGGGCCAGCATGCAAAATAGGAAAGAAGTGGGGCCGAAAATACAAAGTGTGGAAGACTTGGGGGCAACAGTTCAAAGAAGAGATTTTATAAACACAAGACTCTATTTAAATTTGAATTATATTAGGATTATTGTTAAGATTATTAATTAGATTTAATTTCAGCTTTTATTTTTATTTATCTTTTAGGAACAAACTAAGTTTTCTAAGCACTATAAATAGGGGATGGAGTGACACAAATTTGACTCATCTTTTTCAGTAAAAGCTTCCTCTCCCAAAAAGCTTTAGCTTTTGTTCCTTTCATTTATTCAATAAAATTACATTTTTCATTAAGTTCATTTCCTCTTTACCAAAAAACATGAGCCACTAAAATTCATCTAGCCAAAGGTTGTCGAGATTCCCCAAAAAAGGTTCATGAGGCTTAGAATTCGCACTTAGCCTTCTCAACGAATAGTCATCGTTTCTCCGCACTATAGGGCTATCCCTTCAAAAGTGATTTTTTTCATCTTCTGCAAAGGTGGTCGCTTTGTATGTTTTGGGAAGGCTGCACAGTCGGTTTGTTAGCTTACTGCGTCAGTGGTTGTCGAGCCCAAGAGACAAAATGGCATGGCATTCGCCATTGAGAAGTGATGATCTAGTGTAAGAAGGTCCCACAAAAGTGACGATTGGCTAGAGTCAGGTTCCTCTATATCGTAAGTCTAAAATCTAAGTGGAGCTGGTGGTCGTAGGCGTCCTCTTCCACTATAACTGACTTATTCTATCATGAGAAAGATCATCTAAAAGCCTAGGATTGAACCCGAAGATCGAGATAACCGGAGGCTGGAATCTCTCCATCAAAGACTCTATTTTCTCAACTGTGTTTATTTTTATAATTTCAATTTCAGTTTACGCAATCTGAATTCATCCATACTTTTAATTATTTTTTTATTTTTTCCAGGTACGCCGTTTTTCTTGGGCACGACTCTCACTAGGATCTCGAGGAACAAGAACTTGTGCAAATCCAGTCCTTGAGGACTTAACCCTATTTCTCTTATACTATTCTTTTCGTTATTTTATAGGGATATGATGTTTTTTATGCTCTCAACGACACATCACTGCAACTAAGAATAAAAGAAAGATGAAGGTGGAAGATGTTCCACTTCCTGGATTTCGATTCCATCCCACAGATGAAGAAGTTGTTAGATTTTATCTTCAACGAAGGGTTAGAAAACAAACCAGTCAAAATCCAACTCATCAAACAGATGGATATTTACAAATATGATCCTTGGGATCTTCCAAGAAATCATTTTATTACTATATATATATATATATATATATCCTTGATAGCGTGTTTATTATCTATTATTGTTGTATTCCATAATTGATTAAATTGAGAATAGGGCAGGAGCTAAAAGTGAAGGACAAAATGAGTCATATTTCTTTTGCAAACGAGAAAGGAAGTATCAGAACAGCGTTAGACCGAATCGGGTTACCGGATCGGGGTTTTGGAAAGCAACTGTTACAGATCCAATAAATCAGAATCCTGTTTCTCGTACTATGTATGATTATGCTAAACCTACATTAACAGGAACTGAATCGAGTATAGTTAGGCCTGCTGTTGTTGCAAATAATTTTGAACTGAAACCTAACACGATTCAAATGATACAACAGTTTATTCAGTTTGATGCTTTACGGGACGAGGATCCAAACACTCATTTGGCAAATTTTCTAGAATTCTGCGACACTTTTAAGATCAATGGCGTTTCTGACGATGTCATTCTCCTTCGGTTGTTTCCATTTTTATTGAGGAATAAGGCTAAACAGTGGTTAAACTCGTTACCACGAGGGTCAATCACTACTTGGGAACAAATGACCAAAAAAATTTTACTTAAATATTTTCTGCTAGCTAAAACGGCTAAATTGAGGAATGATATCTCTTCTTTTGTGCAGATGGATTTAAAAACACTTTACGATGCATGGGAGAGATACAAGGATCTGTTGAGAAGGTGCCCTAACCATGGATTACCCCTCTAGCTACAGGTTTAGACTTTCCACAACAGTTTGAATCCCTCGACTAGACAAATGATTGATGCAGCCGCTGGTAGAACCATCAATAATAAGACCTCTGAAGATGTTTATGAATTTATTGAAGAGATGTCACTGAATAACTATCAGTGGCAAATTATGAGAACAAAGCCCATAAAGACAAAGTGTTTTTTCAACTCGACGCAGATGATCACTATGTCTCTTTTCTAACCGCTTAGAACTTTTAAATAAAAAGATTGATGGTTTGTATGGTTCTACTCAGGTACATCCAGTGATGAGGTGTGATTCAAATGGAGGAGTGCACAACCCAGATTATCCACCCTTCAACCCTGGCACCGAGGAGGAAGAAGTCCACTATATGGGTAATAACTCTAGACCTCAAAATAACCCGTATAGTAATACTTATAATGC
This sequence comes from Gossypium anomalum, assembly GCA_025698475.1. Lineage (NCBI taxonomy): Eukaryota > Viridiplantae > Streptophyta > Magnoliopsida > Malvales > Malvaceae > Gossypium > Gossypium anomalum. The sequence goes on from CM046960.1 coordinate 15,138,503, forward strand.
AGGTTAGAGGAACCATCCCAATTTCTCTTGGGGTGGTCAAGGAAATCAAAGACCACAACATCCTACGGGCTTTCAACAACCACCTTACCAGCAAGAAAAAAAGCCGAACCTTGAGGAGATGCTAACGAAATTCATTGCGGTATCCAAAACACGTTTCCAAAACACCAAGACAGCTCTTAAAAATCAGCAAACATCAATTCAGGGGCTCGAGAATCAAATAGGCCAGTTGGCAAAGATGATTTTCGAACAACCACAAGGTAGCTTACCGAGCAATACTGAAACTAACCCAAGGGAGCAGCTTAATGCGATTACTGTTCGAGATGAAAAAGGGTTAGTTGAACCTGAACCAAAATCAAGGCAAGGAATGATGGTAAGTAAAGGTAAGGATGAGGTGGACCACAGTGAGCAAAAACCGGTAAGTAGAGAATATAAACCTCGTGTGCCATACCCCAGTACGACAAGGAAAGACCACACGGACGAACAATTTGGTAAATTCCTTAAATTATTAAAGAAATTACACATTAACTTACCGTTTGTTGAAGCTCTTTCGCAGATACCAAACGCAGTGAAAATTTCAAGGAGCTTTTAGCAAATAAGCAGAAGTTGGATGATGCGTCGTATGTGGAGTTGAACGCAGTTTGCTCAGTCATTCTACAGAATAAGCTACCCAATAAGTTGAAAGATCCAGGGAGTTTTACGATTCCTTGTTTAATTGGTAGTTTAAACGTTAACAATGCTTTGGCTGGTTTAGGGGCAAGTATTAATTTTATGCCATATAAAATGTTTAAACAACTAGGTCTTAGGAAACCCAAATAAACTAGGATGAACATTCAATTAGCAGATAAAACAATCAGATTTCCAAGGGGTATTATTGAAGACGTGCTTGTTAAAATTGATAAATTTATATTCCCAATTGATTTTGTTGTTCTAGACATAGAAGAGGATAATGACGTGCCTTTAATTTTAGGAAGACCCTTTTTAGCAACTGCTAGAACTATCATTGACGTTGGCACAGGTGAATTGATACTTAGTGTAGGCGATGACGCAATTACTCTCCAAAATCGTGATTCTGCTAAAATATCTAGTAATCGAGATGATTGTTTAAATTCAGTAAATTTAAATAATGTTATAACTCAAACTTCTTTGCAGGAGTCCCCTAGGAAGAACGTGATGGAGCCTCATTCTAATCCATTCCTCAAAAACAGAGCGACTCACGAAGAATGAAGGCTTTAGATCGATGAACTAGATGAATGGCGAACACATGTCAAGGAGAAACCAAAAGCACACGAAAAATCAAAACGACACCACGATGAGCATAGGGATGTAACAAAGCAAATTAAAGTTGGGGATAAAGTATTGTTAGATGAAAAGGACCCCCAAATTGCTACTTCAGAGCTTAATACAAACGGAGCGACTCATTTCATAGTACTTAATGTTTTACCATACGGTATAGTTGAGGTAAATCATTCTTAATTCGGCACTTTTAAGGTAAATATTACTCGACTTAAACTTTATGTGGATAATAGAATTGATAGTGAGAAAGAGGAGTCTCGACTCCGTGAACCGCTGTAATCATGCGAACGAGAGGTAAGTCAAGCTTAGACTCTAAATAATCACTTTTCAGGAGGTAACCCGAGCACTAACACCATTAACTAGTCTACTTTAGTTATTTTAAATGTTTTTGTGTAGGAACAGTGGCCCACACGGCCTGGACACACGAGCGTGTCTTTGGCTGTGTGGAAACAGGGTTACAAAATCCCCAAATATTGAGCCACACAGTCATTAATTCGATTCACACGGCCGTGCGACACGGTCGTGTGAAGCACACGGCCTGGACACACGGGTGTGTCTCAGGCCGTGTGAAAACTGGAGCTAAAGTTTCAAATTTAAAACAAGTTAGGGAGCCACACGGGCATAGCACACGGCCGTGTGTTCAGACACACACGGCCGTGTGTTCGGACACACGGGCGTGCGGGATACCACACGGGCATGGGAGAAGCGAACCATATCACACACGATCGTGCGATACGACCATGTGAACCACACGACCGAGACACACGGGTGTGTCCCTAGACCGTGTGACGACTGGACATTAAATTTTCGCGATAAACACAGGCGAAACACGATCTAGACAGGCGTGTGACACGACCGTGTGGCCCAACACGGGCTTCACACGACCGTGTCCCCATTTAAAACCCTAGCTCCCTTTTTATTTTTCCCTATTTTGTATTTTTCTTCCAATCCTCCCCTTAATAGCACAGCCACCCCGCTCCGGCCACCAGCAGCCCTCCCCCATCCAACTGAACCAACCTCACGCTCCTCCAGCGCTACCGGCTCACGACACCGATGATGAGGGCCTTTGAGTCCATCTATTTTAATTTTAATTTTTTATTTTAATTTTTTATTTTTCTTTTGAATTTTTCTTTTATTTATTTTTGTAGACTTATGTTTTTTTTTTCATTTTGAACTATGGTTATCTTAATGGTTATTATCGAGTACGCCCTTAATTCTCTTCCACAGTTGTGTTTATTTTCTTATTAGTAACTCAGAATCATGCCTTTCATTAGCCTTACCTACAATTCTCACTCTCGCTATTCCAAGGATTTCATCCACAATTTCAGGGCAGTTTCGCTTCTCTCCCTCTTTTCTGATATTATGTTTATATTGCTATTATATAACTTTGTACATTGAGGACAATGTACATCTTAAGTGTGGGGGGGTTATTTATGTGATTATCATAAAATCCCTAAATTTTTATCTTATTCTCAAATAATTTTCCCATATCATTATTAGAGTGAATTCTAATTGATTTATGACTTTTATTGATATGTTTTGAATTAAATCATAGGTAATTGCGCATTGATTCTTTAAACTTTGAGACATTAGAGAATCAAGCATGATAAGTTAAATTTTGAGAATTAAAATTGCTAGGTTGTTTCCCTGAATTGAGGTATTATCTTGAGTTTTGAATTTACAAGATTGACATCAAATACCCATAATTTTTGTGAGATTTTGAGCCTTTTAGAGCATACATCTTTCTTGCTCACTGATTTTATTGGTTATGAGTATGTCAACATTGATTTGTTATTCTAGAACTTGCTCTGATTATGCATGTCAAGACCACACCTTTGATTTGATATACGAAAATGATAAAGGCACTTAGGTTCTAACCCATTCACCCCATAAAAAGCCTACCCACACAATTGACCACTAGAGAACCCCTTTGAGCCTTAACTATTATTTCTTGATTTTTCCCTTAATATTAACCCGCAACTTAACCCTTTTTGATTTGTTAAGAATTTCTCCATTTTTATTGACTCCTTTTTTTTCGAGATTTAATTTGATTAGTTACCTAATTGTGTTCGTTCATTCTAGTTGCTGAATTTATCCTTATGATGTATTCTCCATTACTTGTTCTTATTCTTAAAAAAAAAAACTGTATATTTATTCATTCAGTTACATATTGTTCTAAAGAGCTTGGATAAGTTAAAGTTGTTATATTGAGAAAAAGCTCACATCATTTGCTTTAGATAGTTCAAACTCTAGCACTTTCTTGTAATTCAGTACTTAGCTTCATTCTTTTAAGTTGGGTAATCTATTTAATTTAATCTCGATTCTAACCCTCTTTTTAAGCCTTTGTCCACACCTTTATCGCAAATCCCCGTTACAACCCTTCAAAGACCTTTTGATTTGTGTGTCATCTCATTTATAGTGGTGGAGATTTGATTTTAATGCAAACTTATGGTAACAACTTTCCATGTTTGACTATTGAGTGTTTAATTATTGAACCTTAAACACTTTGAGTGATTTGAGTGAATCATTAGTGAGGATATCAACCTTGTCAATTTGGAATTAAAGGTAATTACTTAGATAAAGGGGGATGCCTATAATTTTATGATTAAAATGCTCAACTTTGATTATTTGAAACTTTAATGTTCTTTTAGTTAAATTCTCAATGTATCATTGCTTGTGGATTATTTTGAAACATTATTGATGAGAATTATAATTTGAGAAGGGTTTATTTTAATTGTGAGTTGAGGATTTTGCTTGAGGACAAGCAAATGCTTAAGTGTGGGGAAATTTGATAAACCATAATATATACATATTTTTACCCCATGCTTGGCATATTTATGGATGATTTTTCCTTGGTTTTATTGAATTCAATGCTCCTAATCCTTTAAATTCGTGTTTTATACTCAGGAAAGCTTAGGATAGCAAAAAGAGCAAGAAATGGGCCAAAAACGGACCAAATGGGCCTAAAACAGTGTTTCACATGGCCTAAGCACTTCCACATGGGTGATCCACATGCCCATGTGTGACACACGAGTAGACCACACGCCTGAGTGTCATGGTCGTGTCGACATTAATCCAAGTCAGAATTGCACATAGCCTGAGCACCTTCACACGGGCGTGGCAAATGGCCGTGTCCTTGTCGAGCCCAAGTATAGTTCTATTCGGAAAAGGCTACTTTTAGGCTATTTTGGGCATTCCAAGGTCTATATAAACACCCTAGAAGAGGATTAAAAGGGAGACGGAGAGTAGAAAGCAGAAAATACCTAAGGACAGTCATCAGAATCATCTCAAAAGCAAGGATCTACATCAAGACTGAAGATTTCCATCCAATTTCCTAGAAGTTCTTTGGGTTTCTTTATGTTTTATTGTTTTCTTTATTTTGAGATATTTTCCATTGTTATGAACTAAACTCCCTAAATACCTAAGGGAGATGAAACCTAAGACGACTCTTATTATCCTTTGATTTATATGATAAATACTTGTTCTTATTCTTAATTGTGAGTTTAACTCTTGTTTTAATATTCCAGGGTATTAATCCAAGTTTTGATGTGCTTATTCAGTGGAGCAAAAGTCCCTGTTTAAGATTAGGTCATTCATAATTAAGCGGAGTTGAATGCAATCCTAGAGATAGGACGACATAAATCTGCTGGATTAGAGTCAAATCTAATAAGGGAATCCATAGATCCAGTTAATGCGACAATAAAGGTTTTAATTAGGAAGAGATTTCAATTAATCAACCTAGAGTCAGTTGTTCTTAGTCTCGAGAGGGATATTAACATAAATCAGGGATTTATATGGAATAAGTCAAGTGAATAAATTGTCTAACTCAAAGGTAATAAGTAAAGTCTAGGTGGATTCTTTCTTAGGCATTGTTTTCTCAATCGGTTTTTCCTAAAGTATTTTCCAATTTCCATCTCTGTCGTAATCTTAGTTAATAAGATAATTAGTTTTTGTTTAAAAAAACACCCTTTAATTCTTAGGCTAGATAATAAAAAGATAGTAATTACTAGTACTTTTAGTCCTCATGGATACGATATTTCCAGTATCACCAGGACTATACTACTGTTCGATAGGTGCACTTGCCTTAGTTAAATTTTTAGTTAGTTTAGCGACCATCAACATTCAACTCAAACATTTCATAATTAAGCACCACATTGTCATATGAACTTATTGACCGCCTCCAGACATACTAGCGTCCAAAGTGTGAATACTGTAGTAAAAGATATAGATATATGAGGTAGTATCAGCAAGTATACGAGTCAAGTTGTAATATAGTTACAATAGAGTAGGTGAATACTCTGAGGATCATACCCAAAGGAAGCGAGTGCTAGATCAATTTTAACCCAAACATCGAAAGATTTAATTAGTACTTTAATTTAGTTATAGTGCGAAAGTAATATAAAAGTGTTTTTATGATTTTTATAATAATAAAATAAAATAACATAAGAAATAAAATTCAAGAGATCAAAAAATAGAATAAATCTAATCTAATTATGGGTGATTAGCTCGCTTTGGTAATCCCCATCAACTGCCGCTTTGGGTTCCTTGTTAATCATCTAGTCACTATCTCAGTAGAATCTTTTAATTCAACATTGACTACTTATCTTTCGACCTCACAGTCCATACCAGTTTGGGGTAAAGGTGTTCACAGATAGGCCATACAAATTTTGGGTTAATTCCTACCTTGATGAATTCCTACCCTAGATGAGCTAACAATTCCCAAGCTTTATGTTTGATTGTGTAGACCAAAATGCCCCATGGCTCGTGTTTAATTCTTGTCCAAAGTCGATGTCACGACACGCTAGGACCTGTGTCGCAACATAGGAGTCAATATACTCCTCTTGGGATATCTTCAGGGTATGTCGCGACACCATTAGGTTGTGTCGCGACATCTAAGGCAGTCTCGTGATTTCTCCATTCTGCAGCTTATGTTGCGGCATTAATCATTTCGTGTTACGACATAGTGACCAATATTGGTTTAGTACGTCTTCTAATGGTCTTCTGCACACTTATAAAGTTCATTAGCTCACCCTTAGGCCTTATTTGGACCCTAAGAACAATAAAAGACTCAATTTACACATTTTATTAACTTTAGGAAAACTTGCAAAACATAACTAAAACCTAATTAAAATACTTGCTTTAAAGCTGTTAAAGTGCTGAAATTAGTTTACTCTGCTACATTGAATTATGGAAGATCACTTACCTGCTACAGCAGCAAAAGTAGAATATCAGAGATTAGTCTGTGATCTTTCATTTTCCTCTGTTCTCAATTGGTTGATTTGGTTCTTGATACAACGATCTCAGAAACATAAAATTCATGAAGAATAGGCTTTGAAAACACTTGCATGCAAAGCTAATTGTTCAAGAATAGTTAGAGTTTTTCTTTCTTTTTCAATAGAGATGGTTTCAGTGTAAAAAGATGAGAATATGACTCTCTTTCCATCCATTAAAGATTTCTACTTATATACCTCAACACTAATCGATATTTACTAGGTATATGTGTTTAATTACCATATAAAACCTTCAACAATTCTTATTCATTCCATTTAACTAGCTAACCAATAATGTGTAGTTTTTATCATTCTTACGGTTTAGTCTTTACATCTACATTACTAACCTGTCAACCAAATTACCAAATCAAGGATTAATATAATGTCTATAATGGACATATAAATATTAATGAATAATATTTACTGACTCATTGGTCTAAAACCACTATTTTTGACATTACTGAAAATCGAGTTGTTACATTTTTCAGTGACTGTATCTACCATAATTGTCTGTACATACTCCTTGTTTCTTGATTGATGGAACTGTAACTGTCCTCCTCAGCCTGAGGAAATCCCCTAAGTAAGATCTTGTATCCACTTCATACTGTGTACTCACTGGAGCTCTCAGGACACCATATTAATTTGTACGTAACTCCCTGCTGCACCAGTTGTATACTAAGGATTCTCCTTGCCTCTTGGTAATCAAACATTGACAACACCATATCTTCCTTTCATGTTTGACTCTGTTCATCAGTTAAATCTACCACCTTTACTATTCCATTAACCCTGGATGAATTCACTTTGCAAGGCCTATCGCCCAGTAGCCAAGGCATACCCCACACTAAAATTGAACTCCCTTCGTCGACCAACCAGCGACATCCCTTCATCAAAATTCCATTCGCCGTCCATATGCTCCTCCATACTACCAAAGGTTGACTCTCTAGCTTAGCTTCTAAGAAATCATTGTTCACATAGTAATTTTTTTTTAATACTCGTGCCACCAATGAAGACGGATTATATACCAATCGGAATCCCTACTTGGCCAATAGCGCTATATTAATTTTTTTAAGATTGCAAAAGCTCATAGCCCCACCTCCTTTAAATCACAAAGATCCCCCAAACAACACCAATGAATACCACGCTGCGATTGAGATTTCTACCACCAATATATTCACATAATCGATTCTCATTACTTGCAAAATGAGCTCGATAATAGAAAAAAAATGACATTATGTATGTAAGAATAGCCTACAAAATTAACTCAATAAAAACCGTTTTCCCTCCTTGTGTTAAAAATTGGTTACACCAACCATTAATCATTTCCCAAAATCAATCATTTATACTTTGGAATGTCATCTTCTTGTTTCATCCTTCCACAATCAGCATCCTCAAATATTTCTCCAGATTCACTGAGCTTCGCACCCTTAATGTCCCTACCATTATCTCATGAGTTTCCTCCTCCACGTTCGAGCTAAATCAAATAAGGGAATTATTCAAATTCACGATTTGCCCTGAAGATTCCTCATACCCCTTTAAAATATTCTTCACATTCTCTACCCTGACTGAAATTGTCTCTTCAAAAATCAACCTATCATAAAAAAAAAAACAAATGAGACGCATTAGCCCTGATCTAGATACCTTAGCCTCTTTCACCAAACCTTCTTGACTCACTAATTATAGTACTAACAAAAGACCCTCATTGTAGAAAAAAGCAAAGGACTTAAGGGGTCCCCTTGTCGAAGCCTTCTTGATGGGGAGATATGCCCTCTCGCATCTTTATTCAACACCACTGAGTAACTAACTGAAAGGACACATCACTCATTCCACCCACTCTACTACAAAACCCATCTTCAACATAATCTCTTCTACCAAGTGCCATTCAAGATGGTCATAAGCCTTGCTCATGTCAAGGTTCAGTGCAAATAAGCCCCTTCGACCACTTCTCTTCTTCTTGAAAAAGTGTAGTAGCTTAAAAGCCACCGCAACATTATTTATTATCAACCTTCCTAGCACAAAAGCACTTTGTGCCTTATCTATTCAATGGAGCATAATCACCTACAGTCTGTTTAAAATGGTTTTTGAAATAATTTTAAACAGATCATTACATAAGCTAATTGGTCGAAACTATGTCATACAACAAGGGTAGCCTGTTTTGGTATAAGTACAATGTTGGTGTGATTTATATCAAACATAGGGAACCCATCGTTCAATAAGTCTAGGTAGAATTTACTAACCTCATCACCAATAATATGCCAATATTTTTTATAAAAAAAGAGCAGGCATACCATCGTCACTCGATGCCTTAGTTCGACTCATACTGTAGAGGGCTGCTATAACCTCCTCCTCTCTAAATCTCGATTGCAAAAAGTCATTCATGCCATTAGTAACTTGAATTGGGATACCCGAAAGGATTCGACTCATACCCCCTACCCTGTGTCGTAAACAACTCTGAAATATATTGGCAAGTGACCCTCTCGATCCCCTCATCACACATAATAGTTTGCCCATTTTGCTCATCGAGCCTATCTATTATTTTAAGCTAGTTCTGATAGGAAGCAAACCTGTGAAAAAAATGTTGTATTTCGATCCTATTACGTAACCAATTAGCTTGTGTCAGTTGCTCCCAATATCTTTCTCCCTTATCAATCTCCATATTTAATTGCATCTTTGTAATGACTACTATAATGCACTGTCATCCAGATCCTCCCTACTTAACTCTTCTAATTGATTCTCCAAATAAATCAAAACCATTCGTGAGGAGCTTCGCTTACTCCGTGCCTATCTCATCAACCCTGTCCAACAAACTTGATCCAATCAAGGATAGTACTCGCTGATTACAACTAAAGCCGCCTAAATTCTTCTTCACATGACAAATCAAGCACCCAATTTGCCTCAAATTTAAAACGCTGCTATTGATTCATATGTACACTTTTATTGCACCCCATGTTGAGTAACAGCAGACAATAGTCAGATATTGTATGCATGTAATGATGCACCTTAAAATTTGGAAACAAATCTTGCCACTCCGTTTTCATCACCCCTCCATCCAATCTTTCTCAAATATTATTCTAAGGAAGTTTTCCACGCTCTAATACAAATCACAGGCCATATAACTGAAATCCAAAAGCTCACAGTCATCAGAAGTTGACCGGAACACCACCATTCCCCTTTCATTCCTTAGCCGACCTCTTTACTTCTCCTGGGAATAAGCTCTTTCATTAAAGTCCCCATCACAAGCCATAAAAAATTATCACCCTTTGATAGCCTCTAAAGTAGCTCCCATGATTGATACCAGAGATTCTCCTCTGGATGCTTGTAAAACCTTATAAATCTCCAAGTGTTACCATCTAAATCATCCTCTACCGTAAAATCAATATGGTTCAATAAAAAAGTGTGATGGCTGAAAAGGACTACTTTCGTCTTCCTCTTTCCGTCTCTACTTAGCCGTTACCCACTATTTTTACCTAAGGCTCTCCACTCTTGTTCTTCATTTAGGGCTTCCTCCTTTTTCTTTTTATAGCTTTTTCCCTAGGGTCAATCCAACTACCCATGTTTATCTTCTCCTCTTTTTAAATTCTTTTTTCAACAACCCAAGCTTATCTTCTCCTCTTTTTAAATTCTTTTTTTTCTAGGATAAAAACCAACAGCCTAAGATTTATCTTTTCCTCTTTTTTAGGCAGATTGTTTTGGTACAAGTATAGTTGGGCTAAAACTGGTATGCATTGAGTGTTGACTCGATCTTCCTAGAATTGTCACGGCAATCATACTGACAAAATGTCCAACCTTTTGTCCCGGCAAACCTTCACTCCTTTATTTCTTGCTCTTCAACCTGCACCTGCCAAACCACCAAACACAACCCTTCTGCATGCAATTAAAAGTAACAAATAATAATATTTAAGCACTGTCCAAGCTTCTTATGCAATGTTCTAAAAATGCTAAAATAATATGTAACAGTCTGGTTTAGACCCTAGTCGGAATAGTGGTTTCGGGACCACAAATCTGAATTAGAAAAATGTTTAAATATTATTTTATGTGTTTATTTTGTGTGAATTTATATCTGTGAAATTTTCGTGATTTAATTTTTTCATTTGAGTGTCTTATTAAAAAAAAAAGAGGACTTAATCGCGTAAAAGGAAAACTTGGTGGTTAAATGTGAAAATGCTTAATTGTTGTTGTCTTTATTAATTGAGGCATTTATAATGCAATTAAACAATTTACATAATAGGTGGACGGCAATAGCCAAGGTTTATAATGGTTTTATATTATATTATTAAGGTTATATAAGTAATTTAGTTAATAAACATATATTGGTTAAAATAAAGTTATCATATTCATTTTTTTTCTCACTTGGTTCATCAACTGAATACTAAAGAAAATAAAAATAAATAAATAAGCTTAGGGTTCGGCACATTGAAAGCTTGATTCAAGGATAGTTTGGTTTCGATTTTTGATGATTTTACATTTTTGAGATCGTTGCTTCAAATACTATCCGACCCATATTAGAATATCTGGTTTTGATCAATATTTTGAGTTAGGCCATTGATGACTATTTTTTATTTTGTTGTTTGATGGTGAAATATGAAAGATATGTTTTAGATTAATATATTTTGTATTGGAGTTTTTGATGATTTTGGGTAATTAGGACTAAATTGTGAAAATGAAATTTTAAAGGCCTAAAATGTAAAATAAATGAAATGTGTGGACTTATATGAGAGCCATGAATATTCGGCCAAGCTTGTGTACAAGCAAATTATGTGTATTTTGTGATTTTGTGAATCAGGGACTAAATTGTCAAAATGTGTAAATGTGAGGGCTAATTTGCAAATAACACTAAATATGTGTCTATGAATTGATATGAATGAATTGTGATTGAATGAATTAAATCTGAATTTATATAGATCGAGAATTAAAGAATACAAAATTAGATCAGGGAAAGTCGAAAGTCGTCGAGTAGCCGATTCTGTCCATCCGACTCTGAACGAGGTAAGTCGATATACAAATAAATGTATTTGAATTGAATTATTATTGTTCATATGTTATCAAATTGTGATGAATGAATAATTGAGCTAAATGTATATCCTGTCTGAGAAAGTATCGACAAAGTTTCGATGTCCGACAAGCCCCGTACGAACCTTAAGAATAGTTAGAATACATATGTCATGACATAGGATTTTCGATATCTGTTCTGCGAGTAAAACCACGTCTGCGACGTTGGCATTGACTTTTTTTTATGTGTAAGACCATGTCTGGGACATCGGCATCGTATTTGATTTCGTGTAAGGCCCTATCTGGGACAGTGGCATCGAGGTCTGATTACATGTAAGACCACGTGTGGGACATTGGCATTGTATATATTTTTTGAGCTATCTGCGTATTCTTACTTTTCCAAATGGTTCAACTGGCATTCCGATATGAAGAATAATTAAGTGAATGTGCAGCCGATTCAGGTACGTCTGAATGGTATACTACGTTGATAATGAAAGGTGAGTTATACGTAAATGATGCTATATGACCTAAGCTGATGAGCTTATGCTATATGTGAATTGTATTTGAGTAAGGAAATTGGTACTTGTACATGGTTACTATATTTATATGTGATTTGATAATGCTTATGTACCATGAATGATAAGTTTACTAGTATATAACTTACTAAGCTTTTGAAAGCTTACTTTGTGTGTGTTTGCATTATTTTATAGATATCGAACCTACTGAAGGCTCAGGGATTGTTAAGGATCGTCTTCACAATATCGAATGATAATTTAATACATTTTGAAAATGTATATATTTAAGTATGGCATGTATAGGCTAGAAGTGTTTTAATAGGTTTTGTAATGTACATAAATAGCCATGTGATATGGCTTGATTTTGATTGTGGTTATATATATATTATGTTGGTATAAAATATATGATGAAATGTTGCTAATATGATGTGTCCATGAGTGGCCAAATGAATTGGTCAATTTGGTAAGTCTTGATCATGGAATTGATTGATATATTGAAGCATATGTTTTAGTTTATGGAATAGTATGAATTGGTTGGTAAATTGAGATTGAGATGTGCTTGTATTGTAATGGTATGAACAATGTATGTTTTGGTATTGAAATTGGCTGAGATTGTATTTGAAATGTGCTTAGTTTGGTGCTTGTAGGTTTGACCCAATTGGGGTGGCAAATTGGCTATTCAAATGGCCTATTTTTCTCCACACGGGCAGAGACACGGGCATGTGTCTCAACCGTGTGCGACACACGGTCAAGTTACACGGCCGTGCGTCCCCTGGGGTACCCTAAAATTGTAAGTCAGGCTTAAGCACGGCCTAAGCATAAGGGCATCTCTATTGGCCGTGTGTGCCACACGGGTTCACACACGGGCGTGTGCCCTGACCGTGTACCCTAAATGGTATGCTTACGTCATAAACAGAATACCCCCTATTTTTGACACGGCTGAGCACACGGTCTTAACACGGGCGTGTGATAGGAACACGGGCTGGACACATGGGCGTGTGGTCTAGCTGTGTGATCAAGTCAGTATGTATGCCCTGTTTGGCCACGGCTTAGACACACGAGCGTGTCTGAGACCATGTGAGGCACACAGCCTGTTCACATGGGCGTGTGACCTGTATATGTTAGCAAAATGTTAAGTTTTAAAAAATTTTGTATGAGTTCAGTTTAGTCCCGGCCCTATTCTAAAAGCATGTTTAAGGTCTATTAGACCTACATATGGTGATGTTTGATCTATGATGCTATGATATTTATGGAATGAATGATTAAATGTTTCAATTGTCTGGTAATGCCTTTAACCCTAGTCCGGCGACGGATACGGGTTAGGGGTGTTACATAATATCCCAAAATGCAACTAAGTTCACTTAAGTACAGACAATTGACCCAGTCTAAAGGCATGAATTATAACTGTTTTTAAGAGTTATTACACCCCCAAACCTGAGTTATTTCTTGTCCACAAGTAAGATATGCATGCATGCATGAACGTTAGAATTGCCATAACAACATAATCACCTTTGCATTGTGAGACCCTTAAGAGAGCATTTTGTACTTCAGCTCTCAGCAATCTTCTATGTCTAAAAATTTAATCAAGTTTCATATGCTTATTTAGAAAAGCCAGTGCAGAAAATTTTGGCTTAAAAGAAAGAAAAATCCCAAGTACTTATGCAACTTTCACTATAGCAAGTATCTCCTAATTTTCTTAATTTATCTTTTAACTAACTCAATTTCCTTTCTTCTTATTTTTTTTTCATCTGGCCTTATACATACTCAAATACATACATATCCATTTATTATGCCTTATTTTATTTTTTTTACTAGGGGATTCAGCTTGTTACATGATTGTTTGACTTGACAATTACAATGGAGCATACACTAAATTATCGAATACTCAATCATGTCACGATTTGAGTACTCACTTATGAAGCTAAGGCTTTTGACTATAAATATGGATGGAGCAAACAACTACCTCATTAGTTACTCAGCCCATTACTATAGTGGAGTGCCCCTAATTTTCTTTATTATACACTCTTACTCAAACTCACTTTTCTAGTCAACAGCATGATGGAGCAACAAAATGGTGCTGGCTTACTCGGGAATTCTAACCATTGGAGTATTTGATGGAATTTTTTTGAAGTTTCTTAAACATTGCATACCAGTTTGCTAAAGATTTATCTTCTCCTCTTAGTCCTCACAATCAGTCTCAATGCTGACAGACTCTGCTTTCTCTAGTTCTTCCTCCAGTGCCTTGGGTGCATTCTCTTCATTAGCAGGATTCGTCTCAACGGACTCTATGTCACCAGCCCCATCCCCTCCTAGTTTGTTAAACAAAGGAAATGAAATATCTAATAGAAATTTAAATCGACAAAATGAAATAAAAAGAATTCTCAAGATGTTGAAGTTAAACATCTTGAAAATCAATGGATTGTTTGTCTCACTCTATATGAGCACACTAGTAGTGCTTCAAGCGTTGCCCATTAACTTTAAATGTGTCCCTTGTTTTCATGTCCTTGACATCAACAGCTCCATGCAGATATACATGAGCTACCAAGCATTGTTCATCAAATTTGAAATATCTATTTTGCTCCAGAAAAGTGCACAAGGGTCTCTGCTCAAATGAATCTTTATCACTATAGATTTGTTGTGGCAAAATCTATGGCAAAATCTCGTAAACTCTTTACCCATTGCTACTCCTATCAAGTCAATGGCATGACATTCTTCATTCTCATCAGTGCATTAAATACATTAAACGTGACCTTCTGTTCATTCATCCTCATGGTCAGTTCACGTTTCTACACATCGATTAAAGTTCTACTTGTAGCAAGAAAAGGTCTTCCAAATTGACACATCATGGTCAGCTTCACATTCTAAAATAACAAAATCTGCAGAAAAGATAAATTTATCTACCCTTACCAGCACATCTTCAATTTTACCTTCTGGATGGGCATATGATCGATCAGCTAGTTGCAACGTAACCGTAGTAGGTCTTGCTTTCTCGATTCCTAGTTTCCTAAAAATAAACAAAGGCATTATATTTGTACTCGCTCCTAAATCACATAATACCTTACTAACATAATGATTTCCAATGAAACATAGGATAGTGAAACTCCCTGGGTCCTTCAACATTAGAGGTAATTTATTTGTCAACATTATTGTGCACCCTTTAGTGAGAGCAACAGTTTCAAATTCTCCCAATCTGCGCTTCTTTAACAATATATCAGTCATAAATTTCACATAATTGGGCATCTACTCCAAAGCTTTTACTAACGGTATGTTGATATGGAGTTGTTTGAAGACCTCCAAAAATCTTTTAAGCTGAACATCCTATTTAGAATTATGGAATTGCTAAGGAAAAGGTAGAGGTGGTTGTCCTTCAGGTTGCTGATATTCTTTTGCTATGGCATTTTTGTTGGTAGCCTAATCTGGTTCTGCCACAACATTCTTCTGCTTACCCTTTTCAAGTGTAGTATGTTTTTTAGATGGCTTTAGGATCTTTACAAGGTTGTTACCTGAGTTATCCTCTCCTGTCATGGCATCTTGAACAACGTCACTCAATTGAGTTCCACTTCTAAGAGTGATCACTTTTCACTGTTATTTCCCTTGTGTTCTCCAATTCTCGATATCGTTTGGCAATGCTCCTTGTGGACTCGAATTTAAAGCATTCACTATTTTCCCTACTTGATTCTCAAGAGCCTATACAGATGCAGCCTAAATCTAGATTATAGCATTATTCTTGGCCATTTATTCCTTTAACAAAGCTTCAATGGAAGTAGAAGATGATGCTTGATAGTGTTGAACAGTTTATCTCAGCATAGGTTGAACATAACCAGGCGATAAATTGTTGGCATTTTGTCTTGCAGCATTGTTAAAATTCTTTGTATCGTGATTATTACAACCAAAGTTTGGATGTTGCTTCCACCTTGGATTATAGGTGTTGGAATCGAGATTATCATTCCAATTGAAATTATCCATGTAGCACATAGATGCTGGATTTGATTGGCATTCATCAAACACATGGTTTTCATCGCAATAAACATACACTAGTTTGATCGATTTCATCTCCTAAACTGCAGTTGGTCTCTTCATTGTCTTAATCATATTAGTTAAATATGATACTTGAGCAGTCAATGAAGCGATTGCATCAAGCTCCATGGCGCCAGTAGCTCTTCTACCAGTCCCAACTCGCGTAGTAGGATACTGATAATCATTGTTGGCAATCCGTACCAAAATCACATACACTTCATTGTAAGATTTATCCAACAAAGTACCATTGGCAGAAGTGTCAACACCCATCCTCGTATATGTATTCATCCCATTGTAAAACATCTCCATCTGAGTCTAGTGTTGAAATTCATGCATTAAACATTTCTGAATTAACTTTTTAAATCGTTCCCAAGCTTCATATAGTGTTTCATCCTCCAATTACCAAAAAGACGTGATGTCATTTCTAAGTTTGGCATTCATATTTGGGGGATTATACTATAGCAAAAACCTCTAACAAAGATCATTCCATGATGCAACTGTTCCCGACGGTAAAGCATTCAGCCATGCTCTCACACGATCTCTTCAAGAATATGGAAACAATTTAAGTTGTAGAACATCTTTAGGAACACGTTATTGTCTAAATGAGTCACAAACCTCTAGAAAAAAAGTCTTAAATGTAGTCTTGCCTCTTCAGTTGGTAATCCACTAAACTGTCCTAATGTTTGTAACATCTGAAACATTACCAGTTTTAGCTCAAACTGCTATGCTTGTATTTGTGGTCTGACTCTCCCTAGATTCAGATCATCCAAAACTGGAACAGCATGCTCTTCAATGGGTCTGTCTCAGTCATTTATCACCTAACGAATAGGAGGATTAGCATTTGACCATTTGGATTATTATTGAGACCAGGACCATTTGGATTATCATTAAGACCAATTGTTTCTAGCCATTTTTCTCAGTTTTTTTCACTTCTTTGCAAAGTTCTTTCAATCTCTGGGTCAAAAGGATACTCTTTGTTAGCAGGAATGCCTCTTCTCATGCACTGATGGCAAACCAATAGAAATTAAATATAACTAAGTTAAATAAACTAATAGAATTAAGCAAAAATAACCAACCAAATTACACCAAATTCTCGATCCCTAGAAATGGCGCCAAAAACTTGTCGCTTGTGAATATGATATACAATTTGTGCAAGTATACATGTCGGATCAAGTAAAAAAATGATGAGTGTGTATCATTCTCACGAGGATCAGATTAAGGCACCAAAATGGTTAAGTTATTATACTGAAATTTGATTAATGTTATGGAGAAAACAATAATAAGAATGCAGTGTTAATTTAAAGGAATAATGATATGCGCAGTATGTGCAACTAATAAATAATTGAAAATGCTACAGCAATGCAAGAGTAAAAATACAATGACAATTATGAGAATAACTATGCAAATAAAAAATAAATGAACAAATAAACAACTAAGAATGTTATGACAAAGATTTTACGGCAAGGGATAAGGTGTAACACCCCTAACCCGTCTCTATTATCGGATTAGGGTTACGGAGCATTACCATACAATCAAAAACATTTAAACATTATAACATTCAGTAACTTAAATTTATCATAAACCATTCAATCACATACATTTCGTCCCTAAATCGAGCCCTCAAGGCTATAAAAATAGTTTAAAGATAGTTCGAGACTAATTTGAAACAAAACAAAATATTAGGGAAAAATAGAAAAATTGAAACAATGGGTCACATGGCCATGTGGCCAGGCCATGTGAAATAACCCAAGGCCATGTAACTTTCAAACAAGGGACACACGACCGTGTCCCAGCCTGTGTCCTCACCCGTGTAACTCATTAAGTAAGGGCACACGCTCGTGTGCCAGGCCGTGTAACTCTTTGTGTAGCCCAACATGCCCTTGTGTCAAGCCGTGTGCTAGGTCGTGTAACTCACTGATTTGTACACTAAGAAGCTCTTCGATAACACATGGTTGTGTCGCATTGTCGTATGCCTCACACGGCTGTGTCACACGCCCGTGTCCTAAGCTGTGTAAACATAAAATGTACCTAAAATCAAACCATTACAAGTCCATTTCATACCTAATCACTTAAGCTATATAGGCACACATTCAAGAGGTTAAAACACCTTTCAAACATACATAAACATGCCATTTTAATCATCTAATATTACCTAACCAATGTGCCATTCAAAGGCACCCCAATTGCATCAAACATCATTTACCAAATCAAGTTAACCCAACCTCATTTCTTGCATAAAAGTGCCAAAACACACCACAAATGACCATTATCAAGCCATTTTAAACATACCAAAACAACCTTATACATGCACTTATAAGTTACCAAAATGACATACTTTTGTAAGACATTGCAATTATCAATCCAACATAAACTTCCATATCACCATTACATAACATCCTATACATTTCAACCACATATTCGTCTATATATACATGCTACTACCCTAAGAGATACAAAAACTACCAACATAGACAGATAGTGTGAGTTGGTTGATTGATCCTTCCAAAATGTCAGGAACGATTATCTACAAAACAATCCACAAGAATCAGTAAGCTTACACAACTTAGTAAGGACATAGCATAACATTTAATCTAAATACAATTAGATGCAATTCACATTCTACTTGCTTCAGAGTTACTAGAGTATAAATAGGGGCACGTAAGTGCATTCAGGGGGACCGAAGTACAAATAAGGGCATGTATGTGTAATTAGGGGTACCGAAGTACAAATAGGGGCATGTAAGTGTAATCAAGGGTATCAAAGTACAAACAAGGGCACGTAAGTACAATCAGGGGTACCGAAGTACAAACAGGGGCACGTAAGTGCAATCATACAATAATTTTCTATAAACATATTAATTAATGAATCTTAATATAAGAACATAAATAGAAATTCATTTACATATTGAAATACTATGAACTTACCAACTATTTAATGATGATCAACATGCAATGACTAATCCGCTATTTTCTCTTTTCCTCGGTTATTGTCTTTTTGATCCAAGTTTTGATCTATATAATAATTAAATACAATATATTAATCTTATACGTATTTCACATTCCATTCAATGTATATAACCCTTAACTTTTCATTAATTACACATTTTCCCTAAACTTTTAAAACTTTTTAAATTTAGTCCACTAACCCGAAAATCATCAAATTGACCATTTCTAATAATCAAATTATAGATGATTATTCTAGGCCCTTTAACAGTCCCTATTACACATCAAACTCACCATCAAACTTTGAAATTTTGACATTTTAACAATTTCATCTTGAAATCAAAATCACTTTACAAAATAACCAAATATCACAATCAAAGCTTCAAATATATAATTATCATCATAAAAAACCAAGATTGATCAATGGCAACTTCCAAAAATTTTAACAGATTCAAAAACGAAGGTATGGGCTAGTTGGACCTAGTTGCAACAATCTCAAAAACAAAAAAATCATTAAAAATAGGACAAAAGTACATACCATGCATGAAGAAAATCAAAACCAAAGCTTCCTCCCTCCCCCCCATTTAATGGTGATTTTCACAAAGGAATAAGAAAATGAAAAAGATGATAGGTTTTTCATCTTTTACTTAATTAATATTTAACTTAATTATCAAATTATTTAATTAACCTTTAAAAACTATCATAGTTACATTAAAACCTATCCATGTACATATATGGTATAATTGCCATTCTAGTCCATTAACTTTCATTTCTAAAGCCATTTCACCCTCTAAACTAATAGAACTCAACTTTTACACTTTTTATTATTTAGTCCTTTTTACTTAATTAACTGCTTAAACATCAAAATTTCTAAACGAAATCTTAAGACAACCTTAATATATTCCCATGGACATTAAATAAATAATAAAATAATAATTTATTTATCAAAATTGTGGTCCCGTAACCACTATTTCCAACATCACTGAAAAATGGGTTATTACATAAGGGATATACGATGTTGATATGGAAGGTCAAAATTACTAAGAATATACCCTTACTGTCAGAAATGCCTCAGCAAAATCATAATCAAGCTACTTCTCAAAAGAGTTCTAAAGTGGTTAGCTTCTTTCACGAGCAAAAACCTCAAGTTATCTTGCCCGTGTCTATAGGCCTCTAATATAGTACCCTGCACTATTTCCTTCTGTATGAATGTTGCTCTATGTCTAGAGTCTACTACAAGTATCTGTCGAGTACTTTCTCAAATCATTCAATTTTGGTCCAACTAATCCAACCTTTTCAGAATTAAATTAGTTTATGGTCATGCTGCACAGTCATCTATGTCTAGGGATTGCACACATACAATTTAGAAATAAAACAATTAAATGAAATAGTAAATTAATTCATATATTTGTTTCAACCATTAAAGAAAATAAAGGGTTCATCATCTAATCCCAACCCTATGAGATTTAGCTCATGAGTTGGAAAATAAAATTCAAAACCAAAATATCATTCAACATTGTTTTCATCATTCAATTCACAAAAGAATAAATTAAGAAATACAGAAGACTTCGGGAAGGCAACATTCGTGTGTCCAGTTCACACTCCAGTAGCATAGTGTCCTGCAATGGCTGAGAGGGACTGCTTTCATATTCCTTTTTCTGCCTCCACTCAGCTGCTACCCTCTATTTTTGCCTAAGGCTCTCCACTCTTGTTCTTCGTTTAGGGTTTCCTCCTTTGGCTTTCTATAGCTTTTTCCCTAGGGTAAATCCAACTACCCATGTTTATCTTCTCCTCTTTTTAAATTCTTTTTTTAACAACCTAAGCTTATCTTCTCCACTTTTTAAATTCTTTTTTTCTAGGATAAAAAGAAATAGCCTAAGATTTATCTTATCCTCTTTTTTAGGCAGATTTTTCTAGTACAAGTATAGTTGAGCTGCAACCGATATGCGTTGAGTGTTGACTCGGTCTTCCTGGAATTTCCATGGCATTCGTACTGACAAAATGTCCAACCTTTTGCCTCAGTAAACTTTCACTCATTTATTTCCTACTCCTCAACCTGCACTTGCCAAACCACCAAACACAACCCTTCCACATGAATTAAAAGTAACAAATAATAATATTTAAGCACCACCAAGCTTCTTATGCAAAGTTCTAAAAATGCTAAAATAATATCCTAAAATATAACTAAGTTCACTTAAGTATAGACAATTGACCTAGTCTAAAGGCATGAATTATAACTCTTCTCAAGAGTTATCAAGGATCAATGGTGAAACTAAAATTTTCAAATATGGTCACCAACAAAATAAGTGAACAGGGAAAAATTAGGGAAGTAATGTTTTGAGATATTTGTAAAAATCCCTAACTACCTTAAGCTAGCAATTGTGTTTTCTATGATCAGTGTAGGTTGAAAGAGCAAATTCAAAGAGCGTGATAAACGAAGAAAGGTGGAGTGGCACGATGGTTGCTGGACAAACACTGATAGAAACGAAACTGACAGACCTTCTACGTGTGATATAATAGAGCTAACAGATGAATCCAGAAGCAAAACCGAAGCCTTTTAAACTGAAGTAAAAATTTTGTGGATATTAGTGTATATTATGTTAACGCGTAGCATAAAATTTATTTTTTCTTTAAATCATCAAAATTATTTCCCGAACACTTTGAAAAATAGGAAAAGGGGTTGAAACAGTGTTGGTGCCGCAACACTTACTCTCTATGTCGCAACATTGCCTATAGACTCAAGAAAATGAGAAATTCATCTCGATTTCGCAACACATCACCTCTGTGTCACAACACAGCAGCCAGTATACCCCCAGACTCAAAAATTTCAAGGTGTGTTACGACATCGAACCCCAATGTCGTGACATCAGCATCTTGTCAGAGATGTTGCAACACGGAACCCCTGTGTCACAACATTGCTGTAATTTTCTACAAGGTCAACCCGACTCATTGAACAACCCACCAGCTAAAAACTATTTTTAACCCAGTTTTAACTTTAAAACGCCCTAATTTTTAAACCTAAAAACACTTTCAACATAACTCTAAACTACCCCTAAACTTCATACTCTCTCAAACTTCCTTATACACTAAACTCTTTTTCTACAAAAACACTATTTTTGCAATTTCTTTTGCTATTTTAGTGGATGTAGGAACTACTGTGAAACATTAAAAGAAACCACAACAATGAGAGCACTTCAAGAAATCCAAAGCAAGCAATCAAGGTTAAGGGATTTTAACTATATTGAGCTTGGGAATTTTGTTAGTATGGTATTCAGAAATATTTTTGTCTATGGCATTTGGAAAATTAAATCAATTTTGAAAAAGATGTCCAATAGACTTTTAATTTTGAAATGAGGACCGATATGTAAAAAGGGAAAAATTATGTGTGTTTAAGAAGTAGTTAAACCAAATTTAAAATTCAACCTATTTTTCCCTTATTCTACAGCAAACTCATGAAAACCCCTTCCCCTTTTATTATTTCTATCATCCCTTGCTCTCCCCCATTCAATTTTGTTTTACAAACCTTAATTCTTTTGATTTCAATCATTCCCCAACCCATAAATCTCCATAGTGTTTCAGGAAAAACATCCAAAAACACCATAGATTTCTCTATTATTAAATTTTTGGGTTTTTCAGGTTTTCGTCAACTAATGTAACAATTTAATTCCTAATTAGTTTAAATGTTATTTGGTCTTTTAAACTAAATTTTTAGCCATTAAATCGCACGCATTTAATAAAACCCAAAAATTAGATCGTTAATGGTGGATTTCGAGGTTATGGGTGAAAACATGGTTTCAAAGTGTTTTTCAATTAGTTTTGAGATGATTAGAAGGTTTCTAAAATTAATTTAAAGTTTGTTGAAGATTTCTAACGTTTTAATCAATTTTCCTGAAAATCGCTACAAACATGTCAATAATTTTGCTACCATGAATTGGATAGTTTTTCATAGATTAAAGGTTGAGAATTTGTCGTAGGTGAATAATTAGATGAATGAAATTGATTTTAAGCAAAAAGATTAAGTATAGACCGAGATAACTAGAATTCAAGTTTGCTATGTCGAAGGTTTCAGTTACATGAGAACTTAGCTTAGACTTGTATTTTGATTATTTGAGGTGCATCCTTAGTTAATTGTTAATTGTATTATTGTGTGATTTATTGCGTTGAAGCTTTAAATTCATTAGAACCTTTTACGAGTTAAGGAAAGGCTAGTTTGAGTTTTCGACATCTTGACGAAAGCGTAATTGGTGAGTGTTTAGAATCACTACTTGTGGACACGATTCATTGCGTCAATTGGGAACTTAGAAGTGGCCTCAACCCCTACTCTAAATTCCAAGTGTAAGCTTCCTCATACCCATGTTTAAATTGTGTAATATGTGTTTTTGTGTAATGGAAATGAGAACTAAGATGTGATGCTATGATATGAGTATATGCTTGTGATGACTATTGTGAGAGTGAAAATGTGGACATGTTATACATGTCAAATGATAGAGATTATGTTGTGCTTATAATGTGATTATGAAGTGATAAAGTGTAGAAAATGGAAAGTAATTATGTGTGTTAATTACGGATATTTTGGCCTTGTGAACTTTGAGACCATTAGATATAGTTGGCATGCAATAGGATTGTGAGTACTCACCTATATGTGTTGTGTGTTTGGGACATTAAGGCTCGAGATAGATTTGGAGAGATAAGGGAATGTGAGCTAAGTTCCATTCACCAGGACATCTCTAGTGTGTTGGAGAGAGCTAACTAAGCTTCATTCACCATTTTTGTTTTGGGGAAATAAAGGTAATGTGGTAGACTTTTTACTAGTTTTTGCCATGATGTTTAGGATGTTTTTATGACTTTATTGCTTTAAAAATTTTAAATATTGATCTTGTCATACCTTTTGCTTGCTCGGTCATTATTACATTGTTTTGAACTATTAATACAGATGTTTTGATGTTCTTTTGGTAATGTGATGGTTGCATGTTCTATTGGTATAAGTTAGAATGCTCTGAATGCTTAAATGTGTTATATTTTTGTGGTCTGGACCAGAGGTATCGATATTTGGGTTTTAAAAATGACACTTATGTGATATTTTGATGTGCATGAAGTCAGTATGGTAATACGGTATTGATACCTTCTCTCAAGTATCGATTCTTGGGGTAAAATAACCAATACTTTAATAATGGTACCTATAAATTCTGGATTTTGATTTTTAGACAAGAAATAAAATTCTATTTTGGTATCGATTTTCCAATCGGTATCGATGCCATTTAAAAGAAATATTGATACCTTTTTTTAGTATCGATACCTACGTGACTGGTTTTGGAATTTTGCTAAATGATCCCTATGCATGTTTAGTTATTATTGTAGATGTATTTATAATGATTAGAGTAAGTTTGACTTAAAACTCGTGCATATGCCAAAATAAAAGGGTCTCTCTTAATAATGAGACAATCTATAATGTGTGTGATGTATGAGGCAATGTGATCTTCTGATATTCGGGCTTGGCGACTAGGCTGAGTATATGGTGTTACAGTTTTCTGCCCCCCACTTAGTAATAGCACTATGCAGAAGAACTGGTTTACCAATGATGACTATCGAGCAATCTATGAAGCCTTCCTAAAGTATTATAGGAAATACACTTTACACACATTACATGGAGCTTAATGCAAAACAGATAAAGGATTGGAACAAATACCAAAAAGAGAAAAAGGATACTCCGACTTTATCTAAAAGGAAAGTAAAATTGGCAACTCGACAAGAAATTGACGAGAGCATCAATCTAAAACTAGATTGGATGATAAAATGGATACAAGAGACGAGCCCGATTTTTCAAGAATTTACACTGTAGAACAATATCAGAGTACCAAATTATTCATTGGATATGCTCAGCCTAATGCATTCTGAGCATGAAGAAGAGGAGTAAGGGAGTGAGGATCAAGAAGATAGCGAGAACAAGGAAGAAGAAGAAGAAGGAAATAAGATGGATTTTAAGGAGAAAGATGAATATTGAACTGAAATTTTAATTTTGTTTTTAAGATGGATTTTTTTATTTTTCTTTCTCAAGTTTTCTGTGTAGGAACCCCACATGAAAGAAGCACAACAATTTCGAGCTTATAACGAGTAAGGAAGGCAGCACCTACTATTATACAACAGTATTATCATGATCAATCAGGTAACTTCTTTCCTTATCTTGTCAAGGCTGCACATTAGAGACAATGTGCTATCTAAAGTTTGGGGTAACATAGGAAATTTGTTTTTAAATTTTGTACTTTTAATTTTTATTGTTAAACGTGTGCTTGAGCATGTAGAAATACAAGTGATTGGTTAGGAGCATGTAAATAGTTTGACTGTATTTACTATAACTTTGGCATGATAGTGAATGATTTTAAATTTTTTATTATTAAACTACTAAGTTCTATATATTACACTGTAAATATGCATTGAGTCATCGAATATACAAAATGATATAGAGAATACAAAGAAACGAGCATGCTAGTTTGTATAATAAATGTTTGAATTTGTGATTGTTTGGTTGATTAAATTTGTGAATATTGAAATACCTAAGGATAACCTAAGGCATTTTTTGGTATAGACCCAAAGCTAAAAAGCTAACCCTATTATCAATCTGTAGTACATGTTTTTGAGCTAGAAAACTCTTCTTAATGAACTTTCATGCAAAACCCAGGCCAAAACGTTAATTTGTACTTACCTTTTTTTTTATTCCCGAATTGCATGAATATAGATGTCTGGCCATGCGTATTGAGGGTTAAGTAGATACATCACATCAAATTTTATAAAAACGGATTGAAATAAGAAGAATTAGTGTGATATAAGAATTATATGTTAGCTAACATGTGCAAGAAAAAAGAAAAATCCAGAAAGAAAGTCAAAACGAGTAGAAAAATTATGTGAAAAACAAAAGCATTGTGAGTGAGATGTGTTGAAAAAGAACAAAAAGTCACAAAGTCACAGAAGTAGAAAAAACTCAGTCATTAGAGCACAAAACTCGTGAACTAGATGTAGTTGGTGTATTATACTATGACTTCCTATGTGGAGAAATAAGAAAGGTGAGAGAAGGAAAAATAAGGTGATGAGCGGGTAATGGTTATTAAGGGGGAAGAATGGGGAACAATATGATGTGCCAAACTACTTTCATGCTTGAAATACTATTTTGATGCTTCCTGTTCTTGAATTACATACCTGTTCTAAGCCTCAAAATGTCACAAGCCGGAAAGCCCTATGTGACCTAGGTAAACTTATTCATGACATTACATTGAGTAATTGTAATAAAGACTGTTTGTATTCTGCTAGGATAATAAAATTACCTATATGATTTCTTGATGGATTCATATATTTGAAAACCTTAATGTTTGTATACTTTATAATATACTAAACTTATGTGTTTGATATTGAAAGCAGTAAGTCATCCATATGTCATGCCAGGATTATGTGTAGATATGAATATGCCTAGTTATGTACTCCGAAACCAGTCTTTGTACTATACTTGCTCAAGGGTCATCTTTTACTTTTTTTTTTTTTTATTTTGCCTTGCTTGGGGACAAACAATGACTTAAGTGTGGGGGAGTTTGATCTACCGCAATTTAGTGTAGCAAATTAAACTAGTTTTCATACTTAAGGAGCTTGAATACGAGAAATTTTAGCATGTTTTAGTCATGATTTCCATCTTAGCTTTAAATTCAATAAAAATTGTATTTTGAGTCATTTTATAACCTTAGGGGCTGAATGAGGACTAAAAGTGAGCTAACATACTAAGTGAGTGTGCAGGACATCATGCAAAGGAAAAATAGCTCAAGGCTGGTCCCTGTCTTGCAACACAAGAAGTCCAATTTCTCAATATAGGGAGCAGAATACAAGAATTCCAATATTGCCTTCGGAGAACTTGGTTTGTAAACGCAATTAAATGTTTAAGGATTTTTGCACTTCATCAATTGAATACAATTAAGATTCTCTAAGAATTATTCTTGATTTGTTTTTCATGAATACCTTTATCATCAAGTTTATTATGTTTATGGATTCCATGAGGAACTAATCCTCTTATGGCGGATTAGCTAGTGGAGGTGTGATTCAGTTGCTACATAGGGTTTTCTTAGTGGATCAGCTGTCTGGGAGAGGAAGAACTAAAACCCTAGGCTTGACGACCCTAAAAAGCCATTTAGGTAGGAATTGACCCAAAATTGGTATGGTCTATCCGTGAACACTTTAACCCTAAACTAGTCTAGACTGTGAGGTCGAGAGATAAGTAGTTCTTACTGATTTGTTAGTTTAGTGGAAGATCGAGAGATCCTACTAGGGTAACGACTAGTTGATTGAATAGAAACCCGAAATATGAATTAGTTATGACCACTGAAGTAAGCTAGTCACCCGCATTTAGATCTGGTTGAGTTTAGATTTTAGTTATTTGAAGTTCACTTTATTTATGGAATTTTTATTCTTTATTTATAAAAACCCAAAAAACTCTTCTTTATGTTTTGTCTTAATATTATTTATTTATTTTACTAATTAATTCTATTTGTGTTTAGGTTAACTATGATTTAGTACTCGCTTCCTTTGGGTATGATCCGCGGAATACTCACCTACTTCATTGTAAAAACTATATTACAACTTGAACCGTTTACTTGTTGGCACCGCCTCAATTCCACATCTTTAGTTGTAGTATTCACACCCTGGACGTTGGTATGTCCGGAGCCAGTTAATTGGGTATCATGATATCCCTATAATTTTGGACCCCTCAACTTTAAAACTATTTTGGGTATTGTGATACCATTGTGTACTGGCCAAATTTTTAATTTTTGAAACTGTCTGGATATAGCGATACCAAGGGACCAGTATCGCGATACCTATCAAAGTTTTGGCCTCCCCTTGAGTCTGCCAGGAATATCACGATATCCACCCTTGGATATCGTGATTCTACTAGGTCATACCCCAAATTTCTCCCAAATTTCATTCTCACTCCAATCTACACAAAATTAAACCCTACAAAGTCTTAAAAATTCAACATGCAACAAATTTAAACCTAAACTTCAATAAGAAAATTAGAAGGATTATACCTCAAATCATCCAATTATTTACAATTTTTGTTCAAATTGACCGCAGGCAAATTACAAATAAATTTCAGGGTGACTGGCTACACCCTAGAAATAAAGCTTGTGTGGCGTCTTTGACACTTTAATTCGCCTCCTATTCGTCTTTCGGTTAAGGCTATTTAAGGATTTCTAACTGGTTTATGCGAACTTATTCTCATAATGTGAATCATCAACTAGAATTCATCTTCAAGTTCTAAGAAGGCTGAGCTTTCGTGGGTCAATTTTAAGTATACAACTGATTTTGATGAAGCCATTGGTCATTGGGCCATTTTCAAAGGCTAAGGATGCAATTTAAGCATCAATGAGGTCGTCTACAAGTTATTTGAAGGAATTCTATGGTAGAGAGAAGGAATCGGACGTTGTTAGACATGGAACGTGCAATGTTAAGTTATTTGAAGCTTTCAATCTCTTTTTGGGGATATACAGTACAAATGACTTTCTATATTCTGAATGATGTGCCAACTAAGACAGCATCAAAAACTCCATACAAATTGTGGCATGGCAAAAAGTTGAATTTAAACCATTTAAGGATTTGGGGATGCTCGGCCCATATATTGGATAAAGATATGAGGAAGTTGCACTCATGGACAGAATTGTGCATGTTTGTAGGATATCCAAGGGGAACAAAGGATGGTTTGTTTTATAACTTGAAAGAGCAAATTATTATGGTGTCAACTCATGCTACTCTCCTTAAAGAAAGTTAAATAAATGACTTCAAACCTTGAAGTATAGAAGTACTCAAGGAACTTTCAAGAAATATACAAAACCCTACAAAAAATAGTTCTAGACATAACTCCTACTAGTAAATCTACAAACGATCAGTAGCATTGGGTGCTTCATCATAGTGAGAGGGTCTCTTGTAGGCCTGAGTTCTTCCAATCTAGTGGAAGTGTTTTAAACACTAAGTCTGCCGAATAGTAAGATGATGACCCACTCACATATAATGAAGCAATGTAGAATGATGATTCTAAGATCTGGGAAATAGCTATGAAAGTTGAGATGTACTTTATGGATCCCAACTCAATGTGGAACTTATAGACTACTAGAAGGGATAAAACCCATAGAATATAGGTGGATCTACAAGAGAAAAATAAATATGGATGGACAAATAAACTAAACTTATAAGGCTGGACTTGTTGAAAAAAGTTATACCCAGAAAGAATATATCAATTACGAAGAAACCTTCTCTTCAATTGCCATGCTGAAGTCAATTCTAATATTGCTATCCATTGCGATGGCTCTCGATTACGAGATCTGGCAGATGGATGTCGAGGCAGCATTTTTGAACGACTATTTAAAAGAGAGCATCTATATGATGCAACCCATAAGATATATAACCAAAGGAACCATGCATAAAGTTTGCAAACTGCTTAGATCCATATATGGACTTAAGCAAGCATCCCATTCATAGAACCAAAGATTTGATCAACCGGCCAAGACTTTTGGATTTGAGTAAAACATAAATGAACCTTCTATTTATAAACTTATATGTTGCGAACCCCGGCCTTCCAACAATGACCTTCGAAGTGCAATATCATGACAATGAGAACCGGTGTCGTAACATCAAGTTGGGTTCTGTAGTAGAAAACCCAACCTGACGCAAAAAAAAGCTTAAACCCACTAATTTTAAACCTTAAAAACCTTAGTATAAAACACACTAAACCTCATTAAGCCCCTAAATATTCATTTTAGCCACCAAACCACTCTCTAAACTCTCTCAAAACCTCATTTCACTACTTTTATCTTTTGCTACTATTACATTCCTCTTTTTGCTACACTATTTCTCTTCTCTTTTTTTTTTTTTTTACTATTTTGCAGGTACTTAGGCATTTGAAGCCCACAACAAACGATTCTTTTAGCAACTTTGGAAGCATCTACAAACAAGGTTAAGGATTCCAAACAATCTCTAGTTGAATTTTAAGTTGTTGATAGATTTTAGGGTACATTGCTTGGTTCAATTTTTTGTGGTTAATCTAGCATTATATTTGAATAATGGCACCAAGAAAGTC
Source organism: Gossypium anomalum (assembly GCA_025698475.1). Classification (NCBI taxonomy): domain Eukaryota; kingdom Viridiplantae; phylum Streptophyta; class Magnoliopsida; order Malvales; family Malvaceae; genus Gossypium; species Gossypium anomalum. The sequence continues at coordinate 15,168,630 of CM046960.1, forward strand.
TAGAAAAACTACAAACACAGAGTCGTCGATGGATTTTGACTTAGATCATTTTAGAAATCAAAAGGTTAAAATATACTTCTTGGAATTTCAAGGAAAAAATTTTATACAAGAAAGGGGTTTTGATCCATCAATGACTCTGTGCAATGAAATATGGGAGTTGAAAAACTATCATAGGTGGACCAACTTTTGTTTAACCCTAAAAAGAATCGACTGGCATCCCAGTAGTCCATGAATTTTATGCGTCACCAAAAGAAAGAGAAAACACTAGACTACCAAGTGTCATCCATACATATGTAACTATTTCCATTATTTCGAATTAAGATCCAAAGTTCACATCGAGGTTTTGGAAGAAAAAGTGAAAGTGATTCACGATAGTTTGAAAGCAGTTTCATATTGACAGAAAACATATGTGGAACTTGATATGTAAAAGCATTGAATTTCAATTAGAAAACTGAGTGTCTATGAAAGTACTGCTGTACGATTAGTATTTCTCGATTTAGCTATAAAGAAAGGTTGAGTTCGTGAACTATTAGGCTGTATGAGATTATTGAGAGAATGAAACCATATGATGTTATTGTCAGAACTTGAGAAGATCTTTTATCTATAGTATCTCTTTCAGAAATAGAAACTCAGCTAGTGAGATTGAAAGTTGAGAAATCTGAGGCTATGTTAGAAATTGATGAGGCTAGTGAAAAAAAATCGCTAATCTATTCTTTAATAAGATTTTCGAGGACGAAAATCCCTAAGGGGGGAGAGTTGTAGCAGCCCGTTTTTAGGGTTAATCGAAACAGTGGTTTCATAACCACAAATTCGATGTCAAAAAATTATTTTAATATTATTTTTGGTGTATAAAGCATGATTGTATGTGTGTGTGAAAATTTCGTGAGCTAATTTTATCGTTTAATAGCTCAATTTGAAAAAAAAGACTTAATCGCGTAAAATGTAAAGGGTTTTATGTTGCAAATAGCCATTTTATAATGCAAGTGGACGATTCTATGCATGAAATAGTGAATTTTTAATGTTTTAATCAAAGGGTATTTTGGTAAATTAGTTAATAAGTTAAGTTAAGTAAAACAAAATAACACATGCATTTTTAATTCTCTTGTTTCTTCAACCGAAAATGGAAGAAGAGAAAGCCATAATAGTTTGAAGCATTCGGCCATGGAAAATTGAATGCATGTAAGCTTAATTTTTTTCCGTTTTTAATAATTTCTACGTTTTTGAGATCGTTGCTTTGTGTTCTAGCTAGCCCATGCCTAAATTTTTGAATTCGTCAATAAATTTGTGAAGTGCCATTGATGAATTCTTGAGCTTTTGAATTTTTGATAATGGAAAATAATTATTTGTTGATAGATTTAAATGTTTTGTAAAGTAACTTTTGACAAAAATGTCAAAAAAGGATTAAATTATGAAAAGATGAAAATGTGGGGTTAAAAGTGTGAATAAATGTAAAATATGGATTGCTAGGGACACTATGGTAATTTGGCTAAGCATGGGTCTTATTGAATTTTGTGAATTTTGTGTATTTATGAAATAGGGACCAAATTGAATAAATGTGAAACTTTAGGGGCTAAAGTTTAAAAATGCCCAAATGTGTGTTTGTGGACTAAATTGAATGTATTGTTGAATAAAAGAGTTAATTTTGAATGTATATAGATCAAGAAAGAAAGAAATTGGATTTAGATCGGGAAAAAATTGAAGGTTATCGAATAGTCGATCCAGTCCCTCTATTCCGACTACGAGGTAAGTTTATATACAAATGAATGCCTTTAAATTGATACATATATGATTATTTGTTGTTGAATTAGTATAGATGTGGAATGAGCAAACAAGTGTAAGAATAGACGAAGTTACGATATCTGAAAGTCTTGTACTAACCTTAGGAATAGCATAGGATACGAATGTCATGACATTAGGTTACCGAGATGTGACTACATGTAAGACCATGTCTGGGACATTGGCATTGTATTGTGATTAAGTGTAAGACCATGTCTGGGACATTGGCACCGTTAACCGATTATGTGTAAGGCCCTGTCTTGGACAGTGGCATCGATATGTGATAACATGTAAGACCATATCTGGGATATGGCATTGTACGAGCTATACGTGATTACCGAGTATCCTTAACGATTTTGAACGGTTCAATGGGCAAAGTCAAGTTGAGAAAGAATGTGTGAATGAATTAAGTGACTCAAGTACGTACGAGATTTATACAAGTATTGAAAAGGGAAGTATTTGATGAATTTAATTATGATATTGAATATGTGTGTACCATGAGAAAGGTTTGTAAACTTGAATGTATATTTAGATGTGTTTATTCATATCTTGCTTAATTGATGGAAATGATATTGATTCATGAGATGATTTATTTGTATATGACTTACTAAGCTTTTAAAGCTTACTTTGTGTGTTATTTTCTATGTTTTATAGTGAATTAAAGATAGCTCGGATCTGGAAGTCGTTGGGAGCATCATCGCACTATCAAACACCTATGTTGGTACTTTTGGTGCATTGTAAATATGGTATATGGCATGTATAGGCTAGTGTTAAGATGATATGTTTTGAGTTATGATATTAGCCATGAGATTTGGCTTGTAAATGTTGGTGTGTATTTGGTCATTTAAGTTGGCTTAATTCATAAGTTTGATAAGTGATAAATGATATATGATATATGTATACATATGGCGGTGAAAGTAGTAGTAGTAGTAGTAAATTTTTTTAAATACATGTGTTGTAAATGTTATACTAAAATTTCAGTTAGGCTTGGAATAAGGATTAAATTTCATGAATTTCATTTTCCGAGCCTAGGGATAAAATTGTCATTTATGAAAAGTATAGGGTCAAAAATGGTAATTTGGCCTAGGATGTAAAATGATGTAAATAAGTATGAAATGAATTAAATTGATATTAAATTCATTTATACAGATCCGGAAAGATCAAATAAAGAGTTAGATCGAGGAAAAGAAAAGGTGCAGGATTAGTAGATTTATATACACGAATAAGTGTCGAGGTAAGTTCATGTAACTTAATTTTGCATGTTAATATGTTTGAATTGAATGTTATAATTGGATTGAATATGGTATGTGTTAATGTGAATTATATGAAAGTTATAAATGCATGAAGTGATTACATGATCATAAATGTTTATAAGGTGTTAAGTTCTGTTTGAATAATTAAATTCGACAGATACGTGTGATTTCCCATATTTGAATGTGGTCCTACATATGTTGCGGACAGGATTTAGCTCGAATGAGTAATCCTGATATAGCCTTCTCGAGCATCTTATTATATAGTTCCTACGAGCATCTTGATCGGTAGTGATTCTGCATGTGTTGCGCACTACCACAGCTCTTTGTGAGCGTCCTGTTACATGATTCGATCGGTTTTGATCCTACATATATTATGGACATAAACACATCTATTCATGAGCGTCTTGATATAAGCTCTTATGAGCGTCCTGAATGGCTCGCTTGAACTTTCTATTACCTTATCCAGTGCTCCCTGATAATAACTCTTTAGAGTTGCCTGTTAAGCTCTGTGAGCTCCCTGATTAAAACTCTTATGAGTTCGCTGTTTAGCCTGAATAAATGTCGTGTTACATTGCTCATCTGAGCATCCTGATATATATGGCTCGAGAATATGCTCCCTGATTATGTGCCCTAATGGGTACCACTGAACACGAATTGACGAATTACTAATTTGTACACCTTGTATGTACTACCTGAGTATCCATCAATATTTCAATAGCTCAATGGATAAAACTCTTGACATGAGAAATTTATGTGATTAAAAGAATGATGTCTCGAATGTTTTTGAAATACTTGAAAATTTATGGCATGATGAGCTCATCTATGCTTATTTTATTTACATGTGAATTATGTGACTAACTTGCTTAATTGAGTGTATGTGTTTAGGCAAATTTACCAATTTGTTGAGAAGCATGTTATTGTTATGCTTATTTGAATGAATATGATTGGTAAGTTCAATTCCTGTTATACGAACTTACTAAGCATTAAATGCTTACTGGGTTTTTCTTTTATCTGTTTTATAGTGCTCGGAAACTCAAAAAGGTTGGAGATCGATCGGAGTATCATCACACTATCCTCCAGCTCATTTTGGTATAAATAGTAAACTTATTTTTGTATAATGGCATGTATAGGTTAACTTGGCCAATTGCTGGCTTGTAAATGATGGTTTGTAATCTAGCCATTGGAATGGCTAGTAATGGTTTGACTTGGTACATTATTATAAGGTAAAATATATGCTTTCACAAAAAGGTGAGTTAAACACATGAATATATATAAAAAAGTTATAATATGTATGATATTGAAGTTTGCTTGATTTGTGTGACTTGAAATGGCTGGTATATATATATGCAAATGTTGGTGTAGGTTGTTGGCAAGTTAGGGTGAGAAATAAGGCTAGGAAATGGCATTATTTTGTCCACATGGGTAGACACACAGGCATGTGTCTTGACCGTGTATGACACACAGCCTGGCACATGGGCATGTGGTTTGGCCATGTGTCCCCTGCATCTTAAAATTGAGAAATAGAATACTTAGAATTGAGCACAAGGGCAAAGACACGGGTGTGTGTCTCAGCCGTGTGTGACACACGATCCAATACACGGGTGGGTGCCTTAGCCGTGTAAACCCTACGCTAAATTTTCAAAAATTAAATTATCCACACGGCCTAACACACGGGTGTGTGGTTGGCCATGTGACACAAGTCAGAGAGTTACATGGGTAAGGACACGGGCTGGGACATGGCCGTGTGTCTCATATTGAATGCCCACACGGCCTAGTCACACGAGCGTGTGACCCCTGTACCTAAGAAAAATTTTGAGATTTTGTGAAAAATTCTCTGTGATTCTGGTTTAGTCCCGACTCAATTCTAACATGTATTTTGGGCCTGGAAGACCCATATAAGAGACATTATGATTGATTAGTTTAATTTCTTGTTCTTAAATTAGGGCTTTATTTTAGGGATTTTATTTATTTATTTACTTTTTTTTTCAATTCAAGTTTTGTTCTTCTTTTATTCAGCAATTAAGTTTGTCATCATCTTTTCTACTTCAATTGATTCTCAATCATATCATTCTACAGGTTTTCAAAATTGCACTTTAACACATATCTACGGATCTAACTCTTTTTTCCCTTTTCTTGGTATTAATATTTACTTGAATGTTTTAGATTCGATTAGAGGAAATGGTATTTAGAATCATGAAGAACTAATAACCCTAGGGAGATAAACAAGCAGAAGTGGGAGTAGTTAACTGAAGGTTTACGGTTTACCCAAAATTAGTTAGATTGGGTTAAGTGTGATTAAACCTTAGGATTGATGACCTTAGGAAGCAACTTAGGTAGATGAGGTCGAAAGAATAGTCTATTGAGCACTGACCGCCTCCAGACATAGTAATGTCCAGAGTGTGAATACTGCAATAAAATATAAAAAGACAAGGCAGTATCCGCAAGTATACGGGTCGAGTTGTAATATAGTTTTATAACAAAGTAGGTGATTCCTCTGAAGATTGTACCCAAGAAAGGCGAGTGCCAGATTAAATTTAACCTAAACACTAAAAGATCTAATTAATACTTTTAAATCAATTATAATACGAAAACTATGAAATAAAAGATTTTGGGGGTTTTATAATAATAGTAATAAAAACAAAATAACATAAAAAGATAAAATTCAAGAGATTAAAAAGGGAGAATAAATCAAAACTGATTATGTTGAAATTAAGCACGAATCCACAGAGTTTGAATGCTTCCACAATTCAGATCTCTTGAAATCAACAAGAACAATTGAAATAAATATAAAACCCTAAGAAAGAAAGAAAGCTAAGCTAAATTTATAAGAGAGAATCTAGGCTTAAAGGAATGATGTCTATAACAGGTGACAAATGAGCCTATTTATAGCCTTTAGGTGGTCGTCGTCCTTAACCTTAGGTTAGTCGATGTTCCCAAGCTTAAAGTTTGATTGTGTAGACCAAAACGCCCATACTTCGTGTATTGTTTCCATCACAGAGTCAATGTCGTGACACACCAGGACTTGTGTTGCGACATAGCAATCAATATACTCATTTGCAACTATCTTCAAGGGTATGTCGTGACACCCTCAGCCTGTGTCACGACATCAAAGGCAGTCTTGAGTTTTCTCCATTCTGCTTCCTATGTTATGACATCGAGTCATCTGTGTTGTGACATAGCAACCAATATCTGTTTAGTGCACCTTCTAATGGTCTCCTGCACACTCACAAAGTGCGTTAGCTCACCTTAAGGCGTCATTCAACTCCTAAGGCCAATAAAAGACTCAATTTGCGCATTTTATTGAATGTAAATAAAACAATGAAAACTTAACTAAAACATAATGAAAATGCTTGTATTCAAGCTCCTTAAATGTGAAAACTAGTTTAATCTACTACACTAAATTACAACAAATCAAGCACCCCCTTAATCAATCTCGATTTAAGCTATAAGGTCAAAAGATAAGTAGATTAAGCCGACCAATTAATTTAGTTAAAGGACAAAAGGTAATAATTAGGTTAATTGCTAGCTAATTCAAGAAATCCTAAATCTGAAGTTAATTATAAACACAAAAACGAGTTGACCTTTTGGTTGCTTAATTGATTGATTTCGATTGTTTCTGTTAGCTTTTATTTCATGTTATTTATATAAACTTCTGTTATATGCCTATCATACTATAGTATTTGGATTATTACTGTTTAGACCTGTTTGTGTGAAAATTTAATTTGGCCTCCCTTGGGTACAATCCTTAAAATATTTCTTATGTTCCATTATAAACACAAATCTATATTACAACCTGATTGTAAACCTGCAGACGCCGCTTTATTCTTTAGTTTATTTACAGTATTTACACCCTCGACACATGCATGTCGGGGCAACGGTCAACAAAAGAGTTGAGAAATAAACGTGTATCATTAGTAAAGTTCTATGGTGTAGTCATGGCACGGAAGAAGTGACCTGAGAGCTGGAAAAGACAATGAGATCCCAGTATCCCCACCTTTTTCCAAGTAAATTTCGGGGATAAAATTTCTTACAGGGGAGAATTATAACGACTTGGTTTCCAGTGGTGCCAAAAAATGTGGTTCTAGAACCTCATTTCCATAAAACGAGTCTGTAAATATTAAATAAGGATATTTATAGAGTTAACACATAGATAAATTGAAATTTGGTTAAGGAATTTAACCAAAAATGTGATTAATTAAGGCTTAGGGACTAAATTGTAAAAGTCCAATTGCTATAGATTTTTAATTAGGAAAAGGCTTGAGGAATTAGATAGCTATTATCCAACGGACTAAAATAGCTAATAGATCAATCTTAAATAGATGATAGTGGAATGTGATGGTGAATGTCATTTGTATTAATTAATTAATTAAGGATTAAAAGATAATTATCTAAGGTTAAACTAATTAATTGTGCTTAATTACAAATTAAGCCAACTATATAAACCAAAATTTAGTGGAGAAAGTTATCATCTTCTCCAATTCTTCCCGTCCACCATTAAAACACTAAGGAAGAAAGCTTCAAAAACTTATTTGACATTCGATTATCATTTCTAAGTAAGCCTCTAGCCATTTTTCTTTGATTTTTTATAGATTTATGATTATAGGAGCTTGATTTAGAGTGCCCATGTATCAATTTATTCAATTGGTAAAATTTTGATAAGTTACCATTGTTGATAAATTAAATAATTAAGCTTGAAATTAATAGAAATTGAGCTTAGATTATAAAATGACTAAATTGTAAAGCTTAACAAGCTTGATTGTTGGCTTTGTTACATTAGGGACCAAATTGAATAAAATAAAAATATGTCATGAAATTAAGGTAGGAATAAAAATTATAAGGTCCCTAATGAGTAAATGTGAAATTAGATTCTAATCTGAAGCTTTATACTGAAAGTCATGATTGTCCCAAGTTTAGGGACTAAATTGAATAAATTAAAAATTATGCGTGGCTTTGTGTTTGAATGTGAATTGATGGAAATTGATATTGTTTATTATGTTGTTTCATCGTATGTAGCTAACGGCGACGCTGAACCATCGAGAGGGAAAGGAAAAGTGAAAGTTATTTACGAGTGATGCGAAATCTCAGTTTGTACTTTTATGGTTCGAGATAGAAATATTTGCTTGCATATACATGTTAATTGAATGCTTGAATATCAAGGTGAGTATATGGTGATAGTATGAATTCTTTTGGTTGAGTTTGATATGTAATATAGAGTTAAAGGCTAAAACGAATAATATGGAAAATGACATGAATTACTTGGAATATGAAATGTGATACGGAAATTGTATAGATATATGTGTTGTATGACAATAAAATACATGTGTATTAATGATGAATTGGATTGAGATTATGAATATGATTGAGAAATGATATATGTATTGAATTGTAAACTAAAGTAGGAGGAAATTGGCACATATAGTAAGTTGTCACCGAAGTGAAATTATATGATGCTAAAAAACCAAACTGATAACGAAAGTATATATCTTATTGTGAAAATCATTTGAAAACGAGCCTTGGGGCCGAAACGAGTACGAATGAGTTGATAGACTCCATAAAAGGATTGAATGGTAAGCAAAAAGGAAAATGATACGGTTTGATCATGAAATTAGATGAATTAATATCAATAGTATGTATGTATAGATGTTGAATTCATGATTGATAATGAATGCTAAATGGCTTAATGATAGACAAATGGGCAAATGAATTGAATTGGTTAAATATGATGCCATGTTGAGTAGTTTGAATTTTCATTTCTATAAGTAGGCTCATATATGTATAATATGATGAATTGAGTTGCATTATGGGATGTGTATTGGTAGATATTGAGAATATGTGCATTATGTCAAATTGCTAATTATATGTTATAATATCTTGAATCATGAAAGTACCACTGAGCTTTATCGCTCAACGCACAGTTTGTTTATTTCGTGCATAGGTTTAGGTAATTCCCGAAGCCTGAAAGGTGAAGTCAACTTTCGGTCTACTGACATTGACTCAATATAGTTTGTAAAGTTCCTTTCATTTTGTTAAATGGCATGTACTTAGGGTTCAAATTGTAAATGGTCAATTTTAGGAATGATGTTGTGAGTGAAATGAAATGAAATGGTTAATGTTTATGTATGAAAATGGTATTTTGAGCATGTTTATTTGTGTTGAATAGATGATTGGGGCCTTAAGGCAAACATTGTTGTCATATGTTAGGTTAAATCAAATAAATTTTGGAACATAGTAGACTATCGAGAATGTCATGACGCCAGCTCTCCTTATCGCGACGTCCCTTGTTTTATGTCGCAACGTCGACCGTGTTATGTTTTGGAAATTTTACAATTTGGTCCTCAAGGTTGGGAAGCTTGCGTACTATATTCAAGGTCGCATCACTGAACCTTCGAAATCGTGACACCAGCCCAGAAAGTTTTGAAAATGTTGTAGTTTAGTCATTGTTCGACCTTGGGATAGTATTAAGCTTTCATAAGCTCGTATATGACCCAAAAATGATCATATAGCATGTTTTAAGCATGAAATACTCACATCTAAGTGTTTGATGCTGGAATTTGAATATAATTTATCATAGTTTCTCCTACAACGAACATGACATCCTATAGCTTGGACTTGGTGATTAGGTCTGGTGTAGGGTATTACATTTAGTGGTATCAGAACTATAGGTTTAGCTAATTCTGGGACTAAATTGAGCTCGAAATTGAGTCTAAAGGTATATGCCAAAGTTGAGTCGAGTTTGAGTCGATATCTGGATGTTGATTATTAATTCCACTATTTTATAGCTGAAAATGTTCAAGGAATCGAGAAACGTTATTGATGGTGATAATTACAGCAGTGATCACTTCGTCAAAGGTGAGAATAGAATTAGGTCAAGGCACCTAGTATAGATCTAGCTAGTGCTCGATAGAATAGAGTTGATAGACCTATCTTCTGAGGGTCATTTGTTCCGATACTTAAAACAAGATATCTCTCTAATTGGACTTGAAAGATGACATAATAATCTTTTAATTGACTTGTTAAAGTTCGATTAGACTATAGACCATTTAGATTATTTACTATTATTAGTTGTATTCTCGCATTATGATCCAAACCACATAGTGTGTAACAGCCCAATTTTAGTGAAATCGGAATAGTGGTTTCAGGACCACAAATCCGAGTCAGAAAAATAAATTATTTTAATTTCATAGAATGATTAGTGATATGATAGAAAGGTTATATGAAAATTTTGATAGGAAAATTTTATCGATTCATGTCTAATTGTAAAAGGACTAAATTGCATAAAAATGTCAAAGTTAAATTCTAGTAGCTATAAGGATTAAATAGCTATGGAATTCAAAATGTGAGGTCCTTATATGGAATTAGACCATTAAGGAAATATATGTAGATATTTTTGGTAAATCATCTATGGAAAAATTAGAAAAGGTTAAGGACTAAATTGGAAATGGAGAAAATTAAAAGATGATAATTAATTAAAATGAAATATCATCTTATTTTCTATCATCTTCAACCTAAAAATCCATGGAAACCCTAGGAAAGAGAAAACAAGCTTCCAAGGCATAAATTGGTAAGTTTTCATGTCCCGTTTTTAGTAATTTTTATATTTTTGAGATTGGGAAAGTTTAATTTATCCATTTGGGGGTTTAATTTGAAAAGATATCAAAGTATAGAAAATTTTTCATGGATGAATATGCTGAAATTTAGAAGTTTTTGGTAGAAAATGAAAGGTTGTTGATAGATAAACAACTTTTACAAATGAATTTTGATGGAAACTTGATTTAGGGACTAAAGTGAAAATTTGTAAAATCCATGGAAAATTCTGAATTTTATGAAAATGTGTGCTGTAAATTTTATATTAAGATTTTGGTTAGGCTTGGAATAAGGATTAATTTGCATGAATATCAATTTCCGAACCTAGGGACAAAATTGGAATTAATTAAAAGTATAGGGGCAAAATAATACTTTTGCCTAGAATGTAAATTGAGTTCAATTGAATATGAAATGCATTGAATTGATGATTAAATTCATTTATATAGATCCAGAAATACCAAATAAAGAGAAAGACCAAGGAAAAGAAAAAGTATCGGAATAGTAGGTTTAAAAAATGAACAAATATCGAGGTAAGTTCGTATAACTTAAATAAGCATGAAAATGTATTGATTTGAATGTTGTATTGTATTAAATGTATTATGTGAAATCATATGTGTATGAAGCATGGATATTATGAGACAAGAAATATGTATATGATTGGAATTGATTGAAAAAAGGTTAAATTCCGTTTGAATATTGAGTTTCGATGGATAAAGGTGATTCCTTATATGAAATGAGGTCTTGCATGTGTTACAGACAGGATTTAGCTCGGACGAGTAATCCATTGACCTCATTATGGAAAGGATTTAGCCCGGACGGGTAATCCAAAATGAGCCTCTCGAACATAAGTTTCAATTAGGATTTAGCCTAGACTAGTAATCCTAATAGACTGGATTTAGCCTGGACCGGTAATCCAGATCAGACTCTATAGGGAATTCTTTGTCAAATAAAGGATTTAGCCTGAACTGGTAATCTTGACAAAGCCCTCAGAGTATATGTTACAGCCAGAATTTAGCCTGGACTGGTAATTCTGCTGTATGATTTATGGCTCGAGAGTGTACCTACAAGGTATTACTAAATATGAATTGACGGGCTATGGAATTGTACACTTTAAGTGTACTATACGAAGTATCCATTGAAACTTCAATGATTCAACGGATAAAATAATAAATGTGACATAAGAAATATGATATGAAAAATGGTAAAGGTTGAGTGAGTATGTGCATATTGGTATATTTGTGACTAACATGTTTGACTGAAAATGTGTGATTTAGGCAAATTGCCAAATTTATGGAAACATGTTTATGTATGGTATAGATATTAAACATGATTGGTAATTTTAATTCTCGTTATACGAGCTTACTAAGCATAATATGCTTACTAGGTTTATTTTTCCCGTTTTATAGTGTCTGAGGCTCGCAAAGGTTGGAGATTGGTCGGAGGAAATCATCACACAATCCACTCTTTGATTTTGGTATAAATGATATCCTTGTTTTGGTATAATGGCATGTATAGGCTATTAATCCATGCCATGGTTTGTAAATGTATTATACTAGCTATTGGAATGGCTAGTAATGGATGTTTTGGTATGTTATAAGTTCATAATATGATAAGTTCTTATATACTAATTACATTAAATTTGATAGTTTCATTATACATATCATGTAAAATTAGTGTAAAGGTAAGATTAAAAGTATGAATTTATGTTATGATACATCAAATTGAATGATGGAAATTGGTCTGAATACATGCTTGAATTGGTTGGTGTATACTTGTAAGTATTGGTGCAGGTTAAGAGCAAGAATTGGGTGAGAAATGAGGTTAGGAAATGGCCTTATTTCATCTACGTGGGCAGACACAAGGGTGTGTGTCTAAACCGTGTGTAACACACGGCTTGGTACATGGGCATATGATCTAGCCATATGTCCCTTTTATTTCAAATTTGCAAAACAAAATGCTTAGAATTGAGCACACGGGCAGAGACAAGGGCATGCATGTCTCTCAGCCGCGTGGGTGACACGGCCTAGAACATGGGCGTGTATCATGGCCGTGTGAAACCTGCACTTAATTTTCAAAAATAAATTGACCACACAGCCTGGCACACGGGCATGTGACTTGGCCGTGTGAAAACTGCACCTTAATATTTACAAGTCAGAGAGTTACACGGGCTAATGACACGACCATGTGACTTATTTCATGTACCACACAGGCTAGGACATGGGGGTGTCACCTGGCCGTGTGAGCCACATGGTCAACCCACACGAGCGTGTCCTGTGTATATGAGAAAAATTTTATTAATTTACGAAAAATTCTCTGAGCTTCCGATTTAGTCTCGACTCATTTTTAATGTTCATTTTGGGCCTCGAGGGTCCAATTAAGGGACGTCATGATTGCTCTCGAAAAATGAATAGTAATTTACTCGAATTATCTGAAAATGTTCTGTAATTACTGGTAATGCTCCGTAACCCTGTTCCAGCAACAGATACGGGTTAGGAGTGTTACATAGTGCAACTTAATATTAGTTAAACTTTAGATAATAAATGAACTAACATTTTCTTTCATTTTGCTTTGTGTGCAAAAACGTTGAGGACATTATACAAAAAATATTAATGAGAATGATGGAATTTTGCTAAACCATTTTGTTCAAAAAATTATAAGTACATTTAATGGTATCTCTACACTAAAAACACTAGATCCCAACATATACATCATAATTATGAAAAAGTCAACATGCATAAATTGCTATTTCAATTTTCGTCCAATACGGAATCAATATACATATTCAAAAATATAAACTATGTGACATAAATATTATAAAATAAATATATTACACTTTTAATTAAATTAACAATTTAATCAAATGGCTAAACTATTAAAACGCCTTTAAAAACAATGCAAGTTTGAAAACAATTATTAAAACATCAAAAATTAAAAATAAAATATTTCACTTATGTAAACAAGATTGAAATAAATGAAGGAAAAATAATAAACTAAGATTTGATAAACATAATCTTATCTATGCATATTTTATAATAAGAACAATGCAGAAAAATAGACAAAAAATTATAGTATAATTCAACTTTTACTTAGGATACATAAATTTATACATGTCATCTATTTATAGGGTCTTATATGTTATAAATATATAAATAAGAAAATTAACATACCCTATAAATTCTTTAAGGATTACAAGAGAATAAATTATTTGGAGATTTGAGAGTTGAATGTAAATATATTTGAGAAGTGTGATGAAATCGTCCGTTCAAGAATAAATCATCGAATCTATATTTTCTACTAAAATTTCTACTAAAAAGGAAAGAAAATTAGAGAGGAAATTAGAATATGCTTCAATTCTTTGTACTTTTCGTACAATTGAAATTTAGTGTTTTTTTTTTATTTTAAGGATTTTAATCCCTATACTTTTCAAGTTTCAAAATGCAAGTTTAATTGTTACCACTGATAAACTTATTCTATTAAATTTAAGTTTATTATAACGATTTTTTTTGTTACATGACTACAAGTAAGTATTTTATTATTTTAAAATATTGCACCAGCAAATTTAATAGAAGAATTTTTACATTGCTAAAAACTAGACTTGAATTTTGAAATTTAAAAGTAAGGGTACTAAAATTCTGTAAATAAAAGTAAGAGGACTAAATTTAAAATATATAAAAAGTACACAAACTTAAAGTATATTTTAACCAATTAAGTATTAAATGAAAAAGAGTTGAAAATATCTTAGGATTCGAAAGTCGAAGATAACCCTAGCTGAGACGCCCTTACATTGGCACTCTCAAATATACTTTAGTCGGCACCTCGTTGAATATAAATAAAGCCTATCCTCCTTTGTCTACCTTTCATTCGAGAGGAGGAGAGTTTTTATTGCAATCTTCATCCCTTTTCTCTCGCCGCCTATCTCTAAGGTTTGCTCTTCTCTCTCCATCTTCTTTGAGATCTGTCTCTACTCTCCATTTAGATCCTTAACTGTTCATCTGTTATTGGTTTTTAATCGTTTCGAGTCTTAGATCCTGTTTTCATTTTCATTTTGAATCTGTTTAGTAGTAAACTATGCACTTACTTTCATTTTGAATCTGTTTAGTAGTAAACTATGCGCTTACTTCGCTCTTAGGAAAAGGGTTGTACTTCTATGGTCTTTTCTTTTCATTTCTTTTTCCTATTTTCTGTGTATTGACTATTCTAGCTAATATGAACTTAGATCTCGAGATATTCGTTTTTTCCATTGGATGAGTTTTGAGGTTTTGCTGATTCCTCATGTTTTCATTCAGCTTGGAAGATTAAGAACTTTGTTTTGTTTGATGGGCAGGTTTGGATTGTTCGGTGTAATTTAAAGACAAGTCAGGATGGTGAGCTCTCTCAATATAATGCGTGTTTCTTCTTCTGCTGAGTTTCTGTTTAGTTTTAGTTTAAGTTTTTGCTGTGTATGTTTTTTAATTCGATTTATGTTGGATATGTTACAGGTGAAGTTTACAGCTGAGGAGCTTCGTGCTATCATGGACCGGAAGCACAACATCCGTAATATGTCTGTTATTGCCCATGTGGATCATGGTATGTTTTTAATTCATGTGTATTGTCAGTGTATCACTGAATCTGACGTAAAATGTCAAACTTGTTAGTATACTTTAATGTTTTGGTTAATGCTGTTTTTGTCCATGTGTCATCACTTCATTTATGAAATTTCATCTGGGTAAGCTTTTTCAAAAGATCAGTAATGGTAAAATGAACAAGTAAGCTTTAAAAGTTATGCTATAATAGTTACAAATGAGATCCAGTTTAGTTTGTTAGCGTGGAACTATTTCAGGTCTTGATAATAGAAATTGTTAATATGTTATTGTTCTGTTTTACGGTGTTGAATTTTTTGGGCTTCATTTTTTTATTGATTTGTTGTGATATGCAGGGAAATCTACTCTTACTGATTCGCTTGTGGCTGCTGCTGGTATCATTGCACAAGAAGTTGCTGGTGATGTTCGTATGACAGATACCCGTGCCGATGAGGCTGAGCGTGGTATCACAATTAAGTCTACTGGTATCTCTCTGTATTATGAAATGAGTGATGATTCTTTGAAGAGCTACAAAGGAGATAGGCAAGGGAATGAGTACCTCATCAATCTTATTGATTCCCCTGGGCACGTTGACTTTTCATCTGAGGTCACAGCTGCACTTCGTATTACTGATGGTGCCCTTGTGGTTGTTGACTGTATTGAAGGTGTCTGTGTCCAAACAGAGACTGTCCTCCGTCAGGCTCTTGGAGAAAGGATCAGGCCTGTCTTGACTGTTAACAAGATGGACAGGTGCTTCCTTGAGCTTCAGGTTGATGGAGAGGAGGCTTACCAGACATTCCAGAGAGTGATCGAAAATGCTAATGTCATCATGGCCACGTATGAAGATCCTCTTCTTGGTGATGTTCAAGTCTACCCTGAGAAGGGAACAGTTGCCTTCTCTGCTGGTTTGCATGGTTGGGCTTTTACCTTGACCAACTTTGCTAAAATGTATGCCTCAAAGTTTGGAGTCGATGAGTCCAAAATGATGGAAAGACTTTGGGGTGAGAACTTTTTTGATCCAGCTACCAGAAAATGGACCACCAAGAACACTGGCACCGCCACCTGCAAGCGTGGTTTTGTTCAATTCTGTTATGAGCCCATCAAGCAGATCATCAACACTTGTATGAATGACCAGAAAGATAAGCTCTGGCCCATGCTACAAAAGCTTGGTGTCACCATGAAGTCTGAAGAGAAGGACTTGATGGGTAAGGCCCTCATGAAGCGTGTTATGCAGACCTGGCTTCCTGCAAGCAGTGCTCTCCTGGAAATGATGATCTTTCACCTACCCTCTCCTAGCGTGGCTCAGAAATATCGTGTTGAGAACTTGTATGAGGGTCCTCTTGATGATGTCTATGCCAATGCTATTAGGAACTGTGATCCTGAGGGTCCTCTTATGCTTTATGTTTCAAAGATGATTCCCGCTTCTGATAAGGGTAGGTTCTTTGCTTTCGGTCGTGTCTTTTCTGGCAGAGTTGCAACTGGTTTGAAGGTCAGAATCATGGGTCCAAACTATGTACCTGGGGAGAAGAAAGACTTGTATGTAAAGAGTGTACAGAGAACTGTGATTTGGATGGGAAAGAAGCAGGAGACAGTTGAGGACGTTCCTTGTGGTAATACAGTTGCCATGGTTGGTTTGGATCAGTTCATCACCAAGAATGCTACATTGACCAATGAGAAGGAAGTTGATGCCCACCCAATTCGTGCCATGAAGTTTTCTGTCTCCCCTGTTGTCCGTGTTGCTGTTCAGTGCAAGGTTGCATCAGATCTTCCCAAACTCGTTGAAGGGTTGAAGCGTTTGGCCAAGTCTGATCCTATGGTTGTCTGTTCCATTGAAGAGTCTGGTGAACACATTGTTGCTGGTGCTGGAGAGCTCCACCTTGAGATCTGTCTCAAGGATTTACAAGAAGATTTCATGGGTGGTGCTGAGATCATCAAGTCAGACCCCGTTGTGTCCTTCCGTGAGACTGTCCTTGAGAGGTCTTGCAGGACTGTGATGAGCAAGTCTCCTAACAAGCACAACCGTCTGTACATGGAAGCTCGACCCTTGGAGGAAGGTCTTGCTGAGGCCATTGACGAAGGTCGTATTGGTCCAAGAGATGATCCCAAGGTTCGTTCCAAGATTTTGGCCGAGGAGTATGGTTGGGACAAAGATCTTGCTAAGAAGATTTGGTGTTTCGGCCCTGAGACAACTGGTCCTAACATGGTGGTTGATATGTGTAAAGGAGTTCAATACCTTAATGAAATCAAGGACTCTGTAGTTGCGGGGTTCCAGTGGGCATCAAAGGAAGGTGCGGTGGCTGAAGAGAACATGAGGGGTATCTGCTTTGAAGTCTGTGATGTGGTTCTCCATGCTGATGCTATCCACAGAGGTGGTGGTCAAATCATTCCAACTGCCAGGCGGGTTTTCTATGCTTCTCAGCTTACGGCCAAACCAAGGCTTCTGGAGCCTGTTTACTTGGTTGAGATTCAAGCCCCTGAGCAGGCACTTGGTGGTATTTACAGTGTTCTTAACCAAAAGCGTGGACATGTGTTTGAGGAGATGCAGAGGCCTGGTACTCCACTTTACAACATCAAGGCCTACCTTCCAGTTATTGAGTCTTTTGGATTCTCCAGCACCCTGAGGGCTGCAACCTCCGGACAGGCTTTCCCACAATGTGTGTTTGATCACTGGGATATGATGTCATCAGATCCATTGGAACCTGGTTCCCAGGCAGCAGGCCATGTTGCTGAGATCCGTAAGAGGAAGGGATTGAAGGAGCAGATGACCCCACTTTCTGAGTACGAGGACAAGCTGTAAGGTTGAGAATAACGCAGCTTCTGCCGCTATATTTTCTGCTGCAATTTAGTTTTGTTTTGGTGTCTGTCTCTTAATGTTTTTGTCAGTAGTTTTGGCGTGCCTTCACCCTTACAATCTTATCATGCAAGGTCATTTCAGTCTTTTTCAGACGCTTTTTACAATGTACTTCGCCCTCCATCTGTGTTGTTAATTTTTATTGTTTTGATGAAATGTATTTGACTCAACATTGATCGTCTTAAAACCTATATTTTTCTTTACCTTCATAACTGTTTTGACATCCATTTACATACACTGCTAGCCGTTACTATGTTTTAATTTAATAAATTTTAAAAAAAAAAACTTTAATTTACATAAATTTATAAATTATTAAAATAATTTTTTATTCAAATAATAACTGATCAGAATTTTAATTCAAATTTTGATATATCATATGTACAAATGAACTTCAATTAATATTTATTGTATATATACGATTTATTCATAGTTAATTAAAATAATAAAGAATAATATCTAAGAACTTTTCAATCGTAAAAACAGAATTTAATAATAAACAAAATTTAAACAATTTAAGTATGAAAATTATTAAATTAGTCTTTACTTGTATAAAATGATGATTAAAACTCTTGTTAATTAAACCGGTTCAAATTGTATTACCCTTATCTATTATAATTAATTATAATTTTTATATTGTACATAATATTTTATAAAAAAATTCTATATAAATTAATTAAATATTATTTTATATTAATTATATACTAAAATTTTATGGTTCGAATTGAGCATATGAATGTGACATTTTGAATTAAATGGTTGAATGGAAGAATTGGTTATGTGTTTAGGTGATCTGAATATGTATCAAATAGACCTTTTTGGTAACAGACGGTCACATCAGATGTTAGGCCCTTGTCACCGTGACGAGAAATTGTCCGTGAGTTATGTTGCGACGAGGAATCCTCAAAGTCGTGACATCAATCCGATATTTTGCAAACTTTATAATTTGATCCTAATTCAACTTTAAGTTAGAAAAAGAGCTTTCGTAAGCTCATACAAGACTTGAAAATGATGGAAAATCATATTGGGATTGAATAATAATGTTAATGGCATATATAAAAGGATAAATTGAATCGTAGTTGCTCTGGCAATGAATGTGACACTTTATAGCTCAAACCTGACGATCGAATCGGGTATGAGGTGTTGCAGATAAATCCTAAACCCAAACTATATGTGATTGATAATCTCGTATAAATCGTAAACTCCAATTATACGTGATTGATAATCTTGTAATGTTGTAGTAATGGATAATCTTGTAATGCGAATAAGCTCTCACAAATAAACTCTTACAATTTAACTCTCATAAATTGATAATTTAACTCTTGTAAATGGATAAAGATTGGGATTGATAAAATAAACTCTTATGCAATCGATAAACTCTTACACACCCTCCCTTACATTTGATACCCACTCACTACAACAAATATGAAAATATGGAAAGAAGATAGGAAAATATGTAAAAATAGAACAAGGATGAACTGTGAAGATAAATATAAAGAAATAAAACAAAAAATCACAATTAATTGGTCTCTTATTTATACCATAACTATAAATATATGAATAACATTTAACATTCGATTAATTATAATAATAAAAAAAGCACTTTCACCTCCATAAACTTGAATTATATCATGAGAAAGAACTCTTTTTTATCTTATATCTCAAATATTTGAATCCGAGGGGAAAAACTTATCTTAATCAAGAAACATCTTTTCACTAATTAATTCAATCAAATGGTAAAGCTAGAGATAGATTTAGATCACTCAACAAACGATCAACAATTTCCTTTGCGACTTCATTGTTCATCAACTCCTCCTCCTTGCTCCAAGATGTTTTGAAATAGTTGTTTTTTGCTAATATAGCTATGGATAACTGTATCCGAATTCCGAAACATGTATACTTTCCGCTTCTTAGAGATGACAACGATGGCGACCCTTGCCCCACATAACGTTGAAAGTTCAGTAGCTTTATTGAACAAGCTCCATCTACGTCTCGAGGCTGCTATTTTAGTCCCTCTTCGATTCTCCAATGCCATTGAACCAAAATAATTTTTTTTCTTGATATTCAGTCGTTTACCTGTTTAGAAAGTATCTATTACAAAAGAAATTAATCAACAGTGAAAACCTAGTTTCAACCAAAAAAAATATAAGTTTATTTATTTCGTGATGGTAGTGAATAATATAGGTCTAAGGTTCCAAATTATATAGATCCGAATTTTATTATTAATATTTTTAGTAACATTGTTTGAGGTGGGATTATAACTTTCTAATTTACTTGCGTATCAAAGTAAAAAAAAATCATTTGATAAAAAAAATAAAAAACCAAAAAGTAATAATTTTCCATATTATCATTTATCAAAATAAAATATATTTCCTAAATTTTCTTGCGGTCTTTAAGTAAGATAAGGAGGTATTAAAAGGCTAAGTAAAAAGATTCTTTCCTTTCCAAAGCTAATCATCAACTTCTAATAAAACAAGTAAAGACCTAAAGCTTTTTTACCTTTATCTATTTAGGTATGTGAGTGCATATTATTTATATATATATCCTCTTTGATGATCTTGAAGTTTTTTTTTTTTTTTTTTTTTTTTTAACTGTTTAGTTCTTGGGTTTTCTTGGTGTTGGTAACATATGACTTTTCTCTCATATTCAGCCTTCCCTGTCTCTTCTTCTAGCTTGGGCTTGTAAGTGTATTTTTTTGCTTCATAAGTAGGCTTGTAACTAGTGCTTGGTTTGGCATCATAGTAGGGCTTTGCTTCTCCTTCTCCTTGTGGCTTTGGCTTGTAATCAGTGCTTGGATTTGCATCATATTGGCTGTGCTCTGAAGTTGAACCATACTCAACCTCTGCTTCTACTTCTACTTCTAGTATAGGCATGTAAACGCCTTGTTTTTCACTATACTCAGGCTTTGTTTCTCCTTCTGGCCGTGCCTTATTGTAACCAGTGCTTGGCTTTAATGCTCCTTCTTCCGACTTTGCATCATGCTCAACCTCTGCTTCTACTTCAAGTTCCGTCTTGTAAAGGCTGGGTTTTTCACCATAGTTGGGCTTTGGCTGAGGACTGCCGGCATGATAATGATCATATTTAAATGAATCAGCAAAAGCAAGCACAGGAGGAGAAACCATAAGAATGGCAAGCAAAGACGACGAGACAAAGCCATGACTGAAACTATTTACCCTGCAAATGTATAGACAAAGTGAATATTGCAGGCTATCCTACATAACGGCTTTTATAAGGGGAAAAAATTGGTATAACAAAGCCATAAGTTGTTGCCAATGACTCATGAAAAATGTAGAAACTGTTAGCACGATTCATACCATGCGATTGTGGACTTGGCTACCACCAAGTAACGTGCATAATTGCCAACATTACAAAGGCCATGTACACCAAATATCATGCAATCACACAGGTTTTAGCCTTATATTCCAAACAATGACATTATGTGACACTTCCTTGTGGAATAAGCACTAATAATAATTTTATTTAAATATAATTAATTAATTATAAATAAAAACTTGAGACATAACAACTTAAAGTTGGTAATATTAATATTTATTTGTAATAATCGTATTTAATTATATTAAATAAAATTATTGATATGTATTATAAATTTTATTTTATTTAATAATGATGAGGTATAATATTATTATTTATTAATGATAACCGAGACTCATGCATCCATACATTATAACCTAATTTAGTTTTCTATGTTAAAAAGATAAAGCTTCTTTTAAAAGGTATTAATCTGAAATATTTTATATTAACTTGCTTATTTTTATTAAATATTTTTAGTCATTCTTCCAAAATTGAAGATTTTTATTTTATTTTCCAATAATTTAGTTATGTTTATTAACTCTTTACAATTTAACTCTTGTAATTGGATAAAGATTGGGATTGATACCCACTCACTACAACAAATATGAAGATAGGAAAATATGTAGAAATAGAACAACGATGAAACTGCGAAGTAAAACAACAAATCACACTTAATTGCTCTCTTATTCACACCATAACTATAAACATATGAATAACATTGAAGAGATTGTAACCAATTAACTCAACTCATCAATCATTGTTCATCAAGAAATCCCATTTTCTGTCAACATATTTGATAATCACAATTCTTTTACACTCAACCTATAATTTAGATTATTAAAAAAATTAAATTATGAAAAATACTAAAAAATAACATTTAACATTTAATAAAAAATAAAATAAAAAATACAATAAAATAAAGAGTATTTTCACCTCTAAAAACTTGAATATACCATGAGAAAGAACTCTTTTCAGATCAAATACTCGAATCCGAGTTAATAAAACCCAAAAACTTATCTGTAATTAGCAGGTAAAGCTAGAGATAGATTTTGATCACTCAACGATTGATCAGCACTTTCCTCTGCGACTTCGTTGTTCATAAACTCCTCCTCCTTGCCGGAATAAGATGTTTTGAAATTATTTTTTCTATTAATATAACGATGGATAACGATATCCGAATCCGAAAACATGGATACTTTCCCCTTCTTAGAGATGACAACAATGGCGACTCTTGCCCCACATAACGTTGAAAGTTCAGCAGCTTTCTTGAACAAGGAACATCTACGTCTTGAGGTTGCTATTTTAGTCCCTCTTAAATTCTCCGATGCCATTGAACCAAAATATAAAATTTTTTTTCCGATGATCAGTCGCTTATTGTTTTAGAAAACATCCATCACAAAAGAATCAATCACTACTACAAGTGAAAACCTAGTTTTACTTATGGTAATAAATAATATAGGGTTAGGCTTCTAAATTACATACATCCGACTTTTATATATTAATATTTTTGGTAACTGTTTGGGTAGGATTATAACTTTTAATTTACTTGCTTATCAAAGCAAAAAAAAAACCAAAAGATAATAATTTTCCTTATTATTATTTATAACAATAAAATATATTTTCTAAATTTTCTTGTTATTTTTAGGTAAAATAAAGAGGTATTAAAAGGTAACGAAAACAGTCTTTCCTTTCTAAAGCTAATCATCAACTTCTAATAAAACAAGTAATTATTTTTCAAGGTTTATCTATTTAGGTAGGCGTGTGCGTCTTATATATCCTCTAAATGCTTTTGATGATATTAAAGTTTATTTTCTTTAACTGTTTAATCCTTGGGTTTTCTCGGTGTTAGCAATGGATGAAGCAAGACCAGGAAGAAGAGGGGCCGGTCGAAGAAGGATTGAGCTTAAGCGAATACCGAACCAAAAGAAACGATGGGTGACTTTTTCGAAGCGGAAAAAGGGTTTACTAAGCAAAGCTGCTCGATTGTCATCGATCACTGGGGAAGACATTGGTGTTGTCATTATTTCAGAGCAAGGTAGGTTTCATACTTCCGATAACGCCGATGCAGTTATTGATCGTTATCTGTCGATAGAAGCTGGTAAAGATAATAATGGTGATGGTCGTAACGATGATGCCGGTACTTCTAATCAAGGAATTGTTGAAGATGATAATAACTATGATGATGGTCTTGATGATGGTGTTACTCTTCGTCTTTTTCCGCAAGAAATTGGTCAAGATGATGATCATAATGATGATGGGAGATTTGGGAATGGAAGAGTGATGGATACGCAAGGGTTGAACTTGAACCAGTGGGATATTGTTTGGAAGATCAATGATGGGGAGATTAAGGGTGAGAATTGTTTCATTGATCTAAATAAACCTCCTCACAATGATGACGATGATGGTGCTGGTGATGATACGAT
Organism: Gossypium anomalum; assembly: GCA_025698475.1. Classification (NCBI taxonomy): domain Eukaryota; kingdom Viridiplantae; phylum Streptophyta; class Magnoliopsida; order Malvales; family Malvaceae; genus Gossypium; species Gossypium anomalum. The sequence goes on from CM046960.1 coordinate 15,192,385, forward strand.
GATCCATTTTCTTTGAGAGCAGTATAGGGCTTTTGATATTGAGTTTCCTTTTGTTATCTTTTTCTTGTAATATTTTAGAAATTGAAGGCTAGTTTGATTTAAACAACTCTTTGAAAGTAGTAAAGGGTTTGTGATATTGAATTTTCTTACCTGCAGTTGCATCCTTCAATCAAATCCTAGTAACCATTAGGGACTGATTTAGGTCCAGAGGTGAAGAAGAAAGGCCCCAATGAATACTACTAGTACTTGGTATACTTCTGATTCAAAACACGATAGCCTGAAAAAGGAGCACCACTTATCCCTTTGTTCACATCTGTTGGAAAATTGCAGCTTTCTAATGGAGACTTTTCAAGGAAAGCCTTGCAATCTTTAAGGTTTAAAGCAGATAATGTTGTAAAGAAGTAACTCTTTGCATCAGTTACTACACTGCATATTGAGACAGTTTTCCCCAGCCCAACCTCATCAACTGCTACACACTTTACTTTTGCTGAAGCCCCTGCAATCATGGAATATATTAAATACGAACATTTCTGTTAGTAAAAAGCCTGAAACAGAATTGAACCAAAGCTAGTACTATATACACAATGTTCAAAGCTGCATTACCTGCCATGGGATAGTAATTAGAACCAATGGAGAGTAGCTCTTCTTTCTCTTCAGGCTTTTCTTCTTCTGGTTTTGTTTGAACAACGTATGGTTTTCTCTCATATTCAGCCTTCCCTTTCTCTTCTTCTAGCTTGGGCTTGCAGGTGTATTTTTTTTTTCATAATTAGGCTTGTAATTAGTGCTTGGTTTGGCATCATGGTAGGGTTTTACTTCACCTTCTGACATTGGCTTGTAATCAGTGCTTTCATACTGGCTGTGCTTTGAAGTTGAACCATACTCAACCTCCGCTTCTACTTCTAATTCTAGTTTAGGCATGTAAACGCCTTGTTTTTCACCATACTCAGGCTCTGTTTCTCCTTCTGGTCGTGGTTTACTGTAACCAGTTCTTGGCTTTGCTTCTCCTTCTTCCGACTTTGCACGATGCTCAAGCTCTGCTTCTACTTCTAGTTCCGTCTTGTAAAGGCTTGGTTTTTCACCATAGTTGGGCTTTGGCTGAGGACTGCCAGCATCAGAATGATCCTATTTAGATGAATCAGCAAAAGCAGGCACAAGCAATGACCCAATGACAGGAGGAGAAGCCATAATAATGGCAAGCAAAGACGACGAGACAAAGCCATGACTGAAACTATTTACCCTGCAAATGTGTAGACTAAGAGAATATTGCAGGCTATCCTACATAGCAGCTATTATAAGGGAAAATATTTGGTGTAACAAAGGCATAAGTTACTGCCAATGACTCATGAAAAATGTAGAAACTCCTAGCACGATTCATACCATGCGATTGTGGACTTGGTTACCACTAACTAACGTGCATACTTGCCAACATTACAAAGGCCATGTACACCAAATACAATGCAATCACACAGGTTTTAGCCTTATATTCCAAACAATGACATTACGTGACACTTCATTGTGGAATAACCACTAATAATTTTATTTAAATATAATTAAATAATAATTCATTATAAATAAATGCTCGAGATTTTAAATTTAAATTATGTTTTTTTGGTATTATAATGATTTAAATTCAAGAAAAATAAACACTCGAGCAATAACTTAATATTACTAATATTAATATTTAATTATAATAGTTATAATTAATTAATATTTAATTATATTTAATAGAATTATTGATATTTATTTATAAATCATTTTTATTTTTTATTTTATTTAATAATAATGATGTATAATATTATTATTTATAAGAATAACATTTAACATTTGATTAATTACAATGAAAAAGAAAATTAAAAATTAGAATAAAATAAGAGTATTTTCACCTCCATAAACCCGAATTATACCATGAGAAAGAACTCTTTTTTATCTTAGATCTCAAATATTCCAACCCGAGTAGAAAAACTTGTCTTAATTAGCAGGCAACTTTTAACTAATTAATTCAATCAAAAGAAACGCAACAAACTATCAACACTTTCCTCTGCGACTTCATTCTTCATCAACTCCTCCTTGCTGGAATAAGATATTTTGAAATAATTTTTTCTGTTAATATAACGATGGATTACGGTATCCGAATCTTGAAACATGGATACTTTCCCTTCTTAGCTTTGACAACAATGGCGACTCTTGCCCCACATAACGTTGAAAGTTTAGCAGCTTTCTTGAACAAGTTCCATCTACGTCTCGAGGCTGTTATTTTAGTCTCTCTTAGATTCTCCAATGCCATTGAACCAAATAGAAGTTTTTTTTTTTTTTTTTTTTTTCCTGATGGTTAACCGTTTACCTTTTTAGATAATATTTATCACGAAAGAATTAATCCCAGGAAAAAACCTAGTTTGAACCAAATTATATAGGTCTAAGGATCCAAATTTTATTATTAATATTTTTGGTAACGTTGTTTGGGGCAGGATTATAACTTCCTAGTTTACATTCGTATCAAAGTAAAAGAATCATTTGATAAAATAAAATAAAAAAACAAAAGAACCAAAGATAAGATAAGGAGGTATTAAAAGGCAAGTAAAAGTGTCTTTCCTTTCCAAAGCTAATCATCAACTTCTAATAAAACAAGTAAAGACCTAAAGCTTTTTTATTTTTATCTATTTTGGTACGTGAGTGCATATTATATATATATCCTCTTTGATGATCTTAAAGCTTTTTTTTCTTTTAAGTGTTTAATTCTTTTGTTTTCGAGGCTATTATTTTAGTCCTTATATTCTCCAATGCCATTGAACCAAAATATAATGTCTTTTTTTTCGTCACAAAAGAATCAATTATCACTACAAGTAAAAATTAAACCAAAAAATATATATTTTTCTTTGCTGATGGTGACGAGTAATATAGGTTTAGGCTTTCAAATTATATACATCCGGATTTTATATATTAATATTTTCCGTAACTCTTTGGGTAGGATCATAACTTTTAATTTACTTGCTTATCAAAGAAAAAAAACCAAAAAATAATAATTTTCCTTATTATTATTTATGAAAGTAAAATATATTTCCTAATTTTTCTTACAGTTTTTAAATAAAATAAAGAGGTATTAAAAGACAACTAAAACAGTCTTTCCTTTTAAAGCTAATCATCAACTTTTATTTACGTTTTTTAAGGTTTATCTATTTAGGTGTGTGTGCATGTTGTATATCCTCTAAATGCTTTTTGATGATATTTAAATTTATTTTATTAAGTGTTTAATTCTTGGGTTTTCGTGGTGTGAGCAATGGATGAAGCAAGACCAGGAAGAAGAGGGGCCGGTCGAAGAAGGATTGAGATTAAGCGAATACCGAACCAAAAGAAACGATGGGTGACTTTTTCGAAGCGGAAAAAGGGTTTACTAAGCAAAGCTGCTCGATTGTCATCGATCACTGGGGAAGACATTGGTGTTGTCATTATTTCAGAGCAAGGTAGGTTTTACACTTCCGATAACGCCGATGCAGTTATTGATCGTTATCTGTCGATAGAAGCTGGTAAAGAGAATAATGGTGATGGTCGTAACGATGATGCCGGTACTTCTAATCAAGGAATTGTTGAAGATGATAATAACTATGATGATGATGGTCTTGATGATGGTGTTACTCTTCGTCTTTTTCCTCAGGAAATTGGTCAAGATGATGATCATAATTATGATGGGAGAATTGGGAATGGAAGAGTGATGGATAAGCAAGGGTTGAACTTGAACCAGTGGGATAATGTTTGGAAGATCAATGATGGGGAGATTAAGGGTGAGAATTGTTTCATGGATCTAAATAAACCTCCTCACGACGATGATGATGACGGTGGTGCTGATGATGATACGATGATCCATTTTCTTTGAGAGCAGTATAAGGCTTTTAATATTTGATTTTTTCTTTTGTTTTCTTTTTATTGTACTCTTTTAGAAATTGAAGGCTGGTTTGATTTAAACAATTCTTTGAAAGTAGTAAAGGGTTTGTGATATTGAATTTTCTTACCTATAGGTCTTTGAGAAATTACAGATTATTTCCTTCTGTTTCGGATTCTTTTATGCTTAACCTTCCATTGATAATAAAAGAGTACGTATTGATATGCATAAGTAAAGGTCGTTACACACCGACCAAAAAATATAAAAAAAAACAGTCAGCAAAGAAAAAAATAAACCCAGAAATCAACTGCAGTTGCATCCTTCAATCAAATCCTAGTAACCATTAGGGACTGATTTAGGTTCAGAGGTGAAGAAGAAAGGCCGCAATGAATACAACTTGGTATGCTTCTGATTCAAAACACGATAGCCTAAAAAAGGAGCACCACTTATCCCTTTGTTTACATCTGTCGGAACATTGCAGCTTTCTAATGGAGACTTTTCAAGGAAAGCCTTGCAATCTTTAAGGTTTAAAGCAGATATTGTTGTAAAGAAGTAACCCTTTGCATCAGTTACTACAGTACTGCATATTGGGACAGTTTTCTCCAGCCCAACCTCGTCAACTGCTACACACCTTACTTTTGCTGAAGCCCCTGCAATCATGGAATATATTAAATAAGAAAATTTCTGTTAGTAAAAAGCGTGAAATAGAATTGAACCAAAGTAAATAGTATATACATAATGTTCAAAGCTAAATTACCTGCTATGGGATAGTAATTAGAATCTGATTTGCATAAAACGATCCCTTCAACACCGATGGGGAGTAGCTGTTCTTTCTCTTCAGGCTTTTCATCTTCTGGTTTTGTTTGAACAACATATGGTTTTCTCTCATATTCAGCCTTCCCTTTCTCTTCTTCTAGCTTGGGCTTGTAAGTGTATTTTTTTGCTTCATAATTAGGCTTGTAATTAGTGCTTGGTTTGGCATCATAGTAGGGCTTTGCTTCTCCTTCTAGCTTTGAACCATACACTGGTTTTACTTCACCTTCTGGCTTTGGCTTGTAATCAGGGATTGGTTTTGCTTCTCCTTGTGGCTTTGGCTTGTAATCAGTGCTTGGATTTGCATCATATTGGCTGTGCTTTGAAGTTGAACCATACTCAACCTCTGCTTCTACTTCTACTTCTAGTTTAGGCATGTAAACGCCTTGTTTTTCACCATACTCAGGCTTTGTTTCTCCTTCTGGCTGTGGCTTATTGTACCCAGTGCCTGGCTTTGCTTCTCCTTCTTCCGCCTTTGCACCATGCTCGAGCTCTGCTTCTACTTCTAGTTCCGTCTTGTAAAGGCTTGGTTTTTCACCATAGTTGGGCTTTGGCTGAGGACTGCCGGCATCATAATGATCATATTTAGATGAATCAGCAAAAGCAAGCACAAGCAATGACAGGAGGAGAAGCCACAAGAATGGCAAGCAAAGACGACGAGACAAAGCCATGACTGAACTATTTACTCTGCAAATGTGTAGACTAAGAGAAAACAAATATGAATATTGCAGGCTCTCCTACATTACCGCTTTTATAAGGGAAAATATTTGGTGTAACAAAGCCATAAGTTGTTGCCAATGACTCATGAAAAATGTAGGAACTGCTAGCACGATTCATACCATGCGATTGTGGACTTGGTTACCACTAACTACCGTGCATAATTGCCAACATTACAAAGGTCATGTACACCAAATATCATGCAGTCACACAGGCTTTAGCCTTATTTTCCAAACAATAACATTATGTGACACTTCATTGTGAATAAGCACTAATAATTTTATTTAAATATAATTAAATAATAATTTATTATAAATAAAAACTTGAGATTTTAAATTTAATTTATATTTTTTTTGGCATTATAATGATTTAAATTTAAGGAAAAGTTAACACTCAACTAATAAGCAATAACTTAATATTACTAATACTAATATTTAATTATAATAGTTATAATTAATTAATATTTAATTATATTGAATATAATTATTGATATTTATTTATTAATATATAATAAAAAACTCTAAGGAAGTGAAAAAAAAAAACCCTCCCTACTCCTGCCGTTGTTCCCCTCCCCGCTCCTGTCACCGTTCATCATTGTTGACCCCTTTCTTCCCCATCCCGCCATTCAACGTCGCCAACTCATCCACTCCCATCGTGAAAAACAAAATTTCCTCCCCTCCCCTTCCGCCATTCATCATCGCTAGTGCCTCCCGACTTGAAGTTCATCATTGTTGACCTATCCCATCCCCTCTCGCCGTTCATCATTGTGGAACCCCACCGCCACCTCATTTTTTTCAACAATATTAAATGTGTCCATTCTTTTCTCCCTTGATCTTGTAATTGAGATTATTAGGATTTTTACATACACGCGTGTGCGCACATATATATATTTCTTGATTTTTTAAAAATATATAAATATATTTCTTGGTGTTTTAATGTTTTTTCTTTATTCATTTGGTGCATTCTTTTATAACAATCGGTTGATGGGAATTTATTTTTAAGCATTTTTTATTAGAAAAAAATATTTTTGTTATATCATGTTTTTATTTTATTTTATTTAGTTTTAATTTCCATTATCCGTTCAAGTATAAGAGTTACTTGTTTCACATTCTCATGTTAACAATAAGTTGTACAAGGATATTCATTTTCAGTTATAACATTGATGGACTAATATTTGTTCTTTTCATCTTGAATGGATGCGTATAGGATTAATTCACAAAAGACTTTCCATTTCAAGTAAATAAATTGAAAAGTGTAGAATATAGGTAAGCTGCTTCTTAAGTTTAAGCCTATTCATTTAACTTTTAGCCAGGAAATTTCTTAACATATAAAAATTGTCTTATTAATGAAGTTTGATTAATGTCATTTGTTTGACACTCTCTTGGTTCCTTTCAATATTTTTTGCAATATTAATTTTATTGCAAGGGAAGGGGCATTGTTGATGACTTGATGTCAAAGAATAATTGATTTTGGTTTTTGGAACTAATTAAAATTCAATTTTATTAATTAGGTTTTTTTCTGCTAAGTAAAAGATCAATGATCTTTTTAAATGATGATCAGAGTGTAGATTTTGCAACTTAAATTATGGTTTTACACTTAGTTATTTTTATGATATAAACTTGCAATTTGCATTACAGTATACTTGGCACTTTTAGGTCTAAAATTTATGATTTGAATTATATTGGTATTACTACTTGCTAATTGGATGTGAATTATTGTGTGGTTGAAGTTGAAAATAGTAAATATTGGGTAGAGGAACACATTTGATTTAGTTTAAATTTGCAAAATGGTTATGGTGGACTTCATTGCAATCTACAGCATAACATCTCTTATTGTTTGACGTGTTAGTATTTTTTGGTACTTTGTATAAATTTGCAAATGCCTTATAGTCTTTGAACAAGGTTTCTTCCTTTATTTATGGATATTATGCTTTTAATATTGTAAGAATTTTATGGAGTTTGAGGGCAAGTTATATATATTTTTTAAAAACAATAATGATGAAAAAAAAAGTTCGAGGGTAAATGCTTTATGTCTTTGAGGAAGCTTTCTCCTTTTGGACAAAAAATTGGAGTATTCACCGCCTGATGCACATGACAAGAATGAAGCATATTGAATTCAGTAGTACTTGAATTATTGTTTGCAAATGTAAGGGATGATGATAGTTACATATGGGTGATGCACTTTTACCGCTAAACCCTTTGTCTAATTATTAATGTTAAATCTTAGTACTTTGTCTAATTATTGATGTTAAACTCTTACTATTTTTTTTATATTAGTTCTTATTCCAATTTTTCTTTCGTTTTAGATATGGATTACATAATATACTCTAATTTTTTTTTTATGTAAAGTCAGTGAAGTATAGTCAAATTCAAAGAAGTAAGGATTTGTATTTTCTTCACACAACATTCATAATGCCGTCCAAATGGCTAAGAAGTTAAGATGAATGAATGCATTAGGAAATCTCTATACTATAAATTAATAAATTATATAATGATTTAACAAAAATATCAATTTACCAATATTTATAAGACTTTACCAAAAATTTATAAGATTTTATCAATAGTTTCAAATTTTTTAAACCTCATACCAAGTCTTAACAGTTACAAAATTTCTATCGTTTTACCGATATATTTAAGGATTTACTAAAAATTTCGAAGAATTTTTAGAACTACTACTATTGTCTATAGTGTTATAATTTAACATATAATAATAATTAAAAAATGTAAACAGATCTTTATGTTTTTCATAAAGTTGTTCTATTAGTTTTAGATATTCTATTCTTTCATTTTTATTAGATGTCTTAGTAAATTTATTCTTCCAATGTTCTATAAGTTGTTTACAGGATTAGAAATCATATTTTTGTGGATGATTATATCTTCTTTTCTGTTTTTCAGGTTTTTTAATGTCTTTTGTTTGTAGAAGAAGATTCTTCAGAGTAAGTAACTTCTTCTTCTGACAAAGTTAGTATTATATTACTATTTCCATAATATAAAGGTCCTAAAATCTATTTCTTGTTCTATATTTTTATTAATAAGAACTTGTTCTAATTTATCATTAACTTCAGATAAGATTTCTTTAGATTCGTTGTTCAAATATGATACTAGAAACACTCAGGATGATAGAGACAAAGAACCCGTGAAACTATTAAAAAAGATAGCTGACATGGAGGTTGATGATTTTCTATCACACATAATAGAAGAAATCAAGAATAAATGGGAAAATTAGAACTCACCAAGACTGTGAATAGATCCATTTCAATTGTTTTGCCAATATTTATCAGATTTTACTAAAATTTTTAAAATTTTACTAATATTTCCTAATTTTCTAAACAACCAAATCCTAACAATTACAAAAAGTTCAATGGCTTTATCAAAATATCTAATAATTTACCAATATATCTAACGATTTACCAAATTTTTTATTGTTTTACCAAAATATCTAACAATTTATCAATATTTATGAGACTTTACCAAAATTTATAATATTTACCAATATTTCCAAAATTTTTAAACCCCATACTAAATATTAACAATTACCAAAATTTCTAAGGATTCCTCAAAATATCTAACGATTTACCAAAATTTCTAATGATTTACCAATATATCTAACAGCTTACCAAAATTTCTAATGATTTACTATAACATCCCATAAACCAGGTTAGAAGAAATTGAGTTGTGAAGTCAATAGTAGTCATCCCTCAATTTTGAGTTAAGATTTTAGAAATTTTGAATATGGAAATTGATCTGGTCCAGTGGTTAAGAGTTTTAGTTATGTGTGTGAGGTTCTAGGTTTGAATCATGTTTCTTTAAATTTTTCTATTTGATTAAACCCCTATTCTTGACCATCTGGCATAAGTTCTATTTTTGATCAACTGATGACAAGAATAAGCCTGCTGGTTCAATGGTTAAGCTTTAGTATACCCTCTGGTCTTGTGTTTGATTTTCTGCGTAAGCAATGAGGAAATATTTCGTGCTATTCCGCAATTTAGTTTGTTTGGTTGGTTTAAAAGAAGGTAAGTTAAGTAATTTCTTTTTCTTTTTTTTTTCCTGGGACATTCTCCTCCCTTCAATTTCTCTTTTTGTTTTTGCTTTTGTTCCAACCAATTATACTTTTCTTTTCTTTTGCTTCGACATTTTGTCATTGACTCTTTCCATATTCGTTACGTCCAATCCCTCTATGCTTTTAATTTTCAGGCAAATTGTAAGTGATCCTGATTCAATTTTATTTGCTTGAGTTGATGATGGTTAAAGTTACGTTCTTTTCGTTTGGAATGGATTTATGATTTGTGTAAGTCTTTGTCAAACAAAGTTCTCAAGAGTAACGTTCTTTCAACGTTCTAAGTTTGTACTGTTGATTTTGTGCAAGGGTAAGCGTTGGTTTTCGTTTTGAGATTTCATGCTGAACTTTTTCAACATAATTTTGGGATTTGATGCTAATCTTAACGATTTGTTTCAAATAAGTCGTTTGATATGTTGTTGTAATGTAGTTTTAGGACGGGGATTCATCATTTTTTCTTCTGCATCGAATCTGTATTAGGTGAGTACCAGAAACCCCTTCTTCTTTGAGTTTTAGTCATTGAAAAACGAAATTTTTGAAGCCATATTGCCATGTGCCAGGTCGTGTGGTAAGCCGTGTGAACCACACGGTCGTGTGCTAAGCCGTGTGGCAGGCCATATGAATCACACGGTCGTGTACCAAGCCGTGTGGCATGCCATGTAACTTATTGTTTGTGGATTAGGACCACACAGGCAGGTGACACGGGCGTGTGCCTAAGCCGTGTATGGTTATGTGTTATGCAGGGTTCATACAGGCCAATGACACGGGAGTGTGTTCAGGCCGTGTAACTCACTGATTGCGGATTAGGACCACACAGGTAGGTGACAGAGGCAAGTACACGGGCGTGTACTGGACCGTGTGGAGGCACGCAGGCCAACTATCCAAGCCGTGTGAAACCATACGGGCGTGTGGACCAAAATTTAGAATTTTTCCCTCAGGCCACAAGCATCGTTCGAAACGAATGCAGGCCTACTATAGGGTCCGTATGATCTGAATTAGACTATATAACTTGATATCTGATAATCTGATTGTAACAGCCCTTGTAACACTCCTAACCCACATCCGTCACCGAAATAAGGTTACAAGATGTTACCGAAATTTACGGAATAATTACACAAAAATTCCATTATTTACTTATATTTACATCAAAGCTGTCCACTCGAGTCATAGTCATTAAATTATTAATATCTTGAGTTATGAAACTTCAAATTAAGATCCGTTAATTTCGCTGAAACTAGACTCACATATCTTTCTACTATAAAATTTTTAAAATTTTTGGTCTAGCCAATAAGTACAGTTTATTCTTTTAAATCTCCCCTGTTTTGCTATCTGACAGTTCTGGTCCCTCTTAACTAAAAATTAATTATCTCCTCATACGGGATTCAGATGATGTTCTCATTTATTTCTTTTAAAAATATACTCATTAAGGATTTTAAGCATGTAAATTATAGCCCATAATTATTCTTTTACAATTTTTAATGATTTTCCAAATTTAGAATAGGGGAGCTCGAAATCACTCTAACCTTATCTCACAAAAATTTAAGTATCTCCTAATATGAAAGTCTTTTGCTTGCACTATTTCTTCTATGTAAAACTAGATTCAATAGGCTTTAGTTCCATATCTTATTCAACCTCTAATTCGATTTCCATAATTTATGGTGAATTTTCAAAATTGAACTACTGTTACTAACTAAAAGCTATTTTAGTACAAAATATTGTTAACTAGTTTATAACATCTTTACTTCATTTCATTTAAACTCTATACATGCTATATAAATCTTTAAACATAAAACAAAAGCTACCGAAATTGATCTGGATAGTGTGCCTTGTTGTGTTGATCCGATCTACCAACTTCACTTCAATTCAATCTACATAAAAAATATCAAATACACACAAGTAAGCTTATTAAAGCTTAGTAAGTTCATAGGTTTAAGAGTAATGCTTACCAAACATAATATTTCCAAACAATAACAAAACATTTACTAAAGTTCTCTACCATTCACAACCACTGTTATAATACTTCATATAGTTGAGCTCAACATTAACAACTACTCAATCTCTTTTATTTGGTTCACTCCTCTTGTATTACTTATTATCAAATTAAGAAACGACTTACGAAATTGAGTACGTCGTTGCTCAACGCCATGATTCACAACTCAGTATGGTTTTCCTCATTGAAATACCATACCTACATTTTACAACTCGGTATGGAAAATGTCATACCTACGTTTCACAACTCAGTATGGTTAATACCATACCTACATTTCACAACTCAGTATGGATGATACCATACCTACGTTCCACAACTTTTCCATGGATCAACCATGGTCTTATCTGCCAATGCATCACATGTCACGATACGAACGTACTCAATCCTACGTTTTTCCTAATTTGAATTTCCACCTTTATTCTTTCATTTTAACATAATTTTCACAATCCCACAGCAAATTCATATTTAATAACACATTATATCATTCTATCATTCACAAATAACTGTAAATTCAACCATATGAACTTACCAGGCTGATTTGTAGAATATTTCGAAATTTAGGAACTATTCCACAACTTTTTCCTTTCCTCGTTCTTTTTTGGATTCTTGATCTATAATGTAAAATATTTTCACTCATTAGCATTTATTTCATTTCTATTTCACTTCACAATTTATGCTCTTCAATTTTTGAAATTGCACTTTTACCTCAAATTTATAGTTTTTACAATTTAGTCCCTGCCCAATTCACCCATCAATTGAACTAATTTTTATCAATTAACACTTTATTTTATCATTCTAAACTCTTTCACAACCTTTTATATTCTGAATTTCAACACCAACCTATAATTCACCACTTTTTCACAATTAGGTCCTAAATACCATTTTCTATCAAAATCACTTAATAAAACCACCTTAATATGAAATTAGAACTTAAATTTCATAATAATTCATCATAAAATTCCCTTAATCATCCAGGTTAACTTCCAATTTCACTCATAAAATGAAAAACTAATGAATTCTATAAGTGGACCTAATTGTAAAAGTCATAAAAACATAAAAATTATCAAGAAAAAGCAAGAATTAAACTCACACGATGTAAAAATATAAAAAACCCAGCTTTATCCAGACCTCCTATGGCGTTTTAGCTGAGAAAATATGAAGAGATCTCTAGATTTTTCAATTTTATCCTTATTTTATATGTTAAAATTGTAAAATTTCTAATTTTGCCCTTATTTTTCTTATTTTTCTACTGAATTTCTTGCCCTTTCCGTCCAGCCTATTCACTTTTAGGCTTAATTTCCCTTTAAATCATATTTCTTTTAACACTTGAGCTATTTAATCCTTTTAGCAAATTTTGCATTTGTTACAATTTAGTCCTTTTTATTTAATTGACTACCCAAACGTTAAAATTTCTCAACCAAACTTTAATACTAACTAAATGACACTCCATAAATATTTATAAAAATATTAATGGCTTGGTTTTTAAATTTGAGGTCTTAATACCTCATTTTTTGACCCGTTTGACCTAATAAATTCTTTTAATTCATTAAATTCACCAATTCACAAATCATTCTAAATTCTTACTTGACTCATAAATATTAAATTACTATCTTGTTCAATCTTACTTGTCGGATTTAGTGATCTCAAATCACCATTTTCAACACCACTGAAAATTAGGTTATTACACCCCTAACCCGTATCCATCGCCAGAACAAGATTACAGAGCATTACCGGAGTTTACAGAACAAATAGATAGAAATTTCAAATATTTCACATCATATAATATTCATGTCAAAAACTAATTAAAATCAAACATATTGTCCTTTATATGAGCCATCGAGGCCTAAAATATGCATTAAAAGCAAGTTGGGACTAAATCGGGTACTCAAAGAATTTTTCAGAAAATATTAAAAATTTTCACAGGTGCAGGGGTCACACGGCCGTTCGTGTGAATCACATGGTCAAAAGACAAGTTCGTGTCTTAGGCCGTGTGGGCATTCGAAATAGGGACACACGGCTGTGTCCCAGCTCGTGTCCGTGTCTGTGTAACTCCCTGGCTTGGGTTGCACAGCCAAGCCACACGCCCGTGTGCTAGGCCGTGTGAGCATGCTAACTTGCGCAATTTAAAAGATACAGGGACACTTTATGCAATTTAGTCCTTTTTATCAATTTAGGCATATAAACGGTAAAATTTCTTAACGAAATTTTTATACAATATTTCTATCATACTGTAGACCATAAAATAATATTAAACTAAATTTTTTGATTTCAGATTTGTAGTCCCGAAACCACTTTTCTGATTTCACTGAAAATAGGCTGTTACACTGATGATGAACAACTTGTGATCTGTACATATATCTGCTATGTTTGAACCTAAATAAGTAGGGTTTGTCAGAACGTAATGCGCTCTTGCTTAATGCATGTGAACTATCCCGGTACGATCTGTATTCTGTTAACTTTGATGGTACACCTCTACATCACTATGTTGATTAAGAAAATGTGATATCTGAATATGTTGAATCAATTGGTATTGATTTATATATATATATAACCATGCATGTGACTTCATGACAATCTGATGTGATTTGTTGAGGTTTGATAAATCTGTTTTACAAAGCATGGACTCTCATGCCTACTGATTCTGTTATGGTTTGATAGCATGACCTACATACTTATTACACTGACTCTGTATGTGCATATCATGACATACTGCATGGGATTTGGGATAATGTGAAAAGAGGAAGTTTTTGGCAGTTTAATGATCTGTATTATCTGGTGGTTTATCCATAATTCTGTTCTGGCAGCTTGGCTGTACTATAGTTGCTTGACCACATGTATTCGATTTGGTAATTTTAATTGCAAAATTTTGGTAGCACTGAACATAGTTATCTATTGGTGTGATTCGATTGGATGAGTTCTGGGGAAACTCTATTTTGGTATGTAGTGGAGTTGGGTAGGATTTTTTTTGATAAATCTGTATTTTGATCTGTTTGAAAAATACCACATCTACATAACACACATCCTCTGCGTAGCTCTGTTCAGTTTTGCTCTGTTCTATCCTATTCTGCTCTGCTCTGTTCTATTCTGTTATGCTCTGCTTTGCCTTGTTTTGGTTAGGTTGTGTTGTTCTATTATATTACACTTGCTATTAGATTCGTTGTGTTTATTCTGATTTATATACTATGTTTTGTTAATTATAATTGATGTTGGTTATACACTGGGCTTTATAGCTCACCTTTTGATTTTGTCTTTGTATGTTCGGGTAAGTCTCTGACTTAGGACCAGATGGTGTGTGGGAGCTCGGATTGTTTTGCAATAACATAAAAATATTTTTGATCTTTTGAGTTTGTAATCTGTTTCTGAGCTCGTCCTAGTTTTTGCTAAATTTGTCAGTAGTTGATAATTTCTAATGCTAAACTACAAAATCACTCAAGTTGACACAATGGATTTTGATTCTTAACGTGAGACTTTGAAAAGAGTTTCCACCATGAATCAAGTAAAGTTTTGAATATTTTCTGAATAATTACTGAAATCAATTTTCAATATGTTGGTGTAACCCGTCCAGATTCAACTTGAACTTCTAGGCTGAGATTGGGGTGTTATATTTTCCAAAATATCTAACAATTTACCAAAATTTCTATCATTTTACCAATATTTTCTAAGATTTTACTAATATTTCCAAATTCTCTAAATTCTATAACAAATCTTAACAATTACCAAAATTTCTATAACTTTGCCAATATTTCTAAGCATTTATTAATGTATCTAATGATTACCAATATTTCTAAGAACCTACCAATATATCTAACGATTTATCAAAATTTCTATCTTTTTATCAATATTTATGAGACTTCACCAACATTTTCAAATTTTCTAAACGCCATGTGAAGTCTTAACAATTACCAAAATTTCTATGACTTTACCAAAATATCTAATGATTTACCAAAATTTCTAAGGACTTACCAATATATCTAACAATTTACCAATATTTCAGAGGATTTACCAAAATATCTAACAATATATCAAAATTTCTATCGATTTACCAATACTAATGAAACTTTACCAATATTTCTAAGAATTTACCAAAATATTTGGCGATTTACCAATATATCTAACGATTTACCAAAATTTATAAGGATTTACCGATATGTCTAACAAATTATCAAAATTTTTAAAATTTTACCAAAACATCTAATGATTTACAAAAAAATTAAATATTTTACCAAAATATCTAATGATTTACTAAAATTTCTAAAATTTTACAAATACTTCCAAATTTTCTAAACCTTATACCAAGTCTTTACAAGTACCAAAATTTCTTTGACTTTACCAAAATATCCAATGACTTATCAATATATCTAATGATTTCCCAATATTTCTAAGGATTTATCATTATATTTGTTGATTTACCAAAATTTTGAAGATTTTACGAATATTTTCAAAATTGCTAGCGGTATACCAAATATTTAACAATTATTAATATTTCTAATGGTTTTATCATAATTTGTATGAATTTACCCATAATTTTTTAGATTTACCAAATTATCTAAGATTTTATTAATATTTCTATCAATTTATCAATTTTTATACGAATTTACTAAAATATCTAACATTTTACCAAAATAATTAATTTATCAAAATACCTAAAACTTATTTATTTATTTAGTATCAATAGAACCAAACCTCAAACATTGTATCAAAATTCTTAAAAACTCTATTTTAACCGGTAACCTATAAGGATTTTGTAAACTTTTTATGTAGGAGCGTATGGTGGAAGTGCCGGAATGGCTCGCTGCACGGTTTAATTCAAAAGAATATTCCAACACAAAAAATAAATTTAAATATGAACCAAATAATTTCACCTTCTCTCTCATTTAAAAAATTATAAAAAAACAACCCTAAAATTATGTCGCCGCCGCAGCCGAACGGAAAACCCCAACAACCGATTTCCCGGCGAATTGTCCGAATTACCGTTACCGACGCCGATGCTACCGACTCTTCCAGCGACGAAGAAGCGGCCTCTCCGAAGAAAATCCAAAAGCGACCGAAGAAAAAGCTTGTCAACGAAATCACTATCGGAGTTTCGACAAAAGAGAACGACGTAATGGCTGGGTCGAGCCAGAGCAAGGTCAAGAGGTACAGAGGGGTTAGACAAAGGCCGTGGGGGAGATGGGCTGCGGAGATTAGGGACGGAAGGAGGATGAGGCTTTGGCTGGGGACTTTCGATACAGCGGAAGAAGCTGCCGTTGCTTATGATCAAGCGGCGGTTAAGCTGCGTGGACCTAACGCTCCTACTAACTTTAAGTTGCTTGATTGCAACGCTGTTCAGTCCTGAATTTTCTGTAAATATTAACCTTCTTTATCCCCTTTTGCCCTTTGGTGTTCTCGATGTTTATGTTATTAGGGCTTTCTAGTTTTTGTATCTTTGACTTTATGCATGTAATAACCTGCGAACATTTGTTCCTCTTGTTTTCTTCTTCATTGGATCATGATATTGTACATCTTTTTTAACACCATTTCCTACTTTGTAAACTAGAACTAACGATTTTTGTTAACTAAATTTGAAGAAGCGTTCAAAGTTCAAGGTAATTTCACCATCCTTTCTCCTCTTGTAAACCTTAAAAATGGAGTCAGAAATTGAACTGCCACGAGCAACGCGATTAGTTCATATTTTGTTTTTTTTTTTTCAGGTGGAAGAATGTAAAGCAAATAAAACCAATCTGCTAAAGGTACATATGTCCTTGCTTTGACTTGGTTTTTGTTTCTTTGAAATTTTCTTTACCATTTTTGTTTTTATTTTCTTTTATGTTACTTTGAGTTCTTGGAGGTAGCCATCACGTCAGTTGTTTTCTTGTACATATTTTGACTCTTGTTATTGGGAATTTTTATTCTATCACCGATCAATTTGTGTTAAATTTCTAAAGTCGGTAGATTTTTAAGGAAATTTTTGTCTTCAAATATAGAGGTGAATGAATAATTATTGATTTGTAAATGAGTGAAAGTTGAAGCAATTGGGATTCTTAGTACTTATCAAATATTGATGTTTAAGTTAATATGCACTTTCCCCATTACTAATAGAGTACAGCGAATGTTTTTGAAATTTAGACCAGACGTAATTTTATAGGATATAAAATGGTTGAATTTCAAAGCAAGAAGCTCAATTGGTTGAGTGGATCTATGGATGGAGTTTATGTAAATGTGATGTTTGTAACTTGTGTTCTCATTATTGGTTAAGGTGCTTTTGAAAGGAGCAGGTATGCCAAAGTGGTAGTACAAAGGGCACAGCATCCTCAGCTAAGTAAATATACCAATTCTGCTGTTTCCTGACACCTTATGTCTTCATTTCTTCCAAAAGGTTGGTTACGTTCATCGATGATTGAGTATTGTTGGTTAATAATGTCTTGAGATGTTGTGCAATGTTTTTGTAATGATTTTGCTTATTTAGATTTCTCTTGGATGCAGCATGCCCACATTGATCATATTAGTTTTCTCATGCTGAAGCCTTTAGGCACTATTAATGATGGATTCTGATGTAATATAACTTTTAACATACATATGGAACCTCATAGAGTGGAATATATACATATTTGTAAAACTAGGGTGTGCTGGAGGAGAGTCTTGTTTACAAACTAGCCATCATTCAACCTTTTGGCTCAAATTGGGAAGAAAGTGATCTAGAATTCTCCACAAGCAGTTTTGATCGAACCTTGTCTCCCTACCACTTACAAGGGTTTATCCTTGTGATAAGTGTTACTAGATACAGATTATCAAATATTCATGTATATATGTGGTCTGAGTGAGAATTAAGAGATCTAGTTTCTGAATTCACCTAAATCTCGTTACGGCTCTCTGTGTTGTTGGTTTGCTCATCTTGACAATGTTGTGAATTTTACTTGCTTATTATGATCTGTAGATCAAGGCAAATCTCTAGTTCTGCTGCCTCCTCATGGATAGTACCATCAAGGATACAGAGTTGTGGATCCAAGTGACTCGAAATGGTGGCAACAAGGTCTACTAATAATCCCTGGGTGCACAGTTATAACATCCGAGGCTATCAGAATCAAAATCTTAGAGGGGAATTCAATTCATTCTACATTCCGAGTAATCTGGTATGACTCTGATACGTAACTTTGAGTTGAGTTAAGTGAGAAAATATGAGACATGCCAATTTTGAATGAGGAAGCAATAATATGGCGTGTTGATTACTCTGTTGGTACCAATTTGATGACTTGATGAACCTCTGTTAGGCCTTGTTTTGTAGCAGAATGGAAATGGGTGCCCAAGTAATTGTAATTAGGTTGACTGAAACAGGTCGATATGGTGCTTATGTAATTCTCAAGGAGTGAATATGTTCACTCATAATACTTGAAATAATGGTATAAGCAAATTTTTTTTATTAAGTGTGTATCTCATATATTTCCGGTGCTCCTCCCATGTTTAATGAATGCTTAAACATCATCTTTAGAAAGTGAAAACTATAGAAGAAATTATGGTTGGAAGATTTACGCAAATAGTGCAACTAAGGTTCTTCAAGAGCCAATACATGATTAAAGCAGATATCTTAATCAAGTATTTTTTCTTAATTGGGTGGGATGGTTTGAACACAGTTGTCTAATAAAGGCTTTAATTACCATTTTAATCAAGTTTTTTATATAGTAGTTTTTGGGTATTAATGAGACGTCTATGTTGGTTATCAAGCTTAATGTTTCATTGCTTGATTGCAAGATGAATAGAGTTCTGTTAATATATACTCATCTTTTATTAAGTAATTAAGCATGCTCTATGAGGCAAATGAAGTAAAACAAGAGTGTTCAGAACAATTGAGTGTAATGGATTGGACTATGTGTTACACATTTATTCAGTCCTAATTCTCTAGCCCACAACAAAACAATTGTTCGGCTCAAATGTACAACCCTTTATAATAAGGGTCGTTTAAGTTTCTATTACAAGTAAGGTGATGAATGCAATTCATGAATTTCCTTCAGGATATAACAAGGAATAGAAGAAAAGCAAATTCCCTCAATGCCCTCAATCTATACCTCATCCACCTCATCCAATCTCTTTCTCAAAAACCAAAGTGCCAATGGTGTTTTTTGTTTCAATCTAGCACTCTATTTGAGGTATTTCTTTAAATTTACAATTTCTTTTTTCTCTAATTCCATGCATTAGTTTATTCGATTTTTGATTGCTTGGTTATTTAGATGATGATTTATTCTGATTTTTGAAAAAAAAAAGTTTGAATCAAAGTTATGAGAATTTTTTTCTTCTCTTTGAATATTTTCTATCTTGCAATCTGTTTAAAAAATTAAAAAATTTAAGAAGGCTTAGCAATTGACCCAGACTGGAAGGAATTTGCCCAACAAGTATATACTAAACTTTGTCAAATTGCCCATACTCAAAGGTATAACACCAGTGACATTACAAGACCTGAGATCATTACAAAATAAGTCAAAAGAAGGGAAATAACACAGTTTGGAGGGTGGATTACTTACATACTAAGTCGGTGAAGATTGGTTTCAACTAGCATATTGCTCTCCCTACAGATTATGCTTGACAGCCTTTGGATGATCGGATCAAACTCCTCAAGCAGAGTCCTACAGTCAATCTCCAGTGTAGACAACAAACAATTGCTTAAAACATTTAACATTGGTTACCAGATCGATAATCAACTTGGCATCCACTTTAAAAACATGTTCAGTACTCCAATTTAAAATCCATTCAGAAGGCTAAAATATTTAAAATATATTTGAATTTGATCTCTTTTCAAGTTCTTATATTCTTTTATACCTAGATATTTTATGCATATTTATATATAATAGATTGCTTAAATATAAATTAAGGTTTAAAACATTTTTATACTATCCCAAAACCCTTGAAAGGGAGGAAAATATATGCTTTAGTAGGTTTGAATTTAAATGATAAAAACACAAGCAAAATTTGTAAGTGTTGAATTAGGTCATGTTTAAAGTAACATCTTGTCGCATTTTTTTTAATTCAACGGATGTGGTTAAAAGATAAAAATGAAGAGATTGTAGCCATCTGATAAAGCCACGTTAAAAACTAAAAAATTGTGGTGGTGACTAGAACTTGTTAAATTGATTATCAAATATATTGCTATTCTCTAGAAATCAGTTATTGAATATATTGCTACTATTTGGAAATCAGTTTCTTCCCTTTTTTTAGTGTTGAAACTGGTTGAATTGGTTAAAAGGTAAA
Source organism: Gossypium anomalum (assembly GCA_025698475.1). Classification (NCBI taxonomy): domain Eukaryota; kingdom Viridiplantae; phylum Streptophyta; class Magnoliopsida; order Malvales; family Malvaceae; genus Gossypium; species Gossypium anomalum. The sequence goes on from CM046960.1 coordinate 15,213,051, forward strand.
CATATGTTTTGGAAAACTCAATATAGAAAACAAGAATGTTTGCATAGCGAAATTTTAAAATTACTCTTAAAATCGAGTCATTGTGTTGTTTATGACAATAAATTTTACCAAATTTAGTATATGTGTTGTCCACTTAGCAAATCTTACTGGTTCTTGACTTTCAACTAACATGGTTTTTTCTTTATACTCAAAACCTTTGTTGCTCAGAGAGTGGGCTCTAATTTCTTGAATCGATCACACAATGAAAAGTTAATTCTATCTATAGATAAAGAAATCAAATATCAAGATAGAATTTATTTAAGAAATAATGTCACTATATTTCAGCAAACTAGCTACGCTCGATGATGTGTCTATCTGACTTAATCCATAGTCCTTATTTATAGGGAAAACTACAACAATTCTACTATAACAAGAGATAAAATAATAATATTTTAATAGAAAATACGGAGTCCCTTTGGGATTTCTTATGGTGGGCAGTATACACACTGAAAATACCCAATGTGCTACCAACCCCATATACAAGAGGGCTTATTAGGCCTTTCTTGTATTGAGTACAATTTTATGAGTTTTTTGGCTTTTAAACTAACTCATATGTTTTATCCAACCCAATATCCAATTTTCTATTATCAAAATATTAATTAATTAATTAATTATATCAATTAAATTATTTTCTCAACCTATTTCGAAAGTTATGACGACTTTACCTTACTAAAATTTATGAGTAAATAAATTTAATTATCTCATTTTGTACAACTGCGTTGACTACTTAATTTAATTTTCACTTTCCTCAATTATTTATTTACAATCAAATAAAAATTAATTCAAAGAAAGTGCATTAAAGTGCATTTACTGTGGATAGTAATAATGCAATTTATTTCTATTTTTGTCGTTTTCATTCATTCAACATATCAGTTCTAATTGCAATCTGAACAGAGTTGTGTTGAGCTAGCAGATTAACCGATTAAACATATATAATTATGACTCAAGTAATTTGTAATTAAGTTTTGGCTCTTCATCTATTAATTACAATATTATTTAATCATTAAGTCAATCCCCAAAAAGTACCATGATTGAACTCTCCCTTATTATATATCATTACAAAAGCAACTTATAATTATGCTTCTCCAGTGACGTCATTAGAGTATTATCCTCACAGGATATCATTAATCTCTTTAAGTTAAATTCTGTAACACCCTACGCCCGACCCGTCCTCCAGTTTCGGGTATGGAGCGTTACAAGTGAACTATACTTAAACTCGGCTAATTTAGTTGCTAATAAACAGTCTAAAAATGAAAACTATCTGATAATGAAAGTTAAAATAATAGTTCTTACAACTAAGGTATTAAGCCATTGAATGTTCAATCCTTCAAATTTTTCCTATTACTAATCAATCTATTTGTTTACAATGTGCCTCTTAAAACTCTTATCAAGCTAACTCCATGGCTTAAATCCTAAGGGCGTTATCTAGATACAATCAATTAGCTCCCGGGAGAAGCCTCTATTAATACCCCCTTCCTATGTGCATGACTCCATTTGTCAGCGATCCTTGATTTCGACTATTTAGTTTAATCCATCCTCAAAGTCCTCGTCCAACCTTGCAAGTCCTGTGAACATAATTCAACTCTGTAAGTTCGAATGAACTTAGTGAATTCCTTTATCATATCATAAATAAACCTTATCGCATGAGGGTAAACAACGTAAATAAATTAAATATAAATACTCCCTGCTCGCCCAAGGTGAATATTTGACATCAGGGTGGCGGACTGCACCTGATCATTCGAGCTATGTGGCTCGTCTTGAAGCATTCCTTTGGGTAGGATCTCCACTTGACCATAACCCAAATACCTCGCCATATTAGTGAGTTCTATCCATGCTTCACGTCTTGCCTTTCCTTACACAAGGTGTTTGTCGACCTTAAATTGAGTTGGCTGTTCGCCAACTTCCCATTAGGAACCCTTGTAGTAGCCTTTCAACTATCCGACCAAGGATTCTTAGAGCATACCTTCATTGGCATACTTGATCGTGCTAGTCCTTGGCAGATTCTTTCTATCCATACCACAGTCTTGAAGGACTTGTTGACATCTCAATTTCGTGCTGACCTTCAACTGGTCTCGCCCCTTTAGAGAACCCATAGTTTATTGTTCTAGCGGCTATGCGATTATGCCATATTACTTACTTGTTTCCTTCCTACAGAGTTATCCTTTTTGCGATGTATCCATACTAGACTTTCCTCAAAGAGGAATAGTCTTGATAGACATTCTGTCCTTTGGATAGAACCTTTATCTTAGGAGTACATCCCCTAATCTTCCTATGAGATACGCTACTCATGTACAAATTTATTGAGCTCTCCCTGATGGCTCTTCTTTTCAAATCCTTGCTCATGATCCTTGGATAATTTCCCTTCCTACATTTCCATAACTAGACCAACTTCTACACGAGCCTACTTTCTATAATTCTCATTGGGTTTTCGCCATGCCTTATTAGCTTCCATCACTTTTGGTGGATTCTTAAAAGTCTGCTTGCCATACTTATGCTTTTCTTAAACTCTTCCCGCACCTATGTGGTTTTCCCATACTTGGTGCACAGACCTTATACTCTTCACTTGAGGTCCTGGCAGACTTCCCACGTCTATTTCTTGGCGGACTTTATGGGATGCCGTAGCCGAGTTGTGGTCTTATACCCTCTTTTCTCTTTTCTATTGTCCTAGCAAACTTACCTGTATTTATTGTCCCAACAAACTTATTCTATTTCGTGTTTAATGTCTCGACAGGCTATCTTTTTTTCGTGTTTAATGTCCCGATGGGCTATCTTTCTATAGATGTAACAACCCGATTTTGGGGCTAGTCAGAACAGTGGTTTCGGACCCACTAACCTGAGATTGAAGAAATTATTTTTAATATTATTTTATGCATTGTAGCATGATTAGATAAGCATATAAAAATTTTGGTGAATTAATTTTAGCGATTGCTTGCTTAATTACAAAAAAGGACTAAATCGCATAAAGTGAAAAAGTCCTACTTTGTTAGACATGGGTTTCAATTAGCTAAAGAACCTAAATTGGGGACCTTTAAAGAGAAATTAGACCCCCAATGTTTAGGCTGGCCTTCCATAGGGGACAAATTGATGGGAAAGTCAAAATTAGGTGGTGTTTTGGTCACCAATTTTGACTAGTTTGAATAAAATAAACAACAAAAGGTTTCATCTTTTTCACTCTTTCTTCTCCACCAAAAAATTGGCCATTAGAGGGATTTTTGAAGCTTAAAAATTTCAGCAACTCTAAGACTTCACAATTAAGTTATTTTCATGACTTTTCTTGACGATTTTTTACATTTTTGGACCTTTTAAAGCATGAGCTTTTAAATGAGGGGACTATTTTGCAAAATGAACAAGAGTCTAGGGTTTTGCCATGAAAGCATATGTGTAGTTTTCTAAAATTTAATGGAAGAATATTAGTATTAGATGTGTAATAAACAACTTTTATGAAGGGTTTTTTCATGAAAACCCTAATAGGGACTATTTTGCATAAGTTGGAAATTTGTTGATAAATGTGAGAAATAATGGAAATTTTGGATTGCTTCTAGTATAAAGTAATCAGCTAGGCTTATAATATGAAAAATTCGATAAAAAATAAATTTTCGAGCATAGGGGTAAAATGGTCATTTTGTAAAAGTTTAGGGGCAAAATAGTCATTTTGCCTAATTATGAACTTTTGGGCATCTAAATTGATATGCTGATGAAATAAATGAACTTTATTAAATTAGATCAAGAGAAACGTGATTCGGGTCTTGATAGGGGTAAGAACAAAGTTTATGAGGATTAAGCTGGTCTTCATCATTTTGTATCGAGGTAAATACATATGTAAATAATGTGTTATTGAAGCTTACTTTGGTATATTTTAATGATATACATGTGTAATTAGCTTATTGTTGTTATGTATCTAAATTCTAATTGTTGCCATGAATGTATAAATGACATGTTATGCGAGTAAATTATAATGTGAGCAAATGCGATGCTATTCGATTAGATATGAAGCCCCATTGAACCTTAGACATAACATAGGATACAAAGGGGCATGTTATGAAGATTATGTGGTCTGAACTCATAGGTTGAGTCTGAGTTCATGAGATGAATGCTATAGGTAACGTGGGTCCGAGTACTAACTTTGTAGTAGCCTGATTTTGGGGCTATCGGAATAGTGGTTTCAGAACCACTAACCCGAGGTTGAAGAAATCATTTTAATATTATTTTAGGTATTGTAGCATGATTAGATAAGGACATGAAAATTTTGGTAAATTAATTTTAGCGATTGCTTGCTTAATTGCGAAAAAGGACTAAATTGCATAGAGTGAAAAAGTCTTGAATTGATAGCTAAAGGTGTAAAATAGATAGAGAATAAGAATTGGGGAAAATAAACCCTAAAAAATCCTAGCTTGGCCGGCCATAGGAGACATGGATGTTGAAAAGTCAATAGCAGGTAATTGATGACACATTATGTGATAAAAATAATACCCTAAGAGCTTAGCTTCATCTTTTTCATTTTCTTCCTTCCTTCTTGATCAAAAATACCAGTAAAGGAATAGTTTTTGAAGCTTTAAAATTTCAGCTAGGTTATCCTCTTGCAAGTAAGTGATTTTTATGTTCTTTGTTAATGATTTTTACATTTTTGAGACCCTTGAAACATAAGCTTTCAAATGAGGGGACTATTTTGCAAAATGGTGGAAAGTCTAGGGCTCCAATGGTTGTTTTAGAACCCAGATTGATTCCGAATGGGTTCCAATGGTTGTTTTGAGCCTCGTAGGCTCTTATTAAGGAGTTTATAAGTAAAAAATTGAAAAAGTTTTAGTCTGACCATGTTTTAATGTTATGAAAACATTTATATACGTAAGTTTAAGTTGGGTAATGCCTCATACTTCGACTCGGCATGGGGCATGGGTGTGGGGTGTTATAGACTTTGTGTACAGACCCGTGAGTGGCTCAATAAGCAAACGTTACATGATAGCTCTGGGGTCTGGGTCCTGACTTGATAAAAAAGCCCATGAGTAGCTCAAATGTGAGTGTTTCGTAGCACAAGGTAGCTCTGACTACTTATATGACATTGAGATGAAAATTCCCCGCGTATCCATATGTATCTCGTGCGTTCAATGGGTAACTTGAAGATTTAGTTGGTGAAAACTTTGATGAGGTACGTATACCGTACTCATGGAAAGGACCTGAGTAAGGGACAAGATGCATCAAGTATATATGAATGAAAGGAAGAGTAAGACAGAGATGTTAAGTGATTGATATCTTTTACGTATGATAAATTTACCATATGATGAATATGATTTTCTTTTAATTACACTTTATTTGCATATATGTACTTACTAAGCTCCCATGCTTGCCCTCTTTTCTTTTCTTTCCTTATAGTGCCGCCAAGCTAGCATCGGGGATCCAGTGACATCAAAAGCTTCGATCACACTATCACTCAAGACCTTGGTATAGTTAGTTTCATTGTTTTTTTTTCTGGTATGTATGGGACTCGAGTCTTTGTTTAGTGTTTGGTTAGTTAGCCATAATGTGTTGGCTCATATGATGAATATGATACTCATTTTGTATAAGGCCATGGATGATAGTCAATACTCATTTTGATTTATAAATAGAAGATGATACTTTCATGGATGAGTAAATTGCATAAATGAAATGTTGTCCACTGTGGTTATCTTGACTATGTGATGTGCCCTTATGTTGGTATAGAGTGATTTTTGTGCAGGTTACATAAATAAGGGTGACAAAAATGCTTGGTAAATAGCCTTATTTTGTCCACACGGGTAGGCACACGGGTATGTGCCTAGGCCGTGTGTGACACACGGTTCACCACATGGGCGCATGATTTGGCCGTGTGTCCCTTGCACGTAAGAATTGTAAGTCAGTATGTATGGTAGTAAACACACGGGCAGAGAAACAACCGTGTGTCTCAGCCGTGTGAAGGGCATGGCCTAGCATACAGGCATGTGCCTTGGCCGTGTGGCCTTTAAGGATTGCTGACGTTAGAAATAGAATGTCCAGGTTTTTGCACACAGGCTAGGATACGGGCGTGTCATGGCCGTGTGAAGGACACGGGCCAGGGACACGGGTGTGTACCAAACCGTGTGAAAACCACTGTAGGTGTGCATTGAGAATTAATTCCACAAGAGTATAGGATACGAGTGTGTCCCTGTATTGGTTAGACCGTGTGAGCCACACGGGCCAATAGAACGACCATGTTGAAATGTCACACGGGCGTGTTGCCCCTCTCACAAGGGCGTGTGCCCTTGTGTTAAGAGTTATTTTCAGAGTTCTTTAAAGGACTCAGATTGTTTCCGAATGGGTTCCAATAGATGTTTTGGGCTTAGTAGGCTCTTATTAAGGAGTTTATAAATAAGATTGATAAAGTTTTAATTTGACCATGTTTTGGTGTTATAAAAACGTTTATATGCATAAGTTTAAGTTAGGTAATGCCTCATATTCTGACCGGGCGTGGGGCACGGGTGTGGGGTGTTACAATAGATGCCATAGAGTCTTTCATCTATGGTCTTACACCTACCTGTTATCCTGGCGTACTATCTCATGATGCTATAGGGCCTTTCATCCATGGTCTTACTCATCATATCTGGCTGCCATAACGTCTTTCATCAATGGTTTTAGACCGCGTACCTCATACCATTTACCTTGCTTCCATGACGTCTTTCATCCACGATCTTATGCTATTATCATTATCATGTATCATGTCGTCATGTCATCTTTTGTCCATGGCCTTAGGCTACATACTTCATACCAGACTGCCATAGCATCTTTCATTTTTGGTCTTACGCCATATACCTTATACCAGACTGCCATAGCCTCTTTCATTTATGGTCTTATGCCATATACCATTATCACATTGTAGCCCCGAAGGACTAATCGATACCGTCCTCGTGCCAAGTACCATTCCATAATTTCTTTTCCTAAATCCTCCTCTTATTATCTCTTTTACACCACCTAACATTGATGCTCGAACACCACAGTGTTCCCTTCGTAAGGTCCGAAGCTTTACCCGAGACGGTAACTAAAGGTTCTCTCCCCATTTCCTTTCCTAACATCATCTATCCCATGAAGGTTTTTCCCATATACATGCTATGCATGCTCATATCATCATATTATCATGCTCATGCAAACATTACATATTTAACAATGTAACCATAACTACATATTTAGAGTTTTAAGAACTCACCTGAATCCTTTATTGTTCCCATAGCTTAACTTCCTCGATTTAAGCCTCAAACACCAAAGCTTCCATTCCCCTGGCAGTAAATATGCATTCAAACCAAAAACCATGAGTTATACTCAATATTTCAACTTAAACTCATTTTCTAGAAACATGCAAAACCCTTAAGACAATTTTGGAAATCCATAACTTCATCTCTTAACTCTTACGTACACAGAAAGGTTAAAAACCTTACCCACTTACTATTTTCCCTACTTTTCCAGTTTCATCCTCATGAAGTTTACTCCATGCAGAACCTTCTATGGCTGCTCCTTTTTCGAGCTACCGAAGAAGATGAAGAACAGGAGAAATTGAGACAAGGTTGGGAAGAAAATCATCCCTAGGAGCAATCTCCCAACTATATATAACCCTTCTCGTGCTTTTCCCAACCTCATGAGAGCCGTGCATTACTAATTATTATGCCTCGCACTAAGGAATCGGTTGGTTCCACCCTAATCAAACCAAAATTGAATATCAACCATGTCCAATTTGGTTTCCAGCTTTCCTTTTTATTCTAACATAGGCCGTTACCTTACAGTCTCTTTTAATTTAGTCCCTTAATCATTCTTAATTTTGGGTTATTATAAATCCAGGTGTTATCAATTCATTCATCTAATATGATTCTACTTTATCTCATGGTAACCATTGCATCTTCCACAATAAAAAAGATTATTACTAACACATAGTGATAAAATCATTTATCTTAGACTAATGACCCGTGGCCACATTCCTTTTCTATAAATCATGCAATGCTAGTGAGAGGATACAATTTACTCTTTGTTGAGTTATGATTTCCACTATTGCAAGGGAACCCATACCATACATAGGTTATGTACCTAACATATCAGCATTCAGCTATGATACAAATTGAGCATAGGCTTTCAATATATCAAAATATACAAGCTACATGCACATGGTCAGTCACTTATTCAAGACTGAGGTAAATAACACCATGAACATTACAAGTGAACAAATTCATAAAAGAATCTAGGATGAATTCAATTGTTTTTTTTTTATTATGTATTGTCAATCCTATCGCATCTTTTTCTCTATCCTCTTGGCAGTCATCTACTTCGATACACAAGACAATGTATCTCCCCAATTGGACTTGATAGACAACATAATAGTCTCTTGAATCATTTTTCTCAATTTTGATTCTTCATACTATGAACCATTTAGATTACCTACTAATATAAGTTGTCTTATTGTATCACGATTTGACCACATGGTGCAACTTGATATTAGTTAAACATTAAGTAATTAGTGAGCCAATTACATTTTTATTTTCATGCAAAAACAATTGAGGATAGTTATACAAAAGATAATAATTTAAACAATGAAATTTTATTAACCAATCTATTCGAAAAATTAAAAGCATTAATGACGAAACAATTACACTAAGGGCATCATATCCCAACATGTTTCTCAAAGCAAATCCTATATGGCATTATCAATGGTGGATCGATGCTTTTTTTTTCTTCATTTTTATTTTAACTGTTAGTTTAAAAGGATCCCATGGGATCCCACTATAATGGCATCTTTAGATAGATTCCACCGTTGAATTATATTAAAAAAATGTGTAGTAAATTAGTAAAATATAAGTATGGAATATAATTCTGTTGTTTGATAAAAATAATTATTATTTTAAAAATAATTGATTTTTTAGTTCTAATATTATCATATATATATTATATTTAATACAACAAGGTACAAAAGCACAATACTGCAAGAAGTGGCACATCATGTTTAGAGAGACAAAATTTTAGGCCCATTTTCTAGGCCCGAGCTTGGCCCGACCCGAAATATGGGCCTAAAAATTTGTCCAAGCCCGGCCTGAAATAAAATTGTTAAGCTCGAACTCGGCTCGGCCCGGCCCATATTAAAATTTTTTAACTTATTTCATTAAATAAAAAATTTTAAAATATAATAATATCATCAAATATATTTAAAACAAATATTAAAACAAGAAACAAATAAAAATGATATTAAAATAATTCTTAAAACAATACACAAATTGAAAATATAATAAAAAGTGATTATATTAAAATTAAAAATAAAATGTAAATATGATTAAAAATAAAAAAAATATATATTTAGTATATAATTCGGGCCGGGCCGGGTCGGGCCCGGGCCAAAATTTTTTTACCCAAGCCCGGCTCGTTTTCTAAACGGGCCTCGTTTTTTTTGCCCAAACCCATATTTCAGGCCTATATTTTTACCCGAGCCCTCCCATTTTTCGGGCGAGCCTTCAGGCCGGACCGGGTAGCTCGGCCCGTGCACACCTCTAATCATGTTTCTTTTATTGTTCTTTTTTTTTTAAAAGGTAATTAAATGAATAATTTATTCATATAAATTAAATTCAATGGATAAACTAACCTTTTCAAAATTTTAATTTAATTAACTATTTATTTTAAACATAAAACTTTTAAAATATTCACTTAACAAATTGTTATAGATAATATATAATTAAAAAAATAAAAATTTATTTAAATTTTTATTTATCTAATTAAGATAGGATAAGAAAAAATATATTTATTTATTCTTTTAAAAGTAATTTTTTTTAAAAACATAAGATCTAATGTTTTAAAAAGTTTACGGGTACAAATTTCATCTAATTACTTAACCTTTTAAATATTTAATAAAATTTCAAATTAAAGATATAAAAAATATTTAATTTTAATTTATATTAAAAATGTTTATCTTAAAAATTAAATTTAAAATTTAAAAAGGTTCCATTAAAAGAAGTTTTTTAAAATAAAAATTTAAAAGAATCTTCAAAAGCGTATTGTAACTCATTAAAAAGGTTTCATTAAAAGAATCATAAAAATTATCTTGTAACTCATTAATGTCTCGTTTGATTATTAGTGTAATAACATGGAAAAAAAACTTTATTTCTTACGTATGTATTATAATAGTTAGACATAAAATAAAGAATAGTTAGTACAAATTTAAACTTGAAATCATAAAGATGAGTGATAACTCTTGTAAAAAATAAGACATCTTCAAAATCAGTAAAAAAAATTTCCTTCTCTTTACTGTCATGGGAGTGGCTACTGTCACATGTGAAATGATATGCGAATTGTGTAAGTATGCACATCGGATCAAGTAATAAAGTGATGAGTGAGTTCCCACGAGGATTGGATTAAGGCACAAAAGTGGTCAATTTATTATAATAAAATGAGATTAATGCTATTACAAAGTGAATGATAAGTATATAGTGTCAATTAAAGGAATAATAATGTGTGCAATATGTGGAATTAATGAATACTTGGAAATGCTATGGCACAATGAGAATAGAAATGTAATGGCAATTATGAGAATTATTTAGGGAATATTATGTAAATGAACAAATAAATTACTAAGTATGATATTGTAAAGATACAACGACAAAGAACAAATGATATATGATGTTGATTTGGAAGGTCAGGATTACTAAGAATCTATCCTTATTGTTAATAATGCCTCAGCAAAATCATACTCAGATTTCTGCACAGAAGAGTTATAAAATGGTCAGCTTTTTTCGAGAGCAAAAACCTCAAGGTACCTTGCATGTGTCTATGAGCTTTTAATATGGTACCCAACACTATTTTCCTTCTGTATGAACACTGCTCTATGTCTAGAGTCTACTGCAAGTATCGGTCGTGTACTTGCTCATATCATTCAATATCGATGCAACTAACCCAACATTTTCAAAATTAAATTAGTTTATTGGCATGTTGAATAGTCATCTATGTCTAAGGATTGAACGCATACAATTAAAAATAAAATAATTGAATGAAACAGTAAATTGATTTGGATCTATGCTTCAACCATTAAAGAAATTAAATGTTTCATCATGTAATCCCAACCCTGTGAGATTTAGCTCATGGGTTGACAAATAAAATTCAAAACTAAAATAATATCCAACACCATTTTCATCATTCAATTCACGGAAGAACAAAGTAAGAAATATAGAAGACTTCGGGAAGAGAGCTTTCACGTGTCTAATTCACACTCCAGCAACATAGTGTCCTGCGATGGCTAAGAGGGACTACTTTCATTTTCCTCTTTCCGTCTCCACTTAGCTGCTACCCCCTATTCTTGCCTAAAGATCTCTCCCTCTTTGTTCATCCTTTTTAGGTTTCCTCCTTTGGCTTTTTATAGGCTTTTCCCTAGGGTAAATCCAACAACCCAAGTTTATCATCTCCTTTTTTAAATTCTTTTTTCAAAAATCCAAGATTATCTTCTTCTCTTTTTAAATTCTTTTTTCAACAACCTAAATTATCTTCTTTTTAAATTATTTTTTCTAGGATAAAATCAGCAGCCCAGGATTATCTTCTCCAACTTTTTAGGCTGATTTTTCTGGTACAAGTATAGTTGGGCTGAAACTGGTATACATTGAATGTTGACTCGGTTTTCCTGGAATTTCCATGGCATATGTACTAAAAAAATGTGTAACCTTTTGCCCCAGCAAACCTTCACTCCTTTATTTCTTGTTCATCAACCAGCACTTGCCAAAGCACCAAACACAACCCTTCCACATACAATTAAAATTAACAAATAATAATATGTAAGCACTGTCCAAGCTTCTTATGCAATGTTCTAAAAATGCTAAATTAATATCCTAAAATGCAACTAAGTTCACTTAAGTATAGACAATTGACCTAGTCTAAATGCATGAATTATAAAAGAGTTATTAGCTACATATTATCAATTGAATTAGTTTATTTATAACCCATATACTAAAACATATGTAAAAATTAATACTCTTACTAAATGTAGCATAAAATTATAAGAATTAAAATAAAAAAGTTAGAAGAAACCTCTTGCTCTTCAAGATTCATGAAGTAAAGATTGTTAAAACCTTATCATTAGAGTCATCATCATTAGAGGCGTCACTATACTTCAAGGGACTATTATAACTTTCTTATTTTCCTTTTTCTTTTTCCTCAAAAGACAATCATACTTGTTTTGCCCAAGCTTCTTGCAAATATAGCAAACTATTTTGTTTTTTAAAAGCCTCTTGCTTTTGTGTATTTTCATGGACCTTTTGAATTTATTGAGAAGAATGATTACCTCATCATTATCCTCATTCTCATCATCATTGCTTTTTCATGGATGGAAGACTTTAGAGCAACTCCTACTTGTCTTGATTTTTATTTATCCTGCTCCAACTTCATCTCATATGTGAGGAGTGAACCTATGAGCTCATCCAAGGATAGCTTACCCAAGTCTTTTTATTCCTTAATAGTCATCATTGCAGCTTCTCGTTAATTTGGAGTAAGCCTTCCCCAGTGCCTTCAACCCATTGGTGATGTCGGTGAATCTATCAAACATTTCTTTGATGCTCTCTTTTGACTTCATCTTGAAAAGCTTACAACCAACTATAAGTAAACAAATCTTGGATTCCTTTACTTGGCTTGTTCCTTCATGAGTTGTGGCAAGCTTGTCCCAAATCTCCTTGGCACTTAAATTTTGGGACACTTCTGTAACACCCTTCTCTCGACCAGGTCATTAGGTCCGGGTTCTGAATGTTATGGTTAAACCAAATTAGTTAAATGTAATTTTAAGCTTTATTCATACTCAGTCTATTAAGATTTTGTTCTTATACAAATTTATTTTATAATATTTAATTACCAAGCACACTGGTCAGCTGTTTAACGTCACAGCAATAATGTGCAAGCGTACACTGTTGATGCAAGTATAGTAGATAGAAGTGAGTCTGTCGGATATCAATCCCATAGGGATGGTTGTCTTTTGTCTATTAATGTCGGTGATTTAACTAGATAGAAACGAGATAAATTTTGAGGATAGTTGTTGGAGCAACAACTTGAAAACAATAAAATAAAATATGATAATGATAAACTGGGATCCCCAACATGAATATTCAATAGAATACTAAGTGCTCACAAGGTATAAAAGGATAGGTGGTTGTTGAGACAATAAATTTCAATGTATATCTTACCAAGCATCACTCATTTATTTAATCTGAGACTTAAACATGTACATTAGCCCTACCTTCCGATAATGGCAATATGACACTATTAAGAACAAGTGGATTAAATTCCTCTAATCCTTAAGAAACTTCTGTTGTCATGCTTGTTAGCTTGAACTGTCACTGCACCTTCGAGTATCAGTGACTGCAATAATACTTTTATGCTAAAAACATTCAAACCCAAAGATTAAACTATAGAAGTATGATTGAATAAAATAACATTAAACCCAGAAATCATGTGTACTTCCATACTAACATGAGATCAAAAGTAATCACCAGCATTAGAAAAGAAAAAAATAAAAGAAACAAGTGGAGAATACTATTCCTAGACAACTTGACTTGAATCTATCTATTCCCTCTTGTGTCGCACTCAGGGCTCCTGGTCAAGGGCTGGTTTGCATCCTTTTTACGTCGGTTCCCCGTCGGAGCTTAAGCCGTCATAGCCAAAAGCTTCACGTGGTAAGTTGAAGAAGATGATCCAAAAAACTCTCTCCCTCTATTTTTCTTCTTACGTCAACCTTTTATGTCCTTTTCCAATAGTACATGTGTCCTTTTCTCAGAATTATTCTGTCCTTGTACGTACATATAGGTTATACCAGATTGGACAGCTCACACATTTTTAGTTCTTATCTAGATAGCTATCAGGTGTGGTGACAATTCTGGGCGCAATTTGGAATTAACTTATGGAGTGACATTAATGCAAAGGGATAGCAAAATTAAGGATAAAATAGGATAGGATTCACTGAGTTATAAAATGCAATTTACTAAACTGAAAATGCTAAAATATATGCTAAGGATAACTAAATAGGAACAGTTTAACCAATAAGTAAGGAGGAAAACCTATGTTCTTTCTAGTGCTAACACACTCCCAAGCTTTAGTTTTTACTTGTCCTCAAGTAAAACAGAAACTAGCAAGACTACAAAAATTTTACCAAGGTAAATGATCATTCTAGCAAGTTGAACCCTCTAAATTCCCAATGAATGAATCACATTCAGATGAAAGAATATTGCATCGACAATACATAAGCATGAATGAATAAGGTTGCAACTTCATCAATGCTAGCATCATGTTTCAAATCCTAAGTTCTATCTGCCAATACAACATTTATTGTATAATACTAAGTATTTATTTATTATATATATGTATATATATTTTTCAGAATAAGGGATATCATTTCATTACTGTACCCTTATTCCTGAGAAGTAACGATGAAGTGCAACAAAACACCATTGAGTACGTATGTAACACCCCTCACCTGTATTCAACGCTAAAATAGGGTTACAGAGCATTACTAAACATATATACAATTACACATACATTTCACATACATTTTCAAATTTCATTTAATCATCAATCAATAACATTCATATAATCCCTAATACGAGCCTACGAGGCCCAAAACATACATTCGGGGTGGTTCGGGACTAAACCGATAACTTTGAAAACTTTTAGAACACTTAGAAAATTTTTCCAAAAATAGGGGACACACGCCTGTGTGGCCTGGCCGTGTGTCTCACACAACCAAGGACACACCTGTGTCACAGGCCGTGTGGACATTCAAAATGGGATCACATGGCCGTGTCCTAGCCCGTGTCCAACCCCATGTAACTCTCTGACTTGGGTTACACGACCAACACACACCCTCGTGTGGGTAGCCCGTGTGCCCTAAAAATGGCCACACATGCCAAACCTGTAGGGTATACGTCTTATGCCACATGACCAATTCAACACTAGGGGACACATGGCCATGCAACCTAACCGTGTGTCACACATGGCTGAGACATATGCCGTGTCTTTGCTCATGTGGACAAAAATAAGCTATTTATCAAGCCATTTTGCACCCAATTTGCACAAACCTACACCAAATCAATTGGTACCACAACTTAACATTTATAAGCATTCATCTAATCTCATCCAAATATATATCATACCATTTTAATACCAACAACATCAAGGCAAACATAAACCACCACATGCCAATCAATTTCATACCAAAACTCAAAATCTTAAATCATCAATATGGGCACATCCAAATATGCACTATTTTACCTAAATTCTTAAGCATATCATTCCTCAAACATGGACTATTTCATACTCCAATTATTAATTCAAAAACAACCCATCTTAACAAGCATTTATAGAACCATTACCAAACTCAAAATAAAGGTTATTTGCACACTTATATACATCACCAAATTCACCAATATAAGCCAACTCACAAGGATATTTATGAAACAAAACATTAAAAATTTACAAGCCAATTCAAATGGCTAAATTCATCATCAACTTATATACCAAAATGGCCAAAGTTCCTATACATGCCATATATTCCAAAAACATAGATTCAAAAGTACCAAAATGATAGCTTGATAGTGTGATGAAGTCTCCGACGATCCCCGAATCCGAGCTAGCTTTGAAATCACTATAAAACATGAAAAAATAAACAGAGTAAGCTTTATAGCTTAGCAAGCTCATATGATTAATAAGTATACTTGCCAACTCATTCAAAACTTAAAGAACATGAATAAATATAAGTAATACATTCAATTCAACAATTTGCACATTTTTATATTTCTATGAATCATGTATAAATTCATCAACTTTCACTTACTTGCCAAACTCATCACGAGTACCTGAACTGATCCATAACATTACTTACATACTTGTACCATCTTATTTTCCTGTTGAACCATTTGGAATAATATCAGATACTTGGGAATCTCATACCAAAGTGCCATATACATAGCCAATGTTATCTCAATCTCATATCACATTTATGCTCACTCTCGAGCTATCAACAGACCTGCTTACACAAGTTGTTAGTCAAGACGTAGCTACACAGTGCTGCTTACACAAGCTTTCAAGTAACCACAACACATGGCAGTATACTCAGCCACCGGTAGGACGTATAGGACCAGCACCCGGATCACATTATCACAATAACCCCTAATGACATGTCATTAGTATCCTATCTATTCCTAAGGTTCAATCGGGATTCTCACTGTGTCAATGCTTTGTGAATAGATTCCGCAGTGTCATAATATCATAATTATAATATTTAAGCATATAACACATATAATATTAAGCTTATTAATCATATAAACTTACCTCGGTTCACAAAAAACGATGAAACAGGTCAATTAGTCAAGTACTTTGTTTTTCCCTCGATCTAGATCCGAATTTCACTTTTCTTTATCTATTTAATATCAAATTTAGCTTATTTAATTATCAATATATTCAATTTAATCCAAAAATGCTCATTAAACACATTTACACTTTTATCCCAAGTATTTCACAACTTTTACAATGTAGTCCTTATTTCATAAAAACACAAATTAATGCAATTTGATACTAACCCATGCTAGCCGAATCTTCCTAATACACATATCATCCCATTTTTTTATTTATTTCACAATTTACCCACAAAATTTTCATATTTCTCAATTAAATCCCTAATTTGCATTTTCACTAAAAATCGCTTAACAAAACTTGTATAACTATCATCAAACATTCATAATCTATCATCAATCATTAAAATACATGTTTATTCATCAATGGAAACATCCTAAACCTTTAACAGTTTTTTAAAATAGTCCCTGGGCTAGCTAGATTAAGCTGCAACAATCTCAAAAACATAGAAATCATTAAAAACCAAGTCAAAATCACTTACCAATTAAGCAATACAATGACCGAACCCTAAATGGCTTTTCATGGATGTTTTCTTCTTGTCAAATTTGTCTAGAGAAGATGATAACTAATAAAATGTGGTTTTTGTTGTATTTATTTTATGCTTATTTACATATTTACTTAATTAACCTTAGTTATAAAATATTATAATCACTTAATGCATGTCCATAATTGTCCACTCATATTAACAATGGTATATTTACCAAATAAGGACCTCCACTATTTAATTTCATAGCTATTAGATACCATTAGCTAATAGAACATAAGTTTTACACTTTACGCAATTTAGTCCTTTATATCAAATTAAGCATTCAAATGATAAAATTTCTTAACAAAAATTTCGCAAAAACATATTATCATGCTGTAGACCTCAAAATAATAAAATAATTATTTTGAATTTGGATTTGTGGTCCTGAAACCACTGTTCTGATTTGACGAAAAATGGATTGTTACAACGTAATTGCACCGACACTGTCATACAGCAACAGCCTTTGGCTAGATTGATTTTTCTAACGCTTGTTGTGGAGTGTTCCCTCTTGAACATTCCATACTACACCCACTTTGGAGTGTCTCTAATTTATAACTATTTATATTTAAGTAGTTGCAAAAATTAGATTCATTCAAGTTTTAAGGAATAATAGTAGTCATCCATTACTAATGCAACCTAATCCATTCATCAAAGAATTGAAGCTACTACCTTTTATCAAATTTATCCAACTTATTCATTGATAATTCACATGATTCAAGAATTAAGCATCGGATGTAACAAAAATTTTCGAACAATTTTCATGAACTATAATTAAAACTTGCATGCTTCATTACAGAAAAAAAAATTGAAATGTGGGTGCATTTGCAAGCTCTATGTGCATTCCCCCAAACTTAAAGTTTGCATTGTCCCCAATGCACTAACATGAAAATGTAATGACAATAAAAATGCAATGCCAATGTGTGCTAACAAAATGAAAATTACAGCTACATGCAATGCATGAATACTACAGCTAAAACTTAAAATAAACTAACTCAGTTTTCCTTGGTCAGAAATGTGGTCGCACGATGTTTCTTCTTCATCCTCTTTTTCTTCTCTGTCTTGTGCTTTTTTCTCTGAAGTGTTTTCTCTTCTTTTCTTTAGGCTTTGCACGGTCCTCGGATCGCTCCTCAGTTTCTGGCACTGCCTCGGCATCATCGGCTGCTTCTTGTGTAGGAGGGGTTACCTTCAATGGTCTGGTATAGACCACTATCGCCAATGAGTTATCAATAAAGCCCAAGTGCATCGACAATGGTACCTAACTATTCTGCAAAAATAAAAAAGAGTAAAACAAACTTGAACAGAAACAAAAATAAAATAAAATTACATAATTATAAATTCCATAAAAATTAAAATTTTTCGACCAATTTAACGGTCTCTGCCTGCTTTTGATCAATATTCCCAAAATAATGTTTCAACCGCTGGCCATTCACTTTAAACTGGTGTCCATCATGTAAATATCTGATTTTGACTGCACCATAAGGAAATACTTCGATAACTTTGAAAGGCCTAGACCAACGAGAATGCAGTTTACCCAGGTACAGTTTCAGTCTAGAATTGAATAATAAAACTTGTTGACCCATGATAAATTGTCGTTGCAAAATAATTCTTTCATGCCATCGTTTGATTTTTTTCTTGTAAATTGTAGCATTTTCATAGGCATTTCGCCTAATCTCCTCTAGTTCAGTGATATCCAACAGCTTTTTCTTTCTAGCCGCTTCATAGTCCATGTTCACTTGCTTAATTGCCCATATTGCTTTGTGTTCCAGTTCGATTGGCAAGTGACATGCTTTACCTAAAACCAATTGATACGGCAACACCCCTAATGGAGTTTTGTATACTGTCCGTAATGCCCATAAAGCGTCATCCAATTGGAAAGACCAATCTTTCCTCAAAGGGTTTACAACCTTCACAAGAATGTTCTTAATTTGTTGATTCGATACTTCGGCTTGTCCATTGGTTTGCGGATGATAAGTTGTAGCCATTCTATGATTAACTCCATATCTCTTCAGTGCGTTTGCCACTTGGTTGCAATGAAAGTGTGTACCCTGATCACTAATCAATGCCTTTGGTATGCCGAAGTGGGTGACTATATGCATGTGAAAAATTTTTAGCACTGTCTTTGCATCATCCTTTGGGACTGCAACAGCTTCAACCCACTTCGAGACGTAGTCAATAGCTAATAATATATAAAGATTTCCAAATGAACTTAGAAACAGTCCCATAAAATCCATACCCCAAACATCGAATAATTCAACCTCCATAATTGGCTGCTGCAACATTTCATTGCATCGAGATATAGAATCGGTGACTGACACCTATCGCATTGATTTACAAAATTGTGGGAGTCTTTGAATAATGACCGCCAGTAGAATCCTAATTGGAGAACTTTAGCAACAGTGCTCATACCACCGAAATTATCTCCATAAGGAGCATCAGGACAATGCTTTAGGATTGAAAGCATTTCTTTTTCTGAAACACAATGTCGAATGATGTTGTCATTGTATACCTTGAATAAATACGGCACGTTCCAATGATACTTCACCACGTCACAAAGAAATCATTTTTTTATGGCATGTGACACCCAATAGGAGTTTTCCACATACTAAATAATTAACCAGATTTGCATACCAAGGGTTTGCAGCTATAGTAAATAACTTCTCATCTAGGAATGCATCGACAATTTGAAGTATGTTTCCATCTTCGTTGCCAACTTGCAATCAAGACAGATGGTCTGAAACTTGATTTTTTGAACCCTTACGGTCTTTTATCTCGATGTTGAATTCTTGCAATAGTAAGATCCAGTGTATCAATCTTGGTTTTGTAACCTTCTTCACAAAAAGATATCTCAACATTGAGTGATCAATAAATACGGTAACCTTTGCGCTGACAAGATAAGAACCAAACTTATCGAAAGTAAAGACTATAGCCAATAACTCTTTCTCTGTAGTGGTATAGTTGATTTGAGCCTCTATAAGAGATTTGCTAGCATAATAAATGGCATGAAATATTTTTCCCTTACGTTGTCCTAGAACAGCACCCATAGCAAAGTCGCTTGCATCGTACATAACTTCAAAAGGTTGAGACAAATCAGGTGCAACGAAAATGGGTGCATTTATTAGCTGCGTCTTCAATTGAATGAATGCATCCAGACATGCATCATCAAAGAAGAATTTTCGAGAAATCTCTAATAAATCTTCGGTAAAACCCCGCATGCCCAAGAAAACTACGAATACCTTTCATGTTTGTTGGTGGAGGTAATTTCTCAATAATTTCCACTTTAGCTTTGTCATCTTTAATTCCTTACTGGATATGCATGATACTACAACGTTGACTTCCACTAAGATTTCACGTGGTTTGGCTTGGTCCCTTTCCACAAACTCCTATTTCAGCCTAATCTGACATTTAAAGCAAAACCAACTTATAAGTTCAAATGAACTTAATGAGGATCCATACGTTAATACTTCTAAGTAACATTTTGAATTTTCAGATATAACACATTTGTGATATCTTTAAACTCTTTGAGTTCACTAGAAGATTTCCACAAATAAAGGGGAATAGACAACGCCTACACATTCTTCTTGAACAATACCTTGGCAGATAATTGTGACGATTTTAAATGCAATCGTATGCTTTCTGACCACCTTTTTCCAAGATATGACTTCATCAAGCTTCATCTTATTCTTATATTCTTCTTTACTGATTTGACTAACGAGAAAAGAAGTAGACACACAGACAAGTACATGAAATCCTAGCTAGCTTAGCATGTTCACAGAAGGTTAACCAATATTGCAAACCATTACCCGGACGCCCTTATTGCATGTCGAACTTGACAACAACATGCCATACTTTCATGACCATTATCATTGTATAGCTTTACTTGTACGTATATCCTTTCAGAGAAAAGTAACCCATATGGTCACATACTAATTCACGATGAAATGTGAACGTATACACAGTCGTTAGCAAGTAATAGGTAAAAAAAAGAGCATCATCCCCACAAGGACTATGTTTAAATCAATAATTGTAAAATTAATATTCGCAAGTTGGTTAAGAAAACATAATATCTTAAGGTGATGGATGTTAAAATTAAATTAATCAACTATATGCAAATGAATTAACCTAAATGCAATTAAAATGCAATGACATGGTTTAGTAACAATTTCACAAGACTTAAAAACAATAACATGAATAAGCTAGAACAATTACAACTTCTTAATTTAATTCATTCATCATCATGCTTAACAAATGTTCCGAAAAAATTTTCATGGCAACTTGATCATTTATTAACTTGGAATATAATATAAGTTCCTTTGAAATCTTATACTTAGGAGAACATGCATATTCCTATGTCAATATTTAACTAAAGATTTCTTAAAATTTATGTGAAGTAATAGGGACTAGGCCGGTTTGAAACAATTGAATCATATAAACCTACAGTTATGCAAGATAATAGTATTTTTTTGGAATCATGATGATCCTTTAATTGATTCTGGTTCAGATATGAATTAAGCATGCACCTTCCAATCATTGCGTCCATTAATCACTATCTGGTTTAGATTAAACACCTAGTTATAATGCATTCAAACATATTTTAATGCTTGAATAACATGAATGATTTTAATTAGAAGAATGAACAACTGAGGCACAAAATAATATAAACATGATTGAATGAATTCAATCAAAGCATTGCAATTATTCTAGCTGAAACAATTTAAGTCATTATCATTAATGGAAAAGCAAACAAAAAATTTGAAAACATGTTTATAAACTAAGAACAAATTAAAGATAAAGGAAGAAGAAACTCTGATATGAATTTGGGAATTTCCCGAAGACTATTTATGGTACATTCTTTTGATTTCTGTGGTTGCTCCTGTGCAAATAGCTCCTTAAGCTGACCGGCCAAGAGAGCTTTTCTCTCAAGCACATGTTGCTAAGGGGAAATGGAAAGATGGAGAGGAATGAATAGCTTTAGGCATGGAAGAGAGGAGAGGACATGAATGAATGAATGTTGGTGGAATGAATGAGGGATTGAAGGATGAACTGAAAGGTGAATGGAATATGGCATTTATAATTAAGGGAGAGCTTGGGAGTTTACTAAAATTTGCATGAACATCCTTTAAAAATCTCCCATGTATGTTCGGCCTTGATTTGTGGGATGAGGATTTGGTGGTTGCTTGATTTATGCTTAATTTAAGACATAGGGTTGGATAACAATCAAGGGACTTTGTTGGGGCTGATTTATGATTTTTTAACACACGTAGGGACTTCCATTCAATTGTTCCAAAACTAATTTGGGCTATTCTTCATGTCTTTGCCAAATTTGGGCTCTTTTCCCCCTTAATGGATGGTTTGGCAACCCAATTAGAAAGCAGACTTAATTTTTTTAGCAACCATCTTCCAAGCTAGTTAAATAAATTCAGTGAGTCCAATTCTTTAGCCTGTTGTCCATAGTGTGAGATAATTAGCTTATTTGCATGTGTGTCCTTATTATAACTCCCAACATTGAGTAATTCAGTGGTACAAACTACAACAATTTAAGCAAGAAATTAACATGTATCATAATAACGTGAAATTATGTAAAATTAACAACTAATTATGTAAAATTACAATCTTTTTCTAAAATTATTCCAAATGTCTCAATATGAACTAAAAATACATTAGCTATCCAAATACTCGAGATTTGCATAAATTCTAAGTAAAAAGGTGCTTAAAAAAACCTATATAATTTGGAGTTATCACCTGCAGATTTCCGTATGCGAATTCTTACCTCCCTTAGAATCTGAATTACCCTAATAGACAATTTTGCAATTAACTTTAGGACATGATGCCCATATATATATCCTCGTTATGAGGCCTTTTGATTACAAGATTCAGTGAGTAGTTGCAAAAACTACTCATTTTTTTGTTGAATGTACTAGTAAAATAGTCCCACGTGACTTTACCTCTTCAAGATAACTTGAATAAATAATTCCATTAATGAGATAGACTTAATTGATTCCAAGCCACAAATAGATCCTAATATACCATCTTCTCGTTAGACCGTCTTTGGCTGACTTCTTATTTAAGATAGTCCTTGATAGACTTTCCATCCATTTGATAGTCTCTGCGGACTTTCCCGTCTTCGAGATAGTCTTTGGCGGACTTTCTATATGAGATAGTCTTTGGTGGGCTTTCCACAATTCTGATGACCTCTTTGCTAAGAAACACTTAGAATCAACATCTGAGGAATCGTCTCGTCTTTCCCAAGTCCAATACTAGCTTATTCATCAATATTGGTTGACTCTTATTGATAGCTACTGATTTGAAAATGCTTGGAAGGAATTACCACCTTCTATCTAATATACCAGTATTGTTCTGGCGTGGCCTCTTATTAGCTCGCTTACATGCGTTCCCATACTCTCTATAAACCTTGTGTCAATGTCTCGATGTGTTAATCATTTAGTGATTCCCACTAGTATGCCTCAATGGCTTCCCGATATATTATCCTAGCAGACTTCAATCTGCCATAAGGTGTACTTGTTCACCACTGGATCACGCCATGGCTATCTATGGACTTACGACTCTAAGAGTCTATGAACCTTTTTCGAGGTCTCGGCCCAGAAACCCTGTAGACCGTTATCATGGTGTCACCCCAGGGAGCCTGTAGACAGTCGTGACGGTACTACTCCATAGAACCTATAAACTGTTGTCACAGTGTCACCCTGAAGGACCTGTCGATAACAATTGTCATGATGTTGCTCCAAAGAGTTGATAGACCATTGTCACAGTGTCACTCTCATGAGTAGGTAGATAATCATTCCATGACGCTACCAAAATCTCTTGAATCCCATAACAATCTACCCATTCCACCATTACGCCAAAATTTCCAAACTTTATCTATCCTATCAAGGTGACTTCCTTCGCATTCCGTATTCTAAACCTATTTCCCAGACACAACCATTCAATTATTACTATAACATATAACACACCATATTTTAATACGTTAAACAACAATGCATCGTGAAATTAGAGAGCATAACTAGTAATCATTCATATATGTCCAAAGCCTTATGCATACATAGTTTACCAGTCATCATAATCATATACACCTATGGATTTTAGAGTAATTCAGAATAACACATAATAGGAACATTTCAACAGCACAATCACAACAGTGATCTGCCGTAATTTGGTGTAGTAGATTAAACTAGTTTTCGCACTTTGGGAGCTTAAATAAAAGAATTTTCATTATGTTCTAGTTATGTTTTTGTAGTTTAGTTTGAATTCAATAAAAACTGTAATTTGAATCTTTTATTGACCTTGGGGATCAAATGAGGCCTAGAGGTGAGCTAATGTACTTAGTGAGTGTGCAAGAGACCATCTAAGGGCATAAAACTCAAAACTGGTTGTGACACCCCAAACCCAATCGAAACGGACCGACCCAAATCTGAAGTGACACGTTAGCCACTGAAGTGACTCTTCAGCACAAAACCACCCCAAAACACACCCCAATTCTAACTAATAACTGTCTAATTTTATTGCGGAAGCGATTTTTGAACCATTTTAAAATTATTTTTAAGGATTTAACCTTAAGGATATTTTAATAATTTTACCACTTAAAACTAAACGATCCCGATTTTAATTCTAAATGATTACCAACTTCCTTTTAATCAATTTTGGGAAACCCCTAAAATTCATTTTAATTAACCATTTTTCCTTAATCCATTTACTAATTAAGGCTATATTAGCTAAGTTTTATTACTTTAATCATATATATACAATTTTAATTAATCTAATTACAACTAATAAGCATGTATTCATAATTTAAACATTCAAAATCATGCTTAACAAACAACAATTAAATCGTACAGTAAACTTACCTTAGCCACATCCACTCCTTGATAAGCTACAATTAAAATGTATTAGTGAAAAATTCATGCTTCAATCACTATGTTTTCAATCACGATGATATCACTTAGGAACATACCATAATCCATACAACATTTAAACATAAAATCAATCATTAAAAAAACAAGTATAACATCTCAAAATTAAAATCCAAGTAAAAGTCTCAAATTTCCCTTACAAGTATATCAAATTATCCCAATTGAGTGCCACAATGCCCTCTAATGTTTCTAAAGAAGGGTCCTTAATCTATACTATCAAATAGCCTTAAAATTGGACCAGCCTTGCCCTTGCTCCTCAACTCCCCAAAGCCCGAAAAAGAAAAACTCAACCAAAGTTGTAAGGGTGTGAGCTGAAAAAGCTCAGTGAGTGGCCATAAATTCAATAAATAAATCACACCAAAAGAATACTTAAACCAAGGAAAACAATGTATCAAATTTCAAGTATATGAATCATAGTTTCAATTTTATTTTCATGCTTAATTATAGCATTCAATTGAATGAAATTTCCAACAACACTGCAACACCATAACATCATAATTCCATATGTTATTCCATGAGTAAAAATCACATTTATTATGGAATATGGAAACATATTTAATTAATAAACAAACACTTATATTAGCAAATGACATCCTTGGCAAAATATAAACATGTGATCATGCATTGGATAAATGGATCTCTGATTTCCTAAATATCAAATACAATACTTAGGTTGAGTGGGGTGTTGCCACACACTCCCTTATTTCGCTTCGAAATCGCCAATAATTGGGTGGAGAAAAAGGCTCAACATTCCTTTATCCACTCCAACAAAATCAATACTCCTAGAGCCATATGTTCACAAATAACACATATAGTGGTAAGAACTCACTAATCCTATGGCATGCCATCTATATCCAATGGATTCACCATGACATATTGCCAATATAACCAATCATACAGGGCATAAAAAAATGATATTTAAGCACTTAATTCATGATATAAAAATTCAATTTAAATCATGCCACTTAGCAATTTTAGTACCAACATAAATAAGTACAATAAGTGTCTTTGTGCATGGATCTAAAACAAATCATAAAGTCATCATCAAATGCTCTAATATACATTAATCCATACTCCAATTATTATTCAATACAATCCAAATCAATCATACCAAACGCACAATTCACAATTTTCATAAATCATTTACAAATATGCTTATCTAAAATTAAAATCAATTTTAATAATCTAAACCATTTGAGATACAATTGAATCATTAGAGAAAAAATTCAAAACCTAAATTTAGAATGTAAATAGGCATGTTTACCAATTGCCTTTAAAACCACCCACTTTCACACTTTGCTTCTCAAGCCAAAGTGTATCAAGTAGCTGTGTTTGGACCTTGATTTTGATTAACAATGGCCTCTCCTCGTTGTGGAGCTTAAACAGAGACAAAATACATGTTACAAGCTATCATTAACAATAAGAAAATTGAAAAAATCATGAACTAAATGGATCTAAAACTCCTCTCCAATCTATCTTACCAAAAACTCATGGTATAGCCGAAACACAAATTTCAACCCCTAAATGACCTTCTTTACAGCAAAAACCATTTCTAAACATAATTTCTAATCTATCAACACAAAAACTAAGCATCAATTTCATCAAAAAATCCGTTTCATAATTTTCCAGAAAATCAACTTATGTTCTTAGTTAAAGACGGATTTGTCAAAATTGATCAATCAAACGAGTTTAATCTTTTGTTTTATGATCAAAACCTCTTAATAAATATGATTTGAGCTTAGATATCCATTTAAACTTGAATTCCAAATCAAAACCATGAATTCACCATTGATGAATTTCATGTTCAAGAGAGAAGAGATCAAGATTTGAAAAACCATTTTAATTGATTTAAATAAAAAATAATGATTAAAAACAACTTTAAAATGAATTTAGATTTCAGAAATTACCTTCAATCGATCTAAAATCATCAATATTGAAGATTAGATCAAGATCTTTGAAGAACTCGGATGAGTTTTTTTCCAACTTTGAAAATATTTTCTGGAGAATTTTGAGAGAAATTGGAGAATAAAGGATGATATCTAATCTTTGATATGTGGGCTTCAAAAATGAAAAAGAAAAATGAGAGAGAATGCTTAGAAATCAGGTGAAAATTGTGTGTGAAGTGAGGGGATTACAATGTTTTAGAGCTAAAGAACCCCCACCTAATTTTCAAAAATTGGTGAAATTTCCATCAAACCACTCCCATAATTCCCTTGTTGTACAAAGTAATCGTTTCCCTCCAAAATTCTGAAAATATGGGTAATTTCCCATAAACCACTTAAAAATTTTCCTTGTTTTGAAAATGGTCCTATTAATTAATATTTTAAAATCTCTCAATTAAACCCCCATTTTAATTTATTTTTCAATTAAAATTTGACCCAAAATATTTATTTTACCCAAAAATTATTTAAAATATAAAATTAAATTTTCTAAAAATATTTTTATTTTTTTGGAATATTATTTCTTGATTTTTTAAATGAAATTAAGCTAACTAAACTAAGAGAAAAATTACTAATAACCCTGATTAACTCTTAATTTTTCATTCGAAACCCGATAAACTTACCCAAAACTACTAGATCTATTTTTAGGGCCACACACTAGTCGCTGTGTTACAACACGGAGAGTGTGATGTCACAACATAAGGAGCAAAATGCAAGAATTTCAAGATTGCCTTTGATGTCGTGACACTGACAAGGGATGTCGCTACACACCCTTAAAGCCACCTTGAATTCGAGCATACTGCCTTTCATTTCGCGACACAGGCACTAGGGTGTCGTGACATCAGTCATGTACGAGAAGCACTTACGATCTAAGGGTGTTTTGGTCCGTATAATGAAAAATTAAGCATGAGAGTGTTAGCTGACCTAGGTTTGAGGACGACGACAACCCTAACTCTATAAATAGGCTCTTAAAACACTCATTGTGGGATAACTTTTCATATTCTCAAATTTTCCTTGTAATTTAGTTTTTAGTTTTTTTTTTCTTTCTTCTAGGGTTAAGATTTCCTTTTAGTTCTATTCGATTCACGTCCTTTGGAAAACTTACTTTGTAAATGCAATCAAACGTTTGAGGATTATTGCACTTCATCAATTAAATACAAATAGGATTCTCTAAACTCTAATCTTGATTTATTCTTTATTCCTATCTTTATTGTCAAGTTTATAATGTTTATAGATTCCATGAGGAACTAATCCTCTTACGGGGGATTAGCGAGTGGAAGTGTGATTAAGTAATCGTTATGTAGGGCTTTCTTAGCAGATCAACTATTTAGGAAAGAAAGAACTTAAACCCTAAGCTTGATGACCCTACGAAGTCATTTAGGTGGGAATTAACCCAAATTTGGTATAACCTATCCGTGAACACCTTAGCCTTGAATCGGTTTGGATTGTAAGGTCGAGAGATAAGTAGTTCTTATGGACTCGTTAGTTTAGTGGGATATTGAGAGATTCTGCTAGGGTATCGACTAGTTGATTGAATAGAAACCTGAAATAGGAATTAGTTATAATCACCAAAGCGAGCTAATCACCCATGTTTAGATTTGATTAAGTTTATAAATTAAGTTTTCCGAAGTATACTTTATTTATGCATCTTTTATTTCTTTATTTATAAAAATCCAAAAATTCTTGTTTATGTTTCATCATGCTATAATTTATTTAAACTTTTAATTAATTTTATTTTCGTTTAGGTTAACATTAATTTAATACTCACCTCCCTTGGGTACGATCCTCAGAGTACTTACCTACTTCATTGTAAAAACTGTATTACAACCTAACCCATATACTTGCGAACATCGACTCAATTCTTTATCTTTTGTTGCAGTATTAATATTCTGGATGTTAGTACGTCCAGAGGTGGTCAAACAAAACCCAAAGTGGAGTACAGAAACTCACCTACTATCCTTTCTCCTTGACAACTTAATTTTTCCAACCACCAAAGCCTCCTTCATCCTGAAAGCTAATCATGACAACCATAATAAAAATTAAACCAATGAAATTCATACTTTAGGAACCAATATCCAATAACATGCAGAAACCTTTCACAATTATCCCAGAAATTCTTAACTTTCCTCTATTTTCCTCAAATCCTTGAAGGCAGAAAGTTTAAGAATCTTATCAGGTTATGCGATTCTCTATTGTTAGACCTCAAACTTTAGTTTCAACTCTTCATGTAGAGCTCTCCCTTAAACTCTCTCTTCTTCGGAACAAACTCAAGAAGAAGATGAAGAAAATAAAATAGAAATGTGAAGAACTTCCTTGCAGATGATGTTTGTCACATATATATATCCCCTACCCACAATCATCAATGACCCAAACTGTAACACTTCTAACCCGCATTACCAGACTTATTACTTAAACAAACATACATTTCTCATACATTTTTCATTTACAATCAATCATATTGTCCTAATACGAGCCCTTGAGGCCCAAATCATGCATTAGAAGTGGTTCGGGACTAAATCGAGAACTTAGGAATTTTTTGGGAAAACATAAAAAATTTTCAAAACACAAGGGACACACGCCTGTATGGCCCGATGGTGTGTCTCACACAGCCAAAGACACGCCTGTGTCACAGGCCGTGTGGACATTCGAAATGGGATCACATGGCCATGTCCCAGTCCATATTCGACCCCGTGTAACTCCCTAACTTGGGTCACACGACCAACCACACACCTGTGTGACTAGCCCATATACCCTTCGAAAAGGCTTCACATGCCCATGTGCCAGGCCGTGTGCTAGGTCGTGCTAAAAATGTAGGGTATACAAACTTATGCCACACGGCCAAGTCACACACCCGTGTGCTGGCCTGTGTGGAGCTACTAACTTGTTTTCTAATTAAGTACCAGGGGACACACAGCTGTGTCATCTAACTGTGTGTAACACACGACTGAGACACACGCCCGTGTCTCTACCTGTATGGAAAAAATAGGCTGTTTTCTAAGCCATTTTTCTCACCTAACGAGGTTCCAACCTGTACACCTCAATATGCATATAATTATGGTATAAATAGGCCCTCAAAACCAACCAATATTAATATTTTATCATGTACTAATCACACATACAACATGATAACCACAAGCACATTCATTTTGCCACTTTTAAACATACTAAAAATGCTTCCAAAGGATAACTAAATGGTCAATTACCTATTTTACACTTTGTGCCTAACTTAGCATACATGCTCATCTCAATTCTAACCATTTGCTTCACAAAATACCAATCCACAACAAGCCATTCACAAAGCAATTTTACACAACATATCAAAAGACCATTTATACATATTTTCATAACCAAGTGTACCAAAACAAGCCAAATCACATGGCTATACACACATAACTTGTAACAGCCCGTTTTTAGTCAAATTAGAACAGTAGTTTCGAAACTAAAAATCCAAAGTCAAAATAATTATTTTATTAATATTTTAATGTGTATAGCATGATAGTATGTTTGTGTGAAATTTTCGTTCAGAACTTTTATTGTTTGAGTGTTTAATTTAATGAAAAGGACTAAATCGCGTAAAGTGTAAAATTTACGTTCTATTAGTTAAAGGTGTCTAATAGCTATGGAATATTAAATTTAAGGTCCTTAAGTGGTAATTAGACCATTAATAGTATGAGTGGAAAAATATGGCCATTTAAAATGATTTTATAAAGGTTAGTTAATAAGGTTAATATTGTAAATTTATAATTAAAATATATTAAAGTAAAAAAAATAAAAGAAAAACATGCATGTTCATCTTTCTCAACCGATTATTGAAGAAGATAAAGCCCTTAGAAAACACCAAACATTCGACCATAGTTCATCCTTGTAGGTAAGTTCGTTTTTGTCCCGTTTTTAATGATTTCTATGTTTTTGAGATCGTTGCAGCTTAATCTAGCTAGCCTAGGGACTATTTTGCAAAACTGATAAAGATTTAGAATGTTTCTATTGATGAATCTATGAGTATTTTAATGTTTGATGATAAATTATGGATGTTTGGTGATAGTTATACAAGTTTTGTTAAGTGATTTTTTAGTGAAAATACAAATTAGGGATTAAATTGAGAAATGTGGAAACTTTGTGGGTAAATTATTAAATAAATGAAAAATATGGGCTTTTAGGGACCTAATTGTAATTCAGCTAGCATGGGTTGGTATTAAATTGCATGAATTTGTGATTTTATAAAATAAGGACTAAATTGTAAAAGTTGTAAAATACTTGGGGCAAAAGTGTAAAAGTGCTTTAAAGTGTATTTTGGATTAAATTGAATAGAGTAATGATTGAATAATCTAAATTTGATATTATATAGATCAAGAAAAATGAAGTTCGGATCTAGATCGGGGAAAAACAAAGTACTCGACTAATCGACTTATTTCATCTTTTTTGTGAATTGAGGTAAGTTCGTATGTGATAAGTTTTGTTATAATTGTATTTTAAATGTTTTGATATTGCATAAACTATGAATACGACATTGCGGATATATTCGACGATGACTCGATATTGAAAATCCTGGTTGAACCTTAGGAATAGATTAGGATACAAATGACATGTCATTAGGGATAGTTATTGAGATAGCTTCGGCTATGTATTGGCACTTCGTGTGCATTATCGAGATGGATTCAGCTATATATATTGGTACTTCGGGTGCTAGATTATTGAGATAGCTTCAGCTATATTATTATTGGCACTTATTGTGTGAGATTCCCCGGTATCCGATTTTATCCAAATGGTTCAACGGGTTTATTGAGGATATGAATTGGTGAGAATAGATACGTATCTGTACAGGTATGTACAAAAGCTGAATATGTATTGAGCATATGAAAGAATTGAGTTCATGGCTAAATAGATGATTGAATATATGTTAACATTATTGTTATACATATTTTGTAGTATGCTATATGCATATTTTGAATGTTAACTAAATGGTGAGTTTTGCTTATTATTTTCATATGAGCTTACTAAGCTTTATAGCTTACTTTGTTTATTTTTCCATGTTTTATAGTGATTTCAAATTTATCTCGGATTCGGCGATAGTCGGAGACTTCATCACACTATCGAGCTATCATTTTGGTACTTTTGAATATATGTTTTGAGTATATGACATGTATAAGAACTTTGGTCATTTTGGTATATAAGTTGATGATGAATGTAGCCATTTGAATTGGCTTGTAAATGTCCTAAGTTTGGTTTTGTATATTGCCATAGGAGTTGGCTTATTTTGGTAAGTTTAAAACATGTATATATATATATGTGTATATAGCTTGTGTGATGTTTGAAATGTTGGATATGTGATGTTTGTGGATAATTAGCCTTATAGATATCTAATAGTTAAGATTTGAATGATTGATATGCTAGAGAACATAGATCAAATAATACATAGTTGATAATGGTCATATTGATGATTTGAGAAAGTGAAGTTTGGTATGAATTTGGCTGTTGTATTGTGATATTTGTGTTTGTATTGGTTAGAAACGAAATTGTATGGATTATGCTTGATTGGAGTTGATTTAAATGCTTATATATGCTATGTTTTGGTGCCATTGAGTTTGGTGTAGGTGTGTGATAAACCATAAATTATGCATATTATTGTCCGATGCTTAACACATTTATGAATGATTTTTCCTTGGATTTGGTGAATTTGATGCTCATAATCCATTAATTTCATGTTTTATACTTAGGTGAGCATAGGAGAGCAAAAAGAACAAGAAACGGGCCAAAACGGAGAAAATGGGCCGACGTGGAAAAACAACATGGCCTGGACTTCCTCACACGGGTAGCACACATGCCCATGCGATTCTAGCAGGCTCGAACACGGCCTAAAACAACCTTAATACGGGCGTATTTATCTTTGAGCCTTGACCACGGCCTGAAGTAATCGCACATGGGCGTGTCCCTGTCGAGCCCAAGTTGAGTTCTATTCGGAAAAGAGCAATTTTGAGGGTTAGATAGCATCCTAAAGCCTATTTAAAAGACCCAAAAGGAGGAGAAGGACGAACACATAGAGTAGGAAGCAAGGAATTACTCGAAGAAAGCCGATTGATCCATCTCGGAAGCCGGACTCACCTCCAAGACTGAAGATCTCCCTTCAATTTCCTTCAGGGGTTTTTGGGTTTTCTTTATTTTTTTTATCATTTTTCTGAGATGTTTTCTTTTATAGTTATGAACTAATCCCTTAAATACCTAAGGGGGATGAAACCTAAGACGAATCTTGTTAATATTTTTTGAACTGTATGATAAATACTTGATTTGCTCTTAATTTTGACTTTAACTCTTGTTTGAATATTCCAGGATATTGATTCAAGTATTGATGTGCTTATTCGGAGGATGAATAGTCCCTGTCTAAGAGTAGATCATTCATAATTAAGCGGAGTTGCATGCAATCCTAGAGATAGGATGACATAAATCTGTCGGATTAGAGTCAAATCTAATAAGGGAATCCATAGATCGAGTTAATGCAAAACTAAGGGTTTTAATTAGAAATAGATTTTAATTAATCAACCTAGTGTTAGACGTTATTAGTCTTGAATAGGGATAATAACATAACTTAGGGATTTCTACAGATCAAGTCAAGTGAATAAATCGTCTGGTTCAGAGTCAATTAACAAGAGAAGTCTAGGTGGATTCTTCCTTGGGTATTGTCTAAAATCAATCAGTTTTCCAAAAGTGTTTCCCCAATTTACTTTCTGTGCAATCTTAGATTAGTTAATTAGTTAGTTAAAACAACCTTCATTATTCTTAGGCTTAGTTCCTTTGGGTTCGACATCCGGTCTTCCTAAAACTATACTACTGTTCGATAGGTGCGCTTGCCTTCATCGTGATAATAGTTAGTTCAAGTATGATCAATTATAAAATTTAAAAATTATCGAGAGTGACAATCAATGTGCACAATTTTGGATGGCAAATTGGTTTGGTAAATAGCCTATTTTTGTCCACATAGGCAGAAACACTAGTGTGTGTCTCAGCCGTGTGTGATACACGGTCATGTACACGACCGTATGTCACTTGGTGTTGAATTTAAAATTAAGTCAATATGGTCCACACGGCCTCACCCACGGGCGTGTGACTTGGCCGTGTGGCATAAGTCAGTATACCCTACAGGTTTGGCATGGCCTAACACACGGCCTGACACACGGGCGTGTGTGGCCATTTTTAGGGCACACGAGCTAGCCACACGGGCATGTGTGTTGGCCGTGTAACCCAAATTAGAGAGTTACATGGGTCAGACACGGGCTGGGACATGACCATGTGATCTCATTTTGAATGTCCACGCGGCCTGTGACACGGGCGTGTCTTTGGTCATGTGAGACACATGACCGGGCCATACGGGCATTGTCCCCTATTTTTGGAAAAATTTTCTAAGTGTTTGAAAAGTTTCTAAAGTTATCAGTTTAGTCTCGAACCACCCTGAATGCATGTTTTGGCCTCGTAGGCTCGTATTAGGGACAATGTAACATCCCACACCCATACCCTACGCTGGGATGGAATATGAGGCATTACTAAACTCAAACACATGCATTCCAACGTTTTGATGTCATTAAAACTTGGTCATATTAAAAAATTTTTCCAAACTTTATCTAAAACTGATTATCAAGGGCCTATAAGATCCAAATCACCTCTTGGAAACCACTTAGGACCAATTCGGGTCCTTTAACCAACACTAGGAAAATGACCTTTAAAACAGGACACACGCCCATGAAGATAGGCAACACGCCCGTGTGGTCATTAGGACATGGCCGTGCTGATTTCCCGTGTGACACACATGGCCTAAGCCTTTAGGGACATGCTCGTGTCCCACGCCCGTGTGAATAAAATTTTAAATTCGAACCTACAGGGGTTTTCACATGGCCATGACACGCTCGTGTCCTAGCCCGTGTATAAAAACCTTGACATTCTGTTTTTGACATTAGCAATCCTTAAGGATCACACGGCCAAGGCACACGCCCATGTGCTAGGCCGTCCCCTTCACATGGCCGTGTCTCTACCTGTGTGTTTACTACTATGCATACTGACTTGAATTTTTTATATGTAGGGGACACACGGCCGAACAAACACACGGCCTAGACACACGCCCGTGTGTCTACCCATGTGGACTATATAAGGCTATCTACCAAGCCTTTTGCCACCCTGAAACATGATCTAATGCCAGCAAACATATCAAAGTCTAACTTAATATGATTTCTCGACCAAACAACCATAGCTAAGGCTTTCACACATTTCATTTATACTTAAGCAACCAATAAATTACTCATTCATTAAAGAACTTCTTGTATTCATAAACAACTTTCAACATTTTCCAATTTCCATGGCCTTACACAAAATGAATCAAATGCTAGAGTAAGCCAGCACATTTGGCCAATTAGCAATGACACAAAACTCAAAAGATTGGGGTCCTATACATGCCATAACCAAAATAAAAGACATAACTATACCAAGTGCTTCGGATGATAGTGTGACTGGCTTCTCCGACGTAGGCGATGATCCTCGAGCTACTTTGGCGGCACTATAAGAAAATGGAAAGGAAATAAGGTAAGCATAAAGCTTAGTAAGTCGTATGAAAATAAATATAACGACAACTTTACCATTCATCATCATGCTTATAACACTAAAATAAGCATAAGCACAACTGACTCGTCACTATCCAACACAATTCACATAGCATATTCTAAGCTCACTTCTCATGCATTTCATTTAGGTACCTATATCACTCACAACATGGTTATACTTTTCTCATTTAACTTAAACTATAACTCTCACCGTTGAACCATTTGAAATACTATTGGATAGTCACTAAGCCTCAGACATAGGGTATAATGCTGATGCCATGTCCCAGACAAGGTCTTACATTGGCTCTCACGTTAAGTCAATGCCATGTACCAGACATGGTCTTACACTGACTCTTACATATCCGTGCCGATACCATGTCCTAGACATGGTCTTACACTGACACATCATGTAGCTGATGCATGTCCCAGACATGTTTTACACTGGCTTACATTTCAAGGTCGATGCATGTCCCAAACATGTCTTACACTAGCTTTCATCTCAATGCCAATGCCATGTCCCAGACATGGTCTTACAATGGCTCTCATAATGTGGCCGATGCGTGTCCCAGACATGTCTTACACTAGCACACAATTATCCCGAAAGTCATGGCTTGAATATCCAATTTACTTCCTAAGGTTCAAGCGGGAGTCCTACTATCTCAATATTCATCATACATGATTTTTTTTCCACAAACAAACAATTCATGCTATCTCAATTCAAGCGCATATAATAACAATGTAGTTGTATTATTTACATACAACTTACCTCGGATTACAAAATGTAGTCGACTAGCTCGGCTTAGTCCACTTGCTTCGCTTTTCTCTACTCTACGCTCAGATTTTATAAATCTTGATCTATAATGATAAAAATTCACGAACTTAATCATTTTATTAATCTAGATACTCAACAATTTAAAATTGGGCAAAATGACCATTTTGCCCTTAGACTTTTACAAAATGACCATTTTACCCCTAGGTTTGAAAATCGATTTTTATCGAATTTCTTCATATCTTAAGCCTAGCCGATCACTTTTTACACTAGAAGCAGTCCAAGATTCTCAATATTTCATACATTTTATCGCTTATTTTACAACTTATGCAAAATGGTCCTTTTTAGGGTTTTCATGAAAAATCTCTTCACAAAAGTTGTTTATTACCCTACCATAACTCATATTCTTCCAAAAATTTCAGAAAAGAACATGAACACACTCATGGTAAAACCCCAGAATTTCAACCATTTTTCAAAATAGTCCCCTCATTTGAAAGCTCATGTTACAAGGGGTCCAAAAATGCAAAAATCATCAAGAAAACTATCGAAATCACTTACCTATGAGAATAGAGAGTGGATGAAATTTTTAAAGCTTAAAAACCCCTCTTTTGCTGGTATGAACGGTGGGAAGAAGATGAGAGAAAATAAAATATCATTCTCTCTTTATTAAATTTTTATTTTTAACTAATTTAGTCACCAAAACCCACCTAACCTAGTCAACATGCCTCATTTTGCCCCCTATGGCCAGCCACCTCTATTTTACGGGTCTATTTTTCCTTTAAAGACACCCAATTTGGTTCTTTAGCTAATTAACACCCTTAGCTTTCAAATCAAGACTTTTGTACTTTATGCGATTTAGTCTTTTTTTGAAATTGGGCTCACAAACGCTAAAATTAATTCACAAAAATTTTCATGCACCTTTATAAACATGCCATCACACATAAAATAATATCAAAAATAATTTCTATGACCTAGGGTTAGTGGTTTCAAAACTACTATTCTAACTAGGCCCAAAACCGGGCTGTTACAGACAATATGAATGTTATTGATTGATGATTACATGAAATTGACAATGTATAAGAAAATGTATGTGTAATTGTATAATATGTTCGGTAATGCTCTATAACCCTATTTCGACGTTGAATACGGGTGAGGGGTGTTACATAACCAAAACATTCATCATTTACAAGCCAAATCAATTGGCTATATACATTACCAACTTATAGGTCATATTAACCACAACTCCTATACATGCCATATAACCAAATACACAAGTTCAAAAGTACCAACATGACAGCTTGATAGTGTGATGAGATCTCTAACAACTCCCAATCCGAGCAAGCTTCGAAATCACTATAAAACACGAAAAAATAAACAGAGTAAGCTATAAAGCTTAGTAAGCTCGTATGCTTAATAAGTAAAACTTACCATTCAATTACAATTTAAGTACTTAAACATCACATAATGCAACTCAATTTAAATCCAAAAACCTAACACATATTCGATCAAAAGGTTAGACATGAATTTCATAAATTTCTTCAATTCAATGATTGTATAGTTCACGTACATGTACTAATTTGTATCAATTTCATACTCTTCCAATTCATTGATATAACCATTGAACCATTTGGAATAATATCAGATACTCGGGAATCTTGCACCCTAAGTGCCAATACATGGTCGAAACCATCTCAATCTCAAATCTCATATAATGCTAATTCTCGAGCTATCACTGGGCCTGCTCACACAAGCTGACAGTCAAGACTTAACTACACGGTGCTGCTCACACAAGCTGACAAGAATTTACAATAAATGCTGGAAAACTCAACCACCGGTAGAACATACGGACCAGCACCCAAAACACAATAACCCCTAATGACATGTCATTTGTATCCTATCTATTCCTAAGGTTCAATCGGGATTTAAACATTGTCGAATCTTCATCGAACTATTTTGTAAGGTCGTATTCATTAACAATATAATTATGAAGCATTTAAAACACAATTACATTAATGCTTATTAACATACGAACTTACCTCGGATTTATACGAAGAGAATCGAGCTCTCAATCAACTATTTTGTTTTTCCCCCGAACTAATTCCAAACTTCTCTTTTATTGATCTATATATAATCAAATTTAACTTATTCAAAATACATTCTACTCAATTCAGTACAAAAATTCATAATATGAAAATTTTAGACTTTTACCCCTTATATTTTAACATCTTTACAATTTAGTCCCTAGCTCATAAAAATGAAAATTCATGCAATCGAGTCCACACCAATGCTAGCTGAATTTCACCTATACTCATAGCAGCCATATTTTTCATTATTTCACAGATTTACCATATAATTTATTACATTTCTCAATTTAATCCCTAATTGACAATTTTATCAAAAATCACTTAACAAATGTTGTTTATCTAATAACAACCATCCATTTTCTATCATCAAGCATCAAAACACATACATATTCATCAATGGTAAAACCCTATAATTTTAAAAATTTCACAAATTAGTCCCTGGGCTAGCTAAATTAAGTTGCAACAACTCCAAAAACATAGAAATCACTAAAAACCGAGCAAAATTGCACTTACATGCACTGGGAGGTGTTGGCCGAATGTTAAACTTCTTCAATGGCTATTTTTGCCTTAAATTTTGGTTGAACAAGATTAATGGGAAAGAAAATTGATTTTTTTTACTTAATTTAGGTTTTATTTACTAAATTACCTATATAACCTTTAATATTAACCTTTAATTCACTTAGTAAAGTGTCCATATTTTTCCACTCATTTTAAAAATGGTATAATTGCCACATAAATCCTTTGAATATTTAATTTCATAGCCATTAAATCCCTTTAGCTTATAGAACTCACATTTTTCACCTTTTGCAATTTAGTCCTTTTTACTAAATTAAGCATGCAATCGATTAAATTTCTTAACGAAATTTTTATACTATCATGCCATAGACCTTAAAATAATAATAAAATAAATATTT
This sequence comes from Gossypium anomalum, assembly GCA_025698475.1. Taxonomy (NCBI): domain Eukaryota; kingdom Viridiplantae; phylum Streptophyta; class Magnoliopsida; order Malvales; family Malvaceae; genus Gossypium; species Gossypium anomalum. The sequence continues at coordinate 15,252,213 of CM046960.1, forward strand.
CAACTTGAGATTTATGGTCTCGAAACCACTATTCTGATTTGACTAAAAACGGGCTGTTACAACTCTTCCCCCTAAGAAATTTTCGTCCCCGAAAATCTTACCAGAAAATAGGTTTGGGTACTATTTTCTCATAGCTTCCTTGGGTTCCCACGTAGCCTTTTCAATACTGTGATGTTGCCATAGAACCTTCACTAAAGCTATGTGTCGAAACCATTTTTAAATCGTGTTTTGGAAAATGGGAATCGACTTTAAGAAAAACAAAAACTGGAGTCGCCACCAACCTTTTTAGGTGTGATTGGATCACCTTATAAAATATTTTGTTTTAAAACATTAATTTTGGTCTATGAAAGTCGAGAAAATAGATTCGGGAGTCGGTTACGTACGAGGAAGGGTTAGCACCCTCGTAACACCCAAAAATTGGTATCTAGTTGATTATCAAGTGTCTTTAATGTCGGAAATTTGAAAGTTTTAAGATGCAAACCTCTTTTAATTACAATGTCTCAATTTTGAAAATTAAGGCTCACTTATTTCAAACAAGTCAAAACATCACATGCAGTAAGTTAGGATGCAACATTTTAAAACCTTCGAAACTAAGCTCGTCTTTCGAAAATTTCTATCTCGAAACAACAAAACGCCATATCCAGTAAGTTAGGACACTATGTTTTGAAGTCTCGAAATAATTGTTTAAGTTTTGAAAACTCAAAATCACTTAGAAGGGTGCTTGACTATTCGAATTCAACGAGAAAAGTCGCAACCCAGTAAGTTAGGGCACTACCTTTCTCGAAGTTTGCAAACATCAAGCATTGCCTTTTATTTTTTATTTTTTAAAAACCTTGGAATATTATTTTAAATGACGTTTTAGGATGACATATTAATCCATCATGAAGCATAGATGTACAAATATTCTAACATTTCTATACAAACATAAATAATATCATTAAGACAAAACTAAATAACATGAACATACGTTTAATAAAAAAAAATCATACTAGGGTAAATATAAGATAACAAACAAATAAAAACATGAGTAAACTAAAAGAAAAACATAATACATGCAAAAATTATACAACAATATATATCATAAAATAGCACATAAAAGAAATAATTAAACATAGCATATAAAAAATGAAACTATGCACAAATAAGATAAATGACATATACTTTAAAAAAATGAATAAATAGAACATTTACAAATTATAAAAATATAATGCAATAGTTCAAAATACATGAAATGATAATATAATATATATACATGCATAGAAAATATATATTTGAAAATAAACTATATAAAAAGGTTAAATATTATAATATATAAAATACATAATCAAATGTATAAAAGATAGGAATAAATATACATATTTGAAAAATGAAGAAATTAAAATTAAAAAAGGGTTGAAAAATTAAGATAGATGAAGAATAAAATAAGAAAAAACCACAGAAAGTAAGAACGCAAGAGGGAGAGAAATTTGAGTGAATGCTCTCAAAAATTCTTATTGCTTCCCAAAACTCAAGTCCTTTACAATGAAGGGAGAGGCCTCTATTTATAGTTGAGCCTCCCCAAATCCAACGGTATAGATCAATTACATCAACGGTTAAGATTAAAGAATATCTACAAATTAAATCTCCAAGATTACAAGATCATATCTTCAAGATTGCATATCATATCTAAGATTGTATCATATCTAAGATTGCATATCATATCTAAGATTGCATATCCTTAAAGATTATATTTCCATATGAGTCAAGCTTGTAGATGGACCTTAAATCTTTTCAAGTAATGGGCCATTCCAATCGGGCCAAATTATATTTGTAATTCTGGACTGAACTTGGACTTCATTTTTTTTTTGGGTTTATTATTTTTGTTTTTGGACTTATTTCTGGGCCTGGGCAAAATTGAGTGTCTACAGCTGTCCCTCTTTGCTCATTGTTGTGTAACAGGAATAGAGCAAAGACTATAAAAGGACCAATTTTGCTCGGGCTCGTCGAGTCTTGAGTTCTTGATCCTTGATCTTCTTTAAATGGCCTCTTGACGGCTTCAATCTGCTTCACTGCAACTCAGGAAGGTGATATCTGCTATCTTTGATCTGCTCTTTGTCGAACACAGAGATGCCAAATCTGCTTCTTCGATTTTTTCCCTGACAATACAGAGATGCCAAATCATCTTAGATTTGCTTCAGCGTAAACACGTGAAAGCCAAATCTGCTATGTCTTCAATTTCCTCCTTGTAAACACAAGGATGCCAAATCATCTTGGATTTGCTTCAGTATAAACATCTGAAGGTCAGACTTGCTATGTCTTCGATTTGCTTCTTGTAGACACAAGGATGCCAAATCATCTTGGATCTGCTTCAGTATAAACATCTGAAGGTTAGATCCGCTATGTGTCTACTCTCCGTTGAATATGGAGACGCCAGATCTGTTATCTTGGATCTGCTTTGGTGTGAAAACATCTGAAAGTCAAATCTGCTATGTCTTCGATTTGTTCCTTGTAAACACAAGAATGCCAAATCATCTATCTTCAAATTGTTCCCTATAAACACAGGGATGCCATCTTTGATCTGTTTCACTGTAAGCACAGGAATGTCAGATCTGCTATCTTCGATTTGTTCCTTATAAACACAGGGATGCCAAATCTGCTATCTTCAACTTGTTCCTTATAAACACAGAGATGCCATGCTGAAATCTTTGATCTGTTTCACTGTAAGCACAGGAATGTCAGATCTGCTATCTTCGATCTGTTCCCTATAAACACAGGGATGCCAAATCTGCTATCTTCAACTTGTTCCCTATAAACACAGGGATGCCATGCTAAAATCTTCGATCTACTTCGCTGTAAGAACAGGAGTGTCAGATCTGCTATCTTCGATCTGTTCTCTATAAACACAGGGATGCCAAATCTGCTATCTTTAACTTGTTCCCTATAAACACAGGGATGCCATGCTGAAATCTTTGATCTGTTTCGCTGTAAGCACAGGAATGCCAGATCTGCTATCTTCGATCTGTTCCCTATAAACACAGGGATGCCAAATCTGCTATCTTCAACTTGTTCCCTATAAACACAGGGATACCATGCTGAAATCTTCGATCTGCTTCCCTGTAAGCACAGGAATGTCAGATCTGCTATCTTCGATCTGTTCCCTACAAACACAGGGATTCCAAATTTGCTATCTTCAACTTGTTCCCTATAAACACAAGTTCGATCTGCTTCGTTGTAAGCACAGGAGTGTCAGATCTGCTATCTTCGATCTGTTCCCTATAAACACAGGGATGCCAAATCTGCTATCTTTAACTTGTTCCCTATAAACACAGGGATGCCATGCTGAAATCTTCGATCTGCTTCGCTGTAAGCACAGGAGTGTCAGATCTGCTATCTTCGATCTGTTTCCCTATAAACATAGGGATGCCAAATCTTGTTTCTTTGACCTACATTGTCCCATAAAAGACATAACATGTAGAATGCGTATGAGTTCATGCCTAATAATTAGAATGTTATGATCAAAGTGAGTCAAATTCTCCTAATTAGACATGTTATAATGCAAAATGTTATGAATATGACCCCTATTTCAGACGTCATCACTCATTCCCTCATCGAAGTTTTATCTTTATACTTCCTGATGTATCAATCATACTCTGCTTGTATGCTTTGAATCAACTTAGTCCTATTGTACCATTCTCCAAATGTTGTGACCTGCTGGAGATGTTTATGAAATAATCCTTTCTTAAGATCAATATTGCTTAAAACGTCCAACCACCTTTTGGACTGAAGAAGAAATTTCCCCGAGTACATCCGACCCTCAAATATGGAAATTCTTTAAACAATTGTCTTGTTTCAGTTTCTTGTATTATTTAGAAATTTCCAGAGTAATATGCAAAACTTCGTTTGTAAAGATATTTAGTTCATCAATCATTATTTCTATGCAACACACTTTATGAATAATGGAGGACAAATAAATTGATCTTGAGGATAATGATTTATCAAAAAAATAAAGGAGGTTAATCTAAGAATATATCTTTGAGAAGAAAGAGAATCCAAAGATAGTAAACAGGACAAAAAATCAAATGCCCCAGATATCGCTGCTTGAGCGTCTATACACCAGCTCCTTGAGGACCCTCTTTTTTTTTTAGTTCAACATGTGTTTAAAAGATCCAAAGTAATTTGTTGATGCCTCGATATGTAACATACTTCACTTCTCGTCGAATCCAGTATAGCAAGGTCACTGCATGACTTTCCAAATTTGAGCTGCCCTTTCGGGTTTTCAACTCAACCCCTTTGGTCTCAAGGCGCCCTTTGCGGGTTTTCATCTTGGCCTCTCTATTTTTTTTTCTCTTTTTTCTTTTTCTTTTTTTCTCTTTTTCTCTTTTTTCCTTTTTTTTTTGAAATAGAAGTCCCAAAGTGCCCTTTGCGGGTTTTCACGTTGGCTTCCCTTCTCCTTCAGACAAAGTACTCCTTGACCGCGTCTGAATTCACTGGATCAGATAAATTCTTCCTACCCATTTCTTGTCAAAATCAGTACACCTCTAGAGAAATCCCTCTTCGCAACATATGGCCCTTCCTAATTCGGCATCCTTTTGCATGGGAATGATTTCTTTCAGCACAAAGTTTCCTTTATGAAATTTTTTTGGACGAACCTTCTTTGTCATAAGTCTGTGTCATCCATTCTTGGTACATTTGCTTAGGATGAATACTTTCAAGTTAAGTTTACTAGAGGTATTCAATTCTTGACTCCATCAAAGCTTGGAGGAAAAATCTTGATTTATAAACCCATGAAAAAGGGATTTCCCCAGCAGCAGTCTTGGCTGTTGTTTGTCAAACCCTACAAAAAATTGGTTCAATGATTCTCAGCAGACAAGAATGAAGTTGCTGACTTTATCCTTAAACCTGGAAAGCTGAGGTACAGAGATTACTCCCGGAGCATACATCCCACCATGACTCGATGATGTTTCTAAAGCATCCCTAATCTTCATAAATTGCCCCCAACTGTGAAGCTACCGAATGAGCGTAGCAAATAGGAGCCACAACAAATATGGTTGCGGTGCTCCTTTGATACATATAGGATAGAGAATGAACAAACTCTCGCAGATCATCAGCCGAAAACCCAACCTAGTCTAAGAGAACATGATAGTGGGTCTACCTCGTGATTCCAATCATTCCAACATAGGTACCAAGGTAAAAATCATTATTATTTGGATGGCATACTTTGTTGTCAATGACAGTACCATGTAGCACATTGTCAGGAGATCCTTGCTGAAAAAAACTTGGTATGATGGTTTTTCGTACAACAATAACCACAATCTTTAGGGTTCCACTTTTCGTCAAGGAACTTGCAAGTCTCAATAACTTGATCAAAACTTGATTGAATTGAGACTCACTAACCCCATCCCTAAAGATAATGATTTGATCAGGTTTCCTCTTCCCTGAACTTGTATAGAAGTCTAAGAAAGCTTCCTTCATGATACCGTCATCCACTTTGTCAGAAACTGGTTTTGAAGAAAGAATCTATCATTTTAAGCTTCAGAGACTGTGTATGGCCTGATGCCACATAGCTAGAAATCAATGGCCACCTCCTGGAGCTAACCATTGCAGCTTTTGATGGCACATCAGACTGCTCAGGAAAGCCAAACAATGCACCCATTCCAAGGATGATGGTTGGAACCTTTGAAACAACTAGAATTGAAAGTGTTTGCCCCAACGTAAGCATAGAGAGTAGGCGGTAGTTTCTTATGCCAATTTTTACCAGTCTCGGTCATCTTCTATAATTTGTTTTGTTCTTCTTTTTCTTTTCTTTTGGCAACCATTGTTGTACTGTGGTATGGCGCATTATTTTTGAAAAGACTGCAAACTTTTAGCATTGTGCAGTTATATATAATATATATATATTTTTTGAAATGGATGACTTTTGACTTTGTAATATTGGCATATGAAGCTATCTCCCCCTCTTAATGGAGTAGTTGACGTCCACAAAGATGAGTCATTGTCAGCTTGAAACTTTTGACGAGCTCGGGCCCATAACAATAATGCCCCATAAGTCTTGACTCCTTTAAATTTGGCATTTATTGTACAACTGATGCGATCCCTTTTCAAGGTGGACCAACAGTGCCCCAAAACCTCATGTTTATCTTGGCAATTGTAAATCCTCCTGCATGCGTCTTTGGACCACATTTTTAAATTCCGATAATAGTCTCAACAAGGTCTTGTTTTGTCTCCTCAGCTAATTCCAATTTCGCAATCTTTCCTTCCTCTAAGGCTATATTTCCTACCACCATTTCATGGGGTAAAAACCATTTTCAACAAATTCAGAAACAAGTCACAATTTCTGTCACCTTCAAAGTACTGAGATTCCTCTAAACACATATCGCACTCAAAAGGAACTCTGAATCTGTAGTATCGTTGCCCGTGTCATTGATATCTAGGGATCTATGATAGGTACACAAAAGAATATACAAGAAATAAATGAATTCAAGAATGACTATTTACATGAAATAATAATTTGTAAAGAATGTCAAAGGTCAAAAGAATCAGAATGAAAGAATATTTACTCGGATAAATAATAAAAGTATATTTTATTGAAAATAAAAATGTCTGAACATGAGCCCACTTCTCAAAAGAAATCTCATTACTCCTAGGCTTTAGAGCAACAAGAGTGTTCTGAATATTACTCCGTAAAATTCCTAAAGATTGCAGGAAGTTCTTCTGCAATCCATTTGTTTAAAGAACTTCCCGGTTCATAAGGGCGAATGCCCTCAAGGTTTCTTTGTTCAGTCCCTTCCTCATGTATGACATTGATGGGATGATTTTCATTTCCAAACATCCCCTTCTCCGGGTAAGCTATCCCTCCTGACACAAAAGTCAAGGATATGTAAGGGAACGTCGATAATTCCCGTTCAACTTCTTTTTCACTTAATCGTGACCCTCTTCTCTCTCTCTCTTTTTCTTTCTCTTTTTAATAACTTTAACTAATTAGGGTCTTTCTATAACTTTGAATGCAAACGATGCGATGAAATGCTATGAGATGCAAATGCACGAATGCAAAAAGGACATCGATTCTGATTCAATCTCATTTAGAAAACTTTATTTAGAAAAAGAATATCTTTACATATAAGAGGATTACAAATACGCTTTCGCCCTAATGCCCAAAGTTTTAACTCTATCTAATAAAAAGGCTAACTCTCGACCTACATCCGACGATGACTTATGCATCATACTCAATACGTCAACTCGTACTGCCAAGTCTCGAACGTGTTCAGCTACCTCTCAGATCTGAATTACGGCTTCTCCAATAAGGTAATCTCTATCTCTGACTTGTTCTTTAGACTGGCACAGTTCTCCCTTTAATAATCCTCTCGTACCTCAAGTTACTCGATAAAAAGCTTACTATCTTGCAATACTGATTCCAACTCCTCAACTTTGCCTTTTAGCTTCTTTACCTCTACCGTGGAGTCACGACTTCGTTGCAAATGAAGGGATTGCCCAAGCTCAGTCACTTTAGTTTTTAACCCTTGATTTTCTTTCTTTAAGGTCAAATTCCGTAATTGCATCTCTTGGAACTTCCTCTCCCAATATTCGGCTTTGGACTTTTCCTCTCAGACCTCTTTCTGCAACTGATCTGAAGACCCTCCTATTCTCACTCTCTTCAAGGATACTTGTGCCCTTTTGTAATGCTCCTTTAAATCATCTCGATCTTTCTCAATCTTCCTTTTCTCCTTCCTTTCTTTGTCAACCTCCATCTTTTGAACGCCGACGTCTAGGCTCAAGTATATTTTTTCTTCCTCGAGCTTTGCTATCCTCTTCTCGAGCTCCAAGCTCTTTCTCTCGAACTTTTGCTTCATAATTTCTAACTCTGAGGGTGTCACTTGCAAATATTCCTCCATCGGTCGAGCTTTTTCCATGCTTGGCCTAGGGATGTTATCATTAATCCTTCTACCTTTCCACTCGACGTACCCCGGAGTCGTAGTAGGGCTAATAGCTACTCCCTTTAATCGACAAGTCTTGTTCCAAGCACTAGAGATCTCACTGACCTTCCTCTTGTAGTCAGCTCCTCTATACACGAACTCACTTTGAACCAACCCGTAAGTTGTCGGTATGAACTGTCTTAATCCATGTTGCCTCAACACAAGCAAAGGGGCATATCTAATGACACCCCAAATTCCCAACAAAGGGACCCAATTAAAACTGCCGCATCGGCAAAGAATCTCACCAGGAATCATCCATGGAACCCTCCACTCCACATCCTTTGACTGCAGGTTCTGAAGTAGCGCTATGCAATTTTTTCAGGAACATCAACTCTCCTAATTGAAGCTGCTATGTCCTTCAACGGGGAGTAATCCTCAAAGAAAACCCGACAAACCACTCTATCCATCAATCTGAAGTGACTGTAGAACCAAGCTAAAAGTAACTGAGCACAACCAACAAACCTGCCTGCACTGGCCCTCCTACATGCATTCAAGGACCTGAATGTCTCTGCCAAAATTGCAGGAACAGAAGTGACCTATTTGCTAAGTCGATGGAAGAGATCCATGGTCGCCTCATCCACATATCCCAAGGCCCTAAGGAAAACCATCAATCCGTATAAGCTTAAGGCAAAAATGTCTACCCTCTTCGCCTCGTCTGGATGTGTCTGGATCAGATCTTTCAAAGCTCCCCACGGAATGCACTTACTCTCACCTTTTTCCTTAATTCTAGCCATGATCCACTGCTCGCTCATCCCTGTAACGGTCATCAGCTTCTTACCAAAGGTTGGGACATAAGCAGCTCGAGAATAAATCTTATCACACTAAAATCTAGGACACCGAAGTAAGGCTGTGTACTCTTCCATAGTAGGCACTAAATCTACCTCCCCACAGGTAAAACAATTGTGTGCTGGGTTCCAAAACTGAGCGAGAGCTCGAAACAAGTGCTCATCAACCTGAATATCAAACAAATAGGGAAAATCTCCGTAATTATCATAGAATGATTGCTTAGTCTCATTGCCCCACCGATCCCAAATCGCCTTAAGCTCCTGCAGATTATTCTGTGTGACACTGATACGAGTGTAGTCTGACAGCTCCGACATATATCCCACAGTTATGCTATCCCCTTTTCCTAGCTGAGTTTGCTCTGACCATTTATGGACGTTAGCGTTGCCCTCCACTCTATCAAGAAGTCCGTTTTCCATAATAAAATTTCCTAAATTAGAAACCGACCGTGAATCGATACCTTTTACATGTAATATGACATGCAACAAAACAAAAAAAAAAAAACAAATTGTCAATATCATATGATAAATAACTTATAAGGGTGATAATCTAGAGTACCACTATCCAAATTGAGCTTTAACGGTTTTTCTATATGAGGTTTTAGTTCTAAAGTTTAAGGTACCCGAACCAGCAAATTCCTCGATCCTCACCTATTATAGGCTCATTTGAATCGAGTTCAGTTCAGGGGAATACATTTCCTTATGGCTACACGGAGATGAAAATCTCACGAAATCATAGGTACGGATGTATCCCGAAAGTGATCCACTATCCTGCACGGAGGCGAAAACCTCACGAAGGCGTAGCTTCTCACTCCCGCTTAAGGGTGTGACCACAACGGTCATGCAAATGCAATGCGTATCAGAATATAGCAACACATGCAATAATACAAACACATGTAATGCAAAGAGGATTAAATTTTAAAATTTTTAATTTCTGACATTAGAACAAGAGATAATCAATTACATGGCTTGACTCTCTTATTAGTCCCCAGCGGAGTCGCTAAACTGTCGAAACCATTTTTAAATCGTGTTTTGGAAAATAGGAATCAACTTAAAGAAAAACGAAAACGGGAGTCGCCACCAACCTTTTTAGGTGTGATTGGATCACCTTATAAAATGTTTTGTTTTAAAACATTAATTTTGGTCTACGAAAATCGAGAAAATGGATTCGGGAGTTAGTTACGTACGAGGAAGGGTTAGCACCCTCTTAACGCCCAAAAATTGGTACCTAATTGATTATCAAGTGTCTTTAATATCAAAAATTGAAAATTTTAAGATGCAAACCTCTTTTAATTAGAATGTCTCAATTTTGAAAATTAAGGCTCACTTATTTCAAACGAGTCAAAACATCACATCCAGTAAGTTAGGACGCAACATTTTAAAACTTCGAAACTAAGCTCGTCTTTCGAAAATTTCTATCTCGAAACAACAAAACGCCATATCCAGTAAGTTAGGACACTATGTTTTGAAATCTCGAAATAATTGTTTAAGTTTTGAAAACTCAAAATCACTTAGAAGGGTGCTTGACTATTCGAATTAAACGAGAAAAGTCGCAACCCAGTAAGTTAGGGCACTACCTTTTTCGAAGTTTCCAAACATCAAGCATTTCCTTTTATTTTTTTTTTAAAACCTTGGAATATTATTTTAAATGACGTTTTAGGATGACATATTAATGCATCATGAAGCATAGATGTACAAATATTCTAACATTTCTATACAAACATAAATAATATCATTAAGACAAAACTAAATAACATGAACATACGTTTAATAAAAAAAAATCATACTAGGGTAAATATAAGATAATAAACAAATAAAAACATGAGTAAACTAAAAGAAAAACATAATACATGCAAAAATTATACAACAATATATATCATAAAATAGCACATAAAAGAAATAATTAAACATAGCATATAAAAAATGAAACTATGCACAAATAAGATAAATGACATATACTTTAAAAAAATGAATAAATAGTACATTTACAAATTATAAAAATATAATGCAATAGTTCAAAATACATGAAATGATAATATAATATATATACATGCATAGAAAATATATATTTGAAAATAAACTATATAAAAAGGTTAAATATTATAATATATAAAATACATAATCAAATGTATAAAAGATAGGAATAAATATACATATTTGAAAAATGAAGAAATTAAAATTAAAAAAGGGTTGAAAAACTAAGATAGATGAAGAATAAAATAAGAACAAACCACAGAAAGTAAGAACGCAAGAGGGAGAGAAATTTGAGTGAATGCTCTCAAGAATTCTTATTGCTTCCCAAAACTCAAGTCCTTTACAATGAAGGGAGAGGCCTCTATTTATAGTTGAGCCTCCCTAAATCCAACGGTATAGATCAATTACATCAACGGTTAAGATTAAATGATATCTACAAATTAAATCTCCAAGATTACAAGATCATATCTTCAAGATTGCATATCATATCTAAGATTGTATCATATCTAAGATTGGATATCCTTAAAGATTATATTTCCATATGAGTCAAGCTTGTAGATGGACCTTAAATCTTTTCAAGTAATGGGCCATTCCGATCGGGCCAAATTATATTTGTAATTCTGGACTGAACTTGGACTTCGTTTTTTTTTGGGGGTTTATTATTTTTGTTTTTGGACTTATTTCTGGGCCTGGGCAAAATTGAATGTCTACACTATGCTTTTGTTTCTTAACTCTTTAATCTCTCGAGCCAGAATTCTGATGAGTTCTTCACTACACAACATATAGGGCTGAATTTCAATCTCCGTTGGAAAAATTATATTCGATGGGTTCAATTGATACCATCGTAACATTGACACATGAACCACATTGTGAATCTTTTTTAACTCTGACAGTAATTCAAGTCGATAAGCTATTGGCCCAATTCTCTCGATAATCTCTTACAATCCGATAAATCGCGGGCTCAATTTTCCTTTATGACCAAATCGAAGAATCTTCTTCCATGGTGACACCTTTGGAAATACTCTGTCATCGATTTGAAATTCAATATCTTTTTGTTTCAAATCCGCATATGATTTCTGTCGATCTGAAGCTGTTTTCAAACTGTTGCAAATTACTTTAACTTTCTCTTCTGTCACTCTAATCAAATCAACTACGTGAATCTTTTTCTCACTAAGCTCGGTCTAGTACAACGGAGTTTAGCATTTATGACCATATAAAGCTTCATACAGTGCCATCTTTATGCTAGAATGAAAACTATTGTTATACGCAAATTCAACCAATGGTAAATATTTTTCCTAGTTGCCCTTAAACTCTAAAACATAGCAACGAAGCATATCTTCGAGAATCTGGATCACTCTCTCAGACTAACCATCAGTTTGAGGATGAAATGTAGTACTAAAGTGCAATTGCGTACCCAAAGCTTCTTGCAATTTCTTCCAAAATCACGACGTAAACCTCAGATCTCTGTTCGAAATAATAGAAACTAGCACCTCATGCAATCTGAAAATCTCAGAGATGTACAATTCAGCTAATCTTTTGAGTGAAAAGTGTGTACGTACCGGAATGAAATGTGCATATTTCGTCAGGTGATGAACAACAACCCAAATAGCGTCTTTTTTTTCGGAGATAGGGGTGAACCCGATACGAAATCCATCGTAACTCTATCCCATTTCCATTTTGGTATCAACACCAGCTGTAACAGTCCCGAAGGCACTTGATGTTTGGCTTTAACTTGTTGAAAAACCAAGTATCTCGATACAAATTCAGAAATATCTCGTTTCATCCCTGACCACCAATACAACTATTTCAAATCATTGTACATTTTAGTACTCACCAAATGAACAGATAAACAGCCACTGTGTGCTTCGTGTAAATTTTTTTGAATAAGTTTGGGATTTCTCGGTACTCAAATTCTACCTCAGAACAACAAACAATCATCGGATCTGATCTGATACTCTAAATCAGTAGTCAACTTGCATTGTAATCTTTTAGCTTGTAACTCATTATTACATTTCTGAGCCTCGCGAATTTTTTGAAGAAACACCGGTTTAGCTTTTAACTCAGCTAAAATTAAACCATCATTAGACAAGGTTAACTGTGTGTTCATCGCCCACAATGCAGACAAAGATTTTCTACTCAGAGCATCTGCAACTACATTCACTTTCTCTGGATGATAATTAATTACTAACTCATAGTCTTTCAACAACTCGAGCCATCTTTGTTGTTGCAAATTCAAATATTTCTGAGGTATTAAATACTTCAAGCTTTGTGGTCAGTAAATATGTGGCACTTCTCACCGAATAAATGATGTCGTCAACTTTTCAATACGAAAACAATAGTAGCCATCTCTTAGTTGTACGTCAGATAATTCTTTTCATACGGTTTTAACTGTCTGGAAGTATAAGCTATTACTTTTCCTTCTTGCATCAAAACATATCCCAAATCGTTCAATGACGCATCACTAAAAGTCACAAACTCTTTACCTGACTCAGGCTGAACTAAAACTGGTGCTTCCGTTAACAGTGTTTTCAGCTGTTCAAAATTGTATTGGCATTTCTCAGACCACATCTTTCTGTAACAAGTGAGTCATCAATGTAGCAATCATCGAGAACCCTTTTACAAAACACTGATAGTAGCCATCTAATCCCAGAAAACTTTTGACTTCGGATATGTTTCTTGGTGGTTTCCGGTCAACAACTGCTGAAATCTTACTCGGATCAACTTGAATGCCTTCCACTAAAATAATATGTCCCAAAAATCCAAATTCTAGGAGCCAAAACTCGCATTTATTGAATTTATCAAATAGTTGTTTATCTCACAAAGTCTGCAATGCAATTCTCAAGTGCTCGGCATAATTCATTTCGGGAATAGATCAGAATGTCACCAATGAATACAACAACAAATTTGTCCAAATACAACCTAAAGATTCGATTCATCAAATCCATAAAATACTATAGGAGTGTTAGTTAATCTGAATGACATAAAAAGAAATTCATAATGCCCGTACCTGGATCTAAACGTAGTTTTCGTCACATCCAAATCTTTAACTCGCAACTGATAATAACCAAATCGCAAATCAATCTTTGAAAATATTGTTGCTCCTTTCTACTGATCAAAAAAATCATCAATTCTCGACAAAGGATACTTATTCTTAATCGTAACCTTGTTTAGCTGTCGATAAATCGATACACAGTCTCAAGACATGATGTGGCACAACATAGGTCAATGTGCTGTCCAATTATTTTGAGGTTATTTTTGTCTGTAAAATCAACTTCATACAAAGACCTAGTTCATGCCGAAGACTTAATTTGGGTTTCCAACACTTCTATAAATAGGACATTAGGGTTTGGATGTAACTAAGTTGTCCTAGATGCCTTCAAAAACCCTAGTAGTTTTGGAGTAGAATTAGATTATTTTTCTTTCGGTTTTTGATAACTCTTTTGTTTTTCCACTTGAAATCAGTTTTGATTCAAGATTTTATTTATTTAATTGAAATATTCAGTTTACTTGTTCTTTGCATTTGATTTAAATCTTTATTCTAATCAAGAGATTTGCTACTCCATTCCCCATTCGATATTCAATCCACGATTATTCAAATCTCTTTTCTCTTCTGAACCGATCATGTTCTTCATATGATTTATTCAATTGAGATCATGAATAACATGAGTGGCTAAATTTCTTAGGGAAGATTAACAAGTGGATGGAGATATGATTAATGGAGGATTTATGGTTTCTCGAGAGGGATTAATTAATATGAATTATGTGTGCTCAAACCACTAGGATTGAAAATCCTAGGAGTTATCATAGGCTAGACGAGGTCAGGAGATAATTCGAATTGAGTAAGTCATAATTTGTCTTGGTTGAGAAAATGAGGTTGGGAAATAAATGAGTATTAACCAATCAACTAGCTCATTAGAGGTCGAGAGGTAATAATTGGTTAATTGATAGCTAATCCACCCTAAAACCTTAATCTGAAGTTAGTTACGAACCCTAAAACGAGTTAATATTCTTGATTGGTGTATCATTTTTTTTCATTTGTTTATTTTTCATATTTATTTATTTTTTAATTATTTATTTTATCTCAATTATCTATTTTATGGTTCATCATAATATAGAAATTAATTAGTACTATTTAGACTTACTATTGTAAAAGCATTTTCATCATTTATACCATCCTTCCTTGGGTATGATCTTCGGAATACTACCTAGTATTTCATTGTACAAATTATATTACAATTTGACCCATGCAGTTGTGGACATCGCTGTTCTCAATTTTTATATTTTTGGTGTATTATTTTACTATAAATGATTGTTCATTTATAAGCTGTCACCTCGATTCCAAGATTTAGGGGTTAGTTGTTAGGTAGAGATTTAGTTGATAATGTTACTGACCCTACTATGAATACTGTAAGTCCTACTCATCCTTTACTCCCATCACAATCTTCCCAACCCGAAGTCATGGATGTAGAGGTTGTAACGCACCAAAAATTTTGAATGTTTGATTGTTAACTTGATCATTATTAAGTCTATGTTTCTGTGGCTAAGTACTTTGTTTATGTGTTTGAGATTGGGGGTTCAAGTCTCACTTTTGGTAGATTTTTGTTATTTTATTTTAACTTAAACCCTATCCTTGAACTTTCAACTTAATTTTGTTTTTGCGTTAACTTGTGCCAATGATGAGCTTAGTGGTTCAATGGTTAAGTCACAGTGCTCTCTTTAGTTTGGTGTTCGAGTCTCTACGTTACCAATGAGGAAATTTATTTTTATGCTATTTTTTTTGAATTTATTTATTTTAAAAAACTAATTAAATTGTTTTTCGTTCCCTCTTCTCTTTTTTACGTTTTTTTCTTTCTTTTCATGGTTTTTCTACTCCTCTCTTATCTTTTTTTTTTGCTTTGATTTATTTCGTCAATTTTTTGCTACTATTTTGTCGAGGATTGCATAATTCATTGTGTTCATCTGAAAGATTATCAACGTCAGTTGTACTGTTAAATTCCTATTTATGTTGCTCTTGTTGTTATTTGCCAAATTGGGTTTTTGCTTATTTTGTTCAATTGTCCTTCCTGAGTGTTCAATTGGTCTTCTTTTCTAGGTGAAGAAGTTGCTTATTATGATTCTCCATTGGTTTAGGCTCTTATGTTGTTGCGTTTGTACAAAGGTAAGCGCGTTTTGAGTTTGAGGGTTTTGCATTGAAACTTTTTAATGTAACCTTGGTTTTGTGCACTAATTCTAGCAGTTAGTTGAGGAATAATTGTCTAATTGGTCATAGTAATGACGTTTTTAGGTTTTAGGATCTTCTTTGGTTTTTCTATGTCAAATCCATCCCAAGTGTGTAACGAAAACCCGAATTTCTGTGAATGGCAAAACCTGGAAATCATTGTTGTTGATGTCACATGACCGTGTAAGCAACACGACCCTGTAGTAGGCCGTATAGCTCTCTGCCTTGGGTCTCACGGGTGTGCGACATGGGCATGTGCCCAGGTCGTGTGAGAGACTGTTTTGGTGGTGAGTCACACAGACGTGTGTCTAGACCGTGTAACTCTCTGAGTTGAGTCACACAGGCATGTGTCAAGCTATGTGCTAGACCATGTAACTCTTTGGCTTGAGCCACACAAGCATGTGCCAGGCCATGTGGGCTACACGGGCCAGCCACCTAGACCGTGTGAATCCATACGAGTGTGTAGGCCAAAAACCAAAATTTTTCCCTAGGGCCGTAAACATCATTCGAATCAAACATAAGCCTACCGTAGGGTCCGTATGATCTGAATTAGGTAATGAAACTCGTTATTAGATGATCTATTCCTAAATAATATTTTATTTACATATATATATATTTGAGATGAAATCTGATAAGCAAATGCGATAGTATTACATGAGTATGATTTGAATTTGTAACACTCTACACATATGTCTGGTATCTATTAAATCTGTATCTGTATTGGGTTGGGATTGTATAGAGGTGAAAGTGCAGGCAGTTTAATAATCTATCAATTTTGGCAGCTGAGCCACAAGCATATATCTAATTCTAGTGATTTATCGTATTCTGATCTAGTAGCTAGGCTGTAATTATTTTGAAACGTGACATACGGTCACTATGCACTGTGTAGAGACGGAGATGGTATGTAGTGGATGAGGGTAGGAATTTGTATTTGTACCTGATATGTTCTATACTTGTATCTAATGTGTTCTACAACTGTATCTGATATCTTGTGCTTTTGACTCTGTATTTGCTTTTAAGAACTATCTGATTAAAGAGAAATCTAAAACATATTTGTTATATATAATTTTAATTGATTGTATATATAAGTTACACACTGAGTTATAAACTCATTTAGCCTGTATGCTTGGATATTAGGTAACCCACAGACTTGATTGGGTTGATGTATCAAGAGCTCGGTCATTTTGCTTAATCATCTTGTTATGTTATTAGTATTTTCGTTGTTATTTCTTTTAAGGTTGTTCTTTTTGACAACTGGATTTTATGGTTGTTTATAATCTTTTATATGGCTTTGAATCATTCGAACTTTATTATTAAAAATTGGATTTTCAAAAAATGGTTTAATGTAGCTCTCCAAACTTGGCCATAACGTCTAGGCCAGGTTTAGGGTGTTACATTTAGTCGTATCAGAGTCAAGTTGCAAAACTCGGGCTATGTTTTCTAGGCTGCCGTTTTTAAGAAAAGCATATTGTGATTCAAATATTTATTTGATTAATTTTGAAAATCAATTTCTTGAAAGACTGAGTCTCCAGCGCTGAATCTATAAGTAATTTTGCCTTAGCTATACTGTTTAGCTGGAAAACATTGCAATGACTAAACTTGTTTGCTTTAGTTAAAGATTGTGATATGAACTGTGAAATAAGATATCTGACAAAAAATCTAAACTGATCTATGCACTTCTGACAATTGTAGATAAGTTAAGATTGTGAGTTCGTGTGGTAGTCGTGGACTTGGTTCTCTTGGGCACCGTGGGCGTCGAGGAGGAGCTCGTATAGAGTCATCTTCTATGGGAAGTATACCCAATTTGGAAACCAGGGAGACTGTTGGTACTCCTATTGGTGAGACTGAGTCTCAAACTCCAACAGGTGAGGACAACACATTGTCCCAGGCTATGTTGTATGTTTTAGAGAGGGTCGATGGGACTCATTCCGGATCTAGGGGCCAAGGGTTGATTACAGAATGGCTCCAGTTGGATGATGCTGAGGTGTTTAGAGGCATCACTAAAGCTGCCTTGGCAGTGGCCGAGTATTGGTTAGAGTCTACCGAGTACATCGTAAATGATATCGACTATACTTCTACATAGAAATTAAGGGGTGCAATGTTTTTGCTCCGAGATGAGGCCTATTAGTGATGATTAAATGTTGAAGAAGGCACCCATCTTGAATGCAAGACATGGTATTTCTTCAGGAACTATTAGTGGTGATTAAAATTTGAAGAGTAAGTATGTGGAGACGAGTTATGTAGAAGCTCATAGACGTGAGTTTATGAGCTTAGTTTAGGGTGAGAGGTCTGTGGCCAAGTACGAGGTCGAGTTTTTGAGATTGAGTAGGTTTGCTCGCAGTTTGGTTTCAAATGACAGAGAGAAAAGCATTCAGTTTGAGGAGGGACTGAGATATGATTTGAGAGTTTTAATAGCTCCTCAGATGGAACGAGTGTTTGTGTCCTTAGTTGACAAGAAAAAGATAGCTGAGGAGGTGAAGCACACTAAGCACGAGAGGAGACAGCTAGAGAAGGGTTAGAGTAAGTTGAAGAAGGATTCGGGTTCCTCTAGTTCTATTCAGCACCCTAAGAAATGGGCTAGGTTTGATGGGCCTACGAGGGCTGAAGCACCAAATGCATCGGCTAAAGTTCAGACTTGTGGCTGTTGTGGTAGACATCATCTGGACAAGTGTTGGAAGAGGTTAGGAGCATGTCTGCAATGCGGGTTAATGAAGCACGTCATTAGAAACTATCCTCTCCAATCTGATCAGGTGCAAGCTCCTGCATAGGCTCTTGCTCTAGGTCCGATTTAACCTCTTAGGGCAATACAATAGCCACCTAGGGCTCATCGTACAGTTAGGGGTGGTAATGGTTCTTATAGATGTCCAAAAGAAATGGGAAGAGGTGTAGTTTAGACCAAGGCATGGTAGCTTGCTTTTGTGTATGCGCGAGGTGCTGTGAGGACAGGGACGACGCCAACGTTATAGCAGATATGTTCTTTATTCATACTATTTCATCTTTTGCTCTGATAGATATTGGTTCCAGCTAGTACTGTTTCTATAAATTTGGGTATATCTACAGAGAGTATTGTTAGAGAGGTTTTTGTGATTAGTCCCCAAGGTCAGTTGGTCCGGCTTAACAAAGGTTTATAAGTGGGTTTCATTAGAGATTTAGGGTGTGGTGTTTCCGACTAACCTAATGAAATTACCTTTTGGAGAGTTTGATTTGATTTTGGGAATGGATTGGATCATGGAACATCGAGTCAATTTAGATTGTGCATCTAAGTGGGTAACTCTAAGATATAATAACGATACTAAAATTGTTATGATCGATGATCGTCAAGATTACTTCTCTAATGTAATCTCCACTCTAGTAGCTGAAAAGCTAGTTCAGAAAGGTTGTGAGACATATATGGCATTTTTGTCTGATTTTGGTTTTGCAAAACCTTTTGTTAAAGATATTCAGACTGTAGGGGACTTCCAAGATGTTTTCCCTGAGGAGTTGTCGAGGATACCTCCGGACAGAGAAGTTAAGTTTGATATTGAACTGCTACTAGGTACTGCTCCCGTGTCTATTGCTCCTTATCGCATGGCACCAAAGGAGCTTATAGAATTAAAGACTCAAATTTAAGAAATCCTCGATCAAGGGTCCATTAGGCCGAGTGTCTCCTCGTGGGGAGCACCAATTTTATTTGTAAAGAAAAAGGATGGCACAATGAGAATATGTGTAGATTATCGTTAGCTGAATAAGTTGGCGGTAAAAAATAGATATCCACTTCCAAGGATCGATGAAATGTTTGATCAGTTCCGTGGGACATCTGTATTTTCTAATATCAATCTCCGCTCTAGCTAGCATCAGCTCAAGGTTAAGGAGACTGATATGTATAAGACTACCTTTTAAACTCGCTACGAATATGATTTCAGCTATATCTAGATCAGTTTGTTATAGTTTTCAATGATGACATTCTGATTTATTCTAAGAATAAGAATGAGCACCTTAGGGTAGTTCTGCAGATACTTCGTAGGAAACAACTTTATGCTAAGTTGAGTAAATGCGAGTTTTGGTTACGAAAGGTTACCTATTTTGGGCACGTTGTGTCGCATGAGGGGATCTGAGTTGATCCTAAAAAGATTGAAGCTATGATCGAGTGGAAACAGCTGAGGAATGTGTTTAAGCTTCGAATTTTCCTAGGTTTAATGGGTTACTACTAAAGATTTGTTGAAGGGTTCTCTCTTATTATAGCCTCTTTGACTAAGTTATTGTGTAAGAATGCGCCTTTTGTGTGGTCTGAAGAGTAGTAAGCAAGCTTTGAGAAGCTTAAATCTACTCTAACTTGGGCACCTATTTTGGTACAGCTTGAATCTGGTAGAGGGTTTGTAGTTTACAATGATGATTCACATGTCAGATTGGGCTAATGTTGATGCAGGATGGTAAGGTTATGGCTTATGTGTCCTAACAACTTAAGTCACACAAAGACAACTATTGTACGCACGATTTTGAGTTGGCTGCAGTTGTTTTCACTCTGAAAATCTAGATGCATTATCTGTATAATGAGAGGTGTATCATTTACACCAATCACAATAGCCTCAAGTATCTTCTGACTCAGAAAGAGTTAAACCTTAGCCAACATAGATCAATTGAGTTGCTTAAAGACTACGACTGCACTATAGAGTACCATCTCGGTAAGGCCAATGTTGTGGTTGATGCTCTTAGTCATAAAGTGATGATCGATTTTAGAGCGATGTTTGCTTGCCTGAGTTTGTTTGATGGCAGTAGTCTATTGACCGAGTTGCAAGTTAAACCGACCTGGGTTGATCAGATTTTAGTGAAATAGTTGAGTGATGAGTCTTTGGTTTCGCGTTTTCATCAGGTTGAAGATGGTGGGACTTTTGATTTTTGAACTGAATAATAATGGGGTTATGTGTTTTAGAGGCCAAATCTATGTGCCTAACGATACTGAGTTTCAGTAATCGATTCTGTAAGAGTGCATAGTAGCCTTAATGCTATGCATCCTGGTGGAAATAAGATGTATAGGGGTCTTCGAGAGTTATACTGCTGGCCCGATTTGAAACGGGAGGTAACTGCCTTTGTTTCTCATTGCCTCAAATGTCAGCAGGTTAAGCCTGAGCACCAACGGCCTTCAGGACTGCTACAGCTAGTTAAGATTCCCTTTTGGAAGTAAGTGCGTGTGACTATAGATTTTGTTAGCGGGTTGCCTCTTACACCCTCTAATCTATTTGATTCATTGTGGATCTATCGACCAAGTCTGCGCACTTTTTTCCTATTAGGACAGACTATTCGCTTCAGAAGTTGGTTAAATTGTATGTATTTAAGATTGTAATATTGCACAAAGTTTCAATTTCAATCATCTCTGACAGAGACCCGCTTTTTACATCTCAATTCTAGAAAAAGCTTTATGAGGTATTAGACACTCGATTAGATTTCAATACTGCGTACCATCCTCAGACCGATAGACAACTTGAGCAAGTTATTCAGATTCTAGAAGATATGTTACGAATCTGTGTGATTGACTTCCAGGGTAGCTGGGATGAACTTATACCATTGGCTGAGTTTGAATATAATAATAACTTTTAATCTAGAATACATATGGCACCTTACGAGACTCTGTATGGTCGTAAGTGCCATACCCCTCTATGTTGGACTGAGCTAAGTGAGTGTCGAGTGTTGGGTCTTAATTTGGTTTCTAAGACTAAGGATACTGTGAGATTGATTCGAGACTGCCTTAAGGCAGCTTTTGATTGACAAAAAACGTATGCAAATTTAAAGAGGAGAGATATCGAGTATTTAGTGGGTGATCAGGTTTTGCTAAAAGTATCTCCTTGAAAAACAGTTCTCTGGTGTAGATGTAAAGGCAAGTTGAGCTCGAGGTTCATTAGGCCTTACCGTATTCTAAAACGTATTGGATCTATCGCCTATCAACTAGAGCTACCCCCTAAATTAGACCGGATTCACGATGTGTTCAACATCTCGATGTTGAGATGGTATCAGTCTAACCCCTTTTACATTGTCCCTGTTAAGGAGATTGAGGTGAAACCAAATCTAATTTTCAAGGAAGAACCTATTCAAATTCTGGATTGAGACATCAAGGTGTTGAGGAGGAAAATCATACCTCTGGTTAAGGTCTTGTAGCAGAATCATGACACTGAGGAAGCCACTTGGTAAGCTGAGGAGTCAATTTGACAACAATACCCTTATTTGTTTAAATCAAGTAAATTTTAAGGCCAAAATTTCTTTTAGAGGGAAAGAGTCGTAACACCCCAAAATTTTGAATGTTTGATTGTTAACTTTATCATTATTAAGTCTGTTTTTGTGGCTAAATACTCTGTTTATGTGTCTGAGATTGGGGGTTTAAGTCTCACTTTTGGTATATTTTTATTATTTTATTTTAGCTTAAACCCTATCCTTGAACTTTCGACTTAAGTTTATTTCTATGTTAACTTGTGCAATGATGAACTTAGTGGTTCAATGGTTAAGTCTTTGTGCTCTTTTTTGTTTGGTATTCAAGTCTCTGTGTTACCAATGAGGAAATATATTTTTATGCTATTTTTGTAAATTGATTTATTTAAAAAAAAACCAATTAAATTGTTTTTCGTTCCCTGTTCTCTCTTTTACATTTTATTTCTTTCTTTTCATGGTTTTTCTACTATTTTCTACTCCTCTCTTATCTTTTTTTTCTTTGATTTCTTTCATCAATTTTTTGCTACTATTTTGTCGAGGATTGCATAATTTGTTATGTTCGTTTGAAATATTATCACCGTTAGTTGTACTATCGAACTCCTATTTATGTTGCCCTCATTGTTATTTGCCAAATTAGGTTTCTGCTTGTTTTGTTCAATTGCCCTCATGAGCGTTCAATTGGTCCTCTTTTCTAGGTGAAGAAGTTGCTTGTCACAATCATCTATCAATTTAGGCTTCTACATTACTGCATTTGTACAAAGGTAAGCACATTTTTCCTTTAGGGGTTTTGCGTCGACAGTTTCAACATAACCTTGGTTTTGTACGCTAATTCTAGTAGTTAGTTGGGGAATAATTGTCTAATTGGTCATAGCAATGACATTTTTAGGTTTTAGGATCCTCTCTGGTGCTTCTATGTAAAATCCATCCCAAGTGTGTAAAGAAAACCCGAATTTCTGCTAACGGTGAAACTCAAAAATCATTGTTGTTAACGTCACACAGCTAAGGGTGAGCAAAATTCGATTCGATTCGAAAAAATAAAAAAAAATTGAATTTTGAATTATTTGAATCGAGTTAATCGAGTTAATCGAATTAATCGAATCAATTCGATTTTTTTTTCAAATTTCGAGTTCGAGTTGAGTTGAATTCTCAAATTCGAATAACTCAAATAACCCGAATAATTCGAATAAATCGAATATAAACTATATTTTTAAATTTTTTTAAATTTTAGGTTTTTACTAATTAGTAAACCCAATTACCCCTAAGCTCAAATATTTTATTTTATCCCATTTTTCCCCACCCCAACCCCAAGCCCATTTGCCTAAAACCCAATTCCTCCCTCCCCAAATCAATTCAAACCCCCATGCCATGCCCCAGCAGCTAATTCCAATTATTTTTCTTCTCTCCAGAGTCCAGGCTCCTCTCTATTTTCACGAAACCTTAAACTTTGTTTTTCTAAAAAAAAACCCTAAAATTGAAATCCTTCTTCTTCTTCTAGTTCATTTTCAGACCTTGCTTCAAATTAAAATCCTTACCTCCAGGCTCCAAATCGAGTTGCTATTCCCTTCCATTTTAAGCTCAAGTTTTTGCATCTTTAAGGTTTGTCTTGACTCTTGAAACATTTTTAAATTATTGAAGACTTTGTTTTGATTCAATGGTTTTTCATAATAAAAACCCAGACCCATATGATTCTTTTTATATGGGTTTACTTGATGAATCTATTGGAAAAAAACTGTTATAATGTGTTATTAAGTGTCTATTTCCTAGGGGTCTACTAATTTATAAGAATTTTTTTTAAAACTTAGTTAATTAATTTTGTATTACTGGTTCAAGTTGTAATTAGTAAATTCTCGTATGATTTTTATCCTTATGAATTAGCTAATTTTTCTTCAATGATTGAAGAAGAAAAAACCTACAGCAGTGGGCGATAGGGGTTCAGGGGATTTTAGCTTTATCCACTTGATGTACAATAACCCTTAACAAATATGAATTAGTATCCTTATAATGTGTTATTAAGTGTTATCTATTTCCTAGGGGTTTACTAATTTATAAGAATTTTTTTTTAAAACTTTGTTAATTAATTTTGTATTACTGGTTCAAGTTGTAATTAGTAAATTCTCATATTATTTTATCCTTATGAATTAGCTAATTTTTCTTCAATGATTGAAGAAGAAAAAACCTACAGTAGTGGGTGATAGGGGTTCAGGGGATTTTAGCTTTATCCACTTGATGTAGAATAACCCTTAACAAATATCAATTAGTATCCTTATGAATTAGCTAATTTACTAATTACAACCCCAATAGATTTTATTAATTACCAAAACCAAAAATTGAACCAGTAACTGCCAATTAACCAGAAAATAGATGTTCATAAAATAATTTGAAAATGAAAATTCTATGTTCGGTAGATATAGAATTATAGATTATAGATATTTAGTAAGAAACTAGGCTACCTAACTAGGAGTGACCTATTGATAGGGTTTACTTTTCTAAAGTAACAAAACACATTTTTAACTGAAATTTCCATCTTATTCTTTTTTTTTTTTAATTTATGCTATTGTACTATTATATTAATTAATTTTTAATTTAACCGATTTATTAAGTTTGATTTTAAATCAATTATTGGTCATGGTTAGTGATTGCAACAAATGTTTACTTGTATATGAGTGATCCAAAGCGAGATGGTTCAACTCAAAGTTCACAAAATTCTTCCCCAAGTAAAGATGATCAAACAACAACCAATGAAAATGTTTGAAAAAATATTACTCCAAGAGCAGCTTGTTGGAACCATGTCACCAAATTTGTGACTAAAGAGGGGGAGAAGAGAGCAAGGTGCAATGCATGTGATGTTACTTACACCATGGAATCAACTTCGGGTTCTACAACGAATTTGAATGACCATTTGAAAACATGCTTAAAAAGACCTTTAGGTAATACTTCTAATCTGAAGCAGTCAGAATTAGCATTTGTGAAGGTTAGCCAAGAAACAACGAATTTATCAACTTGGGTGTTTGATAAAAATGCTATTAGAAAAGCATTAGTTCGTATGATAATTGTGGATGAACTACCTTTTAAAATTGTAGAAGGAGAGGGTTTCAAATACTTTCTTTCTATAGCATGTCCACGGTTTAGTCTTCCATCTCGTTGGACAATTAGATGGGATTGTCTTAATTTATTTAACTCCATGAAGAGTGTGATGAAGAACTGTTTTGAAAAAGATATAAGTAGAGTTTGTTTAACTACATACACTTGGACTTCATTGCAGAGGATATCTTATATGGTTTTAACAGCACATTGGGTGGATGATGAGTGGAGGTTGTAAAAAAGGATTATAAATTTTTGCCCAATATCTGCTCATAGAGGTGAAAGCATAGGTCAAGCCATTGAAAAATGTCTTCGAGCTTGGGGGATTGAGAGGGTCTTCACTATTACGGTTGATAATGCATCTGCCAACAGTGTTGCCATTGAATATTTGAGAAAGGAATTCAATCATCGAAATGCTTCTGTTGCAAATGGAAAATTTATTCATATGAGATGTGTTGCACACATTCTTAATCTCATTGTGCAATACGGCATTAAGGATGCTTCAGTGTCTGTGGATCGAGTTAGAGGTGCTGTGAGGTATATAAGAGCATCACCATCGAGGTTGACAAAATTCAACCAACGGGTAAAAGAAGAAATGATAGATAGTAAGGCTCATGTAATAGTCCGGTTTTGACCCTAGTCAAAATAGTGGTTTCGGGACCATAAATCTGAGTCTAAAAAATATTTTAATATTATTATCTGTGTCTGTGTTGTGTGAATTTACATCTGTGAAATTCTGTGATTTAATTTGTCTGTTTCTGTGCTCGATTTGCAAAAAGGACCAAATCACGTAAGTTGTAAAATTTGCCTACTAGTTGCTAAAGTGGCTAAGTGCTATAGTTGGTTAAAGTTGAAGCCCTTGCATGTCAATAAGACCATTATGTGATAGTGGGAGACATGGTTTGGCAATATAGTAAATAGATAAATTTTTAAAGGATAGTTAGGTAATTAGGTAAAATATGTTAATTATAATAAAAGAAATCATGAAAATAAAGCCATTTTCATGCATATTCAGCCGAATTGGGAGAAAGAAGAAGTCATTGAAGCTTCAAAACTTTCGGCCCTTGCATGAGTAAATAAGTTAGTCCATTTTGTTCGGTTTTTGACAATTTTTACGTTTCTGTAATCGTTGCTTTGTGTTCTTCAAAACCCATGTTTAAATTTCTATTTTTGTTGAAGATTATGAAATGTGCCATTGATGATTATATGAGCTTGGTAGTGCTCTTATATGGATTATGAAAGATATATGTTAGATTATCATGTTTTGTTCTTGAATTTTGATGAAATGAGCTATTTGGGCTAATTTGTGAAAATGAGATTTTGAAGGACTAAATTGTGAATTAAACATGTTGTATGAGCTTATATAGAAGCCATGAAAATTTGGTTAGCCTTTGTTGCAAAAAAATTTTACATATTGATGATTTTGTGAAAAATGGACTAAATTGTCAAAGTGTGAAAATGTAAGGGTTAAAGTGAAAAGTGCCCAAAATATGTGAATATGGATTAAATTTAATGAAATGAATGATTGAATGGTTGAATTTGTATTGTATTAGATCAAGAATAAAGAAAATCAGATTTAGATCGAGGGAAGTCTAAAGTAGTTGAATGTTGACTTGGTTTGTCCGAAATCTGTACAAGGTAAGTCAAACTATACTATGAGTTGAGTTGATTATATTCTGTATTTATAAACTGTTATCTAAATTGGACGGTCTTGAGAGCTTGATAAAAGAATGTTGGTATTGATCTGAATTATCGTGTAAGACCGTGTCTGGGACAAATGCCTTGATTTGAAATTTACGTGTAAGACCATGTCTGGGACATCGGCATCGTATCTTATTTCGTATAAGACCCTGTCTGGGATAGGGGCATCGATATTGAATTACATGTAAGACCACGTCCGGGACGTTGGCATTATACTCGTTTATGAATATCTGTATCGTTTCTGAACCGTCTAATGACAAAGTATGAGATATGAAAATGAATATGTGAATTATATAATCTATACAGGTACGTTTGTATCGTACTTAATTTTTGAATATGAAAGACTCTGTTTCTGCAAAATAGCGAATGTGAAGTAAGTTCAGAATTATGGAAATGAATATGATATGCATATAAGCAAAAGAGCATGGTTAAGTTTATGAACTACTATGAGAAATAGCTATGAATTCTTATGGTTGTTTTGTACTATTTATGCTTTAGTAATTAGACCAATTGTATTTGGCTTACTAAGCTCTTTGTAGCTTACTCTGTGTAATTTCTGTCATTTCTTTATTATTATCGTAGCTACTGAAGGCTCGGGATAGTCGAGGATAATCATCACACTATCAAACTCTTTTTGGTACTTTTGAAATGTACATATTTATAAGTATGGCATGTATAGGCTAGAATGTTTAAGTTTGTGAGCTTTTTATGTATATAAGTTATGCCATTTGAATTTGGAAAACAAATGATGAGTTTGAGCATAGTTTTGATGTGTGTTTTGAAATGTGTTATATTCTAAGGTGTTTTGGTCATCTTTGAGCATGGAATTAGCTAGAAATGTTGGTATAATTGTTGCTCATTAATGCTTGTAGGATTGGACCCTTAATGGGTGGCAAATTGGCTTAAACCAAACCTGCATTGTGCCATACGGTCATGGAACAAGGGCGTGTCCTGTGGCCATGTGAAAAAGTCAGTAGCTAGCTAAATTTTACACGGCCATGGCACACGGCCGTGTCTGTTGGCCGTGTTAAAAAAGTAAGTATAGGACCTCTTTTTGGCACGGTTGGACCACATGGGCGTGCCTTGTGCTCGTGTGAGTCACACGGCCTAGCCACACGGGCATGTGATTTTGTCAGTTTTGAAAAGTTTAATTAAGTTCTGAAAATCTTGAACGGGTTCGGTTTAGTCCCGACCCTCCCCTAAATGTATGTTTTAGGTCTCGTAGATCATCTTAATGGATGAATTGAGGATGAATGCAAATGTATTAATGTTATATGATATCTGTGAATCTTTGTTGTTCTGTAATGTTTTGTCTGTTCAACGACTCCCCTTACCTATTCCGACGACAGTTACAGGATAGGGGTGTTACAGCTCAATTGTGTTTAGATGTGCCTACTGGATGGAACTCAACATATATGATGTTAAAGGTGGCCGAAAAATATGAGCGTGCATTTGAACCATATGTACGTGATGACCATAATTTTTTTCTTGATCTTACTGCTAGAGATGGAGTTCCTACATTTGATGATTTGGAAATTGTTCGAAGAGTTATAAAAGTATTGGAGCCTTTTTATCATCTTACATTAAAGGTGTCCGGATCTTTGCATGTTACCTCTCATTCACTTTTTGAAGTATTGACGGATGTGCATTGTCTTTTTGATGGGTGGCAAGATTGTGGAGATCTAAACATAATTTCTATGACTTCCAAAATGAGAGAGAAATATAATAAGTATTGGGGTGAAGGAAACAAGATCAACATGCTAGTTTACTTGGCAGTCATCTTTGATCCGTGATGTAAAATGAGTTTTTTGGATGTTGGGGTCAACTTGCTTTTTCCTAATGTTGCTAATGACATTATGAAAATGATTGATAAAGAATTGCATTGCTTGTTCAATGAGTATTCTTCTAATGCCTGGAGAATTGAATTGTTTGAAGGTAGATCTAGTTCTTCAACAAATTTTTGCAGTTCAATGGAAATAGATCAGTCAGAAATGAAAACGGGGTTGGCCAAACAAAATACCTTAAGAAGAAGAAACAAGTTGGATTAGAAAGCAAATATGAGTTGGATAGGTATTTGGGTGAGGATGAAGAAGTAAACAATTCAAGTTCATTTGATTTACTATTGTGGTGGAAAATGAATAGTCCTAGATTCCCTATTCTTGCACAAATGGCTCGAGATATTCTTGCTATTCCTATCTCAACAGTTGCCTCGAAAAGTGCATTTAGCACGGGTGGACGTGTTCTCGATATTTTTAGAAGTTCTCTAACTCCTCTCACGGTCAAGGCTTTGGTTTGCACACAAGATTGGCTTCGGAAATCTAATAATGCCATCAATCTTGAAGATTATGTTGATGAACTTCAAACCATGGAAGACGGTTATATATAAATTTTAATTTATAAAATAAGCTTTTGTATTATTTATATTAGTAAGCATTCTCATAATTTAACTAACACTTTTGTTTTTAAATTTGCTAGATTTATTCAAAATACCCAAAGATTAAGAAGGTAATATACTTAGCATTAGTTTATAAAGTTAAATGTTTATTTAATTTATTTTTGCAAACATTTTTTATCATTTAACTAACTCATTCAATACTTTTACTAGATGTTTCAAGATTATCAACGGTGATTGAAGCACAAGAAGAAAGTTAAACTATTCTATAATGGTTTTTGAACTGATGTGTTATTGTTATTAGTTTGGTTTGGTTTGTTATTGTTGTTGGATAATTGAGCTTTTGTTGTGTTTTTTTTTTTTTTTTTGGATTAGTGTAGGTTTCTATTGTATTTTGGACTTTTGCTTATGTTTTTTTATTACAATGTTGTTGTATTGTTTTTGTTGTTTATTTGGACCCATGAAGAAACTTAAACTATTCTATAATGGTTTTTGAACTGATATGTTTTTGCTATTAGTTTGGTTTGGTTTATTATTGTTGTTGGTTAATTGAACTTTTGTTGTGTTCTTTTTTTTTTTTTTTTTGGAGTGGTATAGGTTTCTATTGTATTTTGGACTTTTTCTTATGTTATTATTATTATTATAATGTTGCTGTTTACTTCGACTCATGATGTTTACTTTGACTTTTACTTATGTTTTTTAATTATAATCTTGTTGTATTGTTTTTGTTGTTTTTTTGGACTAATGTTGTTTATTTGGGTTGATGTTGTGTTGCTTGTATTTATTCACTTATTTACTTTAATTTTTGGTTGTATGATTATGTTTAAAAACTTTAAAGAAAATTATTTTTTTGAAAAATTGCATAAAAATAAATAACGCTAGAGTCATTTTTTTAAAAACTTAACTCGAACAAATATATTCGATTCGATTGGATTCGATTCGATTCGATTCGATTCGAATTCCATCTCACTCGACTCGATTCGAGAAAATTTCAAATAAAGTTAGGATGATAAAATAAGATTCGAAAACTCGATTAACTCGAAAATTTTCGATTCGATTCGATCGAATGCTCAGCCCTACACATGGTCGTGTGCCAAATTGTGTGATAGGTCGTGTAACTCTCTGACTTGAGTTACACAGGCGTGTGCCCAGGCCTTGTGAGGGATTGCTTTGGTGGTGAGTCACATGGGCGTGTGTCAAACTATGTGCTAAACCGTGTAACTCTTTAACTTGAGTCACACGGGCATGTGCCATCCCGTGTAGGCCACACAGGCCAACCATTCAGGCCATGTGAATCCACACAGGCGTGTGGGCTAAAAAATGAAAATTTTCTCTAGAGCCATAAACGTCGTTCAAAGTTTGAAGCTTCTTATGGTATTTAACAATAAGATCTTCAAATGAGAAAGTTTGTAGTAGCTAAAGGGATGCGAAAATGAGTAATCGAAACTTTATGACGGTGATTACACACCATCAGGAGATACGAAAGCATAAGAGATGCGAAAATGAATATTCACTAAAGTAGAAGAAAATAAAAAATAAATAAATTTTTATATACCTTTTAGTTAGAAGCATGGGTGATGAAGATGAAATTTAACAACGAAAGCATGAGAAATTTGAAAGTGAATAATCAAAACTTTTAATTGATCTTTTCGGCTTCAATCAAGTTTTTATTTTTAATTATTTTTAAGATTTTTTTAATTTTTTGTGAGCTAATTTTAATGGTTAATTACTAATTTAGTCCCTAAATTATAATTAATTTAATTACTAATTTTTTAAAAAAATTACAGGAGTGGAAATGCAATTTATACCCTTCTTCACTTTGGTAACTTGGGGATTTTCAGTGAAACCATTTTCCCGGTTCTTGCAGATTAATATGAATACTAACCTTCAACAGATTTACCCTCCGGTTATGACTTTTCCTTGATCCTTCTTTTGTTTATCTAAATCTGTTTTCCTGCCTTATCTGGTTTTTTGTTTATGTCCAACCATTTGTTTGTGGTAATTTTGGTTTTGGACTCTCACACCAACTGTTCGAGGTTTTATCTCAGAAAAAGCAACGTCTTTTTGTTTTTGTTACTTGTTAATGAAGAGAAGATCCATAATAACGTTATCATCTTCAATAATCCGATGTCAAAAATTAGATTCCATGTTTGTTTCAGTAAGGCAAATATCAAGTGGAGGAAAAAGATCAAAGAAGAAAATATACCACAGAGACTATCAACTAGACAAAGTAATGGATTTGCAGAAGAAACCATCTTTAATTCTTCAGCTAAAGTGCATTATCCAATCTCAAAATCATCAACGTCTTCTTCTTCGTGACCTCGAAAAGGAAGTTGGGTTTGTGGCAAAATGGAACTTCTTGTCCATCATTGAGAAGTACCCTTCAATATTCGGTGTTGTTGGTGGCTGTGGAAAAGAACTCCCTTTTGTTAAACTAACTGGAAAAGCCGAAAAGATTGCAAGAGAACAGGGTGAAGCAAGGAATTTAATGGAACCCATTTTGGTTAAGAACCTAAGGAAGTTGTTAATGTTGTCTATTGATTGTAGGGTGCCATTGGAGAAGGTTGAATTAATTGGAAATGAACTTGGCTTGCCTCATGACTTTAAAAAGTCATTGATTTTCAAATATCCTGAATATTTTTCCATCAAAGTTATCAATGGTAGAGCTTATCTTAACTTGGAGAACTGGGATTCTTTACTGGCAGTGACTGCTCGTGAGGAGCGATTCGCACGTGAAAGGATGTTGCAATCAGCTGGTGGTCAAAATAAGGTTAGGATCACGAAAGATGGTAACTATCTTGGTCCATTCGCATTTAAAATGTGTTATGCTGCTGGCTTTAGACCGAATAAGAGTTATCTTGAGGAGCTTGAGAAGTGGCAGAAAATGGAATTCCCTTCTCCATACTTGAATGCGAGGAGATTTGAAGTTGCAGATCCAAAAACCCGAAAAAGAGTGGTGGCTGTGCTTCATGAACTCCTCAGTTTGACCATGGAGAAGAGGATGATATCTGCAAAACTGGACGCATTTCATTCAGAGTACCGATTACCTTCCAAGTTAGTGCTATGTTTGATAAAGCACCATGGTATATTTTACATTACAAATAGAGGTGCAAGGAGCACTGTATTTCTTAAAGAAGCATATGATGGTACAAATTTGGTAGATAAATGTCCTATCCTGATGTCTAATGATAAGTTTGTTGCACTAAGTGGTAGAAACGAGACCAGTTCAGGTAACGTTATGAAATATACTTAGGTTGCTACTTAACAGATGTGGGATAATACCTCTTTGCAACCATGTTAATTTATGATGTCAATGCAGTTGACAAGGGAGCTGATAATCGTTAAGTGTTTGATGTGGATGGAGAAAACCAGGTAAGGTGGAATTTTTTCTTAATCTTTCCTCATTGAGAATGGAGTATGGATGGCACCATTTTCTGCTATGAGTTACTAGTTTTGCTTATGCTATGAGTTATGTTATTCAATAAACATTGAAATCACTTAAAAACGGAAGTAGAGGCAGAAGCAGATACGGCTTTCTCTACTCCATTATTAAAAGCACTCCAGAATCGTAAACTTTTTAGTTGGACAATCACTTTCAATTGGGCCTAGGTTGTAAAACTTTCACATGTTTCTGCTGAGACGGAAGAAGGTTTTCTAGTGCTTTTGCCTCCCTCCTTAACATCAATATTGAAGAAGTTTACTCCTAAACCTGCAGCATGTTGTATGGACTGTGGAGATTAATAAATCCTCCTGTCTTTGTTAATGGAAAGAACGTCAATCATTAAACTTCCGATAAGGCTAGTTGCTCTTTTTTTTTCCTCTCTCTGTTCCCATTTCTCAGGGTTGGAGTGAGTCCTTCAAAATACTACATTCACTTAACAAGGCCTGACAACAAAGGCTGGAGAACTCTGGATTACGAATGCCCTTCAATTAAGGTGAACTGCTTATGGGACCTCTTATAATAAAGGGATCAATTTGTGTGAGGCCTTATGTAATTGCAGAAACAGTTTAATAGTGTATGTTCATTTATTTGAAGTTTGTTTAGCTTCTAAGTTGTTATGGAAAATTCATATCATTTACTGTTGGACTATGTTTTGAGATTTATTTCACATAATTAGCCAAGCAAGTTCGCTGCGACTTAATTGTGATGTATAGTGGGTTTCCTTTGAGTACATGTTCTCATCTTATGATTGGTACAGGCTATTGAGACTTTGTAGTACAATGTTGAAAAGTAAGCAAATTCTTGGAGGAAAACCAAGAAACAATTCTAATCTTACTAAGAAAACTCCATGATGAGCTTATAAGACAGGATGATTTTAATGGATCTTCGTTGTTCATTGTCATACAAAATCTAGAAATTCTCAGGCTATATTTGATTGAACTGGGGAGGTGTAGAAGCTACATGTTTCATCAAAGAGAAAGTTGCCGCAAGGATCTATGCTACTCGGACTTGGTTGAATGTCAACTGCGGGTAT
The DNA here is from genome assembly GCA_025698475.1 of Gossypium anomalum. NCBI lineage: Eukaryota > Viridiplantae > Streptophyta > Magnoliopsida > Malvales > Malvaceae > Gossypium > Gossypium anomalum. The sequence goes on from CM046960.1 coordinate 15,285,962, forward strand.
GTGTCATACACAAGTAAGTTCAATTTTTTAAAAGTTCTCTTTAGTATTTGGAGGGTCTTCTGAGGATCCTATCTGTATACTCTTGAATGCGTTGGACACAATGGAACATAAAAAAATAAAATAAATAAATAAATAAATGAATAAAATAAAATAAATTTGAGCAACATAAGTATGATTTATATATGTGTGTGTGTATAGAATTATTATTTACTCCTTTGGACTTAGATTTGTGCCTTTATACCTAATTATCCTACTCAACATCAACAAATTGCTTTGCTGTATTTTATTGTAGTGCTATAAAGTTTTTATTTATTTTTTGACAGAGTGCTATAAAGTTGATAATTCAAGTAGTGGTTGTTTAGTGCCCACAAACAATAAATTGTATTGCCTGGGTATTAAATCACTTTATAATGACTTTGCTTTACCGTTTTCTTGATCACTAAAGCACTCATTTTGGTTCTCCTATGGATCTTACTGGTGCAACTGAGTTGACTGGAAAGCATGTTAGAGAAACTCATTGATGTGTTTGAGAAAACATGATGAAATGGTCTAGCCATGGAAATAGAAAGTAGGAACCTTGATGATTGCAGCCATTAAGCCATATTTTCCTTTTCCCTCATCAATGATCTTTGTGAAAGATTAAAGTATTTAAGCACTCGATAATGCTGTATTCTTTCAACAAAATCTGAATTCTCAAAAATGTATAAACCTGAAATAATTGCATACTTCAACAATGAAGGCAATCATGAGAACCAGCGGTAAAAGTATCATGAAAGTCCCTGTACTAGGAATCAAATTACATTTTGACCTCTCTACTCAAAAAATGGGCAAATTAGTTATTGTATCTTAAATTAAAGAGTAAACCAACACTTCTGTTCAACCACATCAATTTTAACAGTACAAATGGATGAAATTTTAACAAAAAAAATTAATTTGTTCTTTGATCTAACGTATAGTGACTAATTTACCTATTTTTTTAGTAGAGAGGGCAAAATGCAATTTGACTACTAGTATAAGAGTCTCTATGATACTTTTACCGGGAACCAGCATATTTGATAGGAATAGATACATAAAGTAAAGAAGATTTCACTTCTTTTGATATTCTCTTTCCTTTTTCTTTACATAGAAGAACCAGAATTGTGTTTCCATAAAAATAGGTGTTGTATGAAATATAAACTATCTATTTTGTTAAAGGCTTATCGTCTTGTGTTGTCATTCTACAAAAGGACCTTTAGCTTGTTCTGGTTAGTGAAGAGTAATTCAATATGCTGACAGCATGGTGCTAATTTAAGGATTTCATGATATTTGATTCTTTGACATTTAAAGTTCAAAAGTTTTGATCATCCATATAATATAAACACATGGTAATTGTTTAGGCAAAAGTTGTCCTATTCCTGTCCTATAATTATATTTCACTTTTTACTTTCTTCAAGCTTTGCCTAATCTTATCTTTGACAGAAATGAATTGAACTTCCACTTTGAAAGATTCAAAGGATTTTAACAAAACAAGAGACATGTTTGCCTGTCCACTGAGTTAAAGAATATTGCTTCACTTTATGATGTTTTGTCAACCTTTTTGCCTTCATAAAAAGTGGCCTTTGTACTTACAGAGTTGTACTGTTAAATGTTGTGTCAACCATTGAGTTGATGCAGTGATGGGTTTTGAGTATCTATCTTAACAACAATGATGCAGGTGCACCAATTATGTAATACCCTATACCTGACTCGATTGCCGAGTCCAAGTGTCGCGGACTTAGATTTTTCCCACGCGATCCGTGCTGCCTTATGCAGTTCCTTCGCTCCAAAAACACCTAAGTTAGCCTAACTCGCAACAATTGAGGATCCAACAGAATTCCTCTAAGGCGCCCACGAAAAACAACGGAAGTACGAAATAAGAATGAACTCGAAAGATGAACAAAAGCCATAGAAAAGAAAGAACACTAGAGAGAAAGTTTGAGTGAATACTCTCAAAATTCTATTAATCACTGAATGAATTATAATGAGGGGAAAAAGCTTTTATTTATAGTTGAGCCTTCCCAAAATCAATGGTAGAAATCAAAGTACATCAATGGCTATGATTAAAAGCTATCTACAAATCAAATCTCTAAGATTACAAAATCGTATCTTCTAAAGATTACATATCATATATAGGATTACATATCTTTGAAGATCACATTCCATATTTGCTAAGCTTTGAAGATAGGCCTTCAGTCTCTCCAAGCAACGGGCCAGTTTGATTAGGCCTAATGACCTCCTTTGAACGTGATGAATTGCACAAGTGCGCCATGGTTGCGGGCTCCCATGTGCAACCCATAACATTCTCTCCCACCTGTTCTAGCGACGCCATCGTCGCATCTTCCTCATGGAACTAGTCTATCTTTCCTTAGAACTGCCACAAAGCCTCTGCAGGTTCCCAACTCGCTTCACTATCGGGAAGTCCCTTCCACTGAACTAAGTATTCATGTCACGGCTGATGGTACTTTCGTCTGATCACACGGTCTGCCGCGATGTTTTTAACTTCACGATCGTAGGATACTTTTACCCCATTGGTGCTCGTTCGGGCTTGCCTCGATTTGAATCCTCTTGATCCTCATGGAATGGCTTAAGCATGCTCACATGGAACACTGGGTGGACTTTGATGTTTGCTGGCAACTCAAGCTTGTAGGCCACCTTGCCTACTCTCTTCATAACTTGAAATGACCCCTCATACCTTCACATAAGTCCCTTGTGCATACCAGTATGTCGCAAAATCAAGTGTAGTTTAGCAAGGACTGAATCACCCACCTGAAATTGCACATCTTTTCAACTCTAATAGGCCCATTTTTAGTTGCGCGTACTTGCTTTGTGTAAACAAGCTCTAGGCAAGTCATTCTTCTCTTGTCAATACTTCACAAGTCGATCAACTGCTGGATTTGGTCCTATATAACGGGTCACAATAGCATTGGATATGAGTGGTTGTTGGCCCCTCACTATCTCGAACGGACTTTGATTCGTGGCCCCACTTCGCTGCAAGTTGTATGAGAATTGGGCCACATCCAGTAGCTTTGGCCAGTCCCTTTGTGTGTCACCCACATAGTTCTGAAGATATATTTCCAACAAAGCATTTACTAGTTCACTTTGCCCATCATTTTGCAGATGCATGGTAGTGGAAAAGTTCAAGTCCGAGCCCATTAACTTGAACAACTTGGTCCATAACCGACCCATGAAACTTTTGTCTCAATCACTGATGATAGACAATAGCACTCCCTAATATTTCACCATATGTCTAAGGAACAAACGGGCTACCTCCTCAGTAGGGCACTCCTTAGTAGCTGGAATAAACGTCGCATACTTCGAAAACCTGTTCACCACAACAAGAATACTTGCAAACCCATTAGACTTAGGCAAACCAATAATAAAATCCATAGATATACTCTCTTATGGTCTTTCTGGAATAGGCAAGGATTGTAACAAATCGATCGGAGTCTTTAACTCAACCTTATCTTGCTGGCATACTAGACAAGTTTTCACATAGGTCTCCACATCATCACCCATGTGAAGCCAATAGTAACGATCCTCCAAAAGGGTCAAGGTGTGGTGCATTCCTGGATAGCTCGCCCATATCTAGTCATGACACTTCTTCATGACTTCCTTGCGTAATTTCTCATAATAAGGTGCATAAAGGCAATGCCATGAGTGTATAACAAATCCTCATCAAGCTAAAATCTCCTTATTTTCCCCTCCTTGGCAAGCTCGATCAAATATTTGGCTGTAGGATCATGGGAAAATCCCTTTTGAATGTGCTTCAATAAGGAACCATCATGTTGGCTAATTATTGCAAACTCCATCTTTTGGCTAAGGGCATCAGCCACAGTGTTGGCATTCCACGGCTTATACTCTATCTAAAAATCAAATTCAATTAGGAAAACCTGCCAACGAACCTATTTAGGAGACAACTTTTTTTGGGTTAGAAAACAACTGTCAACAACATTATTGGTAAAGACCACGAACCTGAAACCTAGTAAATAATGCCTCTATATGCGTAAGCAATGCACCACAGCGGTCATTTCCTTTTTTTTGGACCGTGTACCTCCGATATGTCTTATTAAGCTTTCGGCTCTCGACATCTATTAGATGCCCATCTTGCATTAGTACTCCCCTAATGGTATAATTTTATGTATCCGTACGTACCTCATAAGGCTTCAAATAATCCAAAAAGCAAGTATGAACTCTCTCTTCATCACTTGCTTCGATTGATTAAATGTTTTCTCACATTGTGAATCTCAATCTCATACCTTATCCTTTTTCAACATGTCCGTCAAGGGTGTAGTAATTTTGGAGTAGCCTTCGATGAAGTGTCGATAGTAATTTGCAAACCCAATGAAAGATCTCAACTTTGTCACCTTTGTTGGAGGCTCCCACTCAACAATGGTTCGAATTTTACTTTCATCCATTCGGATCTTACTATCTCCCGCAATGTGGCCTAGAAATGACACCTCTCATTGGGCAATGAGCACTTCTCCTTTTTGACAAATAGCTCGTTTTCCATTAAAGTTTGGAACACTTCCATCAAATGTCTCACATGCTCATCGAGAGATTTACTGTACACCACAATATCATCAAGGTAAACAACCAAGAAACGATCAAGGAAAGATTGAAGTACCTTCTTCATTAGGGTGCAGAATGTAACTGAGGCATTCATGAGCCCGAAGGGCATCACAAGCAACTCAAACAAACCATACCGCGCTACACAAGCTATCTTTGGCTCATCTGCCTCGGCTATCTAAACTTAATGGTACCCTGATCTTAAATCCAACTTGGTAAACCATCTCACACTATTAAGTTGATCAGACAAATCCGCAGTAAGGGGAATAGGGTACCTGTTCTTCATGGTAATCTTGTTTAAAGCCCAATAATCGATGCACATCCTCAACGACCCATCATGTTTCTTTTGAAACAACACTGGTGCACCATATGGAGATTTAGTTGGCCTAATGAATCTCGCATCTAAAAGCTCCTACAATTGTTTTCCCAACTCTTCTAATTTTGACGGAGACATACGATATGGGCCCTTGTTGGCGGCACTATGTTGGACACTAACTCGATCCTATGGTCCACCTTCCTCTTGGGTGGCGAACTTTTGGGCAACTGGGTGGGCATCACTGTAACAACCCGATTTCGAGACCATAAATCTGAGGCTGAGAAATTATTTTATTATTTTTATTAATATTATTTTGGTGTCATAATATATTTAGATGAGAGTATGAAAATTGTGGTGAATTAATTTTTAGTGATTGTGGGCTTAATTGCGAAAAAAGACTAAATCGCATAATGGGTAAAAGTTCTATTTTACTTAATAGATAGACCAAATTTCTAGAGAACCATAATTGGGGGTCTTTAAAGGGCAAATAGACCGTTTCTAATAGGGTGGCCAACCATAGGGGGACAAGAGAGGTCAAATGGTCAAAATTAGGTGTGTTTGGTAACTTAATTGATTAAAATAAAAATCAAAGAAAGAGAAAAAGATATCATCTTCTTCTCATTCCCTTCCCCACCAAAAATATCAGCAAATTGAGAGTTTTGGAAGCTTGAAATTGCAGCCACTCTCCATCTTTGAAAGTAAGTTATTTAGGTTACCTTGTTTGATAATTTTTGTGTATTTGGAGCCCTTAAAGCTTAAGCTAGCTATTGAGGGGACTGTTTTGCAAAAAGATTGAAAGTTTAGGGTTTTTTCATGAAAGGTTTGTGATGATTGCTGAAATGTTATGGAAGAAAATGAGTTATAGTGGTTAAATGAACAATTCTTGTAAAGTAGTTTTCACGAAAGGACCTAAAGGGACCATTTTGTAAAGTTATAAAATAGGTTGTAAACGTGTGAAATAATTAGAATTGGGGGCTGTTCCTAGTATAAAAAGAATTTGGCTAGGCTTAATTAGTAAGAAAATTTAATGAAAAATTGATTTACGAGCCTAGGGGTAAAATCGTAATTTTGCAAAAGCTTAGGGGCAAAATGGTCATTTTGCCAAATGTGGTCTATATAATGTTCTAATCAATGTGATGATTGAAATAGTGAATTTTTATCATTTTAGATCAAGAAAAACGAGGAACGGACCTTGACCGGGGAAAAGATAAGGTGTACGAGGACTAGACTCATTTTTTACACATTTTGTACCGTGGTAAGTTCACACGTAAATAATATAATGTGAATCATGTTTAAATGCTTAAATGATGCATAAATTGTAATTTCTGCGCTTGAGGGTAAATTATAATATTTCCTTTATTATTATGCGGGATTATTTGGTAATCCTTTATCATGAAATTACGTAAATGCCTATGTGACCGAGTTTGTTGAAGGTAAGTGTGACAGCCCTAATTCGACCCTAGTCGGAATGTGGTTTTGGGACCACAAAATCGAGTCATAAAATTTATTTAAAATTTAGTTGCATATCCTCTATGTGTATTAGTGCATGTGTGAAAATTTGATGTTTTAATTTAGACTTATGAATGTGAATTTTACTTGAAAGGACTTAGTTGAGAAACTTAGAAATATGATAGGTAAATTGTAAGGACCAAATAACTATAAAGTGTGAAAGCTTGGGTTTGCATGTCAAAATACCCAAAAATTCAATAAGTGGCCGGCCAAGTAATGATGCCCCTCCACTAAGTTTAATTAATTATAATATTTGGTTAGAAAATGATTAAAATATTCAAAATAAAATGACTTAATAAGAAAAATAGATGAATAAAGAAGAAATTCAAGGAGAGAGAGTGTGTTCATCTTCTTCTTCCTCCAAAAACCGAAACAAAAGAAAAGAAAAAGGAAAATTCTCACTAAGGCAATTCGACACTTTCTTCTTGCTAGTAGGAGGTAAGTTTTGAAGTGTTAGTTAAATCTTCTTATATGTTTAAGTTAATTTGTAAATGTATTTTGGCAATGTTAAGAAAAATTCAAACTTTTATGGTGGTTTGGGCACTAAGCCGTGTATCAAAGTGCTAGAATTAGAAGTTGTTTTCATGTTATATTGAATAAATAGACGATAGAATGGGGTGGAATTTGTTGAATTAGTAATTGGATAATACTTGTACATTCGGTTATATGGGGTTTAAATGGAAGGTTCATTTTATTTATTTTTGTCCTTGTATGAGAAGTGGTTCATTGTTAAGGCCGAATGAGTCATGCTAGATTAGTTGAAATGCAAAAATTCATGTTATGAGATAATTTGAGTAATTGACTAAAACATGGAAGGAAGGGTAAAATTTATAATTTATGTTTTAGGAGTGAAAGGTATAATGAAAATGTACCAAGTTTAATGTGCATACTTTAGTCTAAGTGTTGTGGAGAATTCGGCTAAAATAGTTGGAATGTGTGTTGCCGAATTTAAATTTAGATTATAGGAGTGGCTATAATGGGCATTAAGATGTTAAACTTATGAAATTAGAAGTATATGAACTTGATAGTATTTAAATGATGGTACGAATAAATGGGGAGCTTTTGCTAGTTTAAAAGTATACGGTCAAAATGTTTATGAAGTGAAATTATGTGTTAAATGACAAAATGATGACCAAATGTTATTTTGGTAGTGATAATACATTCGGCTTTGAGATATAATATAAACATTAGTTGAGACTTTGATATTTTGAACAAGGATGGTTATAAGAAGAAGTGGAATCATTAAATTTATATATATATGAATATCTTGCAAGGTAAATTAAACTATTAAATTTATTTATTCTAGCTCAAGAATCCAAAGGAGGGGAATCAAGCAAAGGCAAAGCAAAGAATATTGAGTAGTCGATTGGGAATCATTTCATCCGACATAAGGTAAGTTCCTAAGCATTTATAGGTTGATTAACTTATAACTAAATAATACTAATGTATCATGAAAGGATTTCTATGTTGGTATTCTTTTGGAGTGGTACACGTATTTATAGATGTGGTTGTATATGCTATTTGATTTAAGTAAATTGCCTTATTATATGATTCGACATTGGCACTAAGTGTGCGGATTTGAATGGCACTATGTGTGCGAAGTTGAATGGCACTATGTGTGCTGGCTAGAATATCAATACATGAGTGAATTTTCAAAGCACTATGTGTGCGGTTTATTATAGCACTATGTGTGCGCATTTGATTAGTATTATGTGCGCGAAAACAGTTGAGGATATAGAGCATGCCGAGAAGGAATAGAGTGCAAGGACTATTAACGGAACAATCGAATTTGAGATATGAAACATATATGTATGGAACCATCTAGTTTATCATTGTTTTATACTTCGGGGAAAGGATTTAAACTGTTTGGTTGTTTTAGGTATTTAATTGGATATCTAGATTTGGCTTGGGGTTCAATCGATAATTTAAATAATTGTGGCATAGATCGGTATGGATGAAATAATTACTCTTTCATTATTTTTCATATTATCACGTGTTAATGGTCTTTATTATATTGCTTATTACCTATTGAGTTGAATACTCATTTGGTGTGTTTACTTGTCTCTTATTTAGATTTCTTTGATCCATTTCTTGTGTTCGGGACCATCGTCGAGGTCATCACACCAGCCTGCAACGTTTTGGTACCTTTTTCTTAGTTGATCTTAAGGGAACATTATGGCATGTATAGGCTAGAACATATGTTTTGAAGTGTTGATTTTGGTTACGTATTAAAAGCCATGCGAAAATGGCTTGTTATATACATATTTAGATTCGGTTTTATGTGTGTTTTGTTATGATGTTTATTTTTATTCTTGGTTTGATATATGTGATTATGTTTGATGATGATTTGTGTTGAGGTAAGTAATTTGTGTAATGGAAATGACTTTATTATTTAGGTCTAAATTTGGTTTTGAGTTGAATTATTGCTTGAATCTTTTGATAAATATGCCCTATGGTATGGTAGTTTAAAATCCTTGTAATATTTTGGAAGTGTATTCAAGTATTTATATAGCTTGTAAGGTATTTGTGGCTCGACCATTTGTATATAATTGATATTATTCATGCTAGAGTTACCATGAGCTTGTCATGTAAAACTTATGACTTATGTTTGCAGTAAATGGATGACTATCAAAACTTATGCTAGAACGTGTGTACATGTGATGTTCGACGACATTGTTTTAATTGAATTTTTATTTATAGCTTACTTGCGTATAAGGTACATATACTTTGGTTAATATGATAGTTAAATTTTTGCATGTTAGGGCTTATACATGAGCTTATATTATGTATGATAAGTACACGTGTTTAGTCATATAAATCCATTTGATATTTGGAGATTATTAGATATGAAATCTCGAGTGGTTTTGAATGTTTGATTTATACAATAATGTATATGTGGTTATGACTTGAATTGCGATGAAATATTCAGAACTGTACACTTGTTTAGTAATGCCTCGTAACCCCATTCCTGCGATGGGATACGGGTTAGGGGGTGTTACATTTTATTGGTATCAGAGCTACAGTTTAGTCGGTTCTAGGACTACCGTAGCACGTATGAGTTTAGCTATACATGCCATAATGTTAGTATCTATAGTGTGATGACTTCTGACGGTTGAAATTATTGTTTTGATTAGTAAATTGAACCCAATTTAGAGAGAGCCTTAGCGGATGACGTTGAGAGTGTAGCGGCTGCTCCTGCGCAAGGGACACCGCCTATTGAACCTTAATCTTCTGCGAATAATCAAGATGATGGGGCAAAACAAGCCTTCTTTTCTATGATGAACGAGTGGGTCGCACAATATGCCCGAACTAACCCGGCTGCCCAACCATTTCCAAATTTAAATAATCCGCCTCAGGTTCTTATAATACCAGCAACTATTGATCCTTTGAGGCCGAGTAAACCTTCTGTGGATTTGATTAAGAAGTGCGGGGATGAGGAATTCTGAGCCACAGCTACTGATGATGCTGAAAGGGACGAGTTTTTGTTTGATAACACCATCCGTGTTTTTGAAGAGTTGTCTTGCACACCTGATGAGTGTCTAAAGTGTGCCATATCTTTATTATGGGACTCGGCCTACTATTGGTGGAGAACTCTGATCTCTATTGTTCCTAAGGAACGGGTTACTTGGGATTTCTTTCAGGCGGAGTTTCGTAAGAAGTATATTAGTCAATGATTCATTGATCAAAAGCGTAAAGAATTTTTAGAGCTCAAACAAGGTCATTTGATGGTATCTGAATACGAACGTGAGTTTGTAAGACTCAGTCGATATGCTCGGGAGTGCGTAGCTGATGAAGTCGCTATGTGTAAAAGATTCGAAGAGGGATTGAATGAAGATTTAAAGCTACTTGTGTGTATTTTAGAAATAAAAGAATTTGTAACGCTAGTTGAACGGACTTGCAAGGCTGAAGAGCTTGGAAGGGAGAAAAAGAAAACTGAATCTGAAGCCAGAGACTTTCGTAAAAGATCGGCGGATAAAACTTCTTTCTCGGCTGGAAAGAAATTCAGAGACGATACTAATAAATTGAAGACGACTGCAGGAATTTCTATTAGGGAGCGACCATCAACGGACTCTCGAGCTACTTCGGTTGCTAGTGTTGGTAACAATCGATAAGAAAAACCTGAATGTCCACAATGTGGAAGACGACATGCAGGTGAATGCTGGGGTAAGTCTATCAACAGAGCCTGTTATAGATACGGTTCGAGGGATCATTTCATTCGAGATTGCACGGAACCTGACGAGAAAAATAAAAAACAAGGTGCGAGATCGAGTGGTACAGCGACTAGAGGTAGACCACCGAGAAACACAGGAGGTAGAGGTGGTAGTCAGAGAGGGATTTCTGATACGACTGTTCGATCTGAGACTCGTGCTCCTGCCAGAGCTTATACCATCCGCGCGCGAGAGGAGGCGTCCTCCCCTGATGTTATCACTGGTACTTTCACTCTTTTTAATACCGATGTGATTGCATTGATTGACCCTGGCTCTACTCATTCTTATGTATGTGGGACTTTAGCATCCAGTAAGACTCTACTAGTTGAGTCTACTGAGTTCATAATTCGAGTGTCGAATCCCCTGGGTCGATTTGTACTTGTCGACAAAGTGTGTAAGAAATGCCCCCTGATAATCCGAGATTTCTATTTTTCGGCCGATTTGATGCTTTTACCTTTTGACGAATTTGATATTATCCTCGGTATGAATTGGTTAACCATACATGATGCAGTTGTGAATTGCAAAAGAAAGACCATTGATTTGAGGTGCGCAACTAATGAGATAGTTTGAGTTGAGTCTGCTGACTTGAACAGAATGACAGCAATAATAGCCTCGATGATCGCTCAGAAATATGTGAGAGAGGGGTGTGAAACATATCTTGCGTACGTACTTGATAGCAAGGAGTCAGAAAAGAAAATTGAATCAGTACCAGTGGTTTGTGAGTATTCAGATGTTTTTCCTGATGAGTTACCAGGATTACCACCCGTTCGAGAAGTAGAATTCGGCATCGAGCTTGTACCTGGTACCACACCAATTTCAATAGCTCCATATCGTATGGCACCAACGGAATTGAAGGAATTGAAAACTCAGTTGCAAGAGTTAGCGGATAGAGGTTTCGCTCGACCGAGTTTCTCACCTTGGGGTGCACCAGTGTTGTTTGTGAAAAAGAAAGACAGAACCATGAGAATGTGTATTTACTATCGTCAATTGAACAAAGTGACAATAAAGAATAAATATCCGTTACCACGTATTGATGATTTGTTTGATCAACTAAAGGGAGCCTCGGTATTTTCAAAGATAGATTTGAGATCGGGTTTCTATCAGTTGGGTGTTCGAGAATCAGACATACCTAAAACTGCCTTCAGAACTAGATATGGTCACTACGAGTTCTTAGTGATGCCGTTTGGGCTCACTAATGCCCCTGCGGTATTTATGGACTTGATGAATCGAATCTTTAGATAGTATTTGGATCAGTTTGTAGTGGTGTTTATAGATGACATCTTGATTTATTCGCACGATGAATCTGAACATGCTGAGCACCTGAAATTGGTATTATAGATTTTACGAGATAAGCAGTTATATGCGAAATTCAGTAAATGTGAGTTCTGGTTGAAAGAAGTTAGCTTTTTGGGACATGTGGTATCCGCGTCGGGTATTCGAGTTGATCTGAGCAAAATTTCAGCTATAATTGATTGGAAGCCTCCGAGGAATATTACGAAAGTTAGGAGCTTTTTGGGACTTGTCGGTTACTACAGACGGTTTGTAAAGGGTTTCTCGACGATAGTCGCACCGATGACAAAACTACTTCAAAAAGATGTTAAGTTTGAATGGTCAGAAAGATGTTAGAAAAGTTTTGACCGATTGAAAACCTGTTTAACTGAAGCTCCAGTGCTAGTACAGCTAGAATCCGGTAAAGAATTTGTTATTTACAGTGATGCATCCTTACTTGGGCTGGGTTGTGTGTTGATGCAAGAATGTTGAGTTGTGGCTTACGCGTCGAGGCAATTAAAGCCGCATGAGAAAAACTATCCGACCCATGATCTTGAATTAGCGACTATTGTTTTTGCTTTGAAAATATAGAGACACTACTTATTTGGAGAGAGGTGTCATGTTTATTCGGACTATAAAAGCCTCAAATATTTGATGACTCAAAGAGATTTGAATCTGCGACAAAGACGTTGGCTTGAGTTATTGAAAGATTATGAGCTCGTCATTGATCATCACCCGGGAAAGGCTAACGTAATTGCCGATGCTTTAAGTCGTAAATCGCTGTTTGCTTTGAAAGCGATGAATGTTCACTTGTCCGTTTCATCCGATAATGTATTAGTAGCGGAATTAAAGGCCAAGCCATTATTGATTCATCAAATACTTGAATCCCAAAAAGTCGATGATGAATTGGTAGCTAAATGAGCTGAATGTGTTTCAAATATAGAATCAGAGTTTCAAATTGACGACAATGATTGCTTGACGTTCAAGAATCAATTATGTGTTCCAAAAAATTCGGAACTTATTTCGATGATTTTGAGCGAAGCTCATAGTAGTCGAATGTCAGTTCACCCAAGTAGTACGAAAATGTACAACGATCTGAAACGTCAATTTTGGTGGCCTGGTATCAAACGAGACATATCTGACTTTGTTTCGAAGTGTTTGATATGTCAACAAGTGAAAGCGGAACATCAAGTGCCTTCGGGATTACTTCAGCCGATCATGATACCCGAATGGAAATGGGATCAAGTCACGATGGATTTTGTATCTAGGTTGCCATTATCGTCAAGCAAGAAAGATGCGATCTGGGTTGTTGTTGATAGACTGACAAAGTTGGCTCATTTTATTCCTGTACGTATGGATTATTCCCTTGACAAGCTGGCTGAAATGTATGTTTCTCAGATTGTAAGGTTACATGGAGTACCTATTTCTATTGTGTCGGATAGAGACCCGAGATTCACATCGCGATTTTGGAAGAAATTGCAAGAAGCATTGGGTACCAAGTTACATTTTAGCACCGCTTTTCATCCCCAGACTGATGGTCAATCTGAGCGGATAATTCTGATACTCGAGGATATGTTGAGATGTTGTATTCTAGAGTTTTGTGGTTCATGGAAAAGGTATGATTGAATTCGCTTACAACAATAGTTTTCAATCAAGTATTAAGATGGCACCTTAAGAGGCTTTATACGGTCGTAAATGTCGTACACCGTTATTTTGGACCGAACTTAGTGAAAGTAAAATATTCGGGGTTGATTTGATTAAAGATGCTGAGCAGAAAGTAAAGGTGATCTGTGAAAATTTGAAAGCAACTTCGGATCGTCAGAAGTCATCTGCGGATTTAAAAAGAAAAGACATCGAATATCAGGTTGGAGATAAAGTGTTTCTTAAAGTCTCACTTTGGAAAAAAGTGCTCAGATTTGGCCGTAAGGGCAAATTGAGTCCGAGATTCATCGGGCCGTATGAAATATCTGAACGAATTGGGCCAGTTGCATACAGATTGATTTTACCCCCTGAACTTGAAAAGATTCACAACGTTTTTCATGTTTCGATGCTTCGATGTTATAGATCCGATCCATCGCATATAATTAATCCATCAGAGGTTGAAATTCAATCTGATTTGAGTTACGAAGAAGAACCAGTTCGTATTTTGGCCCGTGAGATAAAAGAACTACGAAATAAGAAAATCTCATTAGTGAAAGTACTGTGGCTTAAACATGGGGTCGAAGAAGCTACTTGGGAGCTCGAGGATTCTATGAAAGAACGTTATCCAAATTTATTCGCTGGTATGATTTTCGAGGACGAAAATTTTTAAGTGGGGGAAAGTTGTGACAGCCCTAATTCGACCCTAGTCGGAATGTAGTTTTGGGACCACAAAACCGAGTTATAAAATTTATTTAAAATTTAGTTGCATATCCTCTGTGTGTATTAGTGCATGTGTGAAAATTTGATGTTTTAATTTAGACTTATGAATGTGAATTTTACTTGAAAGGACTTAGTTGAGAAACTTAGAAATATGATAGGTAAATTGTAAGGACCAAATAACTACAAAGTGTGAAAGCTTGGGTTTGCACGTCAAAATACCTGTGGTTCAATAAGTGGCCGGCCAAGTAATGATGCCCCTCCACTAAGTTTAATTAATTATAATATTTGGTTAGAAAATGATTAAAATATTTAAAATAAAATGACTTAATAAGAAAAATAGATGAATAAAGAAGAAATTCAAGGAGAGAGAGTGTGTTCATCTTTTTCTTCCTCCAAAAATCGAAACAAAAGAAAAGAAAAAGGAAAATTCTCACTAAGGCAATTCGACACTTTCTTCTTGCTAGTAGGAGGTAAGTTTTGAAGTGTTAGTTAAATCTTCTTATATGTTTAAGTTAATTTGTAAATGTATTTTGGCAATGTTAAGAAAAATTCAAACTTTTATGGTGGTCTGAGCACTAAGCCGTGTATCAAAGTGCTAGAATTAGAAGTTGTTTTCATGTTATATTGAATAAATAGACGATAGAATTGGGTGGAATTTGTTGAAATAGTAATTGGATAATACTTGTACATTCGGTTATATGGGGTTTAAATGGAAGGTTCATTTTATTTATTTTTGTCCTTGTATGAGAAGTGGTTCATTGTTAAGGCCGAATGAGCCATGCTAGATTAGTTGAAATGCAAAAATTCATGTTATGAGATAATTTGAGTAATTGACCAAAACATGGAACGGAGGGTAAAATTTATAATTTATGTTTTAGGAGTGAAAGGTATAATGGAAATGTACTAAGTTTAATGTGCATACTTTAGTCTAAGTGTTGTGGAGAATTCGTCTAAAATAGTTGGAATGTGTGTTGCCGAATTTAAATTTAGATTATAGGAGTGGCTATAATGGGCATTAAGATGTTGAACTTATGAAATTAAAAGTATATGAACTTGATAGTATTTAAATGATGGTACGAATAAATGGGGAGCTTTTGCTAGTTTAGAAGTATACGGTCAAAATGTTTATGAAGTGAAACTATGTGTTAAATGACAAAATGATGACCAAATGTTATTTTGGTAGTGATAATACATTCGGCTTTGAGATATAATATAAACATTAGTTGAGACTTTGATATTTTGAACAAGGATGGTTATAAGAAGAAGTGGAATCATTAAATTTATATATATGAATATCTTACAAGGTAAATTAAACTATTAAATTTATTTATTCTAGCTCAAGAATCCAAAGGAGGGGAATCAAGCAAAGGCAAAGTAAAGAATATTGAGTAGTCGATTGGGAATCATTTCATCCGACATAAGGTAAGTTCGTAAGCATTTATAGGTTGATTAACTTATAACTAAATAATACTAATGTATCATGAAAGGATTTCTATGTTGGTATTCTTTTGGAGTGGTACACGTATTTATAGATGTGGTTGTATATACTTTTTGATTTAAGTAAATTGCCGTATTATATGATTCGACATTGGCACTAAGTGTGCGGATTTGAATGGCACTATGTGTGCGAAGTCGAATGGCATTATGTGTGCTGGCTAGAATATCAATACATGAGTGAATTTTCAAAGCACTATGTGTGCGGTTTATTATAGCACTATGTGTGCACATTTGATTAATATTATGTGTGCGAAAATGGTTGAGGACATAGAGCATGCCGAGAAGGAATAGAGTGCAAGGACTATTAACGGAACAATCGAATTTGAGATATGAAACATATATGTATGGAACCATCTAGTTTATCATTGTTTTATACTTCGGGGAAAGGATTTAAACTGTTTGGTTGTTTTAGGTATTTAATTGGATATCTAGATTTGGCTTGGGGTTCAATCGATAATTTAAATAATTGTGGCATAGATCGGTATGGATGAAACAATTACTCTTTCATTATTTTTCATATTATCACGTGTTAATGGTCTCTATTATATTGCTTATTACCTATTGAGTTGAATACTCATTTGGTGTGTTTACTTGTCTCTTATTTAGATTTCTTTGATCCATTTCTTGTGTTTGGGACCATCGTCGAGGTCATCACACCAGCCTGCAACGTTTTGGTACCCTTTTCTTAGTTGATCTTAAGGGAACATTATGGCATGTATAGGCTGGAACATATGTTTTGAAGTGTTGATTTTGGTTACGTATTAAAAGCCATGCGAAAATGGCTTGTTATATACATATTTAGATTCGGTTTTATGTGTGTTTTGTTATGATGTTTATTTTTATTCTTGGTTTGATATATGTGATTATGTTTGATGATGATTTGTGTTGAGGTAAGTAATTTGTGTAATGGATATGACTTTATTATTTAGATCTGAATTCGGTTTTGAGTTGAATTATTGCTTGAATCTTTTGATAAATATGCCTTATGGTATGGTAGTTTAAAATCCTTGTAATATTTTGGAAGTGTATTCAAGTATTTATATAGCTTGTAAGGTATTTGTGGCTCGACCGTTTGTATATAATTGATATTATTCATGCTAGAGTTACCATGAGCTTGTCATGTAAAAATTATGACTTATGTTTGCAGTAAATGGATGACTATCAAAACTTATGCTAGAACGTGTGTACATGTGATGTTCGACGACATTGTTTTAATTGAATTTTTATTTATAGCTTACTTGCGTATAAGGTACATATACTTTGGTTAATATGATAGTTAAATTTTTGCATGTTATATATGGGCTTATACATGAGCTTATATTATGTAAGATAAGTACACGTGCTTAGTCATATAAATCCATTTGATATTTGGAGATTATTAGATATGAAATCTCGAGTGGTTTTGAATGTTTGATTTATACAATAATGTATATGTGGTTATGACTTGAATTGCGATGAAATATTCAGAACTGTACACTTGTTTAGTAATGCCTCGTAACCCCATTCCTGCGACGGGATACGGGTTAGTGGGTGTTACAGTAAGTCTACGAGAAAAATTACGTTTGAACTTTAGGAATAAATTAGGATACAATGTGGCATGTCACTAGGAACTATGTGGTTATGAGCTCATTTGCATATGTGATGTGTGATTTTATAAATTCGGGCTCTAGTCATGTACGTTCAACCGGTGGCTGGGTAACCCGACATGTGTTACAGGTACCTGTCAGCTTGTGTGAGCAACCCGTGTAGTTACGTCTTGATTGTCAGCTTGTGTGAGGAAGGCTGTGACTAGCTCGTGAAGGAGCAACATGTGGTGTGTTAAATAAGGTAGCATGTGACTACATATAATACGTTATGTGTAAGATTTTTCAAGTATCCAATAATATTCCTAGTGTTTAACGGGTAAGTTAGTAGTTATTCGGCGGCTAAGTTAATGTTGGGGATTATGCAAAGGTAATACAAGTTGGTATAGGTATGTACGTAAAACTCTCGAGTAAAGGATTCAATATGTTAAATACTTATGGTAAAAGTGTGTATAAGGGAGTTAAGCTTATAAAACTTTGCTTTATTTTAATTGATGAGTTATGTTTTTTATTATTTGCACGTGAGCTTACTAAGCTTTATGCTTACTCATTTCTTTTCCATTTTCTTATAGCGCCATCAAGCTAGTATCGGGGATCAAGAGGCGTCGGAGGCATTGATCACACTATCACCTGGAGCTTTTGGTATAGCTAGTTCAAATGTTTTGATTTTTGGCATGTATAGGGACTCGAATCTTTATTTTAATGTCTTGTTAGTTTAGCCACAAGTGGTTGCTCATAGGATGGATGTGATATTCGTTTTGTATAGGCCATTAATGTTGGCTAATGTTAATTATTATTAACTGCAGTTAATGCAAATTCCTAATGGTTGTGGCTGATTGGGTTGTATATATGTTATGCTTGCATTGATTTGGGTGGTCTTGTGTAGGTTGGTGCAAGTAATGGTGGCAAAGAGGCTTTGTAAATAGCCTTATTTTGTCCATACGAGTAGACACAAGGGCGTGTGTCCCTTGTACGTTAAAATTGCAAGTTAGTATGCATGGTAGTAAACACACGGGCAGAGACACGGCCGTGTGTCTCAGTTGTGTGAAGGACACGGCCTAGCACACAGGCGTGTGCCTTGGCTGTATGACCCGTAAAGATTGCTAATGTCAGAAATAGAATTTTAAGGTTTTCAAACTTGGGCTGAGACACGGGCGTGTCAAGGCCGTGTGAGGGACATGGGCCATGGACACGAGCATATGCGAGGCCGTGTGAAAACCTCTGTAGGTTCGAATTGAAAAATAAATTTACACGGGTGTGTCCCTCGGTGCTTAGGTCGTGTGTGCGACACGGGCCATCAGCACGATAATGTTCAAGCCATACACGAGCGTGTTTCCCATCCACAGGACATGTGCCCTGTTTCAAAGGTTATTTTTCTAGCGTGGGTTAAAGGACTTGAATTGGTCCCAAGTGGTTTCCAAAAGATGTTTTGGACCTTATAGGCCCATGATAAGAAGTTTTAGATAAATTTGAAAAAGTCTTTAATTTAATCGAGTCTTGATGAAATCAAAATGTTTGTGTGCATGTGATTAAGTATGGTAACGCCTCGTATCCCGTCTCGGCGTAAGGCTCGAGTGTGGGGTGTTACATTTAGTGGTATCAAAGCCACGGTTAGTGGTATCAAAGCCACGGTTAGTCGGTTCTCGGACTAACGTGGCGTGTATCTGAGTCTAGCTATACATGCCATACATATATTGTGATTGTGTGATCACTCTTGACAATTTTAAATTGTGTTTTTCATATAGTAATGGATCCCGATCGAACAATAGCAGACGATGTTGAGAGTAACGCACTGGCTCCCACTGAAGGTGCGGTGCCGACTGATAACCAACCTCCCACGATTAGTTAAGGAGGAGGAAAAAGGGCTCGGGAGGCCTTTCTCCATATGATAAATAACTGGTACACAGATTTCGTTCGAGCAAACCCGAATGCTCAAGCCCTCCACCCCCACTTATTCCTCAACCTATCCCGGTAGCAACCTAGGGTATA
Source organism: Gossypium anomalum (assembly GCA_025698475.1). Taxonomy (NCBI): domain Eukaryota; kingdom Viridiplantae; phylum Streptophyta; class Magnoliopsida; order Malvales; family Malvaceae; genus Gossypium; species Gossypium anomalum. The sequence goes on from CM046960.1 coordinate 15,305,278, forward strand.
GATTTTGTGAGATTGAATAGACCCCCAGTGGACAAGATCTGGAAACATGGAGCCGAGGAGTTCTGTGCTAATAAAGATGATGATCCCGAAAGGGTAGAGTTTTGGCTTGAAAATACCATCAGGGTATTTGATGAATTGTCATGCACACCAGATGAGTGCATGAAGTGTGTCGTATCACTTCTAAGAGACTCGGCATACCAGTGGTGGAACACCCTTGTATCGGTTGTACCAAGGGCGAGAGTCACTTGGGAATTCTTCCAAAAGGAGTTCCAGAAGAAGTATATTAGCCAACGGATCATTGACCAAAGTTGAAAGGAATTTCTCGAGCTAAAACAAGGTCGGATGACGGTGACGAATTATGAGCGTGAGTTTGTGAGACTTAGTAAGTACGCTTAAGAATGTGTATCGACCAAGGCCATCATGTGTAAGAGATTCGAAGATGGATTAAATGAAGACATCCAATTGATTGTTGGTGTCCTTAAACTGAGAGAATTTGTGGTGCTGGTAGAGAGAGCTTGTAAGGCCGAAGAATTGGCCAAGCATAAAAGGAAGGCTGAAATGGAGTTTCGTGACTCGAGGAAGAGACAGATGAGTAAATCATTTCAGTCTTCATCTAATAAATCGAAGGAATTTAACACTCGATCGAGTGCTTCAGCTGGACTCTCAATTAGAAATCAAGGGAAACAGTCTTCAGGACATAAGGTTCAGACTAATTCGGCAACGAGTGTGGGCAATGCTCGACCTAATAGGCCTAAGTGTCAACACTGTGGCCGATGCCACCCTAGTGAGTGCTGGATGAATAGCCGGGCATGTTTCAAGTGTAGATCCCACGATCATTATATTAAAGATTGTCCTGAGATGGTTGAAAAGGAGAAATTCCAGAGTGTGAGGTTTGGCAACACTGCTCCTAAAGGAAGGCCGCAGAAGAATTCGGGAAGTGGAACGAATATTAAGAATGCCCCAGCTAGGAGGCCTAAAAATAGGGCACCTGCGAGGACGCATGCGATTCGCACTTGCGATGAAGCTTTATCTCTCGATGTGATTATGGGTACCTTTTCTATCCATGATATACCTATTGTTGCTTTAATTGATCCGGGGTCCACCCATTCATATATTTGCATGAAATTGGTACCCAGTATGAACATGCTAGTTGAGTCTACTGAATTTGTGGTAAAAGTGTCTAACCCGTTAGGCAAACATGTGTTAGTTGATCAAGTATGGAGAAATTGTCCCTTGATAATTAGGGACTATTATTTTCTGGTTGATCTCATGATATTGCTGTTTGATGAGTTTGATGTAATCCTTGGTATAGACTGGTTAACCTCTTATGGTGTTGTAGTGGATTGTGGAAGAAAATCTATTGAGTTGAAATGTGAAGACAGGAATACTCTTCGGGTCAAAACGAGTGAACCAGATAACTTGTCGGTAGTGATATCATCGATGACTGCACAGAGATATTTGAGAAAAGGGTGCAAAGCTTATCTAGCTTTTGTATTGAATACCCAAGTATCTGAATCGAAGATTGAGTCAGTGCCAGTGGTATGTGAGTACCCGGATGTGTTTCCAAAATAATTGCTTAGATTACCCCCAACTAGGAAAGTTGAGTTTGGTATCGAGTTAGTCCCTAGTACGATGCCTATTTCGATTGCTCCGTATAGGATGGCTCCAACGGAGTTAAAGGAGTTGAAACTGCAGTTGCAAGAATTAACTGACAAGGGTTTTGCGAGGCCGAGTTATTCTCCATGGGGAGCTCCAATATTGTTTGTGAAGAAAAAGGATGGATCGATGAGACTGTGTATAGATTACCGACAACTCAACAAGGTTACAATTAAGAACAAGTATCCTTTACCAAGAATCGACAATTTGTTTGACTAATTGAAATGAGCCACTGTGTTTTCCAAGATAGATTTAAGGTCTGGCTACTACCAGTTGAGAGTTAAGGACTCAGACGTGCCAAAGACTGCATTTCGGACGAGGTATGGTCACCACGAATTTTTAGTGATGCCTTTTGGATTAACGAACGCCCCTGCGATTTTCATGGATTTAATGAATCACATTTTCTGACCCTATTTGGATAAATTTGTTGTAGTGTTTATCGACGATATTTTGATTTATTCTCATAATGAGTCTGAACATGCCGAACACTTGAGGAATGTGTTGCAGATTCTGAGAGACAAACAATTGTATGCTAAGTTTAGTAAGAGTAAGTTTTGGCTTAAAGAAGTTGGGTTCCTGGGGCATATCGTGTCTAGTGATGGGATTCGAGTTGATCTGAGTAAGATCTCAGCCATTGTTGATTGGAAACCTCCGAGGAATATATCTAAGGTTAGAAGTTTTTTGGGCTTAGCTGGCTATTACTGAAGGATTGTTAAAGGATTTTCCACAATTTCTACCCCAATGACGAGACTATTACAGAAGGATATCAAATTCGGATGGTCAGAAAAATGCCAACAGAGTTTTGAAATGTTAAAGACATTGTTGACCGAGGCTTCGATTTTAGTTCAACCTGAACCAGACAAAGAATTTGTAGTTTATAGTGATGCGTCATTGAATGGTATCGGATGTGTACTGATGCAAGAAGGCAAGGTAAGAGCTTAAGCCTTGAGGCAGCTAAAACTACATGGGAAGAATTACCCGAGGCATGATTTAGAGCTACCCGTTATTGTGTTCGAGTTAAAGATTGGGAGACTCCATTTGTATGGCAAAAAATTTTGGGTATTCACCGATCATAAAAGCATAAAGTACTTAATGACTCAAAAAGAGTTAAACTTACGGCAACGGAGGTGGCTAGAGCTGATAAAAGATTACGAGTTAGTGATTGTCTATCATTCAGGAAAGGCTAATGTGGTCGCTGATGCCTTGAGTAGGAAATCCTTGTTTGCATTAAAGGCTATGAGCACTCAGTTAGCTTTATCGGATGATGGCTCCATTTTAGCTAAATTGAGACCTAGACCGATGTTCTTTCAAAAAATATACTTAAAAATATAACAGCAAATTGCAAGCCAAAAGAGCTCAATGTGAATCGGGTGTAGAAACAGAGTTTCAGATTAATTCTGATGGATACTTGATGTTCCAAGATAGGATTTTTGTTCCTAAAGATACCGAACAGATTCAGAAAATTTTAAGCAAGGCACAGAGTAGCTGTTTGTCCAGGAAGTACCAAAATGTACAATGACTTAAAGAGATTGTATTGGTGGCTGGGTATGAAAAAGGATATCACAAAGTTCGTTTCGAAATGCTTGATATGTCAACAAGTGAAAGCCGAACACCAAGTACCCTCTGGTTTACTTCAACCCGTGACGATTCCCGAGTGGAAATGGGATTAGATTACTATAGATTTCGTGACAGGACTACCATTGTCACCAAGAAAGAAAGATGCGGTTTGGGTCGTGGTGGATCGATTAACTAAGTCGGCTCACTTTATTCTAGTACGCACCAACTACTCACTCGATAAGTTAGTCGAGTTATATGTTTCCGAAATTGTGAGACTTCATGGAGTGCCTCTATCGATCATATTGGATAGAGATCCAAGATTCACATCGCAGTTTTGGAAGAAGCTTTAAGAGGCATTAGGTACAAGATTGAGTTTTAGTACTACTTTCCATCCGCAAACTGATGGTCAGTCCAAGAGAGTAATCTAGGTATTGGAAGATATGCTTCGATATTGTGTATTAGAATTCCAAGGTAGTTGGGAAAGGTATTTATTGTTGGTGGAATTTGCCTATAATAACAGTTTTCAGTCGAGTTTAAAAAATGGCGCCTTATGTAGCTTTGTATGGGTGTAAGTGCCGAATGCCTTTGTATTGGACTGGACTCAGAGAGAGTCAGATTCACGGAGTCAATCTAATCAAAGAAATCAAAGAAAATGTAAGAGTAATCCGTGATTGCTTGAAAGCCTCTTCGGATAGATAGAAATGTAAGAGTAATCCGTGATTGCTTGAAAGCCTCTTCGGATAGATAGAAATCTTACGCAAATTTGAAACAGAAAGAGATTGAATTTCAAGTCGATGATAAGGTATTTTTGAGAGTGTCTCCGTGGAAGAAAGTTCTGAGGTTTGGTCGGAAGGGCAAAATTGAGTCCGCGCTTTATTGGACCATATGAGGTTACCGAAAGGATAGGGTCGGTGGCATATCAGTTAGCCTTACCATCTGAGTTAGAGAAGATTCACGTTGTGTTCCATGTGTCCATGTTACGCTGTTACTGATCGGATCCATTTCATGTGATTTCACCAACTGAGGTGGAAACTCGACCGGACATGACATATGGTGAAGAACAGGTCAATATTCTGGCTCGAGAAGTCAAACAATTGAGAAATAAAAGTGTAGCAGTCGTAAAATTACTATGGCATAGACATGGGGTCGAAGAGGCCACATGGGAACCTGAGGAAACTATGAGAAATCAATACCCAAACCTTTTCACTGTTAAGATTTTCGGGGACGAAAATCCCTAAGGGGGGAGAAATGCAACAGCCCGATTTCAGGGCCAATCAGAATAGTGGTTTCGGGACCACAAATTTGAGGCCAAGAAATTATTTTATTATTTTTATTAATGTTATTTTGGTGTCATAATATGATTATATGAGAGTATGAAAATTTTGGTGAATTAATTTTTAGCGATTGTGGGCTTAATTGCGAAAAAGAACTAAATCGCATAAAGGGTAAAAGTTCTATTGTACTTAATAGATAGACCAAATTTCTAGAGAACCATAATTGGGGGTCTTTAAAGGGCAAATAGACTGTTTCTAAGAGGGTGGCCGACCAGAGGGGGACAAGAGAGGTCAAATGGTCAAAATTAGGTGTGTTTGGTAACTTAATTGATTAAAATGAAAATCAAAGAAAGAGAAAAAGATATAATCTTCTTCTCATTCCCTTCCCCACCAAAAATATCAGCAAATTGAGGGTTTTGGAAGCTTGAAATTGCAGCCACTCTCCATCTTTGAAAGTAAGTTATTTAGGTTACCTTGTTTGATAATTTTTGTGTATTTGGAGCCCTTAAAGCTTAAGCTAGCTATTGAGGGGACTATTTTGCAAAAAGATTCAAAGTGTAGGGTTTTTTCATGAAAGCTTTGTGATGATTGCTGAAATGTTATGGAAGAAAATGAGTTATAGTGGTTAAATGAACAATTCTTGTGAAGTAGTTTTCACGAAAACACCTAAAGGGACCATTTTGTAAAGTTTATAAAATAGGTTGTAAATGTGTGATATAATTCGAATTAAGGGCTGTTTCTAGTATAAAAAGAATTTGGCTAGGCTTAATTAGTGAAAAAATTTGATGAAAAATAAATTTACGAGCCTAGGGGTAAAATCGTAATTTTGCAAAAGCCTAGGGGCAAAATGGTTATTTTGCCAAAATGTGGTCTATATAATGTCCTAATCAATGTGATGATTGAACTAGTGAATTTTTATCATTTAAGATCAAGAAAAACGAGGAACGGACATTGACCGGGGAAAAGGCAAGGTGTACGAGGACTAGACTCGTTTTTACACATTTTGTACCGAGGTAAGTTCACACGTAAATAATGTAATGTGAATCATGTTTAAATGCTTAAATGATGCATAAATTGTTATTTCTACGCTTGAGGGTAAGTTAGAATATTTCCTTTATTATTATGCGGGATTATTTGGTAATCCTTTATCATGAAATTACGTAAATGCCTATGTGAGTGAGTTTGTTGAAGGCAAGTCTACGAGAAAAATTACGTTTGAACTTTAGGAATAAATTAGGATACAATGTGGCATGTCACTAGGAACTATGTGGTTATGAGCTCATTTGCATATGTGATGTGTGATTTTATAAATTCGGGCGCTAGTCATGAACATTCAACTGGTGGCTGGGTAACTCGACATGTGTTGAGGGTACTTGTCAGCTTGTGTGAGCAGCCCGTGTAGTTACGTCTTGATTGTCAGCTTATGTGAGAAAGCCTGTGACTAGCTCGTGAAGGAGCAACATGTGGTGTGTTAAATAAGGTAGCATGTGGCTACATATAATGTGTTATGTGTAAGATTTTTCGAGTATCCAATAATATTCCTAGTGTTCAACGGGTAAGTTAGTAGTTATTCGGCGGCTAAGTTAATGTTGGGAATTTTACAAAGGTAATACGAGTTGGTATAGGTATGTACGTAAAACTCTTGAGTAGAGGATTCAATATGTTAAATACTTATGGTAAAAGTGTGTATAAGAGAGTTAAGCTTATAAAACTTTGCTTTATTTTAATTTATGAGTTATGTTGTTTATTATTTGCACGTGAGCTTACTAAGCTTTATGCTTACTCCTTTCTTTTCCATTTTCTTATAGCACCGTCAAGCTAGTATCGGGGATCAAGAGGCATCGGAGGCATTGATCACACTATCACCTGGACATTTTGGTATAGCTAGTTCAAATATTTTGATTTTTGGCATGTATAGGGACTCGAATATTTAGTTTAATGTCTTGTTAGTTTAGCCACAAGTGTTGGCTCATAGGATAGATGTGATATTCATTTTGTATAGGTTATTAATGTTGGCTAATGTTAATTATTATTAAATGCATTTGATGCAAATTCCTAATGGTTGTGGCTGATTGGGTTGTATATATGTTATGCTTGCATTGATTTGGGTGGTCTTGTGTAGGTTGGTGCAAGTAAGGGTGGCAAAGAGGCTTTGTAAATAGCCTTATTTTGTCCACACAAGTAGACACACTGGCGTGTGTCTAGGCCGTGTGTGATACACGGCCAGCCCTATGGGCGTGTTGTTTGGCCGTGTGTCCCCTGCACGTTTTAAATTGTAATCAGTTTGCATGGTAGTAAACACATGGGTAGAGATACGGCCATGTGTCTTAGCCGTGTAAAGGACACGGCCTAGCACACGGGCGTGTGCCTTGGCCGTTTGTCCCTTAAGGATTGCTAACATCAGAAACAGAATGTCAAGGTTTTCAAACACGGGCGTGTCAAGGCCGTGTGAGGGACACGGGCCTATCAAGGCCATGTGAGGGACATGGGCGTGTCAAGGCCGTGTGAGGGACACGGGCCATGGACACGGGCGTGTGCTAGGCAGTGTGAAAACCACTGTAGGTTCGAATTGAAAAATAAATCTACACGAGTAAAGGACACGGGCGTGTCCCTAGGTGCTTAGGTCGTCTGTGCCACGCGGGTCGTCAGCATGACCATGTTCAAGCCACAAAGGGGTGTGTTGCCCATCCACACGGGCGTGTGCCCTGTTTCAAAGGTTATTTTTTTAGCGTTGGTTAAAGGACTTGAATTGGTCCCAAGTGTTTTCCAAAAGATGTTTTGGACCTTATAGGCCCATGATAAGAAGTTTTAGATAAGTTTGAAAAAGTCTTTAATTTAATCGAGTCTTGATGAAATCGAAATGTTTGTGTACATATGATTAAGTATGGTAATGCCTCGTATCCCGTCCTTGTGTAAGGCTTGGGTGTGGGGTGTTACAATCACATCCTGAAAAGACTACAATAGTTGGCCCACTTCCTTCGGGATCTCACTAACGGACTTAACGGTTTCCTCAATCTTGAAGATGGCTAAATAGGAGACTTCATCTTTACGTACTCCTTTAGCAAATTGGATTATTGATAGTTTTTTTCCCTCTAATTTTCTTTTCCTTGTTATTCTCACCATGCATTGATGGTTCGAATCTGAAATCACCATGTATGTAACACCTTAAACCTGGCCTAGACGTTATGGTCGAATCTGGCGATGTCAAATGGAATGGGTTTTAAAAACAACTAACGCGATAAAACTATTACAGAAGTGTTTAATTAACTTGCCTTAAAAGTGTTAAAAGCGGAAGCTTACGAAAAGCCATTGTACTTAAGTAAAATCGTTCGTGGTTTTAGAAAACATTTTCTTTTGGTAAAATCCCAATTTTATCGAGTTTTGCAGTTATAAGATCATAAACACGGTAAAAATCTAAATTTATGCAAAACATTCCATAAGGTCTCAATTACAAAAGAAATACCCAAAAAAATTAAAATAAAACCATAAAACAAAAGTAAAACAGTTTTAAAAGAGTGGTCACCATCGAGTCCTCCACTTCACCTATCCGTCTAACTCTGTGGATTACTTGTACAGAATAGACAGAAGAAAGGGTGAGTTTACGTAAACTCAGTGTGTAACCCCACAGAATTAAGCATGCACACATACAAAATAGCAAATATCAGTCAGATACAGTCTTGGGCCTCAGCCCATTACAGATTCAGATGCAAATTTCGACCTTAGCTTAACTCAGATACAGATATAGATATGTAGACAGATACAAAAATCAGGATCCTACCCCCAGTTTCAACACACCATCTCCGACCATACCTACACACTATATGGGGTTTAAAACACCCACCTAGCCCTACACACCATGCTGTACCAAATGCGATATATATCAAATATATCGTAGCTAAGTTGCCAGATAATAGGCGTAAACACCTCTCAGAGCACTTCCTCTAATATATATGTATATCACCCTACCCCAGTCACAGTATCAGATCATACATACAGAATTAATAGAAAAATCATGCTTAACATGCTTTTATAACAGATAACAGATATACAATCACAGGCATACTCATAATCATATCACAGTCTAACACATCACTTGGTTTTAGGGTTAGATGTTGTTTACCAACTCTACGGTAGGCCCACAGTCGATTAGGATGACCCGTGCGTCGCTATGGAAAATTTTGATATAATGGGCCTACATGCCCGTGTGGCCTTTCTCTGTGGGTCCACACGCCCAGATTGGCCTTGCTCGTGTGGATCACATGGCCTGGCCCAAATGTCACACGCTCGTGTGGCGTGTCCGTGTGGGCCTACACGCCCAGTTCAGTTTAGCCTGTGTGGCCCACACGGCCACACCCTAGCCATCACACGGTCGTGTCTTGCACTCGGCCACACCTTAGCCATCACACGGCTGCGTCTTGCACTCGGCCGAGCCTTCGTCGATCACACAGCCTACCACACAGGCAACCATACGCTCGTGTGGCATTGACAATAGGGTTTTTTAACTTTAGCTGAATCCCATTTTTCTGCGTTTCGAGTACACACCTGGTATCGTTTTGCTACAAAAAATAATCCCAAGCCTTTTAAAAGCCTAAAAATAGAATACCCACCAACAATTTAGCGGAATTACTAACGAACTTGATACAAAGGACATGATACAAAACTCACTTACTGCCCGCGACAGTTATTGCTAACACGTTCTAAACCGTCGGAGTTCTAACGGATGGTTCCCTGTCAGTTCCTGCACATAATAATCCTATTGAATTACTATTGAAAAAAACCATTGATAAAAACCCAACCATTCGAATAAACTTGACAAAATTGAAACTCCACTTACCACAACGCACAATGATCACGTAACAACACACCACGAGATTTCCATGGCAAAAGTAGGAATCGAACATAGGAAGGGGAAAGGAAAAGAAAAAGAAGAGAAAAGGAGCACAGAAAATCCGACGTGAATTTTTTCCTGGAAGGAAGGGAAAAAAAACTAATCAGATATTCCCAAAATCCCCTAATTCTCTCCCCTACCCCACTACTAATAACTTTCTCAGAATTTTAATTCCACCGAAACTCTAACACAAAACTGAGCAGAAATCTCGCCTACGCTCCTGCAAGGATTCGAACACAGGACCTCCACACCACACGCGAACTCCTTTACCACTCGAACCAGCAGGCTCATTCTGATATGGTTTTACAAGTAATTTATTATAAGCCCACTGAGTAGAGGTAGGGCTTAAATCAGAAAAATTCCAAAATGTATCAAATACAGGGCTTGAACTTGGGACCTTTCACACATACCTAGAACACTTAACCACTGAAGCAGATACTCATTTGTGTGAAAATTATACAGAAACAAAAATAGAAATTTTTGGGGCATTACAACTCTACCCCCTTGAAAGAAATTTCAACCTTAACATTTACCTGATCAGAACAGATGAGGATACTGCTGATGCATCGAGTCCTCAGACTCCCACATGGCCTCTTCAGTGTTATGGTTCCGCCATAGCATCTTCACTAAAGAAATGGACTTCTTTCTCAGAACCTTAACATCTCGGTCTAGGATCTGAGTCGACTCCTCCTCAAATGTCAAGTCCGGCCTAACCTTGATTTCCTCAACCGAGACAACATAGAATGGATCAGAACGATACCGCCTCAACATCGAGACGTGGAACATGTCATAAATACGGTCTAACTTAGGGGGTGGCTCCAACTGATAATTAACTGGTCCCACTCGCTTCAGAATTCGGCACAGTCCAATAAACCTAGGACTCAGCTTGCCCTTCTGACCGAATCTCATAACCTTCTTCCATGGGGAGACTTTAAGAAACACGAAGTCCCTCACCGAATACTAGATCTCATGCCTCTTTAGATCTGCATAAGACTTTTGTCTGCCAGAAGCTGCCTTCAGACGATCCCGAATCAGTCAAACCTTATCCTCAGTCTCAAAAACCAATTTAGGACCCAAAACTCGCTGTTCGCCCAACTCAGTCCAACACAAAGGAGTACGACACTTATGACCAAATAAAGCCTCGTAAGGTGCCATTTGAATACTCGATTGGAAACTGTTATTGTAGGCGAACTTGGCTAACGGAAAATAATCCTACCAACTCCTTCGGAAATCAATATGCAACCCCGAAGCATATCCTCCAGTATCTAAATCACCCTCTCATATTGACCATTGGTCTGAGGATGGAACACAGTACTGAAGTCTAACCTTGAACCCAGTGCCTCGTGTAATTTCTTCCAGAATTGAGAAGTGAACCGAGGATCTCTATCATGAATGATCGAGATAAGAACCCTATGCAGTCTTACTATACCAGAAATGTACAACTTCGCTAGCTTTTGTAGAGAGTAATCAGATCAAACCGGAATGAAGTGCGCGGACTTGGTCAGTCGATCCACGATGACCCAAACAGAATCCTTCTTAGTGGGTGTCTAGGGCAACCCACTAACGAAGTCCATAGTCACTCGCTCCCACTTCCACAAGGGAATCTTGACTGGCTGTAATAAACCCGAAGGAAACTGGTGCTAAGCCTAAACTTGCTGGCACGTCAGACATTGAGCCATAAAATCAGTAACCTCATGCTTCAAACCCTACCACCAGTATAACTCTCAAAGGTCGCGATACATCTTATTACCATCGGGATGCATAGCACAAGGGCTACTATGCACCTCTTTCAGAATAGGCTGCCTCAGATCCTCATAGGTTGGTACACAAATCTGACCACGAAAATAAAGTACCCTATCATTATTCAACCCAAAATTAGAAGTAGTTCCACTCTCAACCTGACAGAACCGTACACCCAGAGTCTCATCCACTAACTGTTTATCTCGAATCTGCTCAATCCAAGATGGCTTAACCTGCAAGTTGACTAATAGACTCCCATCATCAAACAGAATAAGGCGAGCAAACATCACCCTCAAATCAGACATCGCTCTTTGGCTTAGAGCATCGGCCACCACATTGGCCTTACCAGGGTGGTACTTGATGGTACAGTCATAGTCTTTGAGTAGCTCAATCCATCGCTGCTATCTAAAATTCAACTCCTTCTGAGTAAAAAGATACTTGAGGCTTTTGTGATCGGTGTAAATGACACACATCTCACTATACAAATAATGCCTCTAGGTTTTCAGTGCAAAGACCACAACACCTAACTCAAGGTCAGGTGTCGGATAGTTGGCCTCATGCATCTTAACCTAACGAGACGCATAAGCCACAACCTTACCATCCTGCATCAGAACACAACCCAATCCAACATGTAATGCATCATTGTGTACTACAAACTCCTTTCCAAGTTTAGGCTGTATCAGAACAGGAGCCTGAGTCAAAACAAACTTAAGCTTCTCAAAGCTCTCTTGTTGTGCATCAGTCCAGACAAATGGCACACCTTTACGCAGAAGCTTAGTCAATGGTACAGCAATCAATGAGAATACCTCAACAAACTGACGATAATAACCCGCCAAACCCAAAAAGCTGCGGATCTCAGACACATTCTTAGGTTGTTTCCAATCCAGTACAGCCTCAATCTTTCTAGGATCAACACGAATCCCCTCAGCAGAAACCACATGTCCCAGGAAGGTTACTTCACACAACCATAATTCACACTTGCTTAGTTTAATGTAAAGCTACTTCTCACGCAAAATCTGAAGCACTACTCTAAGATGCTCATCATGCTTATCCTCAGTCTTAAAGTATACTAAAATGTCATTGATGAAGACTACGACGAATTGATCCAGATAGGGCTAAAACACTCGGTTCATCAAATCCATGAACGCGGCCGGTGCATTCGTCAACCCAAAAGGCATAACTAGGAACTCATAATGCCCATACCGAGTCCTAAATGCGGTCTTATGTACATCAGCCTCCTTAAGCCTTAATTGATGATACCTAGAACGAATATTGATCTTAGAGAACATAGATGCCTCTTGGAACTGATCAAATAAGTTGTCGATCCTTGGAAGTGGATACTTATTCTTAATCGTCAATTTATTCAACTGCCGATAATCTAAGCACATCCTCATGGTCCCATCCTTCTTCTTAACAAATAGTACTGGTGCTCCCCACGGAGACACACTAGGATGAATTAAACCACAGTCCAGAAGCTCCTACAGTTGGGCCTTAAACTCAGTAAGCTCTTTTGGTGCCATTCAGTAGGGAACGATAGACACCGGAGCTGTACCCGGAAGAAGCTCGATCCTAAAATCTACTTCTCAATTAGGAAGCAATCTTAGTAACTCTTCACGAAAGACATCTGAAAAATCCTTTATTGTTCTGATGCTCTCAAAAGAAGAGTCCCCAGAATCCAAAACACTTACATAGGCCAAGTACACCTCACATCCTTTCTAAACTAGTTTCTCAGCTACTAGAGCAGAGATCACATACGATAGATAGTCTCGATGCTCACCAATCACAACCACCTCCATATCATCCCTAGTCCTCGGAACATCCCTCTTAGATGCGCAGTCCAAACTGACTCGGTGCTCCACCAACTATTCTATACCCAAAATTAGGTCAAATTCCCTAAACGGAAGCTCCATCAAATTAGCCAAAAATATCTCCCTTTGCACCTCTAATGGGACTCCTTATACAGTTTACTAACCTGAACAGACTACCCCAACGGACTTATCACAGTAACCATACTAGAAGTACTCTCAACCGATAACCCCAGATTTTCAGAAACAGAGCAGGCTACGTAGGAATAAGTAGATCCTATGTCTATCAGAGCAAAGTAAGGTACATTGAAAATAAGGAACGTACCGTGATGACGTCAGGAGCATCTCTGTCCTCTCGGTGAAGTGCAACATAAACCAAAGTAGGCTGTCTCACCTCAGTCTGACCAACAGCTCTGCCCGGTGCTCTCTGTCCACGACCCAAACCATTACCAACCCTAGCCTATCCATGGCCCCTGTGGTTGCTGAACTACTCTCTGTGGCTGCGCAAGACCTAATGTCAGAGCTTGCACTTGGTCAGCCCTCAATGGACACTCCTGAATGCGGTGCTTAAGGGACCCACATTTCAAACAGGCCCCAATCCTCCTCCAACACTCACCCGGATGGCATCTACCACAATCACTGCACGGCTATAACCCAGTAGAAGCAATAGAAGAAACAGGGGCTCCCACTCTAACTGGCCCACCAGATCTGGCCTTTTTCTTAGGCCTCTGCACAGAACTCGAGGACTCTGAATCCCTCTTGTTCTTACCTCTCTCATGGTCTCTGTTTTGGTATTCCGCGCATTTTACATCCTCAGCAATCTTTGCCTTCTCCGCTGGAACCTCGAACTCACGCTCCCTCTATGGAGCTATTAAGACTCTCAGATTATCCCTTAGACTATCCTCAAACCTAACACATCTCTCATACTCCGATGCCACCATACCTCGAGCATATTGACTCAACCTCAGAAATTCAGCCTCATATTTGGCCACAGATCGATCACCTTGCGTGAGGTTCAGAAACTCACGCCTGCGAGCACCAACATAGTTGGCTTCCACATATTTGCTCTGAAATGTAGTCTTAAAGAACTCCCAAGTCAGATGATCAGGCTGAGTGCCCTCCTTAACAATCAACCACCAATGGTATGCCTCGTCACAAAGCAAGGAGACTACACCCTTCAATTCCTGCTCGAGGGTACAGTCTAGATCATCCATAATCCTCTCAGTGGCCTCTAAGCAATACTCAGCCATATTAAGGGTGACTTATGTGACACCATAAACAACTCAGATCTATTAGACCGGAGTCGAGCAGTTATCGATCCTCGACCTCCAGATCCAAAATTGGGTCTAGCGACCCACTCCAATATCCTTAGCATGGCTTGGGATAGTGCGTCATCCACAGCTGATCGACTCTGAGACCTAGTCTCAGTAGCAGATGACACCGATGTCTCACTAGTGTCCAAATTCGGTATGCTGTCCAGAGATGATGACTCAGCTCGAGCCCCTTACGGCCCCTACCTCGGCCTCAAGTACCACGTCCACAGATACCTCGTGCGCTCATTGTCTAATCGATTTTATCTACTTTAAGAGTTTTATGCATCATTTCAATATTTATTAAAAGATATTTTATGTAGTAAAATCAGAAGTTTAGTAATATTTTCGTAAGTTCCAATCTTTATTCGTTTCACTACAGTTTCAAAGGGTACTAACTATAGTGTTTTCAAAGTATAATGTCTACAGTATTTCAAAGTAAACTACATAGGTTTCAGAATACTTACAGGATCGACGCCGGAGACTCAGTGTACCACATTCTCAATTAGAATATTTTTAAACCATTTTAAAAGCCAATTCTTAAAATATATTTTGGAACCCAAAATTCACAGTCGAGTTTTGAAACTCGGCTCTGATACTACTAAATGTAACACCCCAAACTTGTCCTAGACGTTATGACCCAATCTGGCGATGTCACATGGAATGGGTTTTAAAAAATACTAACGCGAAATGATCGTGATTTTCCGTGATAAGTTTTATAAATTTATAATTAATCGTTCTTGAAACTAACTATTATCACGACGTAGGCAAGTGTACCTATCGAACAGTAGTATAGCTTTAGCAAGACCGGATTGTCGAACCCAAAGAGCTAAAAGTACTAGTATTAATTGTCTTTTTATTATCTAGCCTAAAAATAAAAGGGTTTGTTTTAATTAACTAATTAACTAAACTAAGAATTCACAGAAAATAGAATTGGGGAATTACTTTTGGAAAAATGATTGATTTAAGATAACATCTAAGGAAAAATCTACCTAGACTTCACTTGTTATCTGGCTCCGAATTGGATGATTTATTCATTCAACTTGTTCCTAGAAATCCCTAAGTTATGTTATTATCCCTATTCAAGACTAATAACATCTAACCCTAGATTGAATAATTGAAATCTCTTTCTAATTAACACCCTAGGGTTGCATTAACTCGATCTATGGATCCCCTTATTAGGTTTCACCCTAATCTGGCAAAATCTTGTCACCCTATCTCTAGGCGCGCAATTAACTCCTCTTAATTATGACAAATTTACTCTTAGACAGGGACTATTCATCCTCCAATAAGAGCATTAACTTGAATCAATATCCTGAAATACCAAACAAGAATTAAGAGCACATAATTAAGAACAAGTTAAATATTTATCATACAATTCAGAAAATAATAACAAGATTCGTCTTAGGTTTCATTCCCTTAGGTATTTAGGGGGTTTAGTTCATAACTAAATAGAAAAACATCTCAAAAGAATAAAAAATACAAAACATAAAGAAAACCCAAGACTCCTGAAGGGAAATTGAGGAGAGATCTTCAGTCTTGATGATGAATTTGGCTTCTGAGATCGATCAATCGGCTCTCTTGGAGTAATTCCTCACTCCCTACTCTCTGTCCCCCCTTTTGTCCTCCTCTAGGGTGTTTAAATATGCTTTCGAATGCCTAAAAGCCCTCAAACTCGCCCTTTTCCAAATAGAACTTAAGTAGGGCTCGGCAGGGACACGCCCGTGTGACACGCCTGTGTGCGATTACTTCAGACCGTAGTCA
This sequence comes from Gossypium anomalum, assembly GCA_025698475.1. Lineage (NCBI taxonomy): Eukaryota > Viridiplantae > Streptophyta > Magnoliopsida > Malvales > Malvaceae > Gossypium > Gossypium anomalum. The sequence goes on from CM046960.1 coordinate 15,321,272, forward strand.
AGGCTGAGAGATCAACAAGCCCGTTCTGAGGTTGTTTTAGGCCGTGGTCGAGCCTGTTAGAATGGCACGGGCGTGTGTTTTTCCTGTGTGAGGAAGTCCAGGCCGTGTTGTTTTCCCACGTTGGCCCATTTTCTTCGTTTTTGGCCCATTTCTTGTTCTTTTCCCTCTCCTATGCTGACCTAAGTATAAAACATGAAATTAAAGGATTAGGAGCATCAAATTCAACAAATATAAGGAGAAATCATTCATAAATGTATTAAGCATGGGATAAAAATATGTATAAAATTACAGTTTATCACCAAAAAACTCTTTCGGATCTGTTAACTCTATTTGCATAGAATTGTTAACAAAACGGTCATTCCTGTTTAATTAACTTGCCTTAAAAGTGTTTAAAAGTGAAAGCTTACGAAAAACCATAGTACTTAAGTAAAACCGTTCGTGGTTTTAAAAAATATTTACTTTTGGTAAAATCCCAGTTTTTATCGAGTTTTGCAGTTATAAGATCATAAACACGGTAAAAATCCAAATTTAAGCAAAACATTCCATAAGGTCCCAATTACAAAAGAAATACCCAACAAATTAAAATAAAACCATAAAACAAAAGTAAAAAAGTTTTAAAAGAGTGGTCACCGTCGAGTCCTCCGCGACACCTATCCGCCTAACTCTGTCGATTACCTGTACAGAATAGACAGAAAAAAGGGTGAGTTTACGTAAACTCAATGTGTAACCCTACAGAATTAAGCATGCACACATATAGAATAATACATATCAGTCAGATACAGTCTTGGGCCTAAGCCCATTATAGATTCAAATGCAAATTTTGGCCTTAGCTCATCTCAGATACAGATACAGATATGTAGACACAAAAATCAAGATCCTACGCCCATCCTCTACACACCATCTCTGACCATTCCTACACACCATATGGGGTTTAAAACACCAACCCAGCCCTACATACCATGCTGTACCGAACGTGACACATATAAGATATATCGCAGCTGAGCTGCCAAATAATAAGCATAAACGCCTCTCAAAACACTTCCTCCAATATATATATATATCACCCCACCCCAGTTACTGTATCAGATCATACATACAGAATTAACAGAAAAGTCATGCTTAACATGCTTTTATAACAAATAACAAATATACAATCATAGGCATGCTCGTAATCATATCACAGTCTAACACATCACTTGGTTTTAAGGTTAGATGTCGTTTACCGACCCTACGATAGGCCCACAGTCGATTAGGATGACTCGTGCGTCCCTGCGAAAAATTTTGATATAATGGGCCCACATGCCCGTGTGGCCTGCCTGTTTGGGCCCACACGCCCTGATTGGCCTTGCCCATATAGATCACACAGCCTGGCCCAGATGTCACACTCGTGTGGTTTGACCGTGTGGGCCCACACGTCCGTGTGGCCCACACATCCACACCCCGGCCATCACACGGCCGTGTCTTACGCACGATCTAGCCTTCGTTGATTACACAGCCTTGTTGTCACACACGGCCTACAACACGGGCGACCACATGTCTGTGTGGCATCGACAGTTGGGTTTTTCGACTTTCACCGAATCTTATTTTTCTAGGGTTTAGGTATACACATGGTATCGTTTCGCTGAAAAAACAATCCCGGGCCTTCTAAAAGCCTAAAAACAAAACACCCATCAACGATTTAGTAGATTTACTAACGAATTTGATACAAAGGAAATGATACGAAACTCATTTACCGCCCATGACAATTATTGCTAACACGTTCTAAACCGTCGAGTTCTAACAGATGGTTCCCCGTCAGTTCCTACACATAATAATCTTATTGAATTACTACCTTTCGAAAAAAAACCCATTAATAAAAACCCCACCATTCTAATAAACTTAACAAAATTTAAACTCCACTTACCACAACGCACAATGATCACGAAACAACGCACCATGAGATTTCCATGGCAAAAGAAAGAATTGAATGTAGGAAGGGGAAATGAGAAGAAAAAGAAGAAAAAAGGAGCATAGATAATTCGACGTGAATTTTTTCCTGGAAGGAAGAGAAAATAAAAAAATTAGATATTCCCAAAATCCCCTAATTCTCTCCACTACCCTACTATTGATAACTTCCTTAGAATTTTAATTCCACTGAAACTCTGGCACAAAACTGAGCAAAAATATCACCTATGCTTCCACAGGGATTTGAACATAGAACCTCCACACCACACACAGACTCCTTTACCACTCGAACCAGCAGGCTCATTCTGATATGGTTTTACAAATAATTTATTATAAGCCCACTGAGTAGAGGTAGGGCTTAAATCAGAAAAACTCTAAAATTTATCAAATAAAGCGCTTGAACTTAAGACCTCTGACACACACCCAGAACACTTAACCACTGAAGAAAATATTCATTTGTGTCAAAATTATACAAAAACAAAAATAGAAATTTTGGGGCGTTATAATGTAATTACCAGAAAGAACAATAAACACATTAACCCGATCAAGAAAACTTAATCCAACCATAAAATCATAGTCATCAAGTGGTATTACCTTAATGGATGCCTTACCGGTCCAATCGCTAAGTTGGAGATCCACTCCCTTTGCAACCCCCTTGATTGGAACACTTTCTGAGTTCACCGTTTTGGTCTGACCTGACTCATTTTTTATCTTGAGGCGAAGTTTATGAGCAGCCTCTTCGGACATGGACAATTCAGATGCACCTGTGTCACAAGCGCATTCAATTTTCTGTTTAGCCACCATGATGTCTACAAAAATCAGCTCATGACTCGTTTTGCCTTTGACACTCCCTAGTATCAAACCAAGATTGTTGTCCAACTCATCTGCCTCCTTCATTTCTTCCATAGCAAAAAGTGCAGTCTTTTTTAGACAGTCCTTGATCGTATATGGACAATTATAGTGGAATCAAATTATAGGCTCATTCTTCTTTTTGTCCCAAGGCTTCTTACTATTGTCATTCTTAGCGGGCTTTTCTTTGTCTCCCCCACCATTGCCCTTTGGTTTGAATTTAGGCTTGAAAGACTCCGGCTTGTCTTTCTTCTCACCAAATTCAGCAAATGATTCTGTTACGGTCATGGCCTTGGTAAGCACTTGGACTTCTTGGCATTGCAACTCTTGCTTCGTCCATGGTTTCAACCCATCCATGAAGGAAAAGAATGCCTCTTTCTCACCCATATCTGAAATTTGAAGCATGAGTTCACCGAACTCCCACACATACTCCCTCACAGTCCCTTGTTACGCAAGTCGACACAACTTTGCCCGAGCCTCATCCTCATCATACTCTGGATAAAAATGTGCTTTGAACTCACTTTAGAACTCCTCAAAGTCCCGATTTCAATCACCGCCATGTCTCACATTAGTGGATCTACGATGCCACCACAACAAAGCAACGTCAACAAGATACACAGCAGCAGTAATTACGTTAGTAGCATCATCCGTGATGCCTTTGGCACCAAAGTATTACTCAATTCCCCATAAAAAATTATCCACATCTCTTGCCAAACTTGTTCCCTTAAACTCCTTAGGCTTGGGAACATCCATACTGGGCTTGGGTATAATAGCAGCTAACCCTCCATTTCCCAAAACAACCTAGTAGATTGTGAGCTCACCCTTGAGCTTCGCAATGTCTTCTTTCAAGGCCGTCATCATAGCCTTGATGGCATCATCCCTACTGGTCAGCTTTTCGACAAAGTCCAACACATAATCTCTAATTTGCTCCTTCATGGATTGCAACCTATTAGTGACCTTATCATCAACATCATCGATCCTCTCCTTGACATCCCCATGGATTCCTTAAAAGTGACCACTCGATCTTCTAAAGTCGACAGTATGTCGCTCGACTAGCTTTCTTGGCCCTTCCACGAGTCTTCATTAGCTCAACAGGCTCGGCAACTTCTTTTGACATTTTTTAACGGTGCCTTCGAACAATAGCTTGGATACTAATTATAACGGGCTTAGATTTTTCCCACGAAGAACAACGAAAAAACAAAATAAGAACGGACTCGAAAGATAAACAAAAGCCACAGAAAAGAAAGAACACTAGAGAGAAAGTTTGAGTGAATGCTCTCAAAATTCTATTAATCACTGAATGAATTACAATGAGGGGTAGAACCTCTATTTATAGTTGAGCCTTCCTAAAATCAACGGTCTAGATCAAAGTACATCAATGGCTAAAATTAAAAGCTATCTACAAATCAAATCTCTAAGATTACAAATCTACAAATCAAATCTCTAAGATTACAATGTCGTATCTTCTAAAGATTACATATCATATATAGGATTACATATCTTAGAAGATCACATTTCATATTTGCCAAGCTTTGTAGATGGGCCTTCAATCTCTCCAAGTAACGGGCTAGTTCGGTTAGGCCAATTGACCTCATATGAACACGATGGATCGCACAAGTGTGCTATGGTTACGCGCTCCTATGCGAAACCCATGACACGAGTACCAAGTGTCACAATCAACCCGAGTTACTTAACAACAATTCTAGCTTGAAATATTTACAACTTAAACATCGCCAGGATTAATTCATATTTATCACATATCTTTTCTCCAATCTCTTTAATTATCAACAGGTTTCAAAATATAACTACAATTAAACTTTCTACAATTACTAAGGTTCTTACAAACAATTTGCCTTAATGAGTAGGTATATGTCTATATACGTACAACAACTTGGTTTTTAAACTTTAATAAAAGTTCACTTATTTGAACACCAAGGCATAACCTCTAAGAGAGCTCCTCTATATGCATCATACAGCTATGACGCCATTTGCATGGACTTGGCAGTATCTGGCTTAGTCCCTCTAAATAATCCTTGAGACATCTCTTGACCCTATATTCAAGGTAAAATACACGTAAGTTCAAAAGAACATAGTGAGGATATATAGAACAATGTTTGCAAGTGACTTAGAAGTTCAAGAAATAAATAACTAATACACATAATTTAACTCACTATTTATCATAGGAGATCCCACTGTTTGAATTCCATAGACGGCGTATATACGCTCTTCTTGAATGAATCGTTGGAAAACATGTTGGCGGGTTCAAATAAGACTATCCTTTTTCTGATGCCCTATTTGATACTTGACATTGTTTGGCTTCCTCTTCAAACTTTTATTTACCTTCACGGTTTGACTCAGTAAAAAGATAATCCTGCAAGCAGTTATACAGATTGTTGACTACCTTTGGTGGACTTACAGATACCTCGCTAAGATTCTTACCCTGATCCCCTCATTTTACATTAAACTTAATGTCGGCTTACCATATTAACCTAAAATTCATCATCTTAACTTGAGCGTGTATCTTCTTTTAAAGGAAAAATCATTTACTAATATCCTCGTACGTAGCCTTTGGATATATATGATCTATCTAATAGTCAAGTACCCTTTTTTACCATGCGGACACGTACTTGTAGGTTGGTCCCACAGGACTTTCCCTTTTCAGATCATCCAACAAGATACTCCTATAAACAAATGGTTTCTAGCGAACTAACTTTTCCTTAGATTGTATAAGATGGAATTCTCGTTTGTAAGAAAATCATTAGTGGATTTCATATGCTAGATAATCCTATCAGACATCCTTCTCATTTACTACCTTGGCGGATTTTCTTGAATAGTCAGCTATTGGCAGACATTTTCACCTAAGATAGTCTTTGGCAGTCCTTCTTCTTGAGTCAACCTTTGGCAGACTTTCCAATTTTCTAGTGACCTTTTTATCAATAAACACTTAGAATTCAAAACCCGAAAAACCGTTTCATTACTTCATAGCCAATGATGGTTTATACATCAACTCTGGTGGACTCTTAATGATAGATACTTATTTGTGAATAATTTAAAGAAAATACCCATTTCTTCCAAAAATGCCCACGTTTATAATTCTTCTTCCAATTCTTCTTACCTTCGTATTTTGACAGATCCTTTTATTAGCACGCTTGTTAATGTTTCCAATCACACCATGATCATCATGTCAGACTATTTGCCGTACGGGTCATATCTTTACTTCCCTTTTTATGCCCTAACAGGCTTCCTTGTTCACTATCCTAGTGAACTCTAGGTTTTGCCATAAAGTTTACATGTTGACCCCTGGATCATGGCATGGCTAACAATGGACTTTTGACTCTTAAGAGTTAATAAACCCCTTTCAAGGTGTCGCCCCGCAGGACTTGTATATCATTTTCACGGTGTCGCCCCAAAGGACCTGTATATAATTTACACGAAGTCGTCCCAAATTACTTGTATACCATTTACACAGTGTCGTCCCGAAGGATCTATATACCATTAACACGGTGTCGCCCTAGAGGACCAATAGATAACTATTCTGCGATGTCGCCAAACTCCCTCAATTCCCCTTTCAATCTATCCACTCCTCCATTATGTAAAATTTTTCTATCTTCAACTAACTTATCTATGTAACTCTCTCTATACTTTACATTTTATCAATATACATTTCATACATAACAATTCTCTTATTACTATAACATGTAGTACACCATATATCAATACGGTAATACACAACCACCTCTTGCATTCAGAGAACATACTAGGAATCATTCATATATTTCCACAGTATTATTCATACGTAGCTTAGTCATTCATCGAAATCATATACAACCATGAAATTCAGGTTGAACTCATAACAGACACATGAGCAAAACATTCCAGCATAGCAACAAACAAACACCCAAAGTTGAGTATAGAAACTTACCTGCTATCCTTCATTCTCACCAACATAGCTTGTCTGAATACTAGAGCCTCATTCATCCTGGAAGCTAAGCATAACAACCAAATATACTGGTTAAATCAGAGGCATTCAAGCTTTAAATCCTCAAATCTAGTTTCATGCAGAAATTTCCATAGATTTCATAAATCCCTTAACTTCTCATCTTCTTAATTTCACGAATACAGTAAAATTAAGCTTACCAGTTCATCGGATTCAATATATTCTAGATTGAAACCTCACAATCACTGTCCCATGAAGGACTCTTACTAACTTTCTCTTCTTCGAAGCAACCGAAGAAGACGATACAGATAAGAAGAAAATATAAACAGAATTGAGAAGAATTCAATCTGTTGAATAATGCTCTCACATATATATAACCCTTCTTGCACGGTCACCAAAGCCCCAATCAAGCCATTCATTGGTAATCATTTTTTCCACAAAGAAACTGGCCAGTTCCAACTTAACTAAACCAGGAATGAATCCCAAATATTTGCTATTTAGCCACTAAATTTTTCAGATTTCTCAGTAGAATTCTCCTATCCCACAATTTCTTTCGATTTACTCCCAATTCCACCTAAATTCTTGACTTTATTAGAATCCAAGTGTGACAAATTAAAATAGGTTTTCCATAAAAATTCTCCCACAAAAAAATTGGTAGTGCAAAAAATTTGTCTAATGATACAATTATATCAAACAAATTGGCTTCTAAAAAGATCCTTTCAGCTACAAAATTTGTTGAGCACGAATCCTATATTGGATGCAACTAAATTCAACACCCACATCTTTAATTTTCTCATTTTTATGATATATTTTGCTTGTTTTGGTCTTCACTTGGTCAATTTATAACCAATCTCAAACTTAGGGAGGGACAATTGTTTTGCTTAAAGGAGATAATGTTACTTGTCAAGCACAATGCTAGTTGATAGGGACAATAGTAGCCTAGCACAAAGTTAACCCCCTAGTTAGCTTTGCAAACCAATAATATATAATGGGTAGCCTTATGACCAAATAGATAATCCACAAGTATAAGATTAAGTAGAACAAATCCCTTAAAAGAAAAAGAAATAATAGTAGTTAAGATTTACATTTAATTTATAGGTAATTTTTATATCTTCATAATGTAATAATAGCTCTATAAAGCTAGAGGGTCTTAGTTTGTCATGGTTTTTAGGAATTCTTTTATATATTTATGATCACTTGTAGAATAAATGCACTTTTGTGTATTATAAGATGTGTTTATGCATATTTGGTTTACGAATGGGCTTAGAGGTGGACCTTGTAGAATGGTGAAATGGGCTCACATGCTCTCGAGTTCCTATAAAATGAATGTAAGCTTAGGGTGTTACAGCTTGTACTTTAGGATGATCTTCGATGCTTTAGCCAGTTCAAGGGATTTGCAATGGAGAATGCAATACACTGATTTTTAGTGGTGTTAAAAATGATGGTTTCAGAATCCTATTTCTGTAAATCGAATAAAAATATATTAAAGTTTGATCTAGTAATCTGGTCATATTGATAGTTAATTAAGGTACCTAGACTAAATTGCAAAAGTCCAATTGCTATAGATTTTAAATTAGCTAAAGGATCAAAATAGCAATTGAACCATTGTTTATTATTACATAATGGAAGTTGTTGGTGGAATACACTAAGTTTGATTAATAGGCTAATTAGATTAAAAAAATTATTTTTAGTTAATTAAGTTAAATTAATTAACTTTAATTAAATTTTAAAGGAAAAAAAAGAGTATCATATTTATTTTTTTCTTCTCCATCGAATGAAGCTAAAGAAAACCTAAGAAGCCTGTAACACCCTTAACCCGTAACCATCACCGAAATAGGTTAAGAGGCATTACCGGACTTATCATTTAGTTCAGAACAATTACAAACCAATAATCAACTTATTACAATAAAAATCATTCATTCTCATTCAATATGAACTTAAATTCGAGCATACAATACTTAAAACATGCATTCGGGACCAAATTGGTAATATATAAAGTTTCAGAAACCTAGAAAAATTTTCAACTTTTAAAAGGTCACACGCCCGTGCGAACAGGCCGTGTGCCTCACACGGTCTCAGACCACCCGTGTGTCCAGGCCGTGGCCAAACAGGGCATACATACTGACTTGATCACATGGCCAGACCTGTAATAGCCTTAATTTGACCCTAGTCAGGAAGTGGTTTCGGGACCACAAAACCGAGTCATGAAAATAATTAAATGTTAAATTTCATGTCTATTATATGAGATAATGCATGTGTGAAAATTTGATGCAATGATTTTTATCATTTGAATGTGAAATCATTAAATAGGACTTAAGTTGGAAACTTAGAAAATGTGCTTGGTTAATTTTTTTTTTAAATGGCCAAACATTATATGATTTAATGATGAGGATTTGCATGTCAATTTTGCCATTTCCAAATTAGTGGCCGACCATGTTGATTGCTTAAGTTAAATATATGTATTTTATATATATACATTATTAAATGAAATGAATTTAAAACATGAAAACAAAATTAAATACATGGAAAAAGGGTGACAAAAAAAAAAAAACAATGTTTTCCATATTCCTTCTTCCATTGTCGTAAGTGAAAGAAAGGTTGAAGCTAAGCATTCGGTCCTTTAGATATCTTGAATTAAGGTATGTTCCATGAGTTTGCTTTTAAAATTTTAGTGAATTTGAGATAGTTGCTAAGTCTTTTGCTTAGCCCATGTGTAAATTTTAAGTTTGGTGTTGTCATGTATATTCGGCCATGGAAGTTTTCTACTTCATGGATAGTGTGTTAATGTTTTGAAATAGATATGGTAGAAGGATAAGGTTTGAGCTTGTTAATTCTTGAATTGGTTGAGTTTGATAAAATTTAATATTTGTGGCTTAATTGTTTAATGACAATCGGCTATGTTGAAATGCTAAATTAGTGCTAAATTGTAAGTATTTAATTGAGTGTTAGCCAAAATTGAGCTTATGATAGTAATTAGAATTTGTGAAATTTATGCATTTTGTGGTCCAAGTGTGATAAGAACCATACGGTTATGGCATGTAAGCATGAAGATTAGATGATGGATAATTTTAAATGTGAGATGGTTAGAAGTTGATTTAAAGGCTTAATAAGTTAGTTTAAGGTGAAGTCATTAGCTTATGATATTCGGTTTTGGCTACTATGTGTTGGATCTTGAATATTTTAATGTTTTGAATTAGTAATGGATGAAAGATAATGTTTGAGTTTGCTAAATATTGAAATTAAAAGTTAATTATTTATTTGTTGTGTAAGAGTCGAAAGTGAACTTAGGAGATGAATTGAGGAAAATTGTTGTTATATGTTAAATGGTTGAGGTTTTGTTGTCATGTAGTGAAGGAGGGTTAAAATATTTAATATATCAATTGAGTGAAACGTTAATGTACGAAATCTCATATAAGTTGATAGAAGAGGATGCTTAAATTGTTAAAAATTTATTTTGACATAGCCGAATGTGTTCATGAATGAAAGAATTATACTAGTTTTGAAATGTATGTGCTGCCGAATGCATTTTTAAGTAATAGTTGAAATTCTTGTTATGAGCGAATTATAATATAACCGAATAAAAGGCATGATTAATGAATTAGTGACAAGTGAATTTGTTTAATCTAGCTCAAGAGCTTAAGGAGCCTAATTCGGATAAGGGAAAAAGCTAAACTAATCGAATAGCATATCCAGTAGTCATTCGACGGCAGATCAAGGTAAGTCTTTGAGTAATGAAACTTAGCTTATGATTTGATAAAATCATGGTATATAAGCATAATAAATAATTTGTGACCTATTGGTTCTACTTGAATTACGTAGTGGGATAAATAATTTGTGCATATGACTTGTAGCCGAGTGGTTATAGAAATCATGTTGGATAGCGAAACGAAATCGTGTTCTTTGTATGTGGCTATTGAGCCGAAAGTGGACTGGTTGATAAGCATGTTGTGCTTGTGTTCAAGTAATGTAAATGAAATGCTAATGTGTTATGATATATATATATGTGCATGATAATGGAGAATTATATCCGGGCTAAGTCCCGAAGGCATTCGTGCTGGTGTTATATCCAGGCTAAAGTCCCGCAGGCTTTGTGCTGGTATTATATCCGGGCTAAGTCCCGAAGGCATTTGTACTGGTATTATATCCGGGCTAAGTCCCGAAGGCATTTGTGCTGGTGTTATATCCGGGCTAAGTCCCGAAGGCATTTGTGCTGGTATTATATCCGGGCTAAGTCCCAAAGGCATTTGTGCTGGTGTTATATCCGGGCTAAGTCCCGAAGGCATTCGTGCTGGTGTTATATCCGGGCTAAGTACTGAAGGCATTCGTGCTGGTGTTATATCCGGGCTAAAGTCTGTCCGGGCTTAAAGTCCCGCATGCTTTGTGGTGGTGATTGGATTTGGGCTTTAAACCTAGCAGACTGAATGCCGATGATTGGAGTAGGTTTATGATTTCGAATGTTCGTAGTAAACTACCATTGAATATGTTCAATACATTAAGTTGGCCAGGTATGTATTATATACTTTTATATGTTAGATTGATCGGAATTGAATCATGAATGCGAAATGAGAAGTATATGTGAAAATCTCATATGCATATGTGTGTATTCGGTTATGGTGAAAGGTTATATGAGATTGATTTGGTGATATACATGTTAAATAATATGAATGCAAAGAATGGGTAATAAATCTGCTTGAAACAGCAGCAGTAACGTGATTTCGGAAAATCACCATAAATTGTGGGAGTTGAGTTAGAGGCTGAATAAATTATGTCATTAAATCTTAATGAGTCTAGTTTCTTATAAAAGAAACTGTGTAAGCAAAATAATTTCCAATAATGAGATATTTGAAGTGGCGTGGAATAGAGTTAAAATGACTTCGAGGTTCCCTGTTCTGTTTTCAGAAGATCATTATAAATGGTAAAAAAATGATTATAAGATAAAATTTATATTCTTAGACTCCTTAATGAGTCTAGTTTCAAATGAAATAAACGATAACATATTTCAAATTCTGTATAGTGAGAAAATTGATTCGTAGTGAAGAGTGGTCAGAATAGTCAAATAGTGAAACAGGTGAAACTTCAATAAAAATCTGGTATTAATTGGTCAAACCAAAAATTCTGAAAATTTTATGGATGGAAGATATATGAGTCTATTCTCAGGGAAAATTAACGGAACTTGATTTAGAGTTTCTTAGATCCAGTTATAAATAATTTAGTGACTATTGCTCAGGAAGACAGCTTGTAGTGAATTTGTGATTTTGTTGCAAACATGGTTAAAACTTGTTAATGAGATGCTTTTCGAGTTCTTATGATCTTATTTGTGATTTCAATATTTGGTTTTAATTGAGTTCAGATTCAAGTGAGGTGAATTTGCTAAATATGCATTATGTTCATGGATGCTTGGCCAAAATGGCAATTATCTAGGAATGATTTCTTGAAAATTTGAAATAATAGATCTATAAGTAAATTAATTGTTTGCATTGCTTAAAACTTACTAAGCATTGAAGCTTACTCCGTGTTCTCTTTTCCACTTCTTATAGGGTTATACTTTAGCTCGAGTTGGAAGAGCCGGAGATATCATCAAACTATCGAGTCATTATGTGAGTTGAGAAGATTGTATATCATCATGGTTTAAGGCATGTATAGGATAGACTAGGTAGAATGATATTTCAACTTTGTATACATTATAGCCATGCGAAGATGGCTTGCTCATTTTGTTTAGAGAAGCCTTATAATTGAACTAATGTGTTGAAATGTTTTAGTTATAACTTGATAGTAGTTAATTTGTTATTAGATATTTGGTTATGTTTTGATAGTGAGTCATTTTGGAAATTTATAAGAGCTCTTATGGAAAATCAATGAGACATGTTTGCATTGTTGATAATTTATGTCTGGTAAGTATCTTTGACCTTATAGAAGTTTTGTTCAGTCAAGTAATACCTCATAACCTTATTCTGGCAACGGATATGGGTTAGGAGTGTTACAAGACCACATGCTCGTGTGTCTAGCCCGTGTTCCTATCACACGCTTGTGTCCAGGCCGTGTGCTAGACCTTGTCAAAAATAGGGGGCATTCTGTTTGTGACATCAGCATACCAATTAGGGTCACACGGTCAGGGCACATACCCGTGTGTGAACCTGTGTGGTACAGACGGCCAATAGACACACTCGTGCGTCTAAGCCATGTCAAAATTGGAAGGTATACTGACTTCAATTCGTAGGGTACCCCAGGGGAAACACGACCGTGTAGCGTGACTGTGTGTCACACATGGCTGAGACACATGCCCGTGTGGACAAAAATAGGCCATTTGAATAGCCAAATTTGCCACCCTAAAACATAAACATATACATTCCAATATGTCCACATTTAAGCAATTCAATTTGCAAGCAAATGAACCCATTCAATACACATTATAAACCCTATCCAAACTTACCATTTACAAGTCCATATACCTATATAACAACATATGCAATTCATCCAATTACTAATCATGAATCAAGACTATCTTTGTATAATTCCATACCAACCTTATCATACTAAAACATACCATATTCAAGCACATATATACAACCAAAACATAGTGCCAAATAAGACAAATCACATGGATTAACTTATATAAATCAATTCATACACAAAATAGAATTCCAAACCATAACTTTTAATAACCAACTAGCCTATACATGCCATATTTACTTAAGTTCATAAGTTCAAAATACCAAACAGAAATCTGGATAGTGTGACGTGCAACTCTAAATTTTCCAGAACGAGCGAGCTAACGAACCGCTATAAGACATAGAAACAAAAACAGAGTAAGCTTCTAAGCTTAGTAAGCCTGTATAATACAGAATTAAACTTACCATTCAAAGTAATCAAATGCAATAATAATATGCCAACAATTCAATATAACCATCACCTAACCACACATAACCATCACATGTTAGTCATTTAACTAATTCATAAACCGTAACTTGTTCATATAACATCATTTAAGCTCGTTGAATATATTAGAACTTGAATGGATATTCGAGTGAACAATGTTAATAATCCGTCAATTCATCATCATACATGCTCTTTCGAGACATGGCCAGTAAGCTTTTCATGAGCTGATAACAGTAAGCTCTATTGAGCTGAAAACGGTAAGCTCTATTGAGCTGAACAGTAGGCTCTTTCGAGCTGAATCAGCAAGCTCCAATGAGCTGAAATAGTAAGCTCATACGAGCTATAATGAGTCCACAATAAATGCAGGAGCTCGACCATTTCAGTAATTCCAGCAACATATCACTCGTATCCAATGAATTCATATAGACCAACTAAAGCTCAGTAACAGATTTAGTATATATATATATATCATCAAGGCATTCATATATCAATTAATAACATTCAATTAACCATTTTGAGTATAAAATAGTTCAATTCTAATTATACGAACTTACCTCGAGTTGCTCGGATGAAAACTAGCGTCTACTCGTCTACTTTTCGTTTCCCCTAATCTAATTTCGGTATTTGTTTATCTTGATCTATATGATATCAAATTAACTCATTCAAACTTTCATTCAATTTAATTTAGCCTAAAACATTCATTTTGGCTAAATTACAAATTTACTCCTAAACTTTTGACTACTTTGCAATTTAGTCCTTTATACACAAAATGGCAAATTACACATTTTTAATCACCATCCACCTTATCCAAATTCTACGTGGTATTATAATAGCCCATATTTTCACTCAATTCACAATTCTAACCATAATATTTCTATCTTTTTCAATTTAATCCCTAAATCTCATTTTTATCAAAAATCACTTTAGAGAAATTTTATAACCATTAAGAACTATCAATAATCTAACAAGAACTTTCAAAACACCCAAGTATTCAACAATGGCATACCTCAAAATCTTTAAACATTTCAAAATCTAAGGTACGAGCTAGCTAGATTAAGCTGCAACGAGCTCAAAAACGTAGAAATCATTAAAAATCATGTCAAAATCGTACCTCAATCTCTCCCTCAAGCTTAGCTGAATGAAGAAAGCAAAAATGGTGTGTTTACACCCTAATTTCTATTGAATGAAGAGGAATGAAGAAAGAATTTTGTTTTGTTTTATTATTATTAACATAAATAACCTATTTACCAATTTAACCTTAATAACCTTTAATAATTTCAAATTTGCCAAGCTATCAACTTCCACTAACCCTTAATGTGGTCTATTTGACATGAAACGACTCCTATCTTTCAAGCTATAGCCATATTATACCTTTAAACAATAGTACTTAACTTTTACGTGTTACGCGATTTAGTCCTTTTTACTGAATTAAGTATTAAAATGGTAAAATTTCTTTATGAAACTTTCACATAATAAATCTATCATGCTATAAACCACTGTTCCGATTTGGGTCAAAAAGGGGTTGTTACAACTCTCCCCCTTATAGATTTTCGTCCCCGAAAATCTTACCTGTAAAAATGTTAGGGTACTGTTTTCGCATAGCTTCCTCGGGTTCCCATGTAGCTTCCTCTATTTTGTATTTATGCCAAAGAACTTTTACAAGAGCTATACGTTTATTCCTTATTTTTTTCTTCTCCCGAGCCAGAATCCTAATCGGTGCTTCGCTATACGATAAATTAGACTGCATCTCAATATCCACGAGAGAAATCACATGTGACAAATCTGATCTATACCAATGTAGCATCGAAACATGAAAAACATTATGTATCTTTTCTAGCTCAGATGGTAACGATAGTCGATATGCTATTCGCCCTATTCTTTCAACAATTCATACAGCCCGATGAATTGCAGACTTAACTTTCCTTTACGGCCAAATCGAAGAACCTTTCTCCACGGTGACACCTTTAGAAATACTCAGTCCCCAACTTGAAACTCAATTTCTCTACGTTTCAAATTCATGTAAGACTTCTGCCGATCTGAAGCTGCTTTCAAACTGTCTCGAATCGTCTTCACTTTCTCTTCCGTTTCTCTGATCAATTCAACCCCGTGAATCATTTTCTCTCTCAATTCAGTCTAGTATAATGGAATTCGACATTTACGGCCATATAAAGCTTCATACGGTGCCATCTTTCTACTTGTTTGAAAACTGTTGTTATATGCAAATTTAGTCAAAGGCAAGTATTTCTCCCAGTTACTTTCAAACTCAAGAATGCAAAAACGGAACATATTTTCAAGTATCTGTATAGCTCTTTCGAACTGATCGTCCGTCTGAGGATGAAAAGCCATGCTGAAATTCAATTTCGTCCCAGGATCTTCTTGCAGTTTTTTCCAGAATCTTGATGTAAATTGCGGATCTCTATCAGAGATAATAGACAATGGTACACCATGTAATCGTACAGTTTCAGACAAGTTCAATTCAAATAGTCTATCCAGAGAGTAATCCATACGTACCAGTATGAAATAAGCTGATTTTGTTACGACAACCCAGATAGCGTCTTTCTTTTTTGAAGTTAATGGCAATCCCGATACAAAATCTATTGTAACTCTATCCCATTTCCATTCAGGAATCATTATAGGCTGCAGTAAACCAGATGGTATTTGGTGCTCTGCTTTGACTTGCTGACAAATCAAACATTTCGATACAAACTTAGATATATCCCGTTTCATTCTCGACCACCAATACTGCTGTTGCAAATCTTATACATCTTGGTACTACCCGGATGAATAGAAAAGTGACTACTGTATGCTTCATGCAAAATTTTCTGAACTAGCTCTGTATTTTTCGGTACACAAATTCTATTCCAGAACATTAAACAATCATCTGTTCCAGTATGGAATTTTAAATTAGAAATAGACTCACATTGAATTCGTTTAGCTTGTAATTCACTATCATTTCTCTGAGCTTTACATATTTGTTGCAGAAATATCGGTTTAGCTTTTAATTCAGCTAAAAGAGGTCCATCATTGCATACCATCAACTGAGTACCCATGGCTCGTAAAGTAAACAATGATTTCCTACTCAAAGCATCAGCAACTACATTAGCTTTTCCCGAGTGATAATCAATTACAAAATCATAATCTTTTAATAATTCAAGCCATCTTCGTTGCCTCAGATTCAAATCCTTCTGTGACATCAAATATTTTAATCTTTTATGATCCATAAAAATATGACATTTTTCACCATACAAATAGTGTCACCAAATCTTCAATGAAAAAACAATCGTAGCTAGTTCTAAATCATGCGTCGGATAATTCTTTTCATGCGATTTCAACTATCGAGAAGCATAAGTTATAACTTTTCCTTCTTGCATCAAAACACAGCCCAATCCATTTAATGATGCATCGCTGTAAATCACGAATTCTTTACCCGATTCTGGTTGAACCAAAATTGGTACTTCAGTTAATAGTGCTTTCAACTGTTCAAAACTCTGCTGACACTTTTCTAACCATTCAAACTTCACATCTTTTTGTAGCAATCGAGTCATTGACGTCACAATCATTAAGAAGCCTTTCACAAATCTTCGATAATAGCCCGCCAAATCCAAAAAGCTACAGACTTCAAATATGTTTCTCGAAGGTTACCAATCAACAATGGCAGAAATCTTGCTCGGATCAACTCTAATTCCGTCAGATGAGACAATATGCCCCAAAAATCTAACCTCTTTGAGCCAAAACTCACAATTACTGAACTTTGCAAATAATTGTTTTTCATGTAGAGTTTGTAAAACAATTCTCAAATGCTCAGTATGTTCAACTTCATCTCGTGAATAGATCAGAATATCATCGATGAATACTACAACAAAACTGTCTAAATACGATCTGAATATACGATTCATCAAGTCCATAAAAATAGCAGGAGCATTAGTTAAACCAAAAGGCATAACAAGAAATTCATTCTAAAAGCAGTTTTCGACACATCTGACACTTTAACTCGCAACTGATAGTAACCTGATCTTAGGTCAATCTTTGAAAATACCGTGGCCCCTTTCAACTGATCAAATAAGTTATCAATCCGCGATAGAGGATATATGTTCTTTATAGTCATTTTATTCAACTATCTATAGTCTATACATATGCGTATTGAGCCATCTTTCTTTTTTACAAACAGCACTGGTGCACCCCAAGGAGAATAACTCGATTGTACGAAACCTTTGTCTGTCAATTCTTGAAACTGAGCTTTCAACTCTTTTAATTCTATTGGAGCCATTCTGTATGGAGCTATCGATATTGGGTTGTTCCCGGTATTAATTCAATGCCAAATTCAACCTCTCTAATCGGTAGTAATCCTGGTAATTCTTCTGAAAATACATCAGAGAACTCACAAACAACAAGTATGGATTCAATCTTCGATTCTGAAACTTTTGTATCCAAAATATAGGCAAGATATGCATCAGAGCATTTTCTCAAGTATTTTTGAGCCAAAATAGACGATATTACAGTAGGTAATTCATTCGAATCATTAGACTCAATCTGAAGAACCTCATCATTATGACATTTCAATTCTATGATCTTCTGTCTACAATTTACAACTGCATCATGTATAGTCAACCACTCTATTCCCAAAATCACGTCAAACTCATCGAATAGTAGAAGCATCAAACCAGCCTAAAAGCAGTAACCCTGAATCATCCTAGGACAATTCTTACAAATTTTATCAACTAAAACAAACTTGCCTAAGGGGTTCGATAGTTTAATTACAAATTCTATAGACTTGACATGTAAAAACTTTTTAAAAGCTAGATTCATATAGATATATGAATGGGTTGATCCAGGATCTATCAACGCAACTATATCAGTATCAAAAAAGAAAAAGTACCAGTGATAACGTCTAGTGATGATGCTTCCTCTCATGCACATATAGCATAAGCTCTGGCGGGTGCTCGTGCCTTAGATCTCACAGTTGACTCTCTCGCAGCACCTCGATTACTACTCGTGTTTTCGATGTTTCTGGGCGGTCTTCCTCTAGCAATCATATTACTTGTTTTCACTGGTTGTTCTCTTTCAGCTGTGAACTTCTCTGGACAATCACGGAGAAAATGATCTAAATATCCACATTTAAAACAAGAGCTCTCACTAATCAGCATTCACCATAATGTCACTTATTGCAATGTTTACATTCAGATGCAGCATTTCTAACACTTTCTACTTTGGCCACAGATGTTACCTGAGCTTTTGAACCTGATTGTGTCGCATTTTTGTCTTTGATAGAAATTCCCGCAGAAGCTGTAGAACAAGGGTGATATTCTTTAAATTTCTTTGATGCTGAATGATGCTATTTACCCGTAAATCTTTTTCTAAAATCTCTAGACTCAGAATCAACGTTTCTTTTCTCTTTACACAGATCTTCGGCCTTACAGGCTCGATCAAATAGAACAACAAACTCTTTCAGCTCAAGAATTCCTACCAACATTTTGATTTCTTCATTTAATCAATCCTCGAATCGTTTACACATTATAGCTTCGGATGATACACATTCACAGGCATATTTGTTGAGTCGTGCAAACTCTCGTTCATATTCTGTAACTGACATACGGCCCAGCTTCAATTCAAGAAATTCTTTTCTCTTCTGGTCGATGAATCTTTGGCTAATGTATTTCTTTCTAAATTCAACTTGGAAGAAATCCCAAGTGTCTCGTTCTGGCAGAACTACGGATATTAAAGTATTCCGCACTGATACGCAGTATCTCTTAATAGCGATACCACGCACTTCATACACTCTTTGAGTGTGCAAGATAATTTATCGAATACCCAAATCGTGTTCTCAAGCCAAAATTCAACTTTTTCAAGATCATCATTAGCAGTAGCTCTAAATTTCTTAGCCCTGTGTTTTCGTATTCTATCAACAGGTGGCTTATTCAATCGTAGAGGATCAATACCCTGATCACAAGGTTAGACCACACGCCCGTATGTCCAGCCCATGTTCCTATCAAATGCTTGTGTCCAGGCCGTGTGCTAGACCGTGTCAAAAATATGAGGTATTTTATTTGTGACATCAGTATACCAATTAGGGTCACACGATCAGGGCACACACCCGTGTGTGAACCCGTATGGTACACACGACCAATAGACACGCCCGTGTGTCTAAGCCATGTCAAAACTGGAGGGTATACTGACTTCAATTCGTAGGGTACCCCAGGGGACACACGGCCGTGTAGTGTGACCGTGTGTCGCACATGGCTGAGACACACGCCCGTGTCTCTACCCGTATGGACAAAAATAGGCCATTTGAATAGCCAAATTTGTCGTCCTAAAACATAAACATATACATTCCAGTATGTCCACATTTAAGCAATTCAATTTGCAACAGAATGAACCAATTCAATACACATTATAAACCTTATCAAACTTACCATTTACAAGTCCATATACCTATATAACAACATATGCAATTCATCCAATTACTTATCATGAATAAAGACTATCTTTCCCTAATTCCATACCAACGTTATCATACTAAAACATACCATATTCAAGCACATATATACAACCAAAACATAGTGCCAAATAAGCCAAATCAAATGGCTTAACTTATATAAATCAATTTATACAAAAAATAGAATTCCAAACCATAACTTTTAATAACCAACTAGCCTATACATGCCATAATTATTTAAGTTCATAAGTTCAAAATACCATATGGAAATCTGGATAGTGTGACGTGCAACTCTGACTTTTCCAGAACGAGCGAGCTAACGAACATCTATAAGACATAGAAACAGAAACAGAGTAAGCTTCTAAGCTTAGTAAGCTTGTATAATACAAAATTAAACTTACCATTCAAAGTAATCAAATGCAATAATAATATGCCAACAATTCAATATAACCATCACCTAACCACACATAACCATCACATGTTAGTCATTTAACTAATTCATAAACCGTAACTTGTTCATATAACATCATTTAAGCTCGTTGAATCTATTCGAGTGAAAAACGTTAATAATCTGTCAATTCATCATCATACATGCTCTTTCGAGACATGGCCAGTAAGCTTTTCATGAGCTAATAACAGTAAGCTCTGTTGAGCTGAAAACGGTAAGCTCTATTGAGTTGAAAATGGTAAGCTCTATTGAACTGAAAACTGTAAGCTCCAATAAGCTGAACAGTAAGCTCTTTCGAGCTGAATTAGTAAGATCCAATGAGTTGAAACAGTAAGCTCATACGAACTATAGTTAGTCCGCAACAAATGCAGGAGCTCGACAATTTCGGTAATTCCAGTAACATCACTCGTATCCAATAAATTCATATAGACCAACTAAAGCTCGGTAACAGATTCAGTATATATATATCATCAAGGCATTCATATCTCAATTAATAACATTCAATTCAACCATTTTGAGTATAAAACAATTCAATTCTAATTATACGAACTTACCTCGAGTTGCTCGGATGAAAACTAGCGTCTACTCGACTACTTTTCATTTCCCCCGATCTATTTCTGGTATTTGCTTATCTTGATCTATATGATATCAAATTAACTCATTCAAACTTTCATTCAATTCAATTTAGGCTAAAACATTCATTTTGGCTAAATTACAAATTTACTCCTAGACTTTTGACTACTTTGCAATGTAGTCCTTTATACACAAAATGCAAATTACACATTTTTAATCGCCATCCACCTTAGCCGAATTCTATGTGGTATTATAATAGCCCATATTTTCACTCAATTCACAATTCTAACCATAATATTTCTATCTTTTTCAATTTAATCCCTAAATCTCATTTTTATCAAAAATCACTTTAGAAAACTTTTATAACCATTAACAACTATCAATAATCTAATAAAAAATTTTAAAACACTCAATTAGTCAACAATGGCATACCTTAAAATCTTTAAACATTTCAAAATCTAAGGTACGGTCTAGCTAGATTAAGCTGCAACGAGCTCAAAAAGGTAGAAATCATTAAAAATTGAGTCAAAATCATACCTTAATCTCTCCCTCAAGCTTATCCGAATGAAGAAAGCAAAAATGGTGTGTTTTACACCCTAATTTTGGTTGAATGAAGAAGAATGAAGAAAGAAGAAGAATGAAGAAAGAATTTTGTTTTGTTTTATTATAATTAACATAAATAACCTATTTAGCAATTTAACCTTAATAACATTTAATAATTTCAAATTTAACAAGCTATCAACTTCCAATAACCCTTCATATGGTCTATTTGACATGCAAGGACTCCCATATTTCAAGCTATAGCCATATAATACCTTTAAACAATAGTACTCAACTTTTACGTGTTACGCGATTTAGTCCTTTTTACCGAATTAAGCATTAAAACGGTAAAATTTCTTTACGAAACTTTCACATAATAAATATATCATGCTGTAAACCTTACTAAAATAATAAATTAAATATTTTAACAGCAAATTTGTGGTCCCAAAACCACTGTTCCGATTTGGATCAAAAACAGGCTGTTACAAAGCCATTTTCAAAGTTTTAAAATATTTGGTCCTCAATTGGTATGTATTTTTAAGCCCTTTACTTGTAATTTTTATGTTGTTGAGGTCATAAGAGCTTGATTTAGCTAGCCCATGTACCAATTTGTAAAACTATTAAAGTTTTTAAAAGTTGTCATTATTGATTTCTTAAAGAAATTTGTGTTAAATTGATAGATTTTAAGCTTAGATGTGAAAAAGGACTAGATTATAAGTTTAGTTATTAATTTTATACAAAAGGACTAAAATGTATAAATTAAAACTCTGATGTCAAATATCTATAATAATAGATAGTAGATGGTCCTAAAAAGATTTAATTGAGATTGGTTTTGAAACTGAAGCTCAAAATTGAATGATATTGTTGTTTCAGTTTTAGGGATTAAATTGAATAAAACGTAAAAGTTAAGAGGCATTTGAAAAATGAAATTGCATGGGTTCATGCATATCATAGAACAATATAAAAATATTTGGTATTTTTAAATTGAACCGAATAACTGTATAGATTGAAAATTAGACCAAACCGGAGATAGTCGGGGAAAAGAAAAAGCTACCGATTAGTCCTTGAAGATTCATTTTACTTGTTGTTTTTGCCAAGTAAGTTGATATGGAACTCGCTACCTTATTTTAATTTATGAATGAATTATATGTTAGAATTGAGTGCAATTATGGGATTTGACACAATTGTTTATGTTGGATTGAATTGTAAATTCGTGAAAATTTTGGTTGTATAGAAATAATACAACTTGATAGTAATATTATTAAATGGTTATGTCTTTTAAATGAAAGATGTAATATGTACAAAACTCGTTATTGATATTTATACAAAAATAATTCCTAAGTGGACCTAGTAAAAGGTTAGGATACGTATGACATGTCATTAAGATTATACGCACGACTAATTAGGGATTTACTTATTTACACAAGATCTAACATTGTTTGTATAATCTCAAATTATACGCATTGTAAGTTTAGCCTTGATGGGTAACCCAATGATAATGTCAGCTTGTATGAGCAATTCGATCATAATGTCAACTTGTGTGAGCAATCCAATTATAATGTCAGCTTGTGTGAGCAATCCTATCATAATGTCAGCTTGTGTGAGCAACCTAATCATAATGTCAACTTATGTGAACAATCCAATTATAATGTCAGCTTGTGTGAGCAATCCAATTATAATGTCAACTTGTGTGAACAATCCAATTATAATGTCAGATTGTGTGAGCAATTCAATTATAATGTCAACTTGCGTGAGCAGCCCTAAAATACTGCTAACTTATATGAGCATTACATTTTTATGTATCCGAGTTCGTTTTACTATAGTACCATCAGACATTGTTCAATTGATTAAAAATAGAATATAAATCATGAATTGAAAATTGTTATCGATAATACTTGACATATAGATTGTTATGCGGTTATGTTTTAAATGTTAATAGTATTACGATTCAAGAAGGTACCTAATGTATTTGATTTGTGGCGATGTGACATGTATAGATATGTATTCAAGTGCCAAAGAAAGTTAATTTTGTAGCTAATATAATAATTTTTTTATACTTAAATGATCAAGGTAAGCTTTAGTTTCCATATGAGTTTACTAAGTATTGTATATGCTTAACCAGTTATTTTTCTCTTTTCCTTGTAGATTGTCACTTTGCGGAATAAGTCGAGTCAGGTTGACATCAAAGCTCACACTATTCTATCACTGGTTTGGTATATATTTGATCATTTTGAACCTAGAATTGAGGAGTGTAGATATATATATAGGTGTCTTGATATGTATAAGGGTTTTAAAATATGTCTTAATGTTGAAAGTCATCATAAGTGTTGGTAAAATGTGATGATTATAATCCATATGAAGATTTTGAATGTTACTCATGTCAAATTTTGGTTAATGCTAGGATTAGAAATGTTTGATATTTTTGGAGTGGTAATATATATGCATCTAATAACATGTAGAAGATTGTAATATGAGGTAAATGATTGGCTAAATTAATATAAGTATAGAAATGGTTATTTGAGATACATGGTTGATGGCATAAAAGTGTAGGAGAATGAATTAGGTATGTATTATAAGTGATATGGTAAGTTTTTGTTAGATTTGCCATAGGCAAGGTTAGGCATTTGAATGAATTAGGTTGGCATGCTCAAATGGTATATTGAAATTTTGTAGTTTAATTGGTATAAATGTTGTGAACATCTTGTTAAGAAGTTGAATTGAATATTTAAACTTGATTAGTATGGTTAAATGCATGTTTTGGATAAATTAAGTTTGACATTAGGTGAATATGTTGTAAGCTTGCTTTGAAACTGTAGGAAATTGTAGACACAGTATATGATGTCACGATGTCAGAAGGTTGTCGTCATGATGAGATGAAGAATCTAAGTAACACCCTCTGCCCAACCCGAAATATCAAATCTGGATATCGAATGTTAGGACATACAAACGCTTAACATAAATTTTAAACAATCTTCGTATGATCCTTTTTCAACATATTTCTTTTTGTTTTATTAAATATTTTCTAAATAAAAGAAATAAAGAAGACATCCAAGAATACAACTGACTTTTAAAAAAATATAATACATTACAACACAAAAATTCATTAAAGACAGGCTATTCTTGGCATAGTATACTATAAGTCATATTCCTAGATACCCTCTGTATGACTAATAACCCAACTCGTCGTTTCATTGGTGCATTCCTAACTTGGTTCCTCCTGGCATACTTACTCTCACAGTAAGACCTAAAACAAGAACAACACTTTTAAAGTTTATGCGAACTTAGTGAGCTTTTAGCATAAAATACCTTGGAACCTTTCTAGTTGAATTCCTCATCTTGCAAAATTTGGATCACATCTCTGTCTCTGGCGGCTACTTTCATAATATCTGATATATACCTATACACCAACTACCATACTTAATGTACCAACTCTCGCTTCACCTATTGGCTAACTCCAAATCTTACTAGCCAATTCATATCTTCTTCCTTCTTAGTACAACAAAGGTATCTCTTAGAAGGATATTTAAACAAAAACTACCATTGACAAAATCCCCTTCAAATAAACATAGAATATTTTTCCCCAGTATGGGTACTCACAAACACTTCTCTTGATGAATAGAAAAACTAACGGGTCTCTTTAATTAAACTCTATATTGATCTTAATTCTGGTAGATTCTCTTACTAATTCTGGTTGTTATCAAATCACCGATCAAATCATATCTTAAATCAACCTCAAATCATAACTTATATTATAAAGAAACATTTCAAATTATCTAGAAGAATCCCAAATGACTACGTTACATAACACGAGAATGCGCAACTTGACAAGTGGATTAGTTTTTGGATGGCTTTTGAACGGTACATGAAAATTATTCAGATATGGTGACTACTAGATAACTCAGATTTCATTCCTACATAGTGTAGAAAAATCAGTCCAACAAACAGTTAAACCTTCCATAAATACAAATATGCCAATTTATTGCACTTACTTATTACTATTGTATATACACCCTTTAGATAATAGCGCTAGAGACTCTGTAACGCCCCAAATTTTTTATTTTTGGCTTTTGTGAGTATTGGGCTTGGAAGTGTTTGAATTTGTGATTCGTGTTATTTTGACTTAATTATATGTTGGGTTAAGTGATTATATGCTCTGGGGTGTGTTTGGGAGGTTCCAAGTTTAAGCGTTAACTTGGGCTAAATTTTGGGTTTTATTTGAATAAAGCCTGACTTGAGGTCAGCGGGCTTATATGGAATTGTGGGTAAAAATTTAACAGAATGGGCCTGCTGGTCTAGTGGTTAAGTGACAAGGGATTATGCTCAAGGTCAAGGGTTCGATTCCCTGCAGTGGCATTAAGATTATTTTTTGCTGCAAGTTTTAGTAAGCGTTGGGCTTCATTAAAATTCTGAGTTGTGGGCTTTAAGGGAAAAACCTAGGGTTATCTTTTTGTTCCTCATTTTTGGCAAAATAGTTTTTACTTGTCGTCTTCTCTTTTCCCAAAATTCCCTTTCCTGCTAAAATTTCCTTTTCTCCTTCTCCTCTCCATTCATTTTTCTTTCCCTTTCGTTTGGCTTAGTGCTTTGCTAGTAGATTTCATCGATTCGGTAAGTATCGCTTTATGTAAGTTAAATATTTTCTATTGGATATTGTTAAGAGAGGTTTTGGTTGTTGTTTAGGGGGGATTCAAGGATCTATGGATCATTAATCGGGGTTCTAAACAGCAAGGAAACACCGTTCTTCATCGAAGGTAAGTAGATCTCATGTTTCAAGTTTTATCCAATCTTAGGTAAATAGATTTAAGTGACTGATTTGGGCTCAGTTTTGTCAATCTTAGGCTTTGGAGTGCTCGTGGTTGGATTTGCAGTTGAAACAAATCAGGTGTGTACTTCAGTTGCACAAAAATCGATTTCGGCAAAAGCTAAAACTGAAACTGCTGACACCACACGGACGTGTGGACCGCCCGTGTGGAGGCTGTGTGGCTATACACGACCGTGTGATCGACAAACCAGGCCGTGCGTGTTCCACAAGGGCACGACGGACATGGACGTGTGATGGCATATAGGCCGTGTGCGAGGCACGGGCTCAGGAAAATAGGTCGTGTGGGCTGACACGGGCGTGTGAGCCTCTTTAGTGTGAAATGTTCTGTAAGGTTGCACGGGCCGCCTAGGTCGACTGTGACCTGGTTGTAGGGGCAGTAAGCGTTACTTAGACCCCATACTCTGATTGGTTACTAAATTGTATGTAAAAGCATGTTATTATAAGCATGTGTATCTGTCTGATTCTATATATCTGTTCTGGCATGATATTGATATGATCCGTTATCTGTATATAAGCATGCCATGATATTTATGACGCATTGCATTGGGTTGGGATTGCTATGAAGAGAAGGAAGTCTAAGAGGCGATTAGCCTGTTAACTGGCAGTTAAGCTACGTATATCTTTTATGTACTGTTTTACGGTACCATTTGGTGTGTAGGGTTGGATAAGTGATTGTATCCCCATACTTGGCGTGTAGAGCTAGGTGGGTCGATTTTATCCCCACATGGTGTGTTGGGTTGGACGGAGATGGTGTACAGGGTTGGTGGGCATGATTTCTGATATCTGATATGTTATGCATGAGACATCTGTATGGCTAAGGCCGAACATCTTTATTTTGTTATCTGTTTGTATGCATGCTGTTTGTGGGGATGTACACACTGAGTTTACGAAAACTCACCCCTTTGTTTATTTTTCTATCAGGTAATCCTCAGTAGTAGATGGATCAATGCAACGGAGGGCTCAATGGTGACCACTGTTTGACATTTATAGATTTTTTAGTAACATTCAATTTTTTCTGATTTATTATAAATATTTATTTTTGGGATTGAAATGTTTTCCGACTTGAAGTATTTTTAAGTTATTTTGGGATTTCAAATTATTACGTTATTGATTTATGAATTGATGATGTTTTAACTTCCGCGATAATGCAATGTGTTCACCTAATAATTGGATTAGTGATTCCACGATTTAAGTAAAGATAATGAACTATACGATTTTTAACTTGCTAAGATTTTCTAAAAGCACTCTCATGTGACGCAACCAGATTCAGCCATAACGTCTAGGTCGGGTTTGGGGTGTTACAGACTCTTTCAAAAGTTTTACTTATATCATATTCAGATTCTACCATAAGACTAACCAAGAATATATATCATTAAACTTACCAATTCTCTATCATGACATTAGTTAACAGATAAGTCTCGAAGTTAATAACTCTTGAAAAGCGTTATATTTCATGCCTTTAGATCTAGCTAATTGTCTATACTTAGGGACATTTAGTTGCATTTTTGGATATTATTTTAGAATTTTTTAGAACATTGCATAAAGACCTTGAACGTGCTTAAATGTTGTAATTTGTTACTTTTAATTGCATGTGGAAAGGTTGTGTTTGGTGGTTTTACAGGTGGAGGATAAGGAATGAGAAATAAAAGAGTGAAGGTTTACTGAGGCAAAATGATGGACAGTTTGCCAAGTTACATGCTGTGGCAATTCGCAATTCCATAAAGATGACCGAGTCAACAATCAAGGTGTACCAGTTTTAGCCAACTCTACTTGTACTAGATAAATTTGCCTAAAAAAAGGAGATAAATCTTGGCTGTTGGTTTTATCTTAGAGAAAAAGAATTTAAAAAGAGGTAAAAGATCATGAGATAATGAGCTGATAACCACCTACCCAAAAGGAAGGGATTTTTAAACCAGAAACAATTTAAAAAGAGAAAAGATAATCTTAGGCTATTGGCTAAACTATAGTACATTTGCTTATAAAAGGCCAATGAAGGAGACCTCAAGAGGACAGAGCACAACAAGATGGGAAGATCCTAAGGCAAGAGTAAGAGGGTGTGATTGAAAGAGGAAGTCGTCCTATCGGCTAACACAGGGCACTGTGCTACTAAAGTGTGGACTAGCAGAAGTTGTTTTCCCTACATTCTTCCGTTATTTCCTTAATGCTCTTTTGTGAGCTTATTTGGTTGTAAACAATGGTGATGATTTGGAATTATATTTTCCAATCGATGAGTTAAATCCCATCGAGTTGGGGCTATTTTCATGATACTTAACTGTTTTAAGTTTCCATGGTATAAATCTAACTATTTTACAGCCCATTCAATTATTCAAGTGCAATCCCTAAGAATAGTCGATGGCATATTATTTTTGTTAAGTTGATTTAATGTGGGAAAAGTTAGATTACTTAACTAATATTAGATGGCATGAGCAACATTCGAATGACGTTTGCATCATAAAGAAGGAATTACACAAGTAACTGTAATAAGACCTTGTATGAGTAGGGACAGTGACATGAGGTTTTGCCCCTGAGAAAGGCAGGCCACTCTAGGACTCTTCTGCATAGTAAGTTAATCAAGATTTTTCCACGCATTATTTCCAATAAGGTTGATTCTAAGTAATCCCAACCCTTCACAAATATCATAGACACTTTACTTGATTCTCTGCCGAAATATCTTCGCCTTAGCATTCTTAGTTGATTATTTGTTTATTTATATATTATTCACACAATAGATCCCATAATTACATTTATATTATCACTTTTGCCATAGCAATTCTAGTTATTTACCCAGCATCACGTATTTACCTTAGCTTTTGTCATAACATTTCCTTCAATCATTTTACTATAGCATTAACTTGACCCTATTAAGATAACTTGACCAACTTTGTGCCTCAATCCAATCCTCATGGGAATGATACTCACTCATCACTTTATTACTTGAACTGACATGTATACTTGCACAAATCGCATATCATTTCACAGAAGTTTACCCAGATCACGACACCAAAGTGTTCACCCAGACTTCACCACTAGGGCGTTACTATACGTAACATAAACATCATAGAATAAGCCACATTGGCTTCATCAAATACACCATGAAAGTCTTCATCAAAAGATGTTTACAATCTCGTTAAACTTCATCATAGAATAAGCCGCTAAGGCGTCATAGAGAATTACGTGTTTACAATTTCGTTAAACTTCATCAGAAGGTGTCATGGGTTTTCTCCCACATGGTCTTATACTTAAATTCATGACATGATTTGCTAGTCCAATCCATATTTTACTGTCATAATCATATTATGTCATGCGTCTCAGCCACATAGACTTACACATCCTTATGTTGTGATCTGCAAGTCCAATCATCGTCTTACTAGAGATATCATATGAGTGTTTTTGTTGTCATGTACAACCATGGGTCTCTTCTATATGGGCTTACACATATTTTCATATTGTGATCTTCCAGTCTGGTTAGTAATATAACTGCCCTACTAGAGGCATCACAAAGGGACGTTTTACTTAGAAGGTACTTACCCAGATTTGTTCACATACATGACTGATTCTTACTTTCTCATATTAGATTTCACATGCAGACTTACCATTTAACTTCTTATTCAAATAGTACCTTACACATATTATCCTTACACATGCAGAATCTTTACATTACTTCACATACACACTTACCAGTTATTCGAGATATTATAATCATATATATCTCTACTTGATCAGTTCACATGTAGGATCTAGGATAGAGACTCACCTAATACTCTCATATGATATAGCTTGAAGTCCCAAACTAGAACATCCTTCACGAACCAGCAGTAGAAACTGCTTAAAAAACATGGAACCATAATAAAAAAACCCATTACCAGATAATTTGCTATCATCTCAACTACAAGCAACCCTCATACAGGGCCTTTTATTCATAACTTATTTTTTATACTGCTTAACAATCTTATTCTTTCAAAAACTTCACATGAAGAGCGTAATAGCCCGATTTTGGGCTTAATTAGAATAGTGGTTTTGGGATCACGAATCTGACGTAGAAAAATTTATTTTTATTATATTTTTATGGTTTACAATTTTATGGAATGATGTCGTGAAAATCTCGTTCAAAAATTTTAACGTTTGAGCTCTCAATTTAGCAAGAAGGACTAAATTGTAAAAAGTACAAAAGTTGAGTTTTACATGCTAGAGGTGTCTAATTGCTATGAAATTTTAAATTTAAGGTCCTTAAATGGTAATTAGGCCATTTTATTTTAATTTGGACAAAAATAGACATGAGGTAACAGAATTTTAGTGTTTTGAAAATGGCATTTTGGTCATTTGGTAATTAAATGAATTAAAAACCATTAATCAAGCCAAAATTTAGTCCTTCTTCTTCATGCTTGTGCCAAAAATTAGAAGGGAAGCCATAACTAGGTTTTGGCCACTTTGAAGCTTGATTGTAAGTCTGTTTTTACCCCGTTTTTAATGTTCTTTACATTTTTAAAGTCGTTATCACTCGATCTATCTATTTCTACCATTAATTTGAGAGTTGATTGAGTTTTAAGGTTTGAACCATATTATATATTTGTGTATTTTGATTTCTAATGGTAGATTATGCAAGTTTAATGTTAGGTAAACAACTTTTGCTAGGTGATTTTTGATGAAAATGTTAAAAGGACCTATTTGTAAAAAAGATTTCAAAATGTGTATAAAAGTGTGATTAAATACAAAATTTGGGCTGTTATAAGAGTGAAAGAGGTTTGGTTAGGCTTGGGTCTTGATGAAATTGAATAGATTTCATTTTACGAGCCTAGGGACTAAATATAAATATGTCAAAGTTTAGGGGCAAAAATGTAACTTTTCCATAATGCAATTTATGGACTGAATTGAGTAATGTGAATAATAATTGAGTTAAATTTTCTATTATAGATCAAGAGAAATGAGGTTCGGACCTAGATCTGGGGAAAAACAAAGTGTTTGACGATTAGGTCCATTTCTACTATTTTTGTACCAAGGTAAGTTCGTATGTAAATAATGCAATGTTTTATTTATGTTTTAAATGATTTAATATTGTATGAATTATTATTGACTCCTTGGATGTAATCAAAAAATTTTAACAAGTGAGAAATCCAGGTTAAACCTTAGGAATAGATAAGATACGAATGTCATGACATTAAGGTTTTTTGAGATTACGTGTAAGACCATATTTGGGATATGCCATCAATATGAGGATTCGTGTAAGACCATAGTTGGGCTATTGGCATCGATATGAGATCCCATGTAAGACCATATCTAGGATATGGCATTGGTATAGTACTAGGTGTGTGAGATTCTCGAGTATCCTTTAGTATTCCAAGTGGTTCAACGGGGAATGCAACGAGAATGTCAAAGTTGTGAAATACTATGGTATGTTGTAAATTGGTACAGGTATGTACATAAAACTCATGCGTAATGAGCTCGATATGTGATGAATCCCTCGATAAGGTTGTAATTGAGTAAGTTTGATTATAAGATTTATAATGACATCTATGTTAATGGACTTCAAGTTAATTGTATGTTAAATGTGAGTTTATAACTCTTATTATTTGCATGGGAACTTACTAAGCTATATAGCTTACTCCCCTTTTCTTTTCCCTTGTCTTATAGTGTCACCAAGCCAGCTCAGGGATTAGAGATTGTCAGAGATCCAGTCACACTATCAACTTAATATTTTGGGTACCATTGATTTCAATATTTTGAGTTATGGCATGTATAGGGACTAAGTTATTTTGTTATGTGTCATAATTGATGTGGCCAAATGTGTTGGCTTATGATGGTTGATAATTCATTTTGTAAAGGCATAATTGTAAAAAAAAACCCTCAACGTTTGGAGGCTTTTGGTTTTGTGCCCTTGACCTTTTTACTTTTTGATTGACACCCTCAACGTTACGATTTTTTAAGAAATAAGTCCAGTTTTAATGGTCAACGTGAGTTGACTGTTAATCAAATTATAGGTCAACATAATAACCCATGTGGCATGCCACATAAGCACATGATGTCATAAATGACATCATCTATTTCACAAAATTTTTTCTCTCATTTTCTCTCTTGCCAAACACCATTTTCCTTCTTCAAAACATAAAATCAGGTAACTTGCATGTTATTTCTACCGATTCACTTAAACTCAGCCACCGTCCTAGTCTAAAAAGGTAAAAGAACACACCGACGTCTTATAATTTTCTTTATAATTTTCCAAAGCACAGAAATAAAAAGAAAAGAAAAGAAAGAAAATTACATCTTATTTAAACCCGCCAACATCTAAACTTCTCTCTGTTTTATTCCTTTAAATGATGAGATTCAGATCCAAGACTTTTTTATTTTCGGTGAATTGGCCGGGGTTTACAAGAGCTTTCGTTTAGGGTTTCGAAGAGCAATTTGGGGTTTTCTGTTTTTGTTCTTTTTTTGTGTGATGATGGTGACGGGGCAAGATAACTATAATGGTAGCTCTGGGTTCTTACCAACTGGTTATCCCTAGGTCAATTTTGAGTTCGATGGGCTAAGCATAGATCTAGATGACTTCAATCGCATTCTTGAAGAAACTCCTAGTTCTTTGCAGGTAGTTATTTTCTCGTACTGAAATTCGATGCCATTTTTATGTTTTGGAACGTGAAGATTCTGGTGGACTTCTACTATTCAAGTGTGAAAATTATCACCAGGAATTTGTTATATAGATCACGTAATTCCGTATCGAAACCCTAGTAACTCATCTCCATATATATATATTTGTGTAAGCAACGAGTCAGTGATAGCTTAGTTTTGGCTGTCTTTATAAGAATATCGATTTTTATAACTAGATTGAAATCCAATGAAATGGAATTTATTGTAATAATTTTGATTCCCTATACTCGTGAATTTGTGATTCTGAAGTTTAAATTCATGAAATTGAATTTACTGAAATTGTAACTGGATTTTCCGTACTTCCAATCTTAAACTTGTGATTATAAAAAGATTGAACTGATTTTCATAGATGCATATACATATATATATATATATATATATATATATATATATATATATATTGCCTTTGTTAGTCTTGTTTTCTATCCAATTGCACAGCAATCCAAAATATCCATCATTTAGAAATATGTCTCAAGGGGAGTCGGCTCCTGAAACCAACCAATTTCAGAGTGGTAAAATTTTATCCGCACAGTTTCGTTTGTTGGAGTTTTGTTAAGAAGGCATAATTGCAAAATGGTGTTTGCCAAGAGAGAAAGTGAGGAAAAAAATGGCAGCAACCATATGTTTGGCAAGAGAGAAAATGAGAGAAAAAATTTTGTAAAATAGATGACATCATCTATGATGTCATGCACTTATGTGGCATGCCACATGGGTTACTATGTTGACCTATAATTTGATTAATGGTCAACTCACGTTGACTATTAAACCTGGACTAATTTCTTAAAAAATTGTAACGTTGAGGGTGTCAATCAAAAAATAAAAAGGTTAAGGGCACAAAACCAAAAGCCCCCAAACGTTGAGGGTGTTTTTTACAATTATGCCTTTTGTAAATGGCCATTGAATTTGGCTAATATTGGTTTAAGTATATATGCATATGATTATGTTTTCATGGATGTGGAAAAATTGCATGGTTTGAGTTGATAAGTATGTGATGTTGATATGTGATAGATGGTAGTATGTGAATGATGTGTGGATGTTTTGATTATGGCTGATTTGGTTGTATGTGAATGCTTGAATTGGTGCCATGATATGTTGGGTAGGTGTGTGTATTAAAGGGTGACAAAATAGCTTGGTAAAAAGCCTTATTTTGGCCCATACGGATAGACACACGGACGTGTGTCTAGGCTGTGCCATGGGCGTGTGTTCTGGCCGTGTGTCCCCTGCACCTTAATTGTTGCAAAATAGAATGCTAAGAATTGAGCACACGAGTGTGTGTCTCAACCATGTGGATGACACGGCCTCAAGCACGGGCGTGTGCCCTGGGCATGTGAAGTCTGCACCTAATTTATGAAAAATCATAATTTTTAAATCGATCACACGGCTTAGCATACGGGCGTGTGACTTGGCCTTGTAACTTCAATTTGTTCATAGGTGATAAACTGAGAGTTAGACGGGTTAGGGACACAGGCGTGTGTGACCACACGACCTGGCCACATAGGATGTCCTAAGCCACACGGGCGTGTGGCTCTTAAAACATGAAAAATTTTCTAAGTGTTGTGAAATTTTCTAAAGTTCTCGATTTAGTCCCGAACCGCTTCCAATGTATGTTTTGGGCCTCGTAGGTTCATTTTAGGGACAACATGAATGTAAGTGAAAAGTTTTAAATTTGGATGGAAATTTATGTCTCGGTTTTGTATGTTTGCTTATGTTTAAGTCTGGTAATGCCTCGTACCCTGTTCTAGTGTCAAATATGGGTAAGGGGTGTTACAAAGAGCTATCAAATTTACCAGGAGATGGAACATCCATAGATTAATTCAAAACCTTAACCACCAACTCAATAATGAAGAGAGAACATTTAAGTTAATGAAAAAGAACCAGAGATTAATAGTGAAGGAAGAAAAACCATCCAGATAAACCCATCTTACCATATATATACCCCTAGTTTCCCCTTAGTGGAACTTGACAAGTGTCAAATGCATACAGAAGTGGTCCTCTTAATGTCCTACAAAAATCGGAGAAAATATAAAAGAGAATTTGATGTCGGTGCTATTTGACCAATCAAACCATTCAGTTGACCATTAACCAATCACGTTACAGAACCCCGTATACACATCATTCGAACAAACTAGACATACCATAACTATGGCAATAACTCATATATGTCGTGTTATACTCAACTAGAACTTCCGGTGTGTACTATTAGCTTGACGTACTCTTTCTTTTATTGAGGAATATTATTAGAATAAATCATTAAATACTTTTATGGGTGAAAACTTTATGTGACAAACATTAGTTCACCAAAAAATCTATTCATTGGTTGGCTACACTATTATAATATGCCAAATAGATAATTTCAGAACTTTGCACCTACTAATCAAATCTACCAAATTTGGGGTGTGACAATCCAGGCCACAACTCGATGAGGTACCCCGTTGTCTCGACGAAGAGGCCAAGTCAATATGTTATGGTGCGACGAGGAACCCCCTCACGCTGTAACGTCAAACTGAAGTTTTGTAACTTTTATAAATTGATCCTCACTCAATATTGGGTTAACCTTAGAGCATTTCGTATGCTCGTGTAAGACCCAAGAAGGGTTGTATACCATATCTATTATTTGTAATGCTACTGTTTTATGTATGATGTTTTGGATTGATTGTTAAATTATTGTTTTATTGTGAATTTGACAGTAGTTGCTCCGGAAACAACTATAGTATCTTGTAGTTTGAACTCGGCATCGATATGAGTGAGGGGTATTACATAAAAAGCAAAGAACATAAGGTTGCAAGCAAGGAAGATGAGATGAAATAGAACCTATAAAGGAATAATATGCATGACTCTCTCTCTTAGTCTAAAGGTTGCTCCTTATTTATTGTTGAATTACAAAGTTGACTTGCATGTTGGCTTTGTACTAAGATACTATTAATGCTTGATAGCTATCACTGTCTCCTCTTGGTATAATAATTGACATTCCCCCAAGTCTATAATTGGTTATAAAGTGACCAAATCAAAACCAAGATAAATAAAATATATCTCTAAATGAGAAAATTAAATATGTGGAAAGCTTTGAGAATTAGTTGTGTCCTCTAGAGGATTCGTGCTCAACCAATTTTGAAGGTGCAATATTTTATAGTCAATTTTTTGAATTAGTATGATTTATCCCATGAAGATTTTGTGCTTGACCAAGTTTTATGCTTGGAGTGTTTTTGTAGGAGCCAATTTGTTTGCCATAATGGTTATCCTCTAAGGGTGTTTTACTTTACTAAGTTTTTTTTTCCAGGAGACTTTTTGTGGAAACCAATTTGATTGGTGTAATAGTATCCCTTGAAGGAGCTTTTCTCTACAAAACTCTTTGGTTATCAATGCGCCTTTTTCTAGAAGCTAATTTGTTTGTGTGATAATATCTCACGAGGGAGTTTTCCTTTACTAAGCTTTGTGATTGGGAGAATTCTTGTGGCAGTAGGATTTTTCTACAGATGAGTAGAAGTTTATGTTGCGTAAAGTAGGATTTTTCTATTAAGGAGTAGGAGTTTGCTGCTAAGGAGCAAGATTGTGAGATAATAGAGTGAACTAGTCATAGAGCATGATTATGAGCTCTTGGAAGTATAGGCTTCCAGAAATTGAAAGCTATAAAAAGATTGTGTAGACTATGATGAACACCCAATTGTTCTACGTATTTGTGTCAAATCACACTTAGGATGAGTTATCTTTGAGTGAAATCGCTAATATTTGTAATGTTTTCAGTTTTTAAGATTTCATTAGTTGTTTGAATATTTTTATTTTTAGTTTATTTTTAGGTGCTTTTATGTTTATTGATGAATAAATTGGTTGTGTGTTTAATGGTGTAGGTGAAAAGGAGATAAGGAACAATGATTTGGGAAGTTGATATAGATTATCACAACTTTATACTAAATAGGTCTCAACCTTGCCTAAGTTTAGAAGATCCATTTGGTGAAAATCAATAGGGTTGGTTAGAATGCAAGGACTATAATCGTTGTTACCGTTGTGATTGGGAAGAAAAAAATTTGTGAAGAACCAAGAGGGCATCACAATGTAACAAGAAAAATCGTGATGTATGACTGGATTTGGAGCGATTATTTTCAGTGGTTAAAGGCATTTTAAGGAATTTTACTAGGACATCATGACACTGCAAAGAGGACTTTAGGATGGTCATGTGGTTCCCACACCTTCATGAAGGGCAATTGTGACTTTTCCCTGATCTAAGGATCTTTTTATAAATGTTCTTTTCAACTATTTTCATAAGTTTCTTTAGAGAGAATTTGAATTTTTAGATTTAATTTTCTAAGCAACTTTACTTTGTAATTAGATTTTTTGCAACTTTTCTTTCATTTAGCAAGTACTTTGTAAGATTCTTTTTTTATTTTGTAATCAAATATAGTTTCATTATATTGTCTTTGTATTTTCAACCTTTGACCTCAAAAGAGTTGGAAAGGAAAAAGCATGCACTTTAGCATGGGCTATCACACGCCAAGTCTAACAGATCCAAGAATAAGGCATAGAGCCACGAACTTATCTATTTGGTGTAGTGTAATTCACTCATTAGAAGACTTCGAGCATATTTGGGATAGTGTAAAGTATTCGTCACAAAAATAATTAAGGATTTTTGTTTTAGGTTATTCTGCAATGTAAGAAAAGAATATTTCAAGTGAAGAGTAAGTCGGGTGAGAGTTACTGCCAAAAGTATGGTTCACCTATTTACTTAAGTACTGTGCAAAATGGGTTTTGTATAGTGATATGATTAAAAGCCAACTAGATTGACTGGACAAATATTAATTTTGCAGGATTTTCATTCATTTTTCTCTCAGAATCTGTAGGCCATTAAGAAGGAAAAATTCTAGATTCGAGTGACACCTGTTAAGTTCCACCATAAGGAAATGGGTGTTATATATATCTGTGTGAAAGGTTCGTCAGGAAGTTTCTTCCTCCTTCAATATTGCCCTTTGGTTCTTTTTTTAAATTAAATATTATATTCTCCCCATTAAGCTGGAATCTTAGGATCTTGATTTAATCAGTGGTTGTTCC
Source organism: Gossypium anomalum (assembly GCA_025698475.1). Lineage (NCBI taxonomy): Eukaryota > Viridiplantae > Streptophyta > Magnoliopsida > Malvales > Malvaceae > Gossypium > Gossypium anomalum. The sequence goes on from CM046960.1 coordinate 15,359,370, forward strand.
ACCTCCTGGTAAGTATTATAGCTCTGCATGCTGAGTTTTTGATAGAGTAAGGTTGTTAATAGTTACATGAACAATAAGTCATGAATACAAGGCCTTGCATGGGGTTATTTATGATTGAGATGTTAGCAATTTGCATGTAAATGGTTTTTAATGGTGAATTTTTATTCTTCAAGTAGTTGTTGTTGGGTTAAGAAGGATGTCCGGGTTGAAGTATATATATATGTTAATAATATTCGGATGATTGGTAATGGTGTAAACGATGTATGGTAAAAGTTCTGCATGTGTAATGATGACATGTAAGAAGTATTGTCTGGATAAAAAATAAGTGGTGATTATGCAGGTAAAGTCTGATAAGAAAAAGTACGAATCAACCAGGTGTGTAAGAAAATTTGGGTAAGTAAATTCTAGGTAAAACAACCCTTGTGATGCCTCTAGCAGGGTAGGTATACTACTAATCAAACTGGCAGATCACGATACAAAGATAAGTGCAAGACCATGTGGTTGAGACACATGGCAATGTATGATATGAAAACACTCATGGTGATGCCTCCAATAAGATGAAGGCTTGACTAGCAGATCACGACATGAGAATTTGTAAGTCCATGTGGCTGAGACCTATGGCAAGCTATGATTGTATGAATGTTCATGGTGATAGCTTTGGTAATGTGTAGATCGAACTGGCAAATCATGACATGAAGTTATGTATAAGTCCATGAGGGAGAAACCTATGGCAAATTCTGTAAAAGTCCGTCAGGATAGTAAACACGTGATTCTATATGTTTGCATGTGTGACGTGATCTACTAAGCCTTTGTGGCAAGTTTTGTTTCATCTTATTAGTGTATTCGATGATATCTACGTAGTAGAATGTGGTTATCCGCCCTTGTGGTAAGTTATGGATAAGTTCTGGAATTTTTTGATAGATAAGTCTATGATAAGGTTATGAGACGTCTGAAGTTAATTTGGTTGAATTAGTTCTGTGATGTAATTGAATAAGTCTTGAGGGAAGTTTCTTGAAAAATAGTGTTTATCTGTATGTTCAAAGAGGGTATCCGCCATGGTAACCTGTTATTTTAGAATACGGGCATATTTGTAGATATGAAAGAGATAAGTATTTGTCATTTTAAGTTAGCCCGCGATAAATAGATTTGAAATCTATGTTGGTTGGTACTTGCCTACAGTAGCCCATTTTCAGTGGTATCAAAAATATTAGCTTTAAGACCACGATTTCAGCCATTGGGTTAGTATTTTATTATTTATTTAATATTTACAAGGTTATTACAAGGTTATATTAAATTTTGATTATAAAATTTTATCATTTAGATAGTTAATTAAGTAAAAAGAACTAAATCGTAAAGGTTGCAAAAGTTTATTGCTAATAGTTAAAGGTGTTAAATGGCTAAAGAAATTTGAATTGATGGACTTATGTGGTACTTAGGCCATATGGACAGTTGGGGTAGGGCATTACATGAAATTAGATTAAGTTTTAAAGGGTAAATTTGTAATTAAATAATTAAGTAAAATTAAAACAAAATAAAAATAGCATGTTATCCTCTTCCATATCTCTCCACCAATTTTTAAAGAAGAGAAAAACACCATTTTCATAGCTTGAAGTTCAATTAGCTTGTAATCTTGCATGTAAGTTGAATTTGATTTTGTTTTTAGTAATTTTTATATTTTTTATACTGATGTAGCTTAATCTAGCTAACCCAGGGGCTAATCTATAAAATTGTCAAATGTTTAGAATTTTACCATGAATGAATTTGTAATGTTCATGAATTTTTATGATAGTTTATTGAGCTTGATATTATTGAGCTTGATAGTTAAATAGGACTATTTTGTAAAGTGATTTTAGGTAATTTTAAAATTTAGGGACTAAGTTGTTAAAATTATAAAATATCGTGTAATTCTTGTGATAAAATGATAAAAGTGGATTGTTTAGAGACCATATAGAATTCGGCATAAGGGTTTTTGGGCTAATTTGTAATAATTATGAGAATTTTGGTTTTAGCGATTAAATTGAATAGAAGGTAAAATTTTAGGATAAATGTGTAAAATGTTATTAAAAGGTTTAATTGCATAAGTTTATGTGATTTAAGATGTTTAATTTGGTTAATTGAATTAACTATTACTATTTAGATCAAGAAAAAAGTCAACCGATTGTTAATCGTGGGAAGGAAAAGGTCATTGAGTAGGTATCTTCAAATTTTGGTAGCTATCGTATTTCAATAGGTTCATATTAAGTTATTATATTCTTTTTATTGATCTGAATTTAATCACTTATGTGTTTGTGTTTATATATATGTTATCATAAACATGATTAAAAACGAATAAGACCATAGTTGAAAGATGTTATGATAATATGATTAAAACGAGTAAGGCCATAGTTGAAAGACGCAATGACAATATGATTAAAACGAGTAACACCATAGTTGAAAGATGCTATGGCATCATGGCAGAAGTGAGTAAGACCATGGCTGAAAGACAGAATGACATCATTGTAATTAGAACTAAGACCATAGTTGAAAGATGCTACGGCATCCTTTAACAGTTATCTATCAGGTTGGAATGTTGGAATTTGACAAAAGAATAGTTGTTTCATTTTTTTATTTGACTTATAATTAAATTGAAAGGTATGATATATTTGATTTCATGAACTTACTAAGCTTTATATGAGTTTACCTATTTTGGTTTTATTCTTGTAGATTGTCAGATCTGTGTTGTTGATTGGATCAGTTTTGGGAGATCACACTATCCGCCATCATTGTGGTAGCCTTTTGACCATTTCGGCCTGGTTATAAATGGCATGTAAATAGGATTATAATATGTATGTGTTCTACGCAATTAGTTGATGACTTAAGTGACTTTGGATGATAAGTTTTGTCTATATATATGTAACACTTGATATTTTGTGGAAATGGTCAATGTTTGTCTAGTATATCATGGAAAGAAATAACATATATGTAGTTATTATGGTTGATTGAATGGAAAATATTTTTGGTGTGTAAGATGTGGACTTTAGTTGATGATTGAATGTCCCTAATTGGTTGTTATATTTGAGTTCATATAAGTTTGAATTGTGGTACCAATGTAGACTTATTGGTTAGGCACTTAGGTTGTGTGTGAAATGGTTTTATTTTATTTTATTTTTGTCATGGGTAGGCACATTTTGAGTAGGGTTGATGGATGGTTATTGCTTGGCTTGGTGCCCAAGCATTTGAATATGAAATAACTTGTTTTCGAAGGAAATTTCAGGCACACATAGCCTGTGACACGGGCTTCCACATAGTTGTGTGCCCTATACAATTGTGTGACACGGCCGTGAGGTTGCTTGATTCTAGGTGCAGGATTTTTCACACTGTCACAAGTTGTTACACGGTTTGGCGACACAGTCGTGTGACCCTGTTTTGAATTATACACGGTCTGGGAACATGGGCGTGTGGAGAAGCCACACGGGCATGTGGAATAGCCACACAGGTTGGCCTCTGCCAGAGAATTATGTGACCTATTTTTACACTTTTTACACAAAATTTTATAGAAGTTTCAATTTAATCCAGAATTGATCCCAGTTTGCTTTAAATGTTCCATAAGCTTGAATTAGGTCTCAAATTGATTGAAAAGCATGTAAATGATTGAATATGAATTATTTGGCTGTATTTTATTGAAATAATGAAAAATGTTCTCAAATTACTATCGTAATGCCTTATAGCTCGAATCGCACGACTGAACTAGGTATAGGGTGTTACAACACCATACCTGATTTACATCATGTCTCATCCTGGAATCGTATGAAATTTGAGTTGTTTTTCATCTTGGGTTTTCTTGTGTTTTATAACAAAGATGTGTAGAATTCTTCTTAATGATATGGATAGTTCATTATCAGTATAAGCATATATTTGGTTTGGACTAGGTTATGACTTGTTTAGTAGCTTGATATTATTGAACTCAGCCTAGGAATTCATCAAACGTGAATCTATATAGTAAGTATCCATCTGTGAATAGTAACTGTGATAACTACTATAGGAAAATGTTAAGTGTTAGTTTGAAGAGAAAAACCATAAGAATTGAACTCTGTAGAAGTATTCCTTCAAGAAGTATCTTCGAAGTTATATGAATAAAATGATAGTGGAATATTGTCTAGTAAGATCTGAAATCAACCATGTAGTGAAGTGGAAATTGATACGTTTAGAATGATTGTTGGTGTACAAATGTATGTCCAAATGTTCTAAAAGTGTGCCAAAATAGGAATGATAGGTTAAGTATGGAAATTGGCATATAAGCACGAAGACGATATTATAACAGTATTCGCCATGGTATTCTATATTAAAGTTCACTAAGTTCGTGTAACTTACAAATGCTATGCTTAAGTTTCAAGTATGATGATGAGAGTGAATACGGCAAGAGGGAAAACGCCAATAATATGCCAAAGAAGCAGTGATCTGGATTATTATGCATACAATGGACTATTTAGAAAAGTGGCATATTGTAAGATTACGCCGTAGAGAGTCTGTCTTTAGCAATTTTTTGTGTTGTAATAAGTTGTAACAAGTCTAATGTATTATTTTATTGTTAAGTACTTTACTTTGTTTCTTTGATATTGAGTCTTTAAAAAAATGATAAGAAATATGTTTTAAGTAAGGAGTACCCGTCAATTATTTAGAAATTTTGCTAAGTAATATGTGAAGTAATACCCGAGATTCAGACCCGGTGAATCAGGTTGGGTTGAGGGGCGTTAAAGTTGGTATTAGAGCTTTCAATTTAGTTGATCCTCTAACAGCTAAGTGAGTTAGCCCTGTATGTATGGTATGTCGGACCTGGTTTAGTCTCTTAGGTATGTTAAAACTTTTGTTTGTGAAAAATGATACATTGTTATATTGATAATATAGTGATAAGAAAGACAGTGAAAGAACAAAATAATGGTTTCACTAATAAAACTAAAAAAAATGTTACAGATAAGATGGAAAGAGAAAGTACAAGGTCAAACAAAAAGAAAATTCTAATTTCCTTATTTAGTAGGTTATTCGATGGGTTTAGTAGGGACCTATTCTATTTGAGGTTGATCTTCAGTTTTCTGCTCCACGCCTGTTGAGTCCTTTTCCATTCTTTCGAAAAAGTTTCCCAGCCTCAAAGTGGTAGACATTAAAGTTTAGCGACTCAATAGAGATATCCCTAAGGCAATTGAAGTCTACTTAAGTAAGATCAAGAGCACCTGCAACCACTTGGGTGTGTAGAATCAGGTTGGACCTCCATTCTAACATAGCTTCATTAAGGTTCTTTTTAGTGTCCTCCTGATATTTTCTGAAAGCTTCTTTGCTGGATTGGCGTAGACCTTCCAGCTATTCTTTGTGGCAATCTTTTTGGGCTTTGATCTTTTCTTCCCATGTGGATTCTTTATCTTTTAGCAGATTGATGTCCTCTTCTAACTAATTACACTTAGTCTCTATATCCTTATATTTTCCCTTCAAATCCTTGACATGGGCATCAAGCCTTCCACTTAAGCTAATAGATTCCTGAGGATCTCGGCATAGTTCAGCCATAAAGTTTTCACTAATTTTCACAACCTTCTTCAAACTCGCAACTTTCACATTGTATCAATCATTGGTGTCTTTGAAGGCCCAACTCCAAAGCTCATGCTATACAAATAAGGTTTGTGAAGCCTTTTCCAAAAGGGAAAGTGGAGACAAATCTAAATTTGAGGAAAGATAGGAAGTAAGAGCCTCCTTTAACTGATGTGGGATCGAATTATTCTGCTGTTGAAAAATGAAACCTAGTGACATAGAAGATAGTCCTGACTTTAATAGTTCACGCCAAGGGAATATTCCATCTACTTCACTAGAAGAAGCATCGTGTGGTGGATATAGGATGAAACCACTGGTTGAGTTGAAGGTATTGTTTCTATGAGAATCTCTGTTTGAGGAGGATTAGTGGTATGAATAGGAGAATCTGCTTTGTGGGTAGGCTCCATTGGTGGTGTTGGAATTCCAAGTAAGGCGGGAACTGGAGAAGTGTGAGTGACATTTATGGTAGACTCTTTTTTGGGTCTACGCCGTGCCAAAGGAGGACATTCACTACTTTTGGTCTCTTAAGTACTTTCCTCTAATTTGGGCCTCTTCATAGTTTTCTTCGATGTTTTTTTCCTTACTAGAATAGCAGTAGCCTTCTCCTTTGTTCGAGCCTCATGAGAATGGTTGTAATGTCCATGTTTTGATATGAGATAGGCGTAATATGAGAATGCAAGGCAGACCCTGCACCATCAACATAAGAATTAGCCCGGGTTGAAGAGGAAGTAGAAGCTATACCAAGATTACTTAAAATATTCTAGTTGTGTGGACGAAGATCACAAGTGTTGTAAAAGAAGAGGGAGTTTCCCTTATACATCCCACTAAACGTGCACCAATTCACAATCTACATTATAAGGCCTAGCCACAGAAGCAGAATGCACGTTGAGATCGCCCAACCAAATAATAGAATCATTTGGCCACACTTCTTTCGACGAAGAAGCTGAACTAAAACAAACATGGATGTTCAAACTCCCGTTCAAACAAAAACTAAAACGAAATGGTACAAATAGAAATGACAGGAGGAGTCTTTTGGCCTTTTGACAAAAAGTGGGAGATAAGTTGATGGTTTGCTTGCTATTGCTGACTTTTGTTGGGGTTTTTTTATGTTACTGATATTGTTATTTTTAAGAAGAGCTTGTTGATTTACGCTTGTCGTCGGATTTTATGATTTTGTTGCTATGTTCTTACTATTGGTGCATCGGATAACATTTGTTATGAGTTATGTTGATTTGTTCTTAGTATCTCATATGTTTATGTGGCATAATGATAATGGGAGTTGTAACACCCTAAACCTAGCCTAGATGTTAAGGTCAGATTTTGGAGGTTACAACACTCATAAAAACATTGTCGATTAACTTACGCAAAAAAAAACTTAGTTTTAATTTCAGAGTAATAAAATTATTTAAATTATTAGAAACACAAGTTTTCAGAAGAACGCATGTAAGAACTTAGATGAAAATCTTGTTTTATTAATTTTATAAAAACAATCCCGAATGTTTAACTAATTGAATTGTAAAAAGTCGTAATTAATTTCAAAACTAGCATTGGAAAAATACTTTTAAAATTCTTATCTCTTAAAATCATAAAATCCATTAGTTATGTCGTCTTGGGTGTGTTTACGATTTTAAAATAAAACGTCCACCAAAACAAATACCAAAACCAAGAATTTAACGTTCCAAAACAAATTAAAATCTGAAACACCGTAAAGTTTGAAATTAAAAAAAAACCTAATCAACTTATACCAAATTGTGTGAACCGAGGTCCGAAGTCACCGCCAAGACCTAAGTCGGAAGTACATCTGATACAAATTAAACAAATGAATGAGCTGGAAGCCTAATGTGTGACCCAACCCACAAATAGATGTACATAAATAACGGACACATTATCAGTTACAAATTTGAAATATACTCACATACAGGATCAGATATATATATATATTTATAATCATATACAAGTGTAGACACCAGTATCAAAACAAATTCTTACTCATAATGTACACATATGCGACTAACATATAAAAATGTCATAACAGATCCAAAAGCATATATCATTTCGGACAATCATAACTTTCAGATATTTATAAATATATATATCGAACCATAATGTCATATCAGAACAGAACAAATCCTACCTCCATCCGCTACACACCAACTCCGTCCAACCAATCACACCAAATAAGACTACAAGAGTCCATCCATCCAATCACACCAGGTCATAGTGGTATGCCACTTATGATGGTGCAGCTGAGCTACCAAAAAGATATTGTGGTTTAACCGCCAAAATTACAGTAATACTGCCAAAAAACACTTCTTCCATCATATCAAAACCCACCCCAATGCAAATACAAAATCATATTAACTTATGTACATAACACATAGGTGGTATGCCATGCACACCAAAACACATTTTATAGAGCACAGCATAACATAACACATAACCTATACAGATCGTATCATATCTTAGTTCTTATACTCACATTTATTCCATATAAAGATGTCATACGTAATCAAACACATAATTAGATTTTCAGAGTTACCAGAACACTAATCGTACTTACATTTTTCACGTACCTTAACCACATCACATACTGACACATATTGACAACTATCACATTTTGGGTCTTATTTAAGCCAAATGGACCCCACAAAAGATCTTATTACGAATTTATAAGTCAAATGGTCCTAAGTAAAAAAATTTAAAAAAATAGGCCCACGCAGCCTAAATGGCCAACCCGTGTGGCACAACGGCCTACCTAACAACCCGTGTGATCACACACGCCCGTGTGCCCCACACGGCCTACCCAAGTTGTTCGTGTAATCGCACATGCCTGTGTGCTCCAGATGCAGACCACACGCTCATGTGGTGCACACGATCTTCCATACGGTCGTGTGACAAACAACGGTCTCGAAACAACCTTAATTTTCTTGAGTTTTTCAAGTTCTAAATGATTTTCGGGTTAGAATCACACACTTGATGATAATTTTGATAAACCACGCAAATATCGCACTCCGAATCTTACAACCATTCATTAAACCTCACTAATTAATCATCAAAACTCATCCAAAAAAAATGTCCATAAATCAAACGTTCAGCCCCTGATAGAAAATTCAAACACTTACTTCTCCAAAACAACGTCGAAATCGTATCTACTCTGCTAGAGGGTTCTAATTTTCGTACCTTTCACCTAATAAAAATCACAAACATACTTAACACAATGTGGAATGAAAACTAAACACCAACACCTCAAATCTTATTCAAGAACAAATTAACAACTAAAATAACAGAAAAATGCTTAACAAACTTACACCACGCTTTGAACTACGATTGAAGAGTGAATCTTATACACGTACAAAAAAGCAAAATTGAAACGACAACAAGCAAAACCAAAGGAAACGGCGAAAAGAAAATAAAATAAAATAAAGAAGAAAAATGGAGAAGAGGGGAAGAAAAGAACGTGAGAGTGGGAGAGACAATTTGGGATAATTTCTTAACCATCCACATCCCACTAAGTCCTATAATTAACCACCCACATCCCACTAAGTCCCACAAATAACCACTCACCAGATTCCTTCATAATTTAAAACAAAAAACAATTTTCACTTGCACACACAGGGACTCAAATACAAGACCAAATGGTAAGCTAACATTCACCTTACTATCGAACCAACAAGCTAATTCTTATCAATAGATGCACTCAAATTTTTTTTTAAACCAAATACCAAAAACTAAGGATTTAGAAAAAAATTACAAAAATACAAGTGAAAGGATTCGAACCCAAAACCTTCCTCACACAGCACAACCCTTAACCACTTAACCAGAATAAATTGCTTAGCATAATTTTGGAATCTTAACTCAAAAATCACAATGTGACCCCTCTAGGTTTCACTAACCTAATTTCTTCCAACTCGGTTTTTGGGATGTAATATTATTTTTGATAATTTACTTATGTTTTGTTGAAAAGTCAAAGAGGGAGATTGTTGAGACCAAAGCTATTCAGAACTGATGTTTAAATAGTCTATTTAAAGAGTTATCTAGAAAGGCTTTCAAGACACCCTAAATGTTATTATATTTTGCCATTTTTTTTATTTTGGCATTTTTTTTATTTTGGCCTCCATGATAGCAAATGAATGAATCTCAAAATGTATTTTATTTCATCTCAAACCATGAAGATTGAATTTGGCTGATTGTGGAAATCATGAGATCGACATGCCTTATGTCATAAGGCTTATCCTTATCATTATCATTTAAGCTATTTAGTTGATGATTAAGCTATTTATTTATCTCGGCTAATAAAGATTTGTTTTGGGATAATTATTGGAGATAATTCAAGAGATGAATTTAGAGTTTTACCTTATCAAAACTACTTTAAGAAGTTGTCGATTTTTAGCCTATAAAAAAGTTGTTGTGCCACACATGGGTGTGCGTTTGGAGTGCTTTTGACTGGTTATTTGCATTCTTATGTTAGACTTTTATTGTAGAGTAAAACATTTGAGGTTATTTGGGTGAATGATGGTAACAAGTCAAGATTATCTATTGTGGCTGCAATTATTTCTTATGTAAGGGTAGATTGGGCTTTAACTAATAGGTTACTAGATCATTTGTTAAATAAATCATTCATTGTGAAATGATCTACAGAGTAGAATTGTTTTCAAACTGCATTAACAAAGTTCTATTTCTCTCCTTCTCTTATTTGTTTACTACTTGTGTTTTGTTGGAACTAGTGTTCAAACGGATTTTTGAACACTTGTTTGAACATCAAACTAGATAGAAAACAAATTGAGATTCTAACACTAACAAAAAAAACATAATTAAAATAACAAATTTTGATTAGTTGAAATAAATCAGTTTATTTAGCAAATTAGTTTAATCAAATCAAATTGGCCCTTAGCAGAAATTTTTTTTTCAAATCTAATCAACCGAATTTTTTATAATTAATCGATTAAACAAATCAAATTAATCCAAATAATGAACTGGTCTAATATCTGTCTTCTTCTTTTTTTGGTTACGAAGGATGGATCCCAATTGGCGATGGAGTGTGCAAGCAAGGGTGGGACAGGTCTAGCCTGGCAATCACTGGTCCATCTTTCCATTATAAGACTGAACCGGATTTTAATTAACTGAGTCCTACCATATTATTGTTCCATATGGCCAATCTGGTGGGCAGGCTAAGACATCCAAAACTCCAGATGAAAAAAAAAAATAGAAAAAACATTGGCATATAGCATCACTGACCTCCACTGTTATAATGATTTTACCAGAAATTTTTGCAGTGAAATTTAAAAGTACATAAAATAACAAGATCCAGAGTTTAACAAAATTAATTATCTGTAAAAGATGTAATATACTTGAAAAAGGTTGTAATATATACTCAGATTGTTCTTCATTAGGGTTTCGAACTAAATCTAGAAACCAGCTTCTGTTCAAACATACAAGAAAAAACAGGAAACTGTTGGAACCTCCTGTTAGTTGAGAAAGCACTCAAATTTGCGTGTCTCGTAAAAGATAAAAAGAGATATTGCAGTGTTACATTGACATGTTTGAAACTACCGACATGATTGAATTAATGATGAAGATGTTTCAGAATTGATATAATCTTTAAGATTTTGTATTGATCCCTACACTAATAGGAGAGAAAGAAATTGATTGATTGGACAGATAATAATATTGCTTTTCAAGTGGAAGCAGCTAGTCAAATTTACATATACCAGTATTGGGTCACACCATTTGAGTGTGGTTCTACTTTCAACTAGAAATGAAAATAAAGGGCCCTTAATGTTTGTTTCATATAGTTAAAAAATGAGATTTTATTTAAAGCTTAAAAATATTAATTGGATTTGAACTTGGAGTTAAATCCTGAATTTAGTAATTATTTTTATATTGGATTTTAAAATTTTTTTATTCAAATTAATATTTAAATTTGATAATTGTTTTCATATTAAGACCTGAATTCTAGGTTTTCAAATATTAACTTGGACAAAAGAAATTCAAATCCAATATGAGAACAATTGTCAGGTTCAGAACCTAACTTGAATATAAAAAAATTCAAACCCCAATTTAAAAAAATTACCAAATTTAAACTATAAAAAGTGAATTAACTTTTTTACATTTTGATCCATCAAATATTAAGAAAGAGAGTTTGACCACCGCGTAAACACATTTTTCTCTCAAGTTGGTCCATATACAGTTTAGCTTTTAGCATTCATAAAAGTAGGAATAATTCCCTCTCCATTTAAATTTATATCCAAGTTTTGCTTTGGACACATTTTTAAAATTAGTTGATATATAAGTTATAATAATATTATATCTTTTATGGTACTTCCCATTACCGACCTAAAATATGAATATAACTCGAAATGACCCGTGACCCAAGCCTGGGCTCTATAAGGTGGATACATTAAAGGCTCGCAGGGAGGACTTGCAGGGAGGGCTTGCAAACCAAATTCGCATGTTCCTGGGTGTTCACAGGCAGAGAATGCAAAGTCAAGCAAGTTGATCAGTGAACAAGTGTTAAGACTAGGATAATATACATGTCAGCATGCTTGAAGCATACCTAGGACATCATTTTAATGAACAGTAACTGTATCAATTAAAATATTTTTTCTCTATAACAATCACATTTATTTGCCAAAATTGTTATAAATATATGGTTGTTATACACATGTAATAGCACTTGAAATATCTATAACAATATTTAACAAAAAAAAATACCTATAACAACGTTTAAGATTTAGACTATATTTGAAACTTTTTTTTAATTTTCAAATTAAAAACTATAATATATTAATAGACTAATTAAATTGTATCTTTGATAAAATTAACGAATATAATTGTAGTAGCCCAAATTTGACCTGGTTGAAAACAGAATAAAAAAATAAGTATTTATGTATTTATTTAAAATGTCCATTTTCAAGTCCTTTTTACCGAACTCAAAATACAAACCCACTAACCACAGCCCAAAAATTAAAACCCAACTAGCCCACTACCCGTGTACCCAAATACACCCGTAGCCCAACTTAAACCAGACCCATTACAACAGACCCAAACAAACCCACCTAATACTAATAAACTTGAAGGCAGAGGCCCAAATGACTTTCAGACAGGGTTAGAAACCCTAGCTCTCTTTCTCCTCGTGCCGTAAGGGATTCTAGAAGCTTCAGGCGCCTCAAACGTCATGCCCAATTAGCGCCCTTTCGTTTCACGAAACTCCAGACCTCTCGGGAAGCGTCTATTGGCCTCACGTCAAGGCTCAATCAGCGCTACACCTCAGCCTTGTCTCGCCACCGAGATCCTCGCAGCCACCTGCAGGAAAAGGAAAGAAATCAAAGTAAAACTACAGCAAATAGATTAGAACAGGGTTTGGAAAGAAATCTTTTGATTTCTTTCCAAAATAGGCAGTAGATTAAGGCTATAAAGCCTTTTCTCAAATCTATAAGAGGGTACACTAATACATATATAGAGAAGCACAGAAAAATCAAGATATATATACAGAGAGAAATAGAAGCTTATATAGGCACAAATATACACAGAAAACACCACAAAGTTTGTATCCGTTCAAAGGACAGAGAAATAAAGCAAATCTTTGGAAGGGTAACTAAATTGTCTCTTTTATTTTGTTTTTACTGATTTGTTTCTCTTGCATAAAGATATATAAATTTTATTTAAAAAAACAAACTCAGAAAGGAAACAAAAAATAGAAAATACCTTTTGTTTTGCAAGAAAAAAACGAACCTTTTAGGTCCCGATCGCCGTACACGGCGGAATCGGCAACGGCGCGTGGAAGGGAACATGGTGGTCCGATAATCGGAGGATCACCGACCAAAGGCCGAAGCTCGGAGAGCCCGAGGAATTTGAGAGAGATTTCTCTCGTTTTTTTTAGAAACGGGTTAAAATGAATTTCAAATAAAAGAAATCGGCCTTATATAGTTTTGACGAAACGACATCGTTTCCGCTTAATCTACTAAGTTTAAAACAGCATCGTTTTTAGACTAAGGATCCGCGCGTTGACCCGATTACCCGGGAAGGATCCGCGTGTTTTTGAGGATTGGGTTAATTACTCAATTGGTCCTCTTGCATTTTTTAATATTTATAATTTCATTTTTACTTATTTCTAATTTAGCCCTAATAATTTAATTTTGTTTCAATTTAGTCCTCTCTGTGATTTTAAAACAGTATTCAGAAAACGGCGTCGTTTAGGATTAGGGCAAATTGCCCAGTGAGTCCTCTGAATTTAATGTGCACTTCAAATCAGGCCCAGAATTTTTATTATTTTGTAAATTAACCTTAGATTTTCTAATTAAATTCAATTTTAATCTTTTTATATTTTAATTTACTTTAAATACTTTATATATTTTTTAAATATTAGTTATATATTATTATTATCCATTATTTTTATTATCATATATTTTATCTATATATTATATTATAATTATATTTTATTCTTTATATTTTTTATAAAATTGTATTGTTATTTACTAAATTTGTAAATGGCAAATGAATTCTAAAAAATTATTAATAAATAATAGTATATATTATCCTTATTTATAATAGTATTCATATTCCATTTATATATTACACCTATTCTTTATTTTTATATATTTTTCATTATATATTATTTATTTTGTTTTTCTATACTAATTATTTTGCCATATTTTTATATGCAAAATGTTTATTGTATTTTTATTATTTTATATTATATTTCCTTATGTTTTATTCATATTATATTATTATATATAACTTATTTTAAAACATTTTAATTTATATTTTTGGTATTTGTTTTACATCAATAATTACTCACTTTATTTTATATCTTAGTATATATCATATTATGTCAATATATTATATGATGGTCTCATAATTTTATTAAATGATGAGTGTTTGACATATTATTTTTTTTATATATATGTGTCAAATTGCATATCATGCATCATTTCTTATTATTAATATGTTTAAATATATGTTGAATTACATGTTTATGTGTTTTTACCTATTCTTCTTAAAAATATATTATGTTTTGTGTATATTTTACTTATTTAAAATTTGTCATGTTTTATTTCTTATATATATGTTAGTTAATGTATGATATTTATGCTATTGTGCTTTTATTTACTTATTATTATAACATGTTAGCTCGAATGTTATGTTAATATGCTCCTTCATGCATCGATTTTAAAAAACGAGACTCTAAAGCTTTCAAAAATAAAGGCAATGCTTGGTGTTTGGGAATTTCGAGAAAAGTAGTGCCCTAACTTATTGGGTTGCAACTTTTCTCGTTAAGTTCAAATAATCAAGCACCCTTCTAAGTTTTAAGGGTTTCAAAGTGCAAGCAATTGTCTTGGAATTTCAAGGCGTTGTGTCCTAACTTACTGGATATGGCGTTTTGTTGTTTCGAGATAGGGATTTTCAAAAAGGCTAACTTAGTATCGAGTATCTTAAAAGTATTGTGCCCTAACTTATTGGATATAATATTTTGATTCACTTGATACAAGTGAACCGTAATTTTCAAAATTGAAAATATTAAAGGAGGATTACATCTTAAAATTTTCAAATTTCTGACATTAAAGACATTTTGATAATCAATTAGGTACCAATTTTTTGGGTGTTACAAGGGTGCTAATCCTTCCTCATATGTAACCGACTCCCGAACCCATTTTTCTGATTTCGTAGACCAAAACAAATGTTTTAAAACAAAACATTTTATAAGGTGATCCAATCGCACCTAAAAAGATTGGTGGCGACTCCCGTTTTCGTTTTTCTTAAAGTCGATTCCTATTTTCTAAAACTCGATTTAAAAATGGTCTCGACAGCTTGGCGACTCCACTGGGGAGACCTTAGGAGAGTCAAGCCATGTAATTAATTATCTTTTATCTTAATGTCGGAAATTAAAATTTTAAAATTTAATTCCCTTTGCATTACATGTTTTGTATTATTGCATGTGTTGTTATATTCTGATACGCATTGCATTTGCATGACCGTTGTGGTCACACCCTTAAGCGGGAGTGAAAAGCTACACCTTCGTGAGGTTTTCGCCTCCGTGCAAGATAGTGGATCACTTTCGGGATACATCCACATGAGATTTTCATCTCCGTGTAGCCATAGGGAAATGTATTCCCCTGAACTGAACTCGATTCAAATGAGCCTATAATGGGTGAGAATCGAGAATCACTGTTCAGTACACAAACTTTAGAACCAACCTCATATAGAAAAACCGTAAGAGCTCAACTTAGTTAGAGTTGGACTTTAGATATTATCCTTATAAATTATCACTGAGATTTATTGATATTATGCGATACTGACTCTATTTTTTTTTGTTTGCATGACATTTTTGCATTTACAAAGGTATCGATTCACGGTCAATCTCTAAGTTAGGAAGTTTTGTTATGGAGAACAGACTTCTTGATAGAATGGAGGGCAACGCCGATGATCATAGGTGGTCAGAGCAGACTTAGCAAGAAAAGAGAGACAGTATAATTATGGGATATGTGTCGGAGTTGTCAGATTATACTCGTATTAGTGTCACACAGAATAATCTCTAAGAGCTTAAGGAAATTTGGGATCAGTGGGGCAATGAGACCAAGCAGTTATTTTGTGATAATTACGGAGATTTACTTTACTTGCTTGATATTCAGGTAAATGAGCACTTGTTCCGATCTCTTGCCCAGTTTTGGAACCCGGTGTACAGTCGTTTCACTTTTGGGGAAGTAGACTTGGTACCTACCGTAGAGGAGTACACTGCCTTACTTCGTTGTCCCAGGTTTCAGAGTGACAGGATCTATTCTCGAGCTGCTTGTGTCCCTACCTTTTGGAAGAAATTAATGTCCATTACGGGGATGAGCGAGCAGTGGATCACGGCCAGAATAAAAGAAAAGGGTGAGTGCAAGTGCATTTCGTGGGATGCTTTGAAAGATCTGATTTTGACACACCCCGATGAGACAAAAAAGGTAGACATTTTTACCTTAAGTTTGTATGGACTGATGGTTTTCCCTACGGCTATGGGATATGTGGACGAGGAAACCACGGATCTTTTTCATCGACTCAGTAAAAAGGTCACTTCCGTCCCTACGATTTTGGCAGAGACATTCAGGTCCTTAGGTGCGTGTAGGAAGGCTGGTACAGGCAGGTTTATAGGGTGTGCTCAGTTACTCATGGCTTGGTTCTACAGTCACTTCCGATTGATTGATGGGATTGTTTGTCGGGTTTTCCTTCAGAACTACTCCCCGTTGAAAGATATAGTGACCTCATCTAGGAAAGTGGATATGCCAAAAGAAAATTGGATAGCATTACTTCGGAATCTTCAGTCGGGGGATGTTGAGTGGAGAGCTCTATGGATGGTTCCTAGTGAGATACTTTATCGATGCGGTAGCTTTGATTGGGTTCCCCTGTTGGGAATTTGGGGTGCCATTGGTCATGCCTCTTTGCTCGTGTTGAGGCAGCATGGATTGAAACAGTTTGTACCAGTGACTCATGGGTTGGCTCAAAGCGAATTTGTATACAGAAGAGCCGATTACAAGAGGAAGGTTAGCGAGGTTTCTAGCGCTTGGAACAAGACTTGTCGGTTGAAGGGAGTGGCCATTAGTCCTGCTACGACCTCGGAATATGTCGAGTGGAGGAGTCAAAGGATTAATGATAATGTCCCTATGACAAAAATGGATGAAGCTCAACCAATGGAGGAATACTTGCAAGTGATACCCTCGGAGCTTGATATCATAAAGCAAGAATTTAAGAGAAAGAATTTGGAACTCGAAAAGAAGATAGAAAAGCTTGAGGAGGAGAAGATGTACCTGAGTGTAGATGTTGACCTACAAAAGAAGGAGGTTGAAAAAGTTAGGAAGGAAAAGAGGAAGGTTGAGGAAGACCGGGATAATTTAAAAGAGAAGTATAAGAAGGCACAAGTATCTTTAAAGCGAGTGGGGTTAGGAAGGTCTTCGGTACAGTGGCAGAAAAAGGTTCAAGAGGAAAAACCTAGAGCTGATATTGGGAGAGGAAGTTCCAAGAGATGCGGTCGTAGAATTTGGCATTAGAGAAAGAGAATAAAGGGTTGAAAACTAAGGTAACTGAGCTTGGAAGATTCTTTCGTTGGCATCGAAACCATGATCCTACGGTCAAGTTAGAGGAGCTAAAAAGTAAGGTTGAAGATTTGGAAGTGGCATTGCATGATGGTGAACTTCGGATTGAGCAACTCGAGGCGCAAAGAGATTATATAAAAGGAGAGTTCCATCAAGTTAAAGGTCAAATCATAGATAGGGATTACATTATTGGGGAGGCTATAGCCCAAATCCGAGAGATTACTGAATATGTTTGAGACTTAGCAGTACGAGCTGATGTGTTGAGTATGATGTATGAGTCAGCGTCCGGTAAAGGTCGAGAATTAGCCCTTTTATTAGATAAAGTTAGAACTTTGGGCATTAGGGCAAAGGCGTATATGTAATCCATTTATATGTAAAGATATTCTTTTTCTAAATAAAGTTTTCTAAATGAGATTGAATCGAGATCGATGCCTTTTTGCATTCATGCATTTGCATTAGATCACATCATATGCATTCAAGGTTATAGAAAGAACCTAATTAGTTAAAGTTTCTTTAGAAGGTAGAAAAGAAAATCTGGAAATCACACATCCTTACGGCACTTGTACTAAAACTAAGAGTATGGATCAAAGGTTCGAGCAATTACAAAAGGATATGCAAGACCAATTGCAAGAGCAGTTGGCCAAGATGCAGAATGACATGAGGGAGCAAATGCTAGAGGCTCAGAGGAATATGATAGCTGAAATGGCTCAGCTTCTAAGGGCCACTGACAAAGGGAAGGCCTCTATGACTATCACTGGTGAGGAGGGTGAGGATCATCCTCCGGGTTTTACTCTGCCTCATATGCCACTACAAGCCGAGGCACGTCTTAGAAGGCCATCTGTCACTGTAAGGCCTCAACATGGACCGGTTGAGGCTGGAATCCCCGTGAATTTCCCATCTGGATCGGGAAATAATTTGGGCAATAGCCCGATCAACCCTATCACTCCTGATCTGGATATGATGGAGAGGGAAAGAATGGCAACTAAATCCTCAAAACAATTGGAGGATCGTTGCAGGTGGTTGGAGGAGAAGTTTAAGGTTTTGGAAGGCGCTAGCAATCATCATGGGATTGATGCCAAAGACTTAAGTTTGGTCCCAGACTTGGTGCTTCCTCACAAATTTAAGATGCCGGAGTTTGAAAAGTACAACGGGACTACTTGCCCAGAGGCACACATAACAATGTTTTGTAGAAGAATGACTGGGTATGTGAACAATGATCAACTATTGATCCATTGTTTTCAAGACAGCTTAGTAGGAGCAGTGGCTAGGTGGTACAATCAGTTGAGCTGCGCAAGAATCGGTTCATGGAGAGATCTTGCACAAGCCTTCATGCAACAGTACAACCATGTGACTGATATGACGCCAGACAGGATCACACTTCAAAACATGGAGAAAAAACCTAATTAAAGTTTTAGGCAATACGCACAACGATGGAGGGAGGTGGCAATACAAGTACAACCACCATTGTTAGAAAAGGAGACCACCATGTTATTTATCAACACTTTGAAGGCGCCGTTCATCACTCACATGATTGGAAGCACCACGAAAAGTTTCGCGGACATAGTTATGGAAGGAGAGATGATAGAGAATGCCATAAGGGGTGGCAAAATTGAGGGGGAAACGGCCAAAAGATCGACCCCAAGAAAGAAAAGCAATGAGGTGAACAACACAAGTAACTT
Organism: Gossypium anomalum; assembly: GCA_025698475.1. NCBI lineage: Eukaryota > Viridiplantae > Streptophyta > Magnoliopsida > Malvales > Malvaceae > Gossypium > Gossypium anomalum. The sequence continues at coordinate 15,378,670 of CM046960.1, forward strand.
CAACTCAAAGGCAGTCACAGTTAGCCAGTCCAAAGTGGCTACGGTTGGGCAGCAAAGTATTCAAAGACAGGAATCGGGATCAAGACAGAATTTGGAGAGAATGCAATTCACGCCTATCCTTGTGACGTATCGTGAGCTTTATCAAAGCTTATACGATGCACACGCCATTGCTTTATTTCACTTGAAACCACTACAACCACCGTATCCCAAGTGGTATGATGCAAATGCTAAATGCGAATACCATATGAGAATACCGAGGCATTCGATTAAAAATTGTACCGAATTTAAGAAGGCCACAGAGAGGCTTATTAAGATGGAGGTTGTGAAATTTGACAATACCCCTAATGCTGAAAATCCGTTACCAGATAATGGCAATCAAGGAGTGAATGCTATTGATGAAACTAGGGAAGGAATAATCAAGGAAAATGTTACTGAGGTGAAAATGCCTTTGAGGATAATTTGGAAAGAGATGGTGAAGAGAGGGATGATAACCTCTGAGAAAAAAAGAGAAGAAATGGGGAACTACTGTGAGTTCCATGGAAAAGAGGGTCACGAGACCCAAAATTGTGAAGAATTCAAAGCTTTGGTGCAAGGCTTCATTGATAATAAAGAGCTACATATTTTTGAAGGTAGCTCTTATAAAAGAGACATAAGTGCGCTGGAAGGTGAACAAAAAGAAACCAGCCGGCCAAGGATCATTATTTCTCTACCAGGGAATAATGAAGTGGGGGCACAAACCAGGCCCAAGGTCGTCATCCATAAACCCACTCCTTTCTCTTACAAGGATGACAAGAGGGTGCCATGGAGTTACGACTGCAGTGTAACAGTACCTGAGGGGGAGAGTATAGTCAGTGCGTCTAAGGATGTGCAAAATGAAGGTTCCTATACATGAAGTGGGAAGCGTTATGATGAGGGGGTATCAGAATGGAGCCCACAAAAACAAAAGATGTTGAGAAGAAGAAAGAGACCGAAGTATCCATCAATGAACCAGTAAGGGAGGAGGAGGCTAAGGAATTTCTAAAGTTCCTTAAGCATAGTGAATATAGTGTGGTCGAGCAGTTTCGTAAGCAGCCAGTGCGTATATCAGTAGTAGCCCTACTTCTGAGTTCTGAGGTGCATCGGGATGCATTGTTGAAAGTACTTAACGAAACATATGTCACCCACGATATATCCGTTAACAAGTTGGACCGGTTGGTGAATAAAATCAGTGCTGACAATTTCATCTACTTCAATGATGATGAAATTCCATCTGGGGGCATAGGGTCAACCAAGGCCTTGCACATCACTACTCGGTGCAAGGGATACATGCTTCCAAATGTACTCGTTGATAACGGGTCAGCTTTGAACATCCTTCCATTATCCACATTGAACAGACTACCCATTGACAGCTCACATATGAAAACATGTCACAATGTGGTAAGAGCCTTCGATGGAACCGAAAGAAAAGTGATGGGGCGAATTGACATCCCTTTGGAAATTAGGCCAAATACGTATGAAGTTGATTTCTTGGTGATGGATATGAAGCCCTCCTATAATTGTTTATTGGGGAGACTATGGATACACTCAGCAGGAGTGGTGCCCTCCTCATTGCACCAAAAATTAAAGTTAGTGACAGATGGACGGTTAATAACCATCAATGCGGAGGAGGATATTATAGCAATAGTCACTAGAAAGGCCCTTTATGTCGAGGCGAGTGAAGAGGCTATTGAGTGTTCTTTCTGCTCCTTAGAAATCATCAATGTAACCTTCATTTTGGAAGGAAGTGAGGTGCCGGTACCCAAAATGTCTAGAGCTACAAGGATGGCCCTGCAAATGATGATGGGGAAGGGAGCATTGCCAGGAAAAGGATTAGGAAGACAGTTGCAAGGAGGGGTTCAAATCCCAAAACTGGTTGAGAAGAAAGATCGCTTTGGTTTGGGCTTCAAGCCAGACCATAAGCACAAGAGGCAAGAAATTGAGAAGCGCCAAGCGAGAAGAAAGGCACGTTTGAACGGAGGAGAAGTGGAGTGGGAACCGATGACATTCCTACCTATATCCAAATCTTTTAAGTCAGAAGGATTATTGATAGAAGAAAGTCATCAGATTAATGTTGTACACAATGATAGATTGAAGCAAGGAATCCTCGAGGGCATTCGCCCTTACGAACCAGGGAGCTCTCTGAACAATTGGACTGCGGAGGACCTTCATGTAGTCTTTAGGAATTTTTCAGAGTAATTCTCGAAACATGTCTGTTACTCTAGGGCCTAGGAGTAATAAGATTACGTTTGTGAAAAGGCTATTGATCATCTATTATTATTTTAATAAAACTTAATTATCAATTTGGACGAATATAATTTCTTTTTATCAATCAATATTTCGTTAAACTTTTTCTTTCATAGCATATAAACAATCATTCTTTGATTCATTCATTCTTTGTATATTCTTTCATACCCCCACAGGTCTCTAGATATCAATGATATGAGCACTGATACTGCAACTCCTGATTTCTCTTGCGAAAAAAACATGTGTTTAGAGGAATCTCAGGATTTTGAAGATGTTCAAGATTGTGATGTGTCTCCTAATCTATTAAGAATGGTGAAACAGGAGGAAAAATGAATTATGCCAAATGAGAAAGAGGCAATAGAAAATATAGCCCTAGAGGAAGAGAAGGAGTTGAAAATTGGAACACTGATTACCGAGGACACAAGGCGTGGCTTAATTGAGTTGCTTCGGGAGTTCAAAGATATCTTTGCATGGTCATATCAGGATATGCTCGGATTGAGTACCGACATTGTAGTACATCGTCTTCTAATAAGACAAGATTGCAAACCAGTCTAACAGAAGTTGCGAAGAATGCGGCCAAACATTGTTCTAAAAATAAAAGACGAGGTTAAGAAGCAGTTCGATGCAGGGTTCTTACAAGAGGCCAAGTATTCCGAATGGGTAGCTAATATTGTGCTGGTCCCTAAGAAGGACGACAAGGTACGGATGTGCGTTGACTACAGAGACTTGAATAAAGCTAGCCCAAAAGATAACTTTCCTTTGCCACACATCGACACTTTGGTAGATAACACGGCGGGACGTTCATTGTTTTCCTTTATGGATAGTTTCTCAGGGTATAATCAGATAAAGATGCATCCAGAGGACATGGATAAAACTAACTTCATAACCTTGTGGGGCACCTTTTGCTACAAAGTAATGCCGTTTGGATTGAAGAACGCAGGGGCAACCTACCAGCGGGCATAGGGATATTGAGGTATATGTTGATGACATGATTGCTAAGTCCCAAACAGAGAATGAGCATATTGAAGTTTTGAAAAGACTATTCTTGAGATTAAGGAAGTTTCAATTAAGGCTCAATCCGGCAAAATGCACTTTTGGAGCTAGATCGAGAAAACTATTGGGTTTTGTAGTCAGTGAAAAGGGAATAGAAGTTGATTCAGACAAAGTCAGAGCAATACGAGAATTGCCTCCACCACAAACTCAAAAAGAAGTTCAAGGATTCCTAGGAAGGTTGAATTACATCACTCGGTTCATTTCACAGTTGACCGAGAAATGTGATCTTATCTTTTGTCTCCTCAGAAAGCACAATCAAGGAACTTGGGATGAGGAATGCCAGAATGCTTTTGAAAAGGTCAAGCAATATTTGTTGAATGCTCTGGTATTATCTCCACCTAGCCCAGATAAACTGTTAATACTATACTTGTCAGTGTTCAGTAATTCTATGGGATGTGTGCTTGGTCAGCATGACGAGTCAGGAAAAAAAGAGAAGGCGATTTATTATCTCAGTAAAAAATTCACTGACTGTGAAATGAGATATTCACCAATTGAAAAGATGTGTTGTGCGTTAATTTGGACAACTCGGAGATTAAGACAGTACATGCTATACCATACCACTTGGCTCATCTCAAAGCTTGATCCATTGAAATACATGATAGAGTCAACGGCTCTAAATGGGAGAATGGCGAGATGGCAAATTTTACTTTCAGAGTTTGATATAATCTACATAAGTCAGAAGGCTATAAAAGGAAGTACGGTAGCAGACTTCTTGGCCAGTAGAGCTCTAGAGGATTATGAGCCATTAAGCTTTGATTTTCCAAATTAGGAGTTAATGTGTATAGCAATGACCGAAGATTCTCTATGGAGGCTCAATTTTGACGGGGCTTTCAATGCAATCAAAAATGGAATTGGGGCGGTCTTGGTATCCCCCAATGGCGATCATTACCCATTCACGTGCAAGTTGGACATTGATTGCACAAATAATATGGCTGAGTATGAAGCATGCATCACGGGACTTCAAGCAGCTATAAAGCGAGGTATAAAAACCTTAGAAGTATAAGGAGATTCTGCGTTGGTAATTTATCAGCTTAGAGGTGAATGGGAGACAAGGGACCCTAAATTGATCAATTATCAAAAGGTAGTTTTGGGGTTACTTGAGGAGGTCGATGACATCACCTTCAATTATCTCCCACGAGAGGAAAATCAGATGGCAGATGCTTTAGCAACCTTGGCCTCAATGATCAAGGCGAATAAAGAGGAAGAGATGAGACTAATTCAAATGAGTGTCTATGAGGCTCCAACTAGCTGTTGTAACATTGATGAGGAAGAAAAATATGATAACCCTTGGTATCAGGATATATTGCGATATGTAAGAGATCGTAAATATCCAGAACAGGCAACTGAAAATGACAAACGAACTTTGAGAAGGTTTTCTTGCGACTATGTCTTGGATGGGGATGTCTTGTACAAAAAAAGAAAAGACCAAGTGCTTTTGAGATGTGTTGATGCTGTGGAAGCTAAGCTAATTTTAGAAGAAGTTCATGAAGGGGTTTGTGGGACGCATGCAAATGGGTTCACGATGGCAAGGCAAATCATGAGGTTTGGCTATTATTGGGCCACTATGGAAGGGGACTGTATCAACTATGCCAAGAAATGCCATAAGTGTCAGATTTATGGGGACAAAATTCATATACCACCTTCACCTTTATATGTTATGGCTTCTCCATGGCCTTTCTCCATGTAGGGCATGGATGTCATTGGACCAATATCACCAAAAGCTTCGAATGGACATCGGTTTATCTTTGTGGTAATTGACTAGTTTACAAAATGGGTGGAGACCGCTTCTTATGTGAATATTACTAAGTCAGCTGTGAGTCGATTCTTGAAGAAGGAGATCATTTGTCGGTATGGAATGCCTGAGAAGATCATATCTGACAATGCATTAAATTTGAACAATAAAACAATCGCAGAGGTTTGCGACTAGTTCAAGATCAAGCATCACAATTCTTCCCCCTATCGTCCAAAAATGAATGGGGCAGTGGAGGCCGCCAACAAGAACATTAAGAAAATAGTGGGAAAGATGACTGAGACTTATACAGATTGGCATGAGAAGTTACCATTTGTACTCCTGGCCTATCGAACATCTATCAGAACCTCTACTGGGGCAACCCCATTCTCGTTAGTTTATGGGATGGAAGCAGTGTTACCTATTGAAGTAGAAATACCTTCTCTCCGGATTTTGATGGAGATTAGGTTAGATGAAGCTGAATGGGTTCAATCCCGATATGACCAGTTAAACTTGATTGAGGAAAAGAGGCTAAGAGCCATTCGACATGGTCAGATGTATCAGAAGCGTATGATACAAGCTTATGATAAAAAGGTTCATCCAAGAGAATTCCATGAGGGGGACCTTGTGTTGAAAAAGATCCTTCCTATTCAGAAGGACTTTAGAGGAAAATGGATGCCAAATTGGGAGGGGCCATACGTCATGAAGAAGACTTTCTCTGGAGGAGCATTGATTTTGACAGAAATGGATGGAAAGAGTCTACCCAATCCAGTGAATTCAGACTCAGTTAAAAAGTACTTTGTCTAAAGGAGAGGAGAATCCAAGGTGAAAACCCGCAAAGGGCGCCTTGAATTTTCACAAAAAAAAAATGGAGAGGCCAAGGTGAAAACCCACAAAGGGCGCCTTGTGACCAAAGGGGTTTTGAGTTGAAAACCCGAAAGGGCAGTTCAAATTTTGAAGGGCATACAGCAATATCTGACTCCACCAAAGAGTAAAACACGTTGTATGTTGGGGCATCAACGAAGTACTTTGGATCTTTTAAACACATGTTGAACTCAAGAAAGATTTCATGGAGCTGGTGTATAGAAGCTCAAGTTGCGATATCAGAGCATCTAACTTATCTTATTTGCTATCTTTAGATTCTATTTCTTCTCAAAGATATGCTATCAGATTTATTTCTTTTGTATTTTTGACAATTCATTTAATTGTTCCCAAGATTGAATTCATTTTCTATTATTCTTTAAGTATGTTGCATTGAAATAATGATAGATGAATTAAATATGTTCACAAATGAAGTTTTGCGCATTACTTTGGAAGTTCTAGATAATACAAGAAACTAAAACAGGACAATTGTTCGAGAAATTCACATAAGAAAGGGATGAAGGAACTCGAGGAATTTCTTTCTTCCAGTCCAAAAGGAAAATGGACAAAACCAACGATTCAATTCTAAGGAAAGATTATCTTACAGACATTCTCAGTGGATTAGCATTTGAGGAAGGGTACAGACCTACAGGCTGAGCAAGAATAATACTTTAAGAAAAGAAAAGACAAATGAAAGAATGAGTGGTGACGTCTAGGATAGGGGTCATGTTCACAGCATTTTGCATCATAACATGTTTAATTAGGAACATTCGACTCACTTCGATCATAGCATCCTAATTATCAGACATAATCATCCTACAGGTTATCAAAGACAATACGCCTTAATCCCCTAAGTAGTAGGGTAATAAGCCACAGCATAGCAGATCTAAACTTCAGATGTTTATACTGAAGCAGATCCAAGATGGTTTGGCATCCTTATGCTTACAAGGAACAAATCAAAGACATAGCTGATTTGGCTTTCACGTGTTTACGTTGAAGCAAATCTAAGATGATTTGGCATCTCTGTATCGTCAGAGAATAAATCGAAGTTTGGAGCCTCCATATTCGACGGAGGGTAGACACATAGCAGATCTAACCTTCAGATGATTAGACTGAAGCAGATCCAAGATGATTTGGCATCCTTATGCTTACAAGGAAGAAATCGAAGACATAGCTGATTTGGCTTTCACGTGTTTACGTTGAAGCAAATCTAAGATCATTTGGCATCTCTGTATTGTCAGAGAACAAATCGAAGTTTGGCACCTCCATATTCGATGGAGGGCAGACACATAGCAGATCTAACCTTCAGATGTTTATACTGAAGCAGATCCAAGATGATTTGGCATTCTTGTGTTTACAAGGGACAGATCGAGGACATAGTAGATTTGACTCTCAGATGTTCTCATATTAAAGTAGATCTAAGATGATTTAGCATTCTTGTGTTTACAAGGAACAAATCAAGGACGTAACAGATTTGACTCTTAGATGTCCTCAAACGGATCCAAGATGATTTGGCATCCTTGTGCTTACAAGGAGAAAATCGAAGGCATAGTTGATTTGGTTTTCGCGTGCTTATGCTGAAGCAAATCTAAGATGATTTGGCATCTCTGTATTGTCAGAGAACAAATCGAAGAGGCAGATTTGGCATCTCTGTGTTCAACAGAGAGCAGATCGAAGATATCAACAGGACAATAGCAGATTGGAGACCAGGATCCGATAAGACCGGGCAAATTTGGTCTTTCTATGAGTCTTTGCTCGATTCCTGTTACACAGCAATGAGCAAAGAAGGGCAGTTGTAGTAGCCCAAATTTGACCGGGTTGAAAACAGAATAAAAGAATAAGTATTTATGTATTTATTTAAAATGTCCATTTTAAAGTCCTTTTTACAGAACCTAAAATACAAACCCACTAACCACAGCCCAAAAATTAAAACCCAACTAGCCCACTACCCGTGTACCCAAATACACCCGTAGCCCAACTTAAACCAGACCCATTACAACAGACCGAAACAAACCCACCTAATACCAATAAACTTGAAGGCCCAAATAACAGGGGCCCAAATGACTTTCAGATAGGGTTAGAAACCCTAACTCTCTTTCTCCTCGCGCCGTAAGGGATTCTGGAAGCTTCAGCCACCTCAAACATCATGCCCAATTAGCACCCTTTCGTTTCACGAAACTCTAGAACTCTCGAGGAGCGTCTATTGGCCTCACGTCAAGGCTCCATCAGCGCTACACCTCAACCTTGTCTCGCCACCGAGATCCTCGCAGCCATCTGCAGGAAAAGGAAAGAAATCAAAGCAAAACTACAACAAATATATTAGAATAGGGTTTGGAAAGAAATCTTACGATTTCTTTCCAAAATAGGCAGTAGATTAAGGCTATGAAGCCTTTTCTCAAATCTGTAAGAGGGTACGCTAATACATATATAGAGAAGCACAGAAAAATCAAGATATATATACAGAGAGAAACAAAAGCTTATATAAGCACAAATATAAACAGAAAACACCATAAAGTTTGTATCCGTTCAAAGGACAGAGAAATAAAGCAAATCTTTGGAAGGGTAACTAAATTGTCTCTTTTATTTTGTTTTTACTGATTTGTTTCTCTTGCATGCAGATATATAAATTTTGTTTTAAAAAAAAAAAAACTCAGAAAGGAAACAGAAAACAGAAAATACCTTTTATTTTACAAGAAAAAAATGAACCTTTCAGGTCCCGATCGTCGTACATGACGGAATCGGCGACAGCGCGTGGAAGGGAACATGGTGGCCCGATAATCAGAGGATCACCGACCAAAGGCCGAAGCTCGGAGAGCCTGAGGAATTTGAGAGAGATTTCTCTCATTTTTTTTAGAAACGGGTTAAAATGAATTTCAAATAAAAGAAATCGGCCTTATATAGTTTTGACGAAACGACATCGTTTCTGCTTAATCTACTAAGTTTAAAACGGCATCGTTTTTAGACTAAGGATCCGCGCGTTGACCCGATTACCCGGGGAGGATCCGTTTGTTTTTGAGGATTGGGTTAATTACTCAATTGGTCCTCTTGCATTTTTTAATATTTATAATTTCATTTTTACTTATTTCTAATTTAGCCCTAATAATTTAATTTTTTTTCAATTTAGTCCTCTCTGTGATTTTAAAGCAAGATTCGTGAACAGCGTCGTTTAGGATTAGGGCAAATTGCCCAGTGAGTCCTCTGAATTTAACGTGCACTTCAAATCAGGCCCAGGATTTTTATTATTTTGTAAATTAACCTTAGATTTTCTAATTAAATTCAATTTTAATTCTTTTATATTTTAATTTACTTTAAATACTTTATATATTTTTTAAATATTAGTTATATATTATTATTATCCATTATTTTTATTATCATATATTTTATCTATAAATTATATTATAATTATATTTTATTCTTTATATTTTTTATAAAATTGTATTGTTATTTACTAAATTTGTAAATGGCAAATGAATTCTAAAAAATTATTAATAAATAATAGTATATATTATCCTTATTTATAATAGTATTCATATTCCATTTATATATTACACCTATTCTTTATTTTTATATATTTTTCATTATATATTATTTATTTTGTTTTCCTATACTAATTATTTTGCCATATTTTTATATGCAAAATGGTTATTGTATTTTTATTATTTTATATTATATTTCCTTATGTTTTATTCATATTATATTATTATATATAACTTATTTTAAAACAATTTAATTTATATTTTTGGTATTTTTTTTACATCAATAATTACTCACTTTATTTTATATCTTAGTATATATCATATTATGTCAATATATTATATGATGGTCTTATAATTTTATTAAATGATGAGTGTTTGACATATTATTTTTTTTATATATATATGTGTCAAATTGTATATCATGCATCATTTCTTATTATTAATATGTTTAAATATATGTTGAATTACATGTTTATGTGTTTTTACCTATTCTTCTTAAAAATATATTATGTTTTATGTATATTTTACTTATTTAAAATTTGCCATATTTTATTTCTTACATATATGTTAGTTAATGTATGATATTTATGCTATTGTGCTTTTATTTACTTATTATTATAACATGTTATCTCGAATGTTATGTTAATATGCTCCTTCATGCATCGATTTTAAAAAACGAGACTCTAAAGCTTTCAAAAATAAAGGCAATGCTTGGTGTTTGGGAATTTCGAGAAAAGTAGTGCCCTAACTTATTGGGTTGCAACTTTTCTCGTTAAATTCAAATAATCAAGCACCCTTCTAAGTTTTAAGGGTTTCAAAGTGCAAGCAACTGTCTTAGAATTTCAAGGCGTTGTGTCCTAACTTACTGGATATGGCGTTTTGTTGTTTCGAGATAAGGATTTTCAAAAAGGCTAACTTAGTATCGAGTATCTTAAAAGTATTGTGTCCTAACTTATTGGATACAATATTTTGATTCACTTGATACAAGTGAACCGTAATTTTCAAAATTGAAAATATTAAAGGAGGATTACATCTTAAAATTTTTAAATTTCCGACTTTAAAGACATTTTGATAATCAATTAGGTACCAATTTTTGGGCGTTACGAGGGTGCTAATCCTTCCTCGTACGTAACCAACTCCCGAACCCATTTTTTTGATTTCATAGACTAAAACAAATGTTTTAAAACAAAACATTTTATAAGGTGATCCAATCGCACCTAAAAAGATTGGTGGCGACTCCCGTTTTCGTTTTTCTTAAAGTCGATTCCCATTTTTCAAAATTCGATTTAAAAATGGTCTCGACAATAATTTTTGTTAAAGATTATAATCATTTAATATTGTATAATTAATATATTTTATATAAATTTTTTAGATATTTTATTAAAATAATATCTTAATTAAATTAATTACTTTCATTTCACTTAGGAATAGACTTAATTTTACTAAAATCAAATATAAGAAGTAGTTATAGAGAACTAATTTAATAAATAAAGTATTCCAGACTTTATGATTGTTACTGTTATAGAAGATAAAAATAAAACATAAAGAAACTCAATTCTAATATAAATTTGATTGTTATAATAATATGATATAGAGGAAATTGATTATATAATAATTAATTTTTATTAGTATTTCTAATCGTAATTTAATGGAATATCTTAAGATATTAATTAACAAATACCGTACATGAGAACATGTTGGTGTCATAATCATCTGAGTTGTGATTTAATGGGGACATGAAATATTGAATGGTCCATTATAGGTGGTCCAAATCTCACCCTTTTCGCATTTGCCCAATGAATTGTGTGTGAGACAGCACAACATGTCTCACGCATTTATGTTATTGGATGATGGTACCATCTATTTTTCTTCCTATTTATTTGGTCCAAAGTGATATGGTTGATTCTTGGGAAATGTCATCTTCATCTCCCATTCTCATATTTTGTCACTGTTAAGAGTGTCCAACTTTGAAAAAAAAAAAGAAAAAAAAAAATGGGACAAGGAAAATGGGGGAGTACATATAATAGAAAAAAACATGTTACATCCCATCTATTTTTGTTCTTTTCTTACAGTTTCACACACATCCAAGCTCCCCAAAAAAGCATGTCTATTAAATAATGATAGAAGACCCATTATTTATAAGCTGAAAGACCCATCTCATATGCCATTCTTTTCCATTCAGTTTGTTGCAATTATATCTCATTGCATTGGCTTTTTCATCCATAGAAGGGAATAACCCATTTTGATTTGGACTTACCTTAATCATGATTTTTCTCAAGAAAAGTTTGATGAGTTTTAATTTCACTTGTCATGAAATCATAAGAGAAATTATTTATAAACTCATGCTACATATCTTTTTCTAAGGTCGAGTATCTATTTTGAAGTGTTGCACTTCTTCAACGGTAAAAGTATTATTTTCAAATTGTTTATGTTCGGTTTTAATTTTAGATTTTTTCTCTTACTTTGACGAGATTAAAAAAAAGGTTCATAGAGTTCTTAGCGAGAGTGTCTATGCTAAGATACTTTAAGGGTATGGGTTCGAAGTCCACCAAGGCCAAAATGATAAAATATTTCTTTGGTGGACTTAGGTGTTCTCGTCAAAAACTTTGTGAGCCTCCTTAGGCTCTCCTCAATGTAGAGAGATAAAAACTAGAGCTAAAATCAAGCATAGACACCCTAAAAATAATACTTCCACCATAGAGGAAGTGAGACACTCTAGAGTAGATACTTGCCTTAAACACCTAACACAAAATCTTTTGACAGATAAGTTAAAGCATTTACATTTGAATCAATTTTAAAATTTTTTAGTTAATTATTCCAATCCAATAGAATTATTATTGGATAAATGGATAAGTGGTTTTTTTTTCCACAACTAGGTTGAAAATTTGTCACCTATATCATTTATTTGTTTTTTAAATACATCCTACAAAGATATGTAACTCCATTGTCAATATGTATGATAATTATACATAATCCTATTTATATGTGATGAAAATATTTATAAAACGAATTTATAAAAAGAAATTATTATAAAAATCAAATGTGACTTTAGTTGTAATGATAAAGTTAAGTTAGTGAATATCATGATATCGTGAGTTTATATGTTATAATTCCCATTATGTGTATTTATTTTTCTAAATTTATCAAAATATAAAAAGATACAAATATCCTCAAAATAATATCCATTGTTTTGTAAAAGAAATTACCATTCGATAATTTCATATTGAGCTGGGCTTGTTGATGGTTGACACCAATTTAGTCAAAGTCTTAATATATAACTAGTAACTTTATCACACATGTTTGCATGTGGAACAAAACATTTATAACACATATGTATGTTCAAAAATAACATATAATAAATAATGAATATACTTTGAAACTAAGTAATAATAAAATGTGCATAAAGAAATTAAAATGTATAAATAACTCAAAATAAAGCCTTGATTGTGTGATAAATTTAAAGTTTTTCTAATGTAATTGGCATGAGTTTAAATCTCATCATATACATATTTTTATTGATTTCTAAAATTAAAAAGTCTAAAATTTCCTCTAATAATAAACCTTTTTTTAAATATGGAAAGTTATTTTTGTAATTTCTCTAACCAAATTGGTTCTCATTGACTTGTAGCATTAACTCAATCAGTAACTTTATTAATAGTATATAGATATATGCATGCATATATATATATACTCTCCCTCCACATTGAAGAAGTTCATCCTACACTGTGTTGGCATCATGCCGCCCCCTTTCGTCAACCCAACCAAAAGTACATGAATGAATTTGAGTGGTAGGCTCTTTTTACATTGGTTGCCCCAAAATGAACTATTACAAACACTAGTAGACAGTGTACGCACTCATGAATAGTGAGAGAGATTGAGAAAAGAGAAGCATAATGATTTTAATCAAAGAAAATATGGGAGGGACTAAGGGAGCTGGGCTTCTAACCATTATCCCAAAGAATCTATCAATGGTATGAGCAAGAGCTTATAGCTAGTCTTTAGCACATGGGTATTGAGTTAGTGGGAGAAGTTATTCGGTCCCCCGTATTATAATACTTATATATTAAATTAAATTAAATTAAATTTATCCTCTCAAAATAAATTTGATTTATTTAAAATGAAAAAGTTAACTTTTTTTAATTTTTTTACTTTTAACTTTTTAAAATTAAGGGTAAATTACACCAATAGTCACTCAACTTTGGGGTAGCTGACGAAACAATCACCTAAGTTTCATTTCAGTCACTCAACTTTCGAAAAGTTACAAAACAGTCACTAACGTTATGAAAAATGACAAAATAGTCACTAATTAACAGTTTCTGTTAGGGGGTTAATGGGGGGCTGACGTGGCAAGTTAACTAGCTGATGTGGCCAGTTAACTTGTCATGTTGGATGAATAGTCAAAGGGTCAAACAAAAAAGGAAAAGATGATTGGTCAGAATGATTTTTCTTCTTTTTCTTCTCATCTTTCTCTTCATCTTCTTCTCCCTTAACCTCTTTCTCTTTATGCAACCCTCATCTTTGCTGCTTATCAATGCAGAAGAATAAAAGCCAAATGCGATACTTTGAGCTGCCAGTTTGCTATCATCTGATACCTCATTGACAAGGCTACTGCTGGTAGCAGGGCTGAACATGGTAGCTTCCTCTTTCCCACTATTCATTTCTTCAGCTACAGAGACCGAGGCAGAAGCAGATAGAATTGTCTTCTTGCAGCTATTGTTTGATGCTTTATCTGCAGAAACCAAATGAGGCATCACCATGACTTCCTTCTGCTTTGAATTCTACACAGAAGTCAAAATACATCATGTTACTTCCTAAGATGTGAACTCCTAACAGAAAAGTAACTTCAACAATCTGGATACTTGTCACTTTCAGATATTCATAGATTCCTAACTTAGGTGGAAAACAAAATTACAATGGTTTTTCTTCTAGTTTTAAATTTTCATGCTGAGGGTCCGTTCATTATGGGAAACACATATAATTACTAGAAAACAAAGTGCCTTCGATGCTAAACACAAACATGAATGCAAAAATTAGGGGATGATAAAATATAATCATGCATGTTTCCCTGCATATATTGGTGAATCCATATTGTTATTCCAAGGAATTTCAGCATAGTACATCAAAATTTAGTAACTCTGTTGTTTGATTCCATCACTTTAGCAATTGGATGACATAGCTTCGGGTTTCATTGTGCTAAATTCTGGCATGGAAAGCAACTCTCCAAGGGTAAACAACTCTTTGGAGAAATCATCTCTGGCCATTTTCATTGTGTCGTCCGTTATTTTCCTAGACAATATCAAATCCTCCATATCACATTGACTCAGAATTCTGTTTTTAGGCTCATTTTCTTCTAGAATCACGTTCATTATCCTTTCCCATTTGATTTTCTTCTGGATACATGGAACCAGCTTGCATAGATATATCACTCTCCTTCCATTTTCTCTTATTCTTCTTCTCATCCTCTTCTTTTTCTTATTCTTCTTCTTATTCTTCTCTGTTTCTTCTCTTATTCTTCTTTTTCCCTTCTTCTTCTATCGCCTGTAGTTGTTTTTAGGTTAAAAAGGGTCATTAAAATGACAGCTAACCCATCGTTAAGTGTCATGTCATTTTTCTGTTACGTCTGTAACGGAAAATGGTTAAAAGGACTGTTTTATTATTTTTTTAAAGTTGAGTGACTGAAATGAAACCTAGGTGACTATTTTGTCAGCTACCCTAAAGTTGAGTGAATGTTGGTGTAATTTACCCTAAAATTAAATATTTTAATCACTATCCCGTTAATTGTGTTAACTGAGAAACGAAAAATTGATGAGAGTTTTATTTATTGACCTAATAATAAATTCAACTCTTTAATATTTACATATTTTATCAATCTAATCATAAATTTAAAATATTTAATAAAATTTATCAAGAACAATTAGACTCTCTCTCACTCTCGACAATATACACTCCCGACCCTCTCAATGCATCACCATTTTCAACCCACCTTCACCGGCCACCGTTAGCAATATCCTCTCTACTTACTCTTTAAATGAAAAATAGTGAATTTTTTATTTATTTTGTAGGGTAAGAGAACAGTAGTTTAAACTATTAAAGAAACAATTATTTTAATAGCCGTGATGTGATATTTTAAATGATATTTTAAAAAATAATTAAATTGTGAGAGATGGGTGAGGCTTGGTGCACGGTGGGTCTCTCGGGTAGATGATTAGTGGGAGTGGTGCGCAGGAGTTGAGGGGAAAATGGCGATGGTGAAAACTCGGGAAAACGGGTGAGATGGTGAGTTCATGAGGTTTGTGGTTGTTTCAATCGAATTTGGCTAGTAGTTTTGGGTCGAAACAAGGGTGGTTAGATGATGGAAGTTTCGGTGTTTGTAGGGTGTTAGAGAGAAGAGTAAATGATGATGGTGAGGGTGAGGGTGAAAGTGCGTTGATGATAGCGATGCATCGTGTATGGTGGTTGACGAGAGGGTCCGGGGTGTATATTATCGAGAGTGAGAAAGGTTGTAATTGTTTCTTGACAAAATTTGTTAAATTTTTGAAATTTAATATCAAATTAATAGAATATATAAATATTAAAAAATTAAATTTGTTATTAGCTCGATAAAAAAGCCTACTTCAACTTTTCATCCCTCAATTAACAACTAACATTAAAGTGACTAAAATACTTAAATTCAAAAAATTAAGTAACTACATAAAAATAATAATATTTAAGTAATTACAATAATATGAATTGCATAGTTGAATGATTATTTTTGTACTTAATCCAAAAAGAAAAGATTGCTAACACTTTTGATACAATGTTTACACCTACTCATAACCCAACCCCAATCCTTCTTAAATAGGATAATAATATATTTCAGCGCACTGAAACCTACAATTTTTTTTTAACAATAATATCAATATAAGTTTTATTTTTTAATTGTATAATGATTTGGGCAAATCTTTAGCCTTATTCCACCACCCATCATACCGAATTGCGATCCTATGTAAAAAGTAAACTCATGGCAGGTCATTGAACTTCACACATAAAAGGAGAAAATAAAATAAAAAGTCTTCACTGTGAAGATATGATTTGTAGGTGAATGGTTTATTCATTCTTTCCTTTAGGTTTGTGGGATTCTTATCTTTTGGGTCTTGACCCACCATACTTTTCTAAGAGGAAATTGTCAATACCATTTACATCTTTCCAACACTTAAGTTATTTACTTTAATAAATCCATTCATATTAAATGAAAATTAAAATAATATTAGAAATAGGGATAGAATAATATGGTTCAAACCCATATTAAATGGATATTTAACAATAGCTTTAACTGCACTATTATAAAAATATTTCTAAATTAATAAATAATTTGTTAAAATATTAATTATAAAAATATTAAAATATACAAAAACAAAATAGTTTTACACTATACATGAGTGGAGAAAAGGAAATTTGGGTTGCTATCAATGGATCCATTCTTCTTTGATTGGTTCCATATTCTATGCTTTGGTATTGTCTATTGCTTTAGTTGCTCCATGCTCAACTTAATTTTCAAATACTATTTCTGTTTTTCTCATTGTATATCAATGAAGTGGACAACTTACATGACACCCATATCAACACCTTTACACCAATTCTAGCTTTCTTAAAACTAAAAAGATAAATAATTTTAAAAAAGGGCATAAGCATGGTCCTAGATTCTTTTAGAATTTTTTTCTAAATGGACCATGATACAAAGTGAAGATTGCTTAAAATGATAAAATAATATTTTAATTTTACCCACAAAAGAATTGAAAACTTTAGGTCAAAATGTCATCTTATAAGTCGGCATTTTGTTGGATGCGGTGAATATTATGGGTATAAACCCTAGTATACGTAGGTGAATTGTATTTTATCTCGTCTGCTTAAATAATGAATAAATTAGTTCCTATACTTAAATTAAAGAGTAAATTAATTTTTCTGTTAAAAATTCTATTCATTTTCACTGTTAAAAACTAGTTCCTATACGCCAGTATGAGGTATACATGACATGTCATGTGTAACTATCAAGTTATACAGTCTGTCGCGCCAGTTTTTAACTGTAAAAATGAGTAAAATTTTCAACAAAAAAAATATGTTTGCTTTTTAATCTAATCCATATAGACTAATTTATTAATTTTTTAATAAAAGAAATAAAATACAATTTAATTCTTAATACAGAAATCTTCATAATACTTTTATCAAATACTATGTTAAAGGGAATGTTATTTTCACTAGAAATTTAACATTATTTGAAATTCCGTATTGATATCAAATAATAGTTACGAAAGAAAAGAAATGTGACCCACAAGCAAAATGATGCAGGAGTCCTGTGGGAAGGTGGATTGCAGTTTATTCACGCATCTTTCTCCTTTAAAGGAAGTCACGGTGTTGTATAGGTGTTGGCTGCCTACATAATGGCCATTAATTATAAAATGCTTGCTTTAGTTCATGCCTTAGATGCTTTGAGTAAAGGCTTTGATAATAGGTGTGATTTGACAATATATATAATATGTAGTGCTTAATTCCCCTTTCACAATACTAACATTTTTTAATTTCATGCCCTTTTTTTTTTTATTGGAATCAAATCTATACCTTAAGAAATCATCATTTTATTAAATCGTCATTTGAATATATCAAATAATATTTCTTTTCTTCTCTTCTCTTTTTTTCCTTTTTCCATTTTTATTAAATGTTGAGAACTTCCGTCACATAATTTTAATGGAAATACGGACTGAAACATTAAATTTTTAAACATAACAACCTGTGTGTACTTCATACTAATTGTTTTTGAATTTTTATGAATTTTTATATTTTAAATTATTTATTAATGTGACATATAAGACAAATAGTGTTATGTCAACATGAAGTACATGTCAACTACTATGTAGGTAATGTGACTGAATAATAATAAATTATTTTTATTATTAGTCAGTGTCTTAATCACATAATCAAGATCATAATTACTTTTAAATTTTAAACTATTAATGGTTGACTAGATTTTCATATCATCTTGATTATGTTACTAAATAATAGTAAAAGTAATTTCATGCCATCACTTTAACTACAACTAAGGTGATGTGAATTTGGATTTACTAGCTACTACAAAAGTTGAGGGAGATTAGGCTAAATTAAAATTATTAAGGATAAACTATACTTAAGATCACTAAATTATTAACAAGTTTACGTTTTGGTCATTCAACTTCAAAAGGTTATAAAATTATCACTAAATTATTAAAATCGTTGTTGTATTGCCTTCTTTATTTGCACTACCTGCACCAATCGAAAGCTCTCATTCCCCTTCTCTTTTACAGTTTAATTTTTTTCATAAAACAACTTTGAAAGTCACGAATTTGCGAACTAAAATCCAAAACAACTTTATCCTCCAATCTTTGACACTGACCGTCAAATCAACTTAGATCTAAGGTATGTTCTTTTACTCATTGATGGATATTGATCCACAATATCAATCGTCAAATCGTCGTTTGAAACTTGTTAGCTGAACTTTTTTAAAAAATATAAACTTAACAACTAGTGACATTAATAAAAACTTTTGAATAGTTCAGTGATCACTTAAATGAAAAGTTTCGAATAGTTCAATGATCATTTTGTAACTTCTTTAAGTTAAGTGACCAAAATGTAACCTTACTAATAGTTTAGTGACATTAAATATAATTTACTCAACGATTACAATCCAAATTTCAACATAGTAAAAATATCAAATCACAATTAAATATATTTTTTAATATGATTCAGTCCAAATTATTACTTAAATAATAAAATTATTTTATTAAAAATAATATTATAAATAATAAAATAAGTTTTCGAAACAAGTACAGTAAATCCTTTCAATGGTCCAGTGATAATAGTAGAGGAATAAAAATCTCTAAATTGTGTTTCAACGATGGATTTGAAAGAGAAATTTCATTTTTGTAAAAGTTTTCAAATTTTCAAAAATAAATTTTATTTTTTAGTAAAAATAATAAATAATTCCAAAATAGGTAAAAAATTTTCAAAAAGGTATTTGAGTAACTCAAAATCTTATTTAAATTTCACCTAAAGAAATTATTTTTCAAAATTCATCTTAATCTTATTTCATTTAACATGCTATATTGTAAAATAAAAAGCTTAAACTTCAAAATATTTTTTATTTAATTCAAATATATATTTTTGTATTACTAAAAATATTTATATATTTTAGAAATCTAATGATACTCTTATTTCATATTTTTATACTATTTATTTTTGATATCATTATTCTTCTTTTATAATTACTTCTTAACCCATGAAAAATTTTATTAACATATTTCAAAAAAATTATTTATATAAACAAAATAATAACAAAGTTTGAAAATACTAGCATTTTAAAAATCTCCAAAAATTTTAAAATTCCTCATCTAAAAACATTCTTTTAACTTCAAACAAAAATTCTCTTAATTAATTTTTTTAATTAAATAAAATTTGAATTCCATTTATCGAATAATTAAAAAACTAAAACCAATAAAGATATTCATTTATTTTTTATCCAATAAATACGTTAATCTTTAATCTATATAAAACAGGAGCTTTAATAAACACTTGAACTGAGCAATAAAACCTTTGTTGTTTAATATATTATTGAAATTTTCATTTTAAATATTTATTATTTATAAGATTTTCACATTTATAAATAATAATTTTAATTTTAATAAGATATTTTTTTAAAATAAATTTACCTGATAAGAAATTTTATAATAAGTATAAATAAGAGTTTTGATTCTATTAAAAGAGATTAATTAAATGAATCTATATAATAAATAAAAAAGCTAAATTTTATATTAAATTAATTTACATTTAAATTATTATATTTCCATTAAATAAAAAAAGTAAAAAAAATTATATTACTTTTGTTTTAAATACAATAAAACATCGATAAATGAATATTCAATAAATTAATAATCTCAGTTAAATAATAATTTTTTTTCAATTCCTATTTGGGCCAAAAGGATAAAATAATAACCTCGCTAAATACATAAGATAATAATTTTTACAAAAATCCTTAAGGGCTCAATGAAAATATAAAATAATAATTCATTAAATATACTGAAATTTTATATAATACATAAAACTAAAGTGCTTTCTAGACAACTCTTATTTTTTTCAATTTTATTCTTTGCTAAAATATGCATCTGTAGTTAACTGCTTCTTTCTTGCATGTGAATCAAATACAATTTCATCTTTAACTTTTAGAAGGGCATAAACCAAATCTGGTATATTCTTCTCGTGTTGTATTAAATAATTCTTCAAGGTATCTATAGCTAGAAAAGCCTCTTTTGGGGCAACATGTGATGAAACACTACTATCATCTGGATCTTGCTTGTCATCAGTTGACACATCTATTACTCCTTGAATAATTTCTTCATCCGTAGGTGACTCCATCAAAAATTCATTTTCACTTGGATAATTCAAAATCTGCTTAACATCCATTGCATTTCTATAGTATAAATAAGAAATTACTTCTTTTAATTTATGAATGCCTTCAACATCACCAATTTCTTGTTCAAGAGGCATATCCTCCTCGGATCAAATTTTGCAATGTCGGAAACAATTTGCATCAGTCGTAGGCTTCACATTAATATTCCAGGCAACATTAATAAAATGGATTGCATCCAATACATTAATCTTTTCAGGATTTATTTCTCCTTTCTCGTAACCTTCCAAGATGTTAGAATAAAAGCGACGCCGATAATAAATCTTAACTGCTCTAATAATTCCAGTATCACATGGTTGAATTTGGAGGTAAAAAGAATAATTGAACGTTTCTCAAGCCTTCAATAACCTTGGGATGGGCTGGGAAATTGTCTACTATAAGCAACACCTTTCTACCAGTCATTCTAGCATCAAACCAGCGAACAAAATCTTAAAAAAGTAATCTAATCATCCATGTTTTTTTCGTTGGCTCAATAATGATAGTTAAGATTGTCAATATTCACATGTTTAAAGCATTTAGGATTAGAAAACTTACCAATAACCCAAAGAGGCACTTTATTTGAACCATCCCCATTGTAACAAACCACAACAGTAAGTCTTTCCTTGTCCTTTTTTCGTCCTTCTAATTGCTTTGTAGCCGATGAATGTTCTGCTTACAAACAATAAAGTAAGTCTGTTTCATCCATATTATAGATATCCTTCTAATCAAAATTTTCCAATTTAGCACTTATTTGAAGTAAAGCATCGTCAATATTCTCCATAACAACTGAACCACTTTCACCAAATCTTCTATAAGACTTAATCCCATGTCTTGCCTTGGACCATTCTAGCAAACCAATTGAGAAGTTAAATTCAGAATTTACATCACCATATATTTTCTGCAGAAACTCTTTTGCTTTAGTTTGAATAATTTCTTCAGTTCTCTTGATATTGGAGAAACCACTCATACAGTACCTTCTCTAATTCGAGATATTTGGCTGATTTGTGCCTTTTAACATTGCTATTCTTTATCTCTTTTTGACAAATATTCAGATGACCTTTTAAAAGTATTTGATATTATTGATTGGCTAACAGAGAGATCAAATGTTTGTTGAACCCACTCTTACAAATCTTTTTGGCTTGAAGAGGGATGCTTATTTTTGTACTCACATAATGCTTTTCTCATCTCATTTGTCAATGTAGACTTTTTTACACCTTTCAAATGGGAAGCCATGGAGGAAAATATTATATGAATTACAATATTTTGATATGTACCTGTGTTTATTTATAATAAAATTTTTAATCTATCCAATGAATATATATGTGTTGGATTTTGAAACCATTAACTATTTTTTTTCTTTTTGGTTACATGAACCAATTAATTAACTCTTTTTTTTTTTTTTTACATGAACCAATTAACTTTGATTCATTGCACCTACATGCATATTGGATTTTGATAATAAAAAACCCCATGCATAAAGTATGAAGTATTCTCTAAATTAATAAAAATAAATTTATCGATAAATTAATAAAATATTCGTTTATCGATAAACTAATAACCTCAATAAAATAATAATTTTTTCAAATCCCAAAAGTATTATTTTATAGAGATTTTACTATAGTAAATTTGAAATGTAACTTTATATTCATATATAAAATTTATTAACAATATGTAATATAATATAATATGTTTATATTGAATATATTATTTACGAACTATAATCAACCATTTATTGACTATTAGAAAAAAGAAAAAATTGAATAATTGAGGAGTTTCATTTAGAATAAATCTTTTTTTTTATAAATTATACGAAGAATTTTCTTATTAGCACTATATTTGAATCATCAAAATAATTTATATATCTTAATTATGTTTATTACTTTTTATTTTGAATAATATTGTTTTATATTAATTATATGAAGTAAAACTATATTGTACATTGAATATAGTTTAAATGCTTTAATTAAAATTATGTTTCCACAATAAAAATATATATATATATATATAATAGTAATTTTTAGTTATTTATACATTAAGTTACTTTATACTTTATATATAATTCAATATAATATTTTAAATTTATATTATTTATATATAATCTATGAAGTATTATATCAATTTATTGTTTATTAAGAAAAGAAAAGAAATTGGATAATGAAGAATTTGATTTACAAAATATATTTTTTTATAGTTAGTACTTATAATTTAATGATGGTTAAGATATTTTTTATTAGCATTATATTTAATTAAAAATAATTAATATATTTTAATTATATCTATTAGATATACTTTTTGAATAATGTTGTGTGGCATTCTTACATTATATTGTATATTAAATATCATACATATTCTTTAATTATAATTCAAAAAATTTTATTATTATCTTTGAATTGTTAGATAAATTTATATGTTTTAATTGTGTTCAACAATTCAAATATCTAATTAAAAAATAATTGTAGTAAAAATAGACTTAATGTACCATTTGGTACTCGAGAATAACATTTTTTTTTTAATGTGGCACCTGTGTTATTTTTTTGTCCAATTTTATATTTGTATTTGACAAAAGTTATAGATGTTGGCAATCAAATGTAACAATGTTAACTTTTTACTATTTAATTCAGGTTTTATGGCTGATTTGATGAAAGTTAATTATTAATATTATTAGGTTTGAATTTTTCATGATTTTGTTATAGAATAAATTTAGTGTTAATTGTGAATTTGTTTAATATTACATTTTATTTTTCAAATATAGTTTGTAGACGTGATTTAATTCGGGTTTTAGGGTAAATTTGATGAAAATCAATTGCTAATATTATTAGCTTATTATGAATTTTCATCGAACTAACTCTAAAACTCAAATTAAACATTAAAAAGTTAGCATTGTTTATAAAAAAAGGGGTTTAATTTTTGTCAAATATAGGTACCAAATTAGAAAAAAAAGGGGTCAAACTTAAGTACCAAATTATGCAATAAACCTTAACTATACATTATTTATAAAAACTAATTTAAAATTTAAATGCATAAAAATTATATACAACGCATATGATTAGAAATTAGTTCATAAAAAATAATGAGTGAGTTCTTTGTATCAATTTTCTAGTCTCTATTATGTGACTTAGGTTTAATTTTCTAAGAAACAAATAAATTAAAAGTGAAAATTTGAAGTGTGATAGTGAGGTGTGCCAATAGAAATGGTACATTGTTAAGTAAACACAAAAGGAACAAAAGATTAAATAGAGGAAGTTGTTAATGTATGTCTACGATTATAGTACAAGTAATGATTTAAGCTTAATTTATCCTATCCCTTGGATAATTGTGTTGGGGATAAACCCGTGTAAGCAATGAACAAGAAAAATAACGAAGAAATTGAAAAGATCGAACACACAAATTTTACGTGGAAAAACCCTTCCAAAGAGGATAAAAAATCATAGGTAAAGATAATTTCACTAAATCGGAAAAAATGAAGAGTACAAAGATGGAGATAAAAACTAAATCATGAAACCCCAAAAATAAGAACCCTCAAAACTTGAAAACAAAATTCCCTGAAGATTGTTAAAGCTAATACTTAAATGTGTTATGGGTTAATCATTTTAGGGTAAAAAATGGCCTATTTATAGGCTAAATTCGTAGGTTAAACTATCTTAAAATAATCTACACTAATCAGAGTTCGACTAGGACAAATAACTAGAATTTGACTGGAAGAAGAAAACTAAGAAAATTGTATGACACGTCGTCATGTCCCTTATCATGTTTTTGCGATGTCGTTTCTGCTTCTCCCCTATTTCGTCGTTGCGTCGTCGTGAAATCGCATGGCCCCTTGTCCCGATGTTATTTTCTATTTGTGTCTTAATTTGACCGAAATATAAGGCATACTCCACAAATCTCCACCATGACTTGTATTTCCACAATGCCTTCTTTGTTGAGCCTGCCACGAGATTATCTTGAACTTTGCAAGATATTAACTGAGTCCAAGTTGTGCTTGAACTTTGAAACTGGAAGACCTCTAGTATTCGATTTGTGCATTGCCAAATCAAAACTGACTCGGGTTTTCTTTCCACGAATGCAGTGCTCTATTTTTCCAAATCCTGCATCTAAAAGAGAACTTCTCTTATTCAAAACAATCATACATTTTTCCCTCCTATGACCAAATTGCCTCTAGTTCAAATGAGTCGACTTCAACTCCTTAACAGACGAGGGACTTGTTGTTTTACCAGTCACCAACTCACTACACTTTAACTTTTCCAACATGTTGTCCCAAGTGTTGTCCTAACTTGATGCCCCAAGTATTATTCAAACAAGACATGCAACATTGGTATCATAGATAATTAAAGTCCCAACAATCTCCCCCTTTGATATTCTGACAAAACATATCAGCAAATGATTAAAAAACTTGTTATTGTTATCATCTTTCAATAAGTCTCCCCTTGTTTAATTGTATTGAATTAGAAATTCCCCTTTTTATCATGCATCATGTCAAGTATTTCAACAACAATGACAAGGGTATTAGCTACATTCTTAAAATCAGTACTTGCATATATAAGAGAGACCTTCAAAAAAGTACCAACAAAATAAAAAATACTTTAGAATTGGCACATCACAAGCACAACAAAATGCTTAACATGAGTATCACAAATTAATCATTAGTCCATCAATATTCAACATCATCTACTCCTCCTTTTTGTCAAAAGGTACAAAAGACTCCCCATACCACGGTGTTTTATCAAGGTTACAAATGTGTTCAGCCAACCTCGCCTTCTCTGTAACAAGCCTATATATTTCGACTATAAGAGAGTCTTACTCACCTTGTAAAAACTCTAATAACTACCCATTTTATCTCATTAAAACATTAAACACTTTCCAAAGATAAGATGTGTTATCCCATAATTAAAAAAACATGGCAACCTAAAATGAAGAGAATAACCGTCTACCAAATAAAGATAGAAAAAACAAGAATAGGTGTTGATAAATCCATGTATTATTCCTTTTATCTATCCCAACTAAATCACACTTGATAAATGCAGAGAGAACTTCTTTGAAGGCTTTTGTAGTTAATATGCTCCAATCATTGATGCCATAACATCAACCTGTAGCAGCTACCAAGAGATCTAGCTCCCTTCATGATACATTGATCATCTGCGTCTCTTACTTTGCACTCTTCATAAGAAAACATCACATGATACCCTTGATCACAGAGTTAACATACACTTATCAAGTTTGCCTTAAGTCCTACTAAATGAACATTTTATATCTTAGGTAACTCTTCCACATTAAGTCTATATTTGCCAACAATTCTTCCTTTTTAACCATCTTAAAAAATGAATTTCCACCATCACACTTTTGAAGGTTTTTCAAAAAGCTCATTTCCCTAGTCATATGCCTCAAGCACCCACAGCCAAAGTACTAAATCTTTTCAGTAACAACTGTAACACCCCATACTCAGCCTATACGTTAAGACCAAGTCTGGAGGCTACATTAAACCATCAACCGAAAACAAACCTTAACTGTTTAAAGTTTAACAGTCAAAACTATATATATAACCAAACCAATGTATAAATCTAAAGTATAAATGGAAATCAGAAATAAACACCTAAAAGGATAAGTCTAGATAAAACATTAAGTAGTAAAGAGATGATCGAGCTCCTACCACATCGACCCGCTCAAGTCTATGGGTTATCTTCAATCCAGTTAACAGATAGAATGAGTTTATAACTCAATGTGTGTAACTGATATAAAGGCAAGACAACAATATGATTATAACAGTAATCTCACAAATTCAGATACAAAATCAAAGACAGATGATACTCAGTACTATCGTAACAATTCAAATAAAATGCAGAACCTATCAGATACAGATGCAAAACAAATCAAAATCAGATGCAGTTTCATACCCCCATCTGTCACACACCATCTCTAACCATCCCAACACACCATATAGGGTATCAAGGACCTATCCAGCCTTACACACCAATTAGTGTCAGTATGACACATTTCAGAGTGATTGCAGACTAGCTGTCAGATTAATACGCGATAAATCGCCAGAATTAAATACAAACTTGTGGCTTAGCCAGTTAATTCGATAGATCACTAAGTTGTTGACACTTCCTTCTTTATACCATTCCCACCCAATGCAGATGTAGATTACATATATCATATATCATATATCATATATCAAGGATGTACATATAGTTATCCAAATACAATTCATACTCAAATAATACAGATCATTATAATTTAATAGTTATTGTATTAAATATACGTATAGATAATCGATTATTCAACATCAGTTATACAGTATAATTCAAATTATATGGACCCTATGGAAAGCCTACGTTCGATTCGAGCAACATTTACGGCTTTAGGGAAAATTTCAGGATTTTGCTCCACACGCTCGTATGGTTTACACGGCTTAGCACACGCCAGTGTGGCCCTCTGAATGTCACATATGGCTTAGCACACGGTCATATGGCTCAAAATAGTGAGTTACACGGTTTGACACATAGCCAAGCGCATACCTGTGTGACTCCAATCTCAAAATATCTCTTACATGGCCTGGACACACGCTCGTGTTTATGATTTGCGTGACACCAATTCACAAACAATGAGTTACACAGCCTGGACACACACCCATGTCCCTGGCTTGTGTGACCCTAAATCACAAACAGTGAGTTACACGGCCTGGCATACGGTCGTGTGGCGTCAACAACCATGTTTTTTGACGTTCAAAATTTGTAGAAAATCGAGTTTTCAGTACACACCTGAAGAAGATTGGAAGTAGAAATAACCAAAAGTGATTCCCGAGCCTAAAATGAGTCAATAAAGACCAAAACTCAATTAATTTCAAACAAAATGTTAGATTTAACACACAAAATCGAGTTACGTTGAAAAGTTTCAACACTAACCCAAACTAGAAAAATTAACCCTTACCTTCACACGTACATCAAATCACAGAACTAGAGGACTGAGGGGTTGCTATCTACACAATCTTTGCCTAAAAGAAAATCAAACAAACCCATAAGAACAAAAATTAAGTAATTAAGCAATCCCCCTTTGACAAGGCCAATGAAAAAACGCTAACATAAATTTGCAATAAAACTTACGAAGTTAACATAAATGGTTTCCCTGACACAACCGCAACAATAATTTAACAGGAATGGTTCAAGAATGAGCACACAGAAAGAAACAATGAAAAGAAAAAATAAAAGAGGGCAACGAAGGAAGGTAGAACAAACATTAAAAAAAAAGTCAACTCTAGAGGAAAAGAACGAGGAGTTAGTTTGTTAAAAAATTATCACTTATGTTGCCAAATAATACTAAAAATTATATTTCTTTTTCGCGTACACAGAGACTCGAATACAAGACCAAAGAGTATATAGAAGCTTAACCATTGAACCAGTAGGCTCATTTTTTATACAAGCTCGTACAAAATTATACTTAAAAGGAGAGTTCAAAGTCTAAAGTTCAAATTAACAGAAATAAAAAAAGATTCAAAAGCGGGTCTCGAACCCCCGAATTTAGGCACATAATAGAACACCTGACCATAGAAGCAGAGACTTAATTATTGATAGAATTTAACAACAGAAATTAAAAATTTTGGGGCGTTACAATAACTTTCAAGAATGTATGAGCCTCAAGAAAGAAATATTCATATTTTTTTTACCCATATTTGCTTCAGACAAGACTGCATTGTCCTACCTCTTTTCAAACCGGAGTTACACCTAATTTTAATTTCCTCCAATCATTCAAAAATTTGAAACAATATGGCTTAATGTGCACATAATAATTACTGCCCTACTGTTACATGTATTATGCATAGAAGAGATTTCTTTATATTTAACAAATATAATAGGAGGATCAGTTTTCTTACTTGCTTTAGTGTATATATATATATATAAGATCACGATGACCAAGCCTAAATCTCCTTCTAGCTAAAATATCATCAAGCTTTTCACTTTGGGCACTAAATGTCTTTAAAATTGCTTTAGAGTCAACTAGCTCCTTTTCAATGCTCTTCAAGACATCGTCTTTCTCTTGAATTATTGTAACACCCCAAACCCAACGTAGACGTTATGACCGAATCTTGAGGGTCAAATTAACTACCTAAAACCATGTTGATTTGATTACTAAAACATATCTTACTTTTATGTCGTTATTTTTGAAGAAAAATTTATCTTATACTATTACCTAGAACACCTAAAGATTATCAATTGTGTGTTTTTCCAAAATGTTTGTATACAAACCAAGCTGATTAGAAAAACCCTGCTTTTTACTCATTTCTTTAAATAAACTCAATTTCTCGTCTAAAAGTTTGAATCAAAAAAACCACATTTTGCTTAATTTTGAAAAAAAAAGTCAAATTTATATATAAAAAAGTAGGTAGTTTGTCTAGGCTATCCAAAAAAAGCAAAAGAAATTCCAAAAATACCGACACTGTCCAAAAGTCCATAAAACATAAGTACAACTTTATTTAACCAACATAAGCGTGAGACCAATCCGAGCTCCCGTACACTGCCAATCCTAAGTCTAAGGATTACTTGAAAATATTAATAAATTGAGTGAGCTAAAAAGCCTAGTGTGCGACTTGGCCCACAAACGTAATAGATAAAAAAAATTTAATCACAAATTTCAGCATAACAGAACAGATACAAAAAACAAGGTATATAAGCGATGCAAAATGTCAAATAGAATCAAATCCTACCCTTATCCCCTACATACCAACTCCGTCCCACCCAATACACCAATTAGGAAATTTAATACCCATCCAGCCCAACACACCTAAATCGTGGTCTTTAGCCACTAGAAATTATGCAATTAAGCTACCAGATTTATTGCGGATCCACCAGAATTTGCAGAACGTAGTCTGCAGAATCTTCCTCCTCCTCATAACCATAACCCAACCCAATGCACAAGCATAGTCATAACATGGATTCAGATATAATCAGAGTAAATATTGTCTGATTTATCATGCTCATTTATGAACATAATAGAATAGAAACATGCCAATATTGAATACGGGTTTACAGATCAGATATACCATTTTACACAACTAAGCATGCTTTCAGAACATGTACATACATCATTAACATATCATATAGTCTTTGTCGATTACATACATAACCATTTAACAGATACAATAATATCGCTAACCTTGAACCAACCACCCAAAACACAACGCAAACTAATCTACTTGACACACACCCGTGTGGCCCACACACTCTTACCTAATGGGCTCGTTGGCCTACATGGCCTAACACATGGCTAGCCAAACGCCCGTGTGGCTCACATGGCTAACCATATACCCGTGCAGCTCACATGGCTTGACACACAGGTGTGTGGCGTCATCTAGTAGATTCGATTTTTTCACATTTTCCCAAGTTTTCAAGCCAAAATCACATACCTGATTATTTTCGATATGTCGGCAGAACAGCAGTACACCAAAGTCTGCACATATAATATCCATAATTAACCAACTGACACAAAATTCCCCTAGCCGACACATTTATTCAAAACTTACTCAAATATAGTATTCGACCCAAAAGAATAGTAGGCATTCGACCACTACCACTTAATACCAACCAACCTCTAATTTTTCCATATGAGCACTTACCCTTGAAAAGAAGATCGTCGACACTCAACTCGTCGAAGGGGTATGTACCACACGATCCCTACCTAGCAATAAGACACATGAAATCGCTCAGATACTTACTAGTCAGCCAAATTGAATACAACACCATCTAAATTCCCTTACCATAAACCACTAACAATGAAACTGAAATAGAATGTTGGTACTGATCAAATTAGTAGTAGATAAGAAGGAAGAACGGCGAGAGAACAAGAACAAATAGCAAAAAGAGCATATGATTGATAATGTGAGAATACAAAAAGAAACAAAACAAAATTACAATGGTAGAAGAGAAGAACAGGGAAAACGATAGAGGAAAATTCTGTAACAGAAATGGACAAGAAAAGAAAAGAAAATCAGGATAGTGGGTCAAGGTCTTCATTCATTCCCAAACTTTCAAGTGTTGAACAGCCTTATAGAATTTGGGTCGTATTGTTCATAATGTTAGTTCTTTTCTGGTTTGTTTATATTCTTGAGTTATATCCAAGTTTACACTTTGTTTTTTTTTTTTTCATATTTCTACCATTATTTGAGCAAGTATCGATTTAGACGATTAAGAACAAAAAATCGTGAATCAAGTTTTTTAACTCGTAACTGGGTTCACATCAAAATGTGTACAAAGATTCGTGCTTTATTAAGTTTTTCATGGTTGTGGTATTAGTTTGTTATCTTCTTTGTGTGATGTAATTTTGACTACACTAAATTGGTTTAGGTGAGGTTTGTGAATCACACGGCTTACCTCCGGTGAATTAGGAGTTTCAAAGGATTACCGTGACTATTTGGGTAAGAGATCGAACACCTAAAAGGCTAATTTTTTATTTATTAAGCCGTATGTTAGCAGTTCTGACCAAACGAGTTACTTGGAAATTAGTAAATCGTTACTAAAATTAGTCGTTTAAATGATGTTTTTACGTTCTAGAAATCTCGTAGTTGAATTCGCATCAGAAAGTATCCAAGTGTGTGACTCGATTTCATAAAAACAACGAACGACAAAAAGACAAAAAAGACCCACTGTCAACATTATACGGCCATGTGACAGACCGTGTGAGCCACACGGGCAGATGTTGGACTATTTATGAGCCTGTGTGAACCACATGAGCTTGACCATTTGGGTTATGTAGGCCATACGGGCGTATGGGCCCATTTTCTGAAAAATTTCACCTAGGGTGGTTTTCATCTTTGATTCATGTCTAGACCCCTCGTAGGGACCATACTGCTTAATTAAAACTTGAAAACATGATATTTGATTATATGCTTATATATGTGATACGAATACAGTATGTAAAATATATATAATCTATGTTCTAGCAATTCTACAAGCATGATTTGCTGTGAAAAGCATGCATGACATCTGTATATTGAATATCTATTAGTATTTACATGTATATTGGGGTGAGATATGATGTGATAGAGGACGTGTTGGCAGTTTAATTATCTACCTTATCTGGTGGTTTAAAACCACACATATCTATTATGGTGGCTCAACCAATTATTTCTATTTTTGGCGGTTTTCTACATACTGTTATGTGGTAGCTTGACTGCACTACTTTTGAAAAGTGACATGTAACACCCCGATTTTGGGCCTAGTCAGAATAGTGGTTTCGAGACCACAAATCTGAAGTAGAAATAATTATTTTATGAATGTGTTGAGGTCTATGATATGTTTTCATGATTGTGTGAAAATTTCATGAAGAAATTTTATTGATAAAGTGCCCAATTTGACATGTAGGACTGAATTGCAAAAGTTTCAAAATATGTGATTCTAGAAGCTTTAAGCATGAAATAGCTATGGATTATTAATTAGAGATCCTTAAATAGCAATTTGACCGATTTCTATTTTTATGGACAAAAATGGGCATGAATTGGTAAATTTTGAAAGTTTAATAAAAATGGCATTTTTGTTATTTGGTTAATAAAAGAATTAAAAGGGAAAATGAAATAAAAATCTTGTCCATCTTCTCCATCAAGTGCAGAAATTTCTAAGGAGCCATAGCTAGGGTTTCTTCACTTTCCAAGCTTGATAGTAAGTGCATCCTAGCCCCGTTTTTAATGTTCTTTACACTTTTGAAGTTGTTATCAATCGATCTAGCCATTTCTACTATTTATTTGAGCTAGGGTTGATGTCTAGGGTTTGACCCATGTGAGACATGCATGTATTTTTATGTTTCATGGTAGATTATGAAAGTTTGATGTGTGATAAACATCTTTTATTAAGTGATTTTTGATGAAAACACCTAAAAAGGACCTTTTTGTAAAAGTTGTAAAATTGGGTAGTAGAAATATGATTTGATGAAAACTGTGGGCTGGTACAAGCATGATATAGGTTCGGCTAGGCTTAGGTAACAAAGAAAATGAGTTCATTTCATTTTACGAGCTTAGGGACTAATTTGTAAATATGTAAAAGTTTAGGGGCAAAACTATAATTTTGCCAAAATATGGTTGTTGGACTGATTTGAATAATATAATGATTAAATGAACTAAATTTTCTATTATAGAACAAGAAAAACGGTATCTGTACCTAGATTGGGGAAAGAGCAAGATTTTGGACTAAATCGAATTAGTTGTCCATATTTTGTACCGAGGTAATTTCGTGTGTAAATAATGCAACTTTATATTATGCATTTAATATTTTGATATTGCATGAATTTTTTAATTATTATTATGAATACGATCGACGAGGATTCGATGTGGTAAAATTCCCGTTTAAACTTTAGAATAGATAGGATACAAATGTCATGACATTAGAGTTATGTGTGATTTTGTGTAAGACCATATCTGGGATATGGCATTGATATTTGATTTCGTGTAAGACCATATCCGAGACATGGCATCGATACGAGACATCGTATAAGACCATAGTTGGGCTATCGACATCGATATATATGATCCCATGTAAGACCATATCTGGGATATGGCATTGGCTTCTTATGATGTGTATGAGATTTTCTCGGGTATCCTTTAGTATTACAAGTGGTTCAACGGGTAATTTGAAGGTTTTACCAAAGATGTGAAAGGCTATGATTATGTTATGAAGTGGTACAGGTACGTACACAAAACTCATGAGATATGAGCTTGCTTTATGATGCATTATTGGTTAGGATGCAAATGAGTAAGATATGCCTACGATCATTTGATGATTATGTGCAAATTTATAATATGCTATTTGTATGTTAATACATTTTTAATGTTGCTTATTATTTACATGCAAATTTACTAAGCTTAAAGCTTACCCCATTCCTTTTTATTTCTTTTTAGTGTCGCCAAGCTAGCTCGAGGA
Source organism: Gossypium anomalum (assembly GCA_025698475.1). NCBI lineage: Eukaryota > Viridiplantae > Streptophyta > Magnoliopsida > Malvales > Malvaceae > Gossypium > Gossypium anomalum. The sequence goes on from CM046960.1 coordinate 15,412,396, forward strand.
TCAGAAGTTGTCAGAGTATCAATCATACTATCAACTTAGTCATTTGGGTATAATTGGTTTTGATATTTTGAATATGGCATGTATAGGGGACTTGGTCTTTTTGTTTATGTCTCCTATTAATTTGGTCCAATGCGTTGGCTAATAATGACTTGACAATTCATTTTGTATATGGCCATGAGATATGGTTCATATTGATTATTGGGGTGTAAACCTATTCATATATCCATACATGTGCTAAGGTCATACATGTTGTGGTTAAAATTGTTTGGCATGGTTGAATTGTGAATGTGATCATGGATGTTGATGATGGAATCGTGAGTACATGGCATGATGATAACTAAGATATGAATGTGTAAAATGGAGTAAATTGATGTTACATATTGCATGTGATTTGGTAAATTTGGCTTAACAAGGTATGGTAACATGAGCATGTATAAGTTGATATGGTGTTTCCATGAAAATGATTTAATTGGTGATGTTTAAGCACTTAATTATGCCATGTTAAATCCCTTTGAAATTATGTACGTGTTTGAGCAAATAATGGTGGCAATTGTCCTGGAAAATAGCCTCAAAGTTGTCTATACGGGTAGACGGACGAGCATGTGTCTAGGCCGTGTGTGACACAGGTCTGCCCCCATGGACGTGTGATCCGGCCATGTGTCCCCTACACTTTAATTTTAAGAAACAGAATGCCCAATAGTGAGCACACGGGCACGAGACACGACCGTGTGAGAGACACATCCTTAGGACATAGGCGTGTTCCTTGGCCGTGTGAAGTCTGCACCTTTTTTATGAAAATTCATGAAAATTAAATTCGCCGCACGGCCTAGCACACGGGCATGTGACTTGGCCTTGTGACCCTATTTTGTTGATGACATCATAAACAAAGAGTTATACGGGCTGAGGACACGGGCGTGTCCCAAGCCACACAGGCATGTGATACCATACGGCTTACCCATACGGGCGTGTGACCCTCCAAAATAAGAAAATTTTCTAAGTGTTCTAAAAGTTTCGAGATTCCTCAGTTTAGTCTCGAACCACTCCCAATGTATGTTTTGGGCCTCGTAGACTCGTATAAGGGACGATATGCATATGTATGAATGGATTTAAATTGGACGCATTTTTATTACCCAGTTTGATATGAATGTTTATGTTTAAGTCTGGTAATGCCTCAAACCCTATCCCGGCGTCGGATACGGGTAAGGGGTGTTACATGACGTATGCTCACTTACTTGTGTGCGGGGTTGGATGGGTACTTAATACCCTATTTAGTGTATAGGGATGGATAGAGATGGTGGGTAGGGAATGGGGGAAGGATCTGATTTTGCATTTGAATATGTATTTGTATCTGTTTGTAAAAATGTATCCAATTCTGTATCTGAGCATAAATCTGAAATATTATCTGACAAATTACGCGTATCTGATTTGTTGATTGAGATATGTTGCACATTGAGCTCGTAAGCTCACTTTTTTTATGTTTTCCTCTTAGGTAACCAGCAAACTTAGGACGGATTAGGGTGGAAGGAGCTCGGTTTCAAATTGCTTTTCCCTAATTCTGTTAAATTTAAGAATTGTTATCAACTAGACTATTTTATTTGGACTTTTGGGGACAGTTATTTGTTTTGGATTTTATTCTGCATTTGAACTGCTTAAGGATATTTTGGATATTTTATTTCAAATTGCAATGCACTGAATTTCAACACCAAATTATAGATTTCAAAACTCTGTTTAAAATTTTCAAAACTTCGTTTAACTCAAGATTTCCGCTACAAAATTAAGTAATCTCATAAGTGTTTTTCTGAAATTAAAATGAATTAACTGAAAAAGGTATTTTTCCCTAAGAACTGAAAATACTGTTATCAAGTATTGTTTTATGAAACATTTTCAAATTTCAAATTTCTGGTTTTTAAACAAATGTATGTAATTCCTCAGAATTCGGCCATAACATCTAGGCTGGGTATAGGGTGTTACGTAAAAGATCATTGATCATATACTTGTTCTTTGCCCAAATATTTTGTCAAAAACCTGTTAATTTTCTTTGAGGAAGAAAATATGTCTCGCTGACAATGTAATAATGAATATTATCCTTACAGGTAGAAAACATTTATATTAATTGGTAATGAAACAAATCAATATTAATGCAATATTTGGTAGTAAAAAAATAGTTGAAAACTCTATAAGAGTTAATTGTTTGGCAGTGCAAAATTAGTTGAAAGCTTCGGAAGAGTTAATACATCAATATCTGAAGGAACAAAATTAGTGATGGTTAGTGCATAATCCTCTGAAGATATTCACTGTAATGATCTCATATTGAGATTGTGAATGAGGAAAAAAGTATATTTGGTATGAATCACTCTTGTTGTAAATATCTATCTATTTTTCTTAAATATTTGATTGACTATTGAATTATCAGTTATTGAATATGTTGAAAATTTTGAAATTGATTAATATTGTATGTGAATAGTTGAAACCAGAAAATTTGACTATGTAGTATCAACTTGAATAGTGGAATAATTTAAAAGAAAGATATTTCATTGGAATATGATAATTTTATGATTGGATGCACTTGAAGTTGCAAGATCGCCTATCTAAATCTCGTTATGATCAGATGCACTTAAAGTTGCAAGATTTTAAAAATATGAGTGAGTATAACTCTATAGTATTCAAAATAAGTTCTCAATTAAATTTGAATATTACTAATGAGAACTTGTTTGAGATTTTTTTTTTTTAACTTTACATGCTTCAAATATGTTCTTACAATAGCAATATCATAAAAAAGTATTTTAAGATATATTTTGCATGTTTACTTGTGGCTGAATAAAATAAAAAGCTATTAATGAAAATAATGAAGCCCATCCTACTAGATCTACTCCATTATTCCTTGAAGTGAATGTAGCAGCAATACGTAATAAACTCAAAAGATGTAATCGTGGACATGGTAGGTGGAACTATAATAATTGTAAAAGGAATGGTCATATTAATTCTTCCTCACCACCAAAAGTGGAAAAATGAATATAAATAAGATAAGAATAAGTATTCCCAAGAAACCCTTTAAAGAGTGAAGGTAACTTATGTTATCGATGTGGTATAAAAAGCCATTGGTTGCATACTTGTATTACGCCTAAACAGTAAGTACGAATTGTATCTCTCTTTTTTTTTTGTGGATTGTGACACTAATTACTTATTGGATTTCTTACTTGTAATAATTTTTCTCACAACTAGAAGTGGAGATATAGAGATAAATAAGAAAACTACAAGATTTCTCAACATAACCCTTCAAAGAAGAAAAACAATTTATGAAAAGGTGTTGGTTATGTACCTACCATACACCTGAAAATTTTTATTATTCAATTAATATTTCTTAAAGGAGAGAAAACATATGTCTCATAGACAATACAACAGTTCATACTATTTTTAGGGATAAGAAACATTTTTCTTATTTGGTAATGAACGAACTGACCTTTGGTGGTACAAATTTAATTTAAGGCTCCAAAAGAACTAATATATTATTACCCTATGTTCAATGTGGTATTGGAACATGTTAATCTTTCATAGTACAAAATTAATTCGAGACTCCAGAAGAGCTAATACATTGTTATCCGGAAAACAAAGTGATAATTAATGAATTATGTTCTAGTCAGTCTCAAATAAATAATTTTGTTTTAAAAGGATATACGTTGTACTATCATATTGGGACTATGAATGAGGAGACGATTAATTAAATCTATTATATTTGGTAAGAAATTTGTATTAGAAAACTATCGTCTTTTTCTCTGGTTGGTAATATGTATATGTTAGTATGATTAAATCATTTTAGATGATAAACTAGAAGTTTGCTAGTCCAAATATACTAATTAGTTGGCATGATGGGTTAGGTCATGTCGATCAATAATGATGCGGCATTATAAAAATTTTCTTATATTTATTAAAGAACTCGAAGATTCTTCGTTTATCAAGTGTTTCTTGTTCCTAAAGAAGATGAATTATTAGAACCTCACTAGCAAAAGTTAAGATTGAATCTTTTACGTTTCTAAAAGAAATGTAGGCCCATTTATCCAACAAGTTCATATTTTTATATAATTTCGTAGATGCATCTACAAGATAACCACATGTGAGTTATCAATGCACAACCTATAGCTTGTAAGATTACTTGTTTAATGATTAGTATGAGAACAAAATTTATTTTTATGTATATAAAATGGTTTAGCATAATTTATGAAGTAAATGTCTTTAGTCAATAGTCAAACCATATCTTTTGAGAACAAAAGTTTTTGTACATACGTATAAGGATATGATATTTTACAAGCATAAGAGTTTGTATGCATTATGCTAATAAGTTATGATAAATACTCTCCATTAGAATTTTTGAATGTGTGATATATGCTTAAATTTTTCCACCACAATGGAGAAAATGGGTAGTTAAAGAAAGTTGAGAATATACATTAGTTATGAGCCTCCTTGTATTATTAAATGTGTTAAATAAATTGGAGGTTCAATTATAACATGATTTATACTATTTTGATTTATAGTTTTCCTAACATTAGGGGAGAGAAATAATAGTTAAATTAAATAATTACTTTAAATGACTTACTATATATATCTTCATAGAAAGTAATTTAAACCAGAAGTTCAAAAAGATAATTCACTTTATTATAAGTTAACTGCCAAATGCATATACTGAGCTGATAAGAAAACCAAGTATCATATACTAGTTGATATTTTGAAGTCCCAGTAGGATATCTTGTTAGAATAAAGAAAAGTAATGCATGCTTGAAGTATGATAGATTAATTGGTTCCAAATTTGAAAATTCTCGTAAAAGATAATAATAAATCTAGATGGTCATATAGTGGAGGCGGTCCTCTTGAAGAGACCTAAGACATAACTAATTATTAAAACTCCAAAAGAGATTTAGTACTTAAAATTGAAGATAGAGATAAGGAAAATAAAAAGATCTCGATAAGTTATGTCAATTTGAGAAAATGTGGACCCGATAAGCACGCAATATTTTGTTGAAATAATAAAATAAAAGGAGGATCTTGAATGAATCTGTTGAGAACTATATGGAATATATTCGCCAAAAATGGAAAGACACAATTCAAGTATAATTAAATTCATAAAGTTTGGACCAGTAGTCCAACTATCTAAATGTATAAAGCCAGTAAGGGTACAAATGAAGTATTTTTGCAAAAACAAAATTAGAAAAATAAAGTTTTTCGCTAAGTCATGACATTGATTATGAAAATATTCTCTTTTATGGTGGATGCACTAACCTTTAGATATCTTATTAGTCTAGTAGTTCATGAAAGATTTGACATGCGTCTAGTGTTTGTTTTTATGGATTTTATATGAAAAACTATATAGTGCAAGTTTATATGAAAATCCTTGAAGGATTTAGAATGCTTGAAACATAGAGAAATTCCCAAGAAATTGTTCAATAAGATTGAACATATTTAGCAAATTTGACTCGATGAAAAGTAGTTGAAGGAAGATTATAAAATGATCCAAAAATATCTATTTGTATTTTTATAGAAATATCATGATTAAAGTTTACTATGATTATTATTGGAGCTCCTAAACAAATCAAAATGTATTTCTTCAAAATTCTTTTTCACTCACAACTTCCAGAAAAATGATGATATAAATGTTTAGCAAATCTGTTCAAATGATTATTTAAAAAGATAGTATTCAAGAGTCAAATACATAGAATTGGATATATCATATGATGTTATCATGAGGGGGAGTAAATATGTATTGTACTCTTTTTCCGTTATTTGAGGTTTTAAACCCCTGGGTTTTCCTAATAAGGTTTTTAATGAGGTAGCATATTATGTGTATTATAGATATGTATACTTTTTTTCCTTCATTAGGAGTTTTTTCCATAGTGTTTTTATATTAGTTAGGTTTTAACGAGGCATATTATTTACCAATGGACATCCAATGAGGAGTGTTATGAATATTTTATTATTAAGTGAATGTCCATTAAGATTAATATAAGTTTGATGTACTTTAGAATTCTAATATTCTTTAGAAGTAGAGTTTTATTTCATTTATACATCTTATGTCTATAAATATAGATTTTGGAGAAACATTGTAAACATTCATATTTGATAAATAAAAATATGTTCTCTTTTTCTCTCCTATTTCTTCTTCTTTTATTACTTTCTTTATTATTTATTTCATAATTAAAACATTTTTAACATATTTAAAATACAGTATAGTTTTACTTTGTGCAATTAGTGCCAAGTAACATTATTCAAAACAATATCTTATTAACATAATTACTCTAATATTAATTAAGTAATAATTAAGATGCTTAAAATTATATTCCAATAATAACTCTATTTTACATGAATAAAATTAACATAACTTTTTTGCATAATTTTTTAACTAATAATTGTAATTAAATTATAATTATCGCAACTTTTTTCATATATTATATGCTTAGAGTTCTATTCAATTAATAACTCAATTTTAAAATTAGAAAATATTTTTTAACTAATAATTGTAAATTAAATTATAAGAAATTTCTATTAAATTATAATTATCACAACTTCTATTTTACTTTAACTTTAAAAAAAATGGATTTAGTAATATGAGGGAAAATAAAAGGTATTCTCACCGTTCAACATTTTTTTCCAAACTCATGATTATATATATTATAGATTATATCTTAATTATAAAAAAAATAATTTTAACATGATTATCATTATCATTTTTAAAATAAAATAATATTTATAGATAAAAAATTATAAAAATATAATTATTATTATTTTTAAGTAATCTAATTATATCCAATGATTCCAAAGATTTAAAGTTTTTATTTATTGATAATATATTATTTTTATTTTAAGTAAAACTCTTAAAAAATATGAATAAATTAATTAATTTCACATTAATATACTATCACATTAATTAATAGTTAATTAATATTATTTTTTATTATCACATCATAATAATTAATATATTAATAAATCATTTTTTTTTAATGTGAACTTAGTAATAGAATTAACAAGAGGTTTTTCATCACTCTAAACTTATATATATATATATATATATATATATATATTAGTTTTCCTTCTCGCATACGTTGCAAGTGAATAAACATGTTTATTTTTATAAACTAAAATAAATAATATATAACATATTTAATTGAATAATATTTTTATGAATAAAAGAAGTAAGTATCACGGTTTAAGTTAATAATAAAATAAAATACCAAGTAAAAAAAGAAATATATTGTAGTTAATAATAAAATCATAATTTTTTTATTTTCATTTATGTGCTCTTTCAAATCATCAAAAGAAATAAAATTATAAAACAGAACATCTTTGTTAATTGTAGAAGTTGTTTCTTTAATAGTGATATAAAAAGTCAATGATAACTTAAGTTTATTATGAATACTAATAAATCTATCAAAAGATTTCTTTTTACTACATATAGGTTTTTTTTCCTTTTGAAAATTATTTTTGAACTAATGCATAAAACTATTGAAAACAATATAAAAAATTAGAACTAAAGTAAATTATAATATTAGATTAAAAAATAGGTAAAACCGCCTTTTTTTACTTTAAATTAATAAATATATTTAATTATAATATTATTGAAATCCTATATGCTATTTTTTTTTTTACTTTTTTAATCTTTCTCTCAACATTTACAATAATAATAATAATAATAATAATAATAATAACAATAATAATAATAAAGGAAGTATTTTTATGGTATAAACAACTCACAAAACTTTTTTGTTAAAAAAAATAAAATATTGTTGATTGAGTATTAGCTCGATTGATATTAGCATTGTTGCTAGTGTAAGAGTATGTGGATTTAAGTGTGTTGAAGCACGTTTATCTTCATATTTAAGAGTTGGGATGGGTTATGAGTAGTTCTAAGTATTGTATCAACTTAGAAACTTTTAAATATTTTCACAATTGAATTAGATGTTAAAAATAACAAAATATTATATTATCTAATAATCAATTAAAATGATCCTTAATTATATTTTAATTTGTTGATAATGAGTATGCTTAAAATTTTATTTAGGTTATAACTCATTTTAAAGAAAAAGGAAGTTATAACTCTGGTCAATAAAACTACCACGACTCAATTTTAAATAGAATTATAATTAATAATTTTAAATTAAACTATAAATATTTTTAAATATTAAGTCAAATTACTATTTTATCTTTTATATTCGTAATTATGTGCAATATTAAGATTACTTCTTTGTTTCATAAACTTAATCAGTTAATCTCAAATATTCGAGCTCCCGACAAAATTGACAATTGAGTTACATATATCTGGGAAATTGACTTAATTTAAAAAAAAAAAAAATCTTTCACCATCAAATTAATAACTTAAATTCGTCCTATTCAAATTAAATTTTATATAATTAATGTGAAAGGCCTTTAATTTTTATTTTGAGTTATAAATATAAAGGTAATACATCTTAATCGAATTAATATTACAAAGTATAAATTTGAATAAAACCAATAGAAAAATTGAAGTCATAATAAATTAAAATAAGAGTCCACATAATTTACATTCCATACTCAAAATTTAATCTTATCAATACAATTTATACATAATAAAACTCAAATTTAAATATTCAAAATCTTAATCTTGTAAATACTAATTCACTATATCAATTTATCTTTAACATTTAATAAATTAATAAAGAAATCCAATCAAATAATGTGCAGGTCAAAAGTTAAATATTTGAAATATCAAATTAAAATTATTTAAATCACAATCTAAAACTTGTTTATTTAAATCACAAAATTAAAATAATCACAAAAGGAAAAAGAAAAAAGAAACTAGCTTGAAAACTTATTTAAAAAGATCGAAGGCATTGAAAGCAAAGAAGCCACTTCATCTTCATTGCAGGGAGAAATGAAAACTGAAATTTGAATGTGGGGGAAAAAAGAAGTAATCTAAACTAACTAATTACAGAATTTGGGGTTACTAAGTTGAAACAATATTTTTTTTCTGTTTTGTTTTGGGGTGCTTAATGTATTACTATTATTATTATTATTATTATTATTATTATAAAGAGCTTTCATGACATTTTAATATGAAGGCTTGCATTCTTCGGAGATTTACAAATTGGACAAATGTGAAGGCGCGGCGCACAAACAGTACATGAGCACAAATGCCTACATGGTAGCAGCAACACACATGATTCCTCCACCCTACATGTCCGGCATAGCCTGCCGCCGTCGCCATTTTTCTCCACGTCCCAACTGCTGCCGCAACATGATTGCGCATCGTCAACATCATCCGCCGCCGCTTCTAATCCTACGCCACGATTTCTCTTGTCGACCTTAACCTGCTGTGCCGTTGCGAGGACTTGTTCTAGGTTGGACCGCAGGGCAGTGGCGGTAGCCTCATTGGTTTGAGCCAAATCTCTCCAAATTTGGTTCTCTATGCAAAGGGATTTCACTCTTTCTTCAAGTGCCCAATTTATTTTCTCAATCTTCTCCATTTCTTCCTCTTTGCATCGAAGTTTCTTCATTACTCGTTCTTCAATGGCTTCCATTATTTTCCTTGCTTGCCTCTTCCTTTTTTCTTCTATCTCCACCCTCATTTTCTCCATCTAAATAAACACAAAAAATCCAGACTCCATCAATTCTCAAACTTTAAAAGCAATCGATAAAACTAAACAATTGATCTTGTTCTTTAGGCTTACATGTTGTGAGATGAGGCGATCAATATCCAACTTTTGCTGCTCCATGTGAAGGGAGATATCATGGCCAAGAAAAGAAAAACGAGAGCAAGCTTCGTTGCTTTTGTGAGGTGGAGAAGGGAAAGAAACCATAGCGGAATCTCTGGAACGCTTCCTGGGTAAAGGAAGATTGTTGTACGTCAAACTACTCTCCGATTTGATCGCTGCCGTAGGCTTTCGATGGATGAAGGAATCGGTAACCAAAGAGTTATATAAAGGAAGAAATCCTTGAGCCGCGACCGTTGGAACTCCATATACCATCTGGGTTTCAAACATATTGCCGTTTGCTTCAATAGGATTCATCATTAAGAGAATGAATGCAAGAGACGTTAGAGGTTGGTGGTTGGATCTGAATGTATGATCATTTGGTTTCAGTCGTAAAAGCTTAAAAGGAACATGTACGCTAAGAATTAAGGAGAGAAGAGATTGAGATGCGAAGCTTCAACGGCCATAGATTAAAGAAGAAGATTGGGTTTTTTGAGTTTGGTTTGCTTTGGTTTGGGATATAAGGACGAAAACTGAAAGGGAAAGAATACAAAAGGGTCATGCTATAGAGGTGGCAAAGGCTGTATGGTGGGGTTTATTTAGGGTTTGGTTCGGGTTAGAGATAGAGTAAGATAATTAATATTAAATTAGTTTTTCTTTTCAATTTTTGGTTAGATTTGTAGATAAAGAAGTAAACTGATCTTGATACAATTATATTATAGGCATAAATTCACCCAATATATATAGGAATAATAATTTATTTACTACTCTAAATTTTTTAAAAAGTTATTTTTATTTTTTATTTAATTTTATCTTTTAGCAATAAACTTGTCTTATTGGACAAATAATTCAAAATGAACAAAAATTTAACATCTACCAATTTTGCTGATGCGACGATGTCAAGTTAGCAATTAATTAATTTTAAAAAATATAATTTTTTAATATTTTTAATATTTTTTAATATTTTTATAATTTTTAATTTTTAAAAAATTAATTAATTTTCAACATGGTATCTATGTGGAAATCCATCTATGTATGTTACATTAACAAATTCAACTTTTCAATTTATTTTGGATGATTTGACAAATAACACTAGTTTAAATGTTAAAAGAAGTAAAAAATTAAATAGAGATCTAAAATCAGGGGCGAAGCTAGGGGGTTGGCAGGGGCCTGGCCCCCCTAAATTGTAAAATTGTTATTTAGGCTCTTATAATTTTTAAAAAAATTTAAATTAGTAAAGGTAAAATTACACTTTGGCCCCCCTAAAATTATAAAAATTTGATTTAATCCTTTATAAATTATAAAGATATAGACTATAAAAAATTAAAATTTCATCCATCCCCCCTAAAAAATTGTTCTGGCTTTACCCCTGTCTAAAATGATTTTTTTGATAAAATTAGGGCCAAATTAATCATTATGCAAATAATATCAATATTCAAATATATCATTTTGTCGCAATAATTTTTTCATATTCTAATTTTGGTGGTTACAATATTTTATTATTTAAATTTATTACTAATAACATTTAAAATTATAAACTTCAATAATTTAGAATGTAGTATTTTAAATTATATTTTTAAAAATTAAATAATTGATTTCAAAATTTTAAAAATACTTAAAAAATTAATTGTAATATTTTAATTAAGATGAAAGTAAAATTATTTTTTTATTAATGGTTGAGTAGGAGATGTAAGTGTCACAGACCGCACAAAGGAGTCTGTGATCTAGGCACACTTTGATCTCTATTGTTCATTGGGGGTTATTCGACCTGATAAGATTAGCTCATTACTTGGAAGAGACTCAAGGCTCATCTACTTAATTATGGTTAAAATGTAAATTGTATTTTTATTAGGATAATTATTGTAAATCATAAAGGATAAAGTGTAAAAATTTTAAATCCCTTAAGACTCTCTTATTATAGATGAGATTTAATCTGAGTCATCATTGTAATTTGATATGTACTGTTAGATCAATGGGAGCTCTACTATAAATAGAGCTCTCCTCATTCTTTTGTATTCATTCCATTCTTGAGTTAAATAATATTGAGACCATTTACTCAAACACTTGGTGTGCGATTTTATTTTTTTGTTCGTTCGTGGCTTATTTCTTTTTCGAGTTTGCTTCCGCTTTGTTTTGGTGCCTTTGAGAATTGCTGTGTGAATTATCATTTTTCGAGAGTAAGGCTAACTTAGGTAGATTTGAACCTAAGAAATCGCTTAAGGTTGCTTGGCTTACCATACTAAAGTTCTAGCCCCGTGACAGTTGGTACAAGTCAGTGATCGGAGGCACCAATTGCGATGACAAAAAGAGTAAACGAGTGGAATGTCTAGATACAGACCGGTGCTGGGAGGGGAAGGAAAAATAGTAGATCAAGGATATGTTGTCGACTTTGAAAATTCATGTAGTTCATCTCGAAGAATCCATAGGCTGAAGTGAAGGAAACACTTAAGGTTGTTGAGGGATGCACAGATGAGTTGGACCCGATAAAAGAGCAGTTCAAGGAATATGTGGCGAAGGCCCTTAGTTCCGATATGGACACGTTGCAAGTGCTCCTCAACACTGTTGTGGGTAAGCTATCAGAAAAGAATGATGCTCTCAAAGCCATAGTGATGACTTTGAACAAAAAAAATCAAAAAGCTTGAGGAAGAGTTTGCTGTATGCAGAGTTATTGTGGGAAAAGGGGTTTGACTGAGACACCAAGCCATAAGGTTGATGTCCCAAAACCAAAAAATTTTAAAGGGCAAGGTTCGCGAGGGAAGTGGAAAACTTCTTTTGGGAAATAGAGCACTACTTCTTTGTCATAGGCATCAAGGATGGTGATGCTAAGGTAAGTACTGTTTCCATGTATTTTACTAATGTCACTATTTTATGATGGCGTTGTAGGTCCACATATGAAAAGCGAGGAGGGACCAAAATTAGGACTTAGGTTGAGTTTCAAAAAAAGTTTAAGGAGCAGTTTTACCCACAATATGCCGAGAAGGAGGCTCGAGTTAAGTTGCATAAGTTCTCGCTACAAGGCACAATTAGGGGGTATGTGAAGGAGTTCAGTGAACTAATACTTCAAATCACTAATCTGAGTGAGAATGAGACATTCTTCTTCTTCATGGATGAGTTGAAGTCGTGAATTAAGCAAGAATTGGGGTGTCGTGGGGTTGAGGAACTTACCAAAGCCATGACCATTGCAGAGTCACTTCTTGAGTTGGGTGCTAAGAAGTCGAAAAAATTTGAGTCTTCCATGCCCAAATTCAAACCAAAGGGCAATGGTGGGGGAGATAAAGATATGTCATCAAAGAATGGCAATGGTAAGTGTAATAGCCCAATTTTCAATGGTGTCAAAAAACGGTGGCTTCGAAACCTTATTTCTGACGAGTGAGTCAGTAAATATTGTTATATATTTATGAGTTTATTTAGAATTGTATTTAATTTTGGTTTAGAAATTTTACTGAATTGATAATTAATCAAGGTACAAGTGTGATTGTAACACCCCAAATTCGATCCGGTAAACTGGATCCGAATCTCAAGTGTTACCACTCTAATACAAATGTAGGATCAATCTACCTTTACAAATTTCAATGAGTATAACTTACTTACATACCACCTGAACTGAAATACATCAGACCTTTTTTCATTTTTCGAGAATTTCTATGTGAATTCTCATTTTTCGATAGTAAAGTTGACTTAGATGGATTTTAACTCAAGAAATCGCCTAAAGTCGCATGATTTACCAGACTAAAGTTCTAACTCTGTGACATAAGAATAGACGTAAATTGGTCACTTAAATCAATATAATTCATTTAAGATTATACTAATAACTTAATTGATAGTGTGATTATTAATATATTAAAATTATATACAAATTAGATTATCATACACACTAAAAAAATAAAATTATTTAATAAATATATTTATAAAAATAATATAAATAGTAAATAATAATTTGATTAATGATAAAATATAAATATTAAAAATTTTAGAGAAATAAGTTTAAATTCTATTGTATGGGCATATTTTACTATTTTTCTATATTAAAAATATAAAGTAATAAAAATAACTTAAAAAATACAATTTACTTGTTCTTAATAGTAGAATTAGCATATAATCAAAATAATAAAAGTGGAAAACAAATACATGAATAACTGAATAGGAGGATTAAAAGCTTGTTTATTTTAAGAAGAGTCGCTTTCCAAATTAACCTCTTTCCTCCTACTCGACTACAATAATCCCTCCAGCGGTCCTTGAGAAAAAATATACAAGTAGTCAATCCGTAATTCTAGAAGCTTTATAGAGGTATTTACTGTTTATTTGAAATCTGATTTATGGTTAACTGTTTTTTTCGTTACCAAGTCACATATAATAATATATATAATAAATTTTTTGGTTCTCTAATTTTATAGAAGTAATTTTAATTATTTAATTCTTTTAACCTTTAAAATTGTATTATTTGTTAAATCATTTCAAAAGGGATGAAAAAGTTAGCGTTTGTTAACTTTGTTGACGTGACATACAAGTGAATTGTCACGTGTATGTCATGTTAGCAATTAATTAATTTTTTAATTAAAAATATTTTTTAATAATTTTTAAAATAATTTTTTTATAATTTTTTTGATTTTTTAAATTTAATTAGTTGCTAACATGACATTCTTAGTAAAGTTAATAAACATTAATTTTTCCACCCATTTTGGGGTGATTTGACCAAAAATACAAGTTTAAGGGCTAAAAAAGGTGAAAAATTAAATGGAAGACTAAAATATTTTTTTTTATAAAATTGAAGGGCCAAAAAAATCATTATGTCAAAGCAAAAGAACCTATGTCAGTAAAAATGTTTAAGCGTGTAAAAAGCCTCGAAGCTAGTCCAATTAAGCCATTGTTTTTCTTTCACTCAATTAGGTATCGGCTATACCTATTCATAGGTCTGGCTACCCACCTAGCCCGAAGGTTCGCCCGAAATTTGAGAGGGTTTGGGTAAAAAAATTAGGCCCATTTTGAGAGGGTTTAAAATTAGGCCCAAATTTTTTTAAGCATTCAAGGCCCAAGCCCAACCTATTTTTAAGTTTATAATACTTTATATTATGTTATTTTTATATATTATGTAATTTATAATACATTAAAAGATAAACATATATTAAATATATAATACTACTCTAATGTAAACATTAAAATAATGTTAAGATGATTATATAAAAATTTTCAATAAATAAAAAAATATTAAATTAAAATAATATAATTTTTTAAAATAATATGACTGGGCTTAAAATAGATTTGAATTAATTTTTTTGTAAATATAAACTGATTTGGACAAAATTTTAAACATATATTTTGAGTTGTACTGAGTTTGAATCCGACCTGAGCCTGGTCCAACCCAACTATAAATAACTAAAATATCGGCAAAATGCATAAAAAAATAGAATTTCAATAGATTACTTTCATTTTGCAAATCAAATCAACAAGTTACTTTCATTTTGCAGATCAAATCAACAACCAGTTAGAAGTAAAAAATGTACAAACGAAGGATCAACGTACTGCAGAGCTTGTCTCTTTCTTTCTCTCTTTTTTTACGATGTCTGATAAAACTGGGTGAAATAAATAGTTAAGTAGGAGCCAAAAAATACCGATTTTTCTACCATGAAATTCTACTCTCAAGCTCATAGTATTTGGTTATTAATTCCAAATTTACATTGCCATTCATGTCGTCTAACACCACTTAAGGTTATTTGACCAAATAATTACTGAATACTAAACACGATTTTAATCAAACATATAAACATGTATGTTTCATATTTTATTTACACCCATATGATTTTGTCAACATGTCTAATCCCTGTTTTGAGGGGTTTTTAAGTATCAATTCAGCAGTACTTAGCCAACTTTGTTGGTTCATTCACACTAATTGGCTTTAGTTTTATGGTGGAAACATCTGCACATTCCCAATACAACCAAACAAGCAAGCATCAATAAAAGGTTTGGTCAGGTAAATCCGTGACCGGAATTAATTACATGCAGAGATGCAAATATAAAAAATAACATAATTTGTTTTTTTTTCTATATTTTTAATATTTTTTGATAATTTTTTGTATTTTTTATTATTTTTATAGATTTTAATAAAATTTCATCAGTTTTTTTGCCACATGTCATAACCACCATGTGATATGTGACAAAGATAATTGAAAATGACGCTTTTAACTCTAAAAATTGACCGTTAGAGTTAACAGTCAAAGGGCTTTTTCTGATACATTTTAATGGTTTAAATTTCAATTGAGTAAAAATAAAATAAAAATAAAAATTTTATTATTTTTCTTTTAAAAATAAATTGGAAAATTTTTTATATTTTTAAGTCTAATAAAAACAAACCTTTAGATTTAAAAGTGTTATACCAACTTTGGTGGAGGGGGTTATGGGATCAATTAATTTAAAAAAAAATAATAATTTATAAACAATAATATAAGTAGTAAATTGAGTCATGTATCCTCAAAAATGATCATTCAAATCTAAAAAAACTTAAATATTTTCTATTTTCTTTTAACTTTCATCATTCTTTTCTTAAATATTTTTATTTTGTCACACTCTCTCCATAACTTGTAAAAGATAAGTTATGTCTTTCAAAATTATTTTAAGTAGGTTTTCTAATTTGGTAACAATTCTTCTTTTCTTCTAAACTACTGATTAATCTCTAAAAAAATTAAAATTATGGTTTTAATTGTAGTAAATTCGAATTTTTATGCAAAATTAAGTTTTTATTGATGAAATTATTTTAAGATATTAATTATGTATGAGACTACTAATACCTTAATTGATTTATATTTTTTAAAGAACATTAATACAAATTCATAAAAAAAATAGGATTAGTTGTCTGTATAATCTTTTAATATATATTAAAAATTAGTATTTTCGTTTAAAAATTATTGTCGCTAGTGTGATTTTGTGCATCTTGTGTTTTTACTCATTGTGTATTTTTACACAATGCATTCATACTTAAGTAGCTTTTATTGTTGTGAAGGGAATTATAATTTATCTCATAACTACCGGTGTGAATTGTGAAATGAGATTTTATTTTAATTCAAGTTATAAAATGGTAAGCATAAAAAAGATAAATTTATTTGCCCTTATTGATTAGAAGATTTAGTTAGTATAAATGACTATTGATTTAATACTAATAATATGGTTGGCTTTATGAAAATTTATTTAGTTACTATTTAAATAATTTTATAGTACTCTTACATTTAATCATGTTATACATTAATTTATATGAATTTTTTAGACATTTTAAATTTTTAAAATTTGAGCCCACAATCAATATATTCTAACTCCACCGCTAATCACCTTCGTACACACCTATGCACATGCCCTTTTTGTGTAAGCGTCATAATGGGTGGACCTTCGATACCAGGTTTTTTCACCGTGGGCCTCTTACCTAATGAGCCTCCGCGGTGAACTACCCTCATTAAGAGCGTATATCACCTCACGCTTATTGATTGTTTAACAATCTTAAGATGTTATATCCCCATTCTATACGATTACATCGCTGCTCCTATAAAATGATAAGATGCGACTTTGCTGCTGCTAGTAGGATTCTAAGTTTCTAACACATGATGCACTCTTTATCTCCTGTATATTTTAATTAATAAATAACTATTTGAGCCAATTTGAATTATTAAATAAATTATTCAAAACTTAATTCCAATAAATTCAACCTACTAAACTGAACAAATCAAAGACACCACCGAGGACATTGGTGCACAAAGTGAATGCGAATGAATAATTTGGAAAATTATAATTACTAAAGTCATAAAAGTTTTATTTTAACATGAAAAGTCATAATTCAAATTTTACCTCTTAATATATATATATATATATATTTATTTCGGTCCCTGGACAAATAACCCAACCTTAGATTTAATTGCAGCCGATATAATTTCGGCATTCATTCACTAAGAAATCATAATTTTGTATTAACAATTTCGGCAGCTTTGTACCAAAAAGAAAAAACAAAAGGACATCGGCAGCTCAATCATGTCATTGTTAATGAAAAATTTGTTATTGTAAAGTCGGCATTGGCCGTATCTCGTAAACCCCGTCCAACTATATAGTTTTAAATACCAACAATATATGATCCTCAGTTTCTTCTCCACTCCACTCCAAATCTCATCAACACCATATCCTACTCATGCCGCGCTTGGATCAACAATAACCTCCTCGTAAGTTCTTTTTACTTTAATTATTCATATGACTTCACTTTGCGCACCCAATAATGTCCATATTTCTTCACAATAACATCCTATATATATATATATATATATATATATATATTCCACAATTACTCTAAATTCCAATAAGATAGATGAGACTTGCAAAATCCTAGTAAAAGGTTTGTTAAAAAATGTGCACTTGGGGGAGGGAGGGTAAGAAGTGCATATGTACACACATTTTCCTAATAGGGTTGCAAGTAAAAATTGCAGTGTAAAACTTGTGATATTATGTTGATATATAACACCACAAAAATTCAGATAAAAATGGATGATTGTAATTTGGATTTGAATTTTTATAGTAAAGTTTATTTTGTTTAGTTCGATTTATAATAAAGTATGTTCATGTTATAATTAAATTATATATATGATAGCATATCCTCGACCGTGCGAGATATATCTACCATTAAAAAACTCAGTTGAAATGTCTGCTATTGTGCCTTATATTGCTCCGCCACCGTCACTACCACCACCTGTCGGCTATCCCATGACCAACGGCACTGGCAACCCCCAACAGGCGGCTCCTCCTGTCCACATGCAAAGCAAGGGTGATGACTTTTGGAAAGGATGGTGAGCATCTTGTGTCGTTGTGATTTGGTATTTCAACCTTTCTATGTTTGTTATTAAATTTCAATCTATTTGCAGTTTGGCTGCCATATGTTGCTGCTGTGTCTTGGATGCGTGCTTTTGCTAATCAATTCCAATAGGATTTGGATTCTGTGTTTTTTTTTTTTTTCTTTCTCATGGATTTTCCATCTACAAATTAAACTATACACTTTTTTCTACTTGTTATAGTTATTTTGTATAAATTTTGGGATATATAAACGAATAAGAATGTTGTGTAAGCTGAATGAATCCATAACATTCTTACTGGTTTTTATCAATTTATATCATCCAATTCAACTCTGTTCACTTCTGATTAGTGTTTAAATAAAAAAAAATATTTTTATTCAACTATATTTACCAATCTTATATTGATATATATAAAAATAAAATTTACATTTAATAATGTTATTAGATTGTCTTCCTATGTCCAACTTGATTTTTTATATAAAGAATTGAGAAATAGAAGTATAGCCTTAGTGAAAGTTCCAGAAAAAACTATGAAAGTGCAATACCCGAAACTCTTTTCTGGTAAGATTTTTTGGGACAAAAATTCCTTTAGCGGGGAGAGTTGTAAAACAGTGATTCTGGGACCACAAATCTGACAAGTAAATATTTTTTTTATTATTTTAATGTCTATGGTATGATAGTAAGGTCGTATAATTAAGTAAAAATGACCAAATCGTAAAGGTGCAAAAGTTAAGTATTATAAGCTAAAGGGGTTTAATAGCTATGAAATTTTAAAGTAAATGTATTTATATGGTAATTGGACCATTATTATTATTAGTGGACAAAGATGTGCAAGAAATTAATGTTTTAGTTAGTTTTAACTAAAGATTAATAAAGTAATTTAATAAATAATTAAGGTAAAATAGACTAAAATGAAGATATCATCTTCTTTAGTGAGTTACTCCACCAAAATTAAGAAGAAAAAACCCTCTATTGTTGCATCTTGATCATTCGGCTAGCTATCTCTTGCATGTAAGAGATTCTTTGTCCCGTTTTTATTAACTTTTATGTTTTCGAGATCGTTGTAGCTTAATCTAGCTAGCCCTGGGACTAATTTGCAAAATTGTTAAAGGTTTAGGGTTTTTCCATGAGCATGTCTGAATGGTTGTTGAAGTTTAATGAAAGATTATGAGTCCTTATTTTTAAATAAACAAGTTTTGTAAAGTGATTTTTAATGAAATTATCATTTAGGGACTTATTTGTAAAAGTAGTTAAATATCATGGTAAAATTGTGAAATGATGATTTGTATGGATTGATATAAGTCCCTAGGTAATTCGGCTAGCATGAAATGTGGATGAAATTGCATAAATTTCAATTTATGAGCTTAAAGACTAAATTGTAAAAAAGTTAAAATATTAGGGGTAAATGTGTAATTTTTTAAAATTATGAATTTTGGACTAAATTGAATATTATGAATATTAAATAGATTGAATTTGGTTATTTAGATTAAGATAAACCTCATACGGATCTAGATCGAGGAAAAGCTAAAGCCTTGGATTAGTTGACCTTATTTCGATATATTTATAATCGAGGTAAGTTTATATGTTAAATAACATTGTAATGTTATTTTGATTTTTATGAATTGTGATATATATCATGTTAAGAAATGATGAGAATCCAACGACGTTTCCATGATTATCAAGCCCCATTTGAACTTTAGGAATATATAGGATACAAATGACATGTCATTAGGGTTACCATGTTTTGGGTGCTGGTCTTGAATGTCCTACCAATGGCTGAGGTCCTGTATTTGTTGCAGATGCTCGTCAGCTTGTGTGAGGGGCATCGTATAGCTTACATTCCGACTGTCAGCTTGTCTGAGCAGACCCATTTTATGGCTCGAGTGAGCAACGATGTAAAGGAAAAATGAAAGGTTATATGTTTAGCACACTTTGTGTTAGCTTTCCCGTGTATCCGGTATTATTCTAAGTGGTTCAATGAGCAAGTAAAGGGAAGGAATGGTAAGTGTTCCAATCAACTATGTTATGAACCTATGGAAAGGTATGAAATGGAAATGTTCAATGTATGCATATTTATGCTTATGGAAAGTATGAATTCAATGGTACTATGTTCATGTAAAATTTACCTTACCATGTGATAGTTTAATTGAGTTATGTGTTAAAGCACTTACATGTGTTATTGTTGATGCTTAGGCTTGTGTTAAGCTTGTTTTTGGATTATATCATGCTTAATTTTAATGTTATACAATGAAATGGTAAGTTTTGTTCATGTTTTACAAACTTATGAAGCATTATATGCTTACGTAGTTTTCTTTCTTATGTTTTATAGACTATCAGAAGCTCGATCGGTTTGGAAGCTTGTTGGAGACCTATCACACTATCCAACGAATATATTGGTAGTTTTTAATGTTTTGGCCAATGTTATAATGGCATGTATAGGTGGACTTATGTTTAATGGCTAGTTGATATTTATGGCATGTAAATGTTGCTTTGAATTTGTGGTACTTTTGGTACTTTTGATACTTTGTGGTTGGGTGTTAACATGGTCAAGTTGATGCATGATTTTATGGCCAAAGTGGTAAGGGATGGTATGTTTGCAATGTGGTCAATTATGATATGTTTTGATATGATTGAGCTAGATGTGTATAGATGAGTTAAGGCCAATTATGCATAAGTTTAGCTATATTTGCTTGATTGTGATTGAGCTGCCTATATGGCATAGTGGTTGGATGGATTAATGGCCTATTGATTTGGTCTTATTATGCATGTTTTGGTATGTTTTAGTGCCTTGATTATATGTGTATATTACTTTTAGGTACATATTTGAAATGGGTGAAAGAAATGGCTTGATTTTGACCAATTTCTTATCCACACGGGCGTGTGTCTCAGCCGTGTGTGACACACGGCCATGCGACACAATAGTGTGTCCCCTATATCTTTTAAAGGTTACAAATCAGGCAGTTACACAGCCTGGAAGATGGGCGTGTGACGCCATTTTGAGTGTTACATAGCTTGACAGACAGGCGTGTAGCTTGGCCATGTGACCCAAGTCAGAGAGTTACACGGGCTGGGACACGGCCGTGTGTCCCTATTTCGATTATTACATGGCCTAAGACATGGACGTGTGTCTCAGCTGTGTGAATCACACGGCCTGACCACACGACCGTGTGACCCCTGCAGTTTAAATTTTCTAACTTTTTCCTCAATATTTCAAATGTTTTCGATTTAGTCCCGATTCGTTTCTAAAGTATTTTTAAGGCCTCAAGGGCTCGATTAAGGGACGATATACATGTATATGATTCGATTATGCTATGTTTATATCAATATTTGGAAATGTATGTTTTCATGTTACGATTTTACAGTAATGCTCTGTCGGCGACGAATATTAGTTAGGGGTGTTACAAGGTTCATGAGAGGATGCGAACTCATCACATCCGAACCCCAAGACGCGAACTATGTAGGTTGTGGGTCAGTTCCAATCGGGTAATTGGGTAGTGGGTTGGTAATGGTGAACACCATAACAATTTGTCCCTAACCTAGTTCAAATAAGAGTAATAAAGTGGCTCTTTTGAGAACTTGGCTTCGCTAAGTGGAGAAAATTTGAGAATGAAACGTATCACACACATTTTTCTTTTAAAATTATTTTGTCGCGTGATTATATGCAAGTGTACATAGTCGTACAAGTAATAAGTAGTGAGTAAAGAGTATAGTCTCCATAAAGACTGTTGTGTGAAGTATTTGCAAAGTCAATTTTAATCAATTTGGAAGAAAATAAATAAAAGAGAATAGTGTTGATGAAAGTCACAATTTAAGTTAAGGATGTAATCAGTTGTCAAATACCCATAAAATAAAACAACATATATTGCAAAAAAATAATTACAACAGGAATTAAACATAAGATTTAATATAACACAACATGAATAGACTAAAATAAATATTTCACTTAACAAGAATTTATTGGCATTCATAGAAAGAATGTGGCAATATGAAAATTCATTAAACCAACTTTAATTAAGGCATAAGCTTCTCTCAAATTCCTATTATGTTCCTAAGTTAATTAGCATATACCTATGTCAAAAACTAACTTAGAAATCACACTTCCGGGCATTTACACAGTTTATACATACAAAAATTAACTTTCGATATTGACATGATATGCACCACTTAGGTCTTTTGTCCATTAACTATTACCTTTTCCTAGATTAAATAGTTAATTCATTAACCTACAAATGTTGGCCATACATTTACAAGTATATTCATGAATTAAACCTAAATGGATGAAATAATCATTTGCAAAAAAATTCAGAAAATAAAAACCAATTAATTCAAATCAAGATTCATATCCATTTTGAATAAACAAAATTAAGTTATGTCATATGAAACTGAAAACATGTAGATGCGATGCAATCTTGTCTCTTGAAATGGAAAACAATAATTAATAGTAAAGAGAAAGTAGGAAAGAGTAGCCGAGTGAGGCTATCCATGACCATTTCACAATAAGAAAAGTAAACAGTTAACTGCAAGGAATTATCTACGATTGCTCATTGCAGCTTCCCATGGTGGCTTTCCTCCTTATCTTTATGATAAATCATCTAGATGTCTTCAATTCATGCTCCTAGCTGCTCTTATTTTGGCAAGTGATTTCCTTACTTTGTGAAATTCAAGTGTTTAGCAAGCATGAGAAAGGCAAGAACACTCAATATTTTTTTTTTTAAAAACTTGGTATGTAATAGTGTGTTGATGAATGAAAATGAGGTCTCCTTTGTTAGCCTCTTGCCCCCAACGTCTCTTGCTAATAATAACAATATGAATCCTTGATTTTCTCCACTACTTGTGTTGTCCCTTGTATGGTGGTGGAGTGGCTGCTTCCTTACTAATTTTAGCAAGGAAGTTAGCTTGATTTCCTCCTCTTTAATGTAGTCCCTTGATGTGAGGAAGAATGAGTGATTCCTTGCTATTTTTAGCAAGGTAGTTAGCCTTGTTACCTCCATGTTTATCTTTATCAACATCTCGCGAGCTCTGACTTGACGATAAAGTCTCTTGGCCTACAAAATCTCTTAGCTCACCATTTTTAATAACCTTCTCTATAGCATTTTTAAAGGAGAATTAGCCATCAGTCTTGTACCCCCTGTCATTATGGAAACTACATCTGTTTCTTGAGTTGGACCTTGACTAGCTACGTCGCATGGGTGGAGGGCTCGTCAGAATGCCCAAACTCCTGACCTGATTAAGAATGTAGGTATGTGTGACATTTAAGGGACTGTGAGCTTCAAATTTTCCATGAGGAACATACTTCTTGTGTGCTCACCTTGAGGTCTCTAGAATGTCCTTGGTGATTCATTCTGCGAATAGTTCCTCTGTTGTCCCCCACATTGAACACGCAGACTCTAAGAAGGATGACCTTACTGGCCATGCGTATTCTGGCGACCCCTAAATTGCCTGTCATCCTACTCTTTTAATTTCCTCTACCTCAGCGAACTTATACACCCTCTCATACAAGTCTGCCAAACTCTATGGCTTATTATAAGTAAACGAATATTGCACGTGCTCATTTTGGACCCTCATTGTAACAATGTTTTCAATGGTGTTGAAAATAATAGTTTCGGGACCACAATTCTAACAAACGAGTTAGTAAATATTATTTATTTAATATTTGCGAGTATTTATTGAGGTCATATTAAAATTTGGTTAAGAAATTTTAAGGTTTAAATAGTTAATTAAGTAAAAATGTAATAGCCCGTTTTCGATAAAAATCGGAAGAGTGGTTTAGGGACCACAAATCCGATTTCGAAAATAAAATTTATTTTGAAATTATTTTATGGTCTACAGTACAATAGTAATGTCGTATAAAAATTTTGTAAAGAATTTTACTAGTTACATGTTTAATTTGATAAAGGACCAAATTGCACAAAGCGCAAAAATTGAGTTCTAATAGCTAAAGGGATTAAATAGCTATGGAATTCAAAATTTGAGGTCCTTAAATGGTAAATAGACCATTAAAAATGCTTAGTTGTTAAGGATGATGATTCATCCATGGAAAATAAAATAAAAAAAAGGATGAAATTGGATAGTGAAAAAAAATAAAGATAATAAATGATAAAAAAAATGAAAATATCATCAATTTATCATCTTCTTCCCCAAAAATACATGGAAACCTTAAGAAAGAGAAAGGAAGCTTTCTTGGCTCAATTAGGTATGTTTTCTTGTCCCGTTTTTAATGATTTTTATATTTTCGAGATCGTAATAGCTTAATTTAGCTATCTCAGGGACTAATTTGTAAAGTTATTAAAGGACTAGGGTTTTTCCATGGATGAGTATGCTGAAATTTTGAAACTTATGATAGAAAATGAAAGATTGTTGATAGATAAACAACATTTGTAAAGTGAATTTTGATGAAATTATGATTTTAGGACTAAATTGTAAAGTTGTAAAATTCGTAAAATTTTTTGAATTTTTATGAAATACATGGGCTGTAAATATTATATGAGAAATTCAGCTAGGCTTGGAATAATGATTAAATTGCATTAATTTCATTTTCTAAGTCTAGGGATGAAATCGTCATTAATTAAAAGTTTAAAGGCAAAATAGTAAATTTTCCTAA
Source organism: Gossypium anomalum (assembly GCA_025698475.1). NCBI lineage: Eukaryota > Viridiplantae > Streptophyta > Magnoliopsida > Malvales > Malvaceae > Gossypium > Gossypium anomalum. The sequence goes on from CM046960.1 coordinate 15,437,520, forward strand.
TATGTGAATTGGATTGAATTGAGTATGAATTGTATTAAATTGATGTTAGAGCGAGGAAAAGAGAAAGTGTCGAATTAGTAGATTTACGTACACGAACATTTATTGAGGTAAGTTCGTGTAACTTAATTATGTATATTAATATGTTTGAATTGAACGTTGTATTTGTGTGAATTGCATAAATGTTTAATGTATAAAATTAATCACATGCCCGATATTGCTCGATAATTGATAAATCCTGTTTGAATAATGAAATGCGATGGATACATTATTTTCTTGTATTGATTATAGTCCTGCATATGTTGTAGACACTATAGCTCAGACGAGCATCCTGATAAAAGCCTTATCGATCATTCTTGTTACATGGTTCTTGCGAGCATCCTGATCGGTAGTGATCCTGCATGTGTTGCACACTACTATAGCTTTGTGAGCGTCTTATTACATGATTCGATCGGTTGTGATCCAACATTTATTATGGACACAAACGCAGCTCTTCGTGAGCATCCTGATATAGGCTCTTATGAGCTTCTTGACATGGCTCGCTTGAACTTCCTGTTATGCTATCCGGAGCTCCTATTACATGGCTCTTTGTGAGCATTCCTGATAGGCTCTTTGTGAGATTCCTAATTAAAAGTTCTTTGTGAACTTTCTGTTATAGACTCTTATGAGTTTCCTGATATAGCCCGAATAAGCATTCTGTTACATGGCTCACATGGGTATCCTGTTATATGGCTCGAGAGTGTGCTTCCTGATTATGTGCCCTTATGGGTACCCCTGAATATGAATTGACGGTTTCTGATTTGTACACTTCAAGTGTACTACCTATGTATCCATCAATGTTTTCAATGATTCAACGGGCAAAATCCTGACATGAGAAAATATGAACACGAAATGAATTATTACATGTATCTGCTTAAAATACATGAAAATGATGATACATGATATATGGAAGTATAAGATGGTGATATATGAACATGGAACTTGTTTAATGAATATGTTTATCTAAGATTATAGATTTGTACATTTCGAGTGTATTTTCCCCGCTTTCCATTGATATTTTAATTGATTTAATTAGCAAATTCTTGACATGAAATAATCTGAACATGAGACGAAATATTATGAAAATGTACTTGAAATACATAGGTATGATTTGTATATGTTATTTGAATTCATGATGTGGAAAGTATATGTATATGGGAATTTGGTTATTATTGAGCCTATACATGTGTTTTGATGTTTATAGTATGACTTAGAAATGAACTATTACCCGTATGAACATGAAGTACATGGAAATGACATTACCTGATATAATGATGCATGAATTGGTTGTTACATGAATGTGGAACATGCTTGATGACTTTGTTTATCCATGATTAAGGACTATTATATGTGATTACTTGGCTAACATGATGAGGATATGTGTTTAAGGCTTGTGACCAAATTGGTTGATAGTGCCTTGCATGTTTATTTTGAACATAAATATATGGTAAGTTATTTACCATGTTATATGAACTTACTAAGCATTTCATGCTTACTCTATTTTATTTTCCCCTGTTCTATAGTAATTCTGAGGCTTGCTGGATTGGAAGCTTGGCAGAGATCACTCACACTATCCATCAGCCCATCTTGGTATATATGATAAATTAATTATGGTTATAATGGCATGTATAGGTTAATTAACCAATGTTGGCATGTAAATGTTTGGGTTATAACTAGCCATTAGAATGGCTTGTGATAAACATGTTTTGATATGTATAAATGAGGCTATAACATGTTTGGTGTGTGCTTAAATGGTTGAATGATAGAAATCATGTTGGCATATTAATGATTAATTCTAGCATATTTGGTAAAATATGCATATAGGTGAATTTGATAAGTTAATTAAGTTTTTTATGTTTGGTTACATGATGGTAAAGTGTATTTGAGGTGCTTAAGAGCACATTGGTTGTATGTGATGTTATGTCATGCATGAGACTCAGTTTTGACTTGAATTAATTGTTTTAAAAATGGCTTGTGAATATGTTAAAGTATTGGTGTAAGAGGAAGACAGATTGGGTGACAAATGTGGCTTGGAAAATAGCCTATTTTTGTCTACACGGGCAGAGACATAGGCGTGTGCCTCAGCTTTGTGTGACACACGACCTAGCACATGGGCGTGTGATTTGGCCGTGTGTCCCCTGCATCTTTAAAATGTCAAAACAGAATGCTCAGAATTGATCAGACGGCCTGGTACACAGGCGTTTGGCTTTACTGTGTGACCCTTACACCTGCACGCGGTCTAGCACACGAGAGTGTGACTTACTGTATGACCAAAGTCAGAGAGTTACACGGCCTGAGACACGGGCGTGTCCATTGGCCGTGTGAGCCACGCAGCTTGACCATACGGGTGTGTGACCCCTACACCTAGGAAAAATTTTGAGATTTTGAGAAAAATTCTTTGAGTACTCGGTTTAGTCTCGACCCGTTTCTAGTGCATTTTTTGGACCTCAAAGGTTCATATAAGGGACTTTATGTTTGATTTCTAACCTGAATGTTGTATAAATGAAATATTTGTTTACTTGATCTGTATATTTTGGTAATGCTTCATAACCCTGTTCCGGTGACGGATATGGGTTAGGGGTGTTACGAAAAACGACTAAATTGTAAAAGATGAAAAATATGATGTTTATTAGTTAAATGAGTTAAATAGATATGAAAAGGAAAATTAATGGAATTAATGGGTAAAAATACTATATCTTTAGTTAGTGGATGATTATGGATTGGGTTTGGTGTAATTTTAATGATTTTAAAAGGTTAAGCTAGTAATTAAGTAAATTGTAAATTAAATTAAAGAGTGGTAAAAATAGTGTCATCATCTTGATCCTATTCTTTTTGTTATAAAACGGGAAAAAAAAGCCATAGGTAAAGAGGAAGCATTCGGCCAAGTTAGCAAGGATACATGTGAGTTATTTTTATCCCATTTTTAATGATTTTTATGTTTTTGTTATCGTTTTAGCTTAATCTAGCTAAGCCAGGGGTCAATTCATAAAGCTACTAAATGTTTAGTGACTTACCATGAATGAGTTAGATGTGTTTATGAATTTAGTTGATAGATTATTGATGTTAATAGCTAAATAAAAGTATTTTGTTAAATGATTTTTGATGATTTTGATGTTTAAGGACCTATTTGAGAAATTAGTAAAATTCAATGAAAATAGTGTGAAATTTTGAGAAAAATGGGCCGTAATGGACCTTAGGAAAAAATAGGCTAGCTTGGTTTTCATTGATTGTGGCTAATTTGTAAGTTTCGGGTTTAAGGACTAAATTGCATATAGGTTAAAATGTTAAGGTAGTTTTGTAAATTATTAATAAAAGGGGTCTATAAGTATACATTAATTATTTAATTGCTGGAATTGGATTAATTAAACAAGAATATTTATCTAAATCAAGAAACAACTCAAACAGACACCAATTGATGAAAAGCTAAGGTTTTGGAGTAGTTATCGACTCTGTTTTTGCAACATTTGTAGTTGAGGTAAGTTGGTATAAGTATTAAAATTATTAATTGATGTTTTGATTGTATGTTAATAAATATTATGCTACGTATAATTTAGATTGATAGTTATACGATGTTTTGGATATTAGATTAAATTGTGATGTTAATTAAATTGGATGTTATAATTGAAAAATGTGTATCTCATGGAAGCATGTTTGAAATAGCATTATGGAATGAAAATAAAAGAATTGGATTTGTATAATGGTCTTGTTTGAACTTTGTGAATACCTGGGATACAAATGACATGTCATTGGGGCTATACGGTTTTGGGTGCTGGTCTTGGATGTCCTACCAATGGCTAAGGTCCTGCATTTGTTGCAGATTCTCTATAGCTCGTGTGAGAAGCTTCATGTTGCTTAACATCCCGACCCACATCTCGTGTGAGTAGGCCCATTTCATAGCTCCTGTGAATATATACTATTACATGTTACAATCATAGCTCGTGTAAGCATTTCTCGAGTATCCGACGATATTCCATTTGGTTCAACGGGTGAATAAGTTTAAACGAATATGTGTGTATATGACATGAATTATAATCTTGAAAGGTAACATGAAAATGTTAATATAAGTACTTAAATTGAAAAGGGATGATTATAAGTTCCTGATTAATGAAATATGTATTTGAAATAGTTATTATGATATGTTTCATGCTTTGGTTGAAATTTTATGTCTTTTGATACATCTACTAACCTTAAAGGTGGTGTGTATAGGAAAATAAAGTATGCTCATGGTCTAATGAATTTATGCTTGAATGGCTTAAAATTATTATTTTTGGTAAGTTTAAGGTTTTGTTATATGAGCTTACTAAGCACTAGTTGCTTATATAGTTGTTTTCTTTGTTTTGTAGATCATCGGAAAGCTTGACCGGTTGGAATATCATCGGAGCACATTCACACTATCCATATCTCATTTTGGCAGTTTTTGGTTACTTTGGTAAATGGTTATAAATGGCATGTAATAGGGCTTGATTGTTATCTTGGCAACTTGATGTGTTTTGAGTCTGTGCCAAGTTTAATTGTGTTTAAATGTCCTTAGTTAATGGTTTGTAAATGATGGTGTAAATATGTAGTGTTGGACACTTATGCATGCTCTTTTGAAAGTAGGTAATTTATGGTTGAATGGTATGCTTTTGAATGGTTAATTGGTATGTTTGATAGATGCTTAGTGAGTGAACTTGAAATGTTGAATTGGTTTAAATTTGATGTGTAAATTGTGGTGTCTATTGATGGCATATTGGTTAGATATAGGATGGATGGTTTTTGGCATGTTTTTGACGATCTTTAAAGTGTTTTAACCATGTGAAAGTATCTTGAATTGGTTTGGTTTGGTGCCCAAGCAATTGAGTTTGAATTGGCTCGCATTAGGGATAATTTGTGAAGCAAACGGCCTGGGACATGGGCTGTCACACAGCTGTGTGTCATACACGGCCATGTCATTTAAATTTTAAGTGCAGGATTAACGACATGGTCTTAGAGAGTTAAACAGCCTGTCAACACGACCGTGTGACCCTATTTCAAATGCCCACACGGGCTAGGACACGACTGTGTGTCCCATACTTCGAATTGCACACAGTTGGCCACACGACCATGTTTTTAAGCCACATGGCCTGGGCTATGTTATATGACCTGGCCACATGGCCGTGTGACCCCTATTTTCAAAATTTTTAGTTTTTCCAAAATTTTTTTGTTTTGTTTCAGAATGATCCCTAAATGTTCCTAATATATTTTTAGAGCCCCGTAGGCTCGATTTAGAGCCCGTAAGATTATTTTTACTTTAAATAAAATGTGTTTTTGAATGTTATTATTATATTTGAATATTTGTTTCTATTTGAAATTAAATATTTCTAATTGTAACGTGACACTCTGTAACCCTAATATGGAGATAGAGACGGGTTATGGGTGTTACACTTAGTGGTATCAAAGCTACAATTTAGTCAGTTCTTGGACTGAATGTAGCATGTTTAGAGTGTAAAAATACATGCCATTTTATTACCTGTAATAGTGTGAGGTCTCCGAACTTAAAATTGATTATGTTTCTCTTTTAGATAAAAGATGTCTTCCAACCAAGCTTATTCCAATGGAGCTGAGAGCAATGCTCAAGCCTCCGTTCAAGGGATAGCTAATAATAATCCAGTTTCTGAGGGTCGGGGAAGCGAGGCAAGAAAAACCTTTTTCCACATGATGTTCAAATGGTTTACAGACTTTATTAAAACAAATCTAATGGTTCAACGACCTCCGTCCCCTCCCGTACACCAACCAATTCCTCCTATTCCTTAAGGTTCGGAGCAGGTACGAGTAAATAAGCCTCCAATTGATAAAATTCGTAAATATGGGGCTAAAGAATTTCATGGTAAATAAGCTTCCATTATATATTTTTTCAACTTTCAAACTATCTTATCTATAGTAGAATATAACACACCAACAACGTGATGAAATTAAAATTATATAACAAATATATTTATAAAAAAATAATATAAATAATAAATGAAATTTTAGTTTAATTGTAAAGTATAAATGTAAAAAAATAAAATAAAAAGATATGTTTTTTTCTATAAAAAATATAAAATGATCAAAACACTTTTAAATGGTACAATTCATGAGAGTATTTTAATTTTAAAATGGCAAAAGTACCTTTAAAATTGTACAATTCACTTTGTAAAAAAAAAAAAAAAAAAAAAAAAACCTTTATTTTAATTTTGTTAACATAGGTTTTATTTAAATATTATATAAAAATCATAATAAGTATTATTTGTGTTCTTATAAAAAAAACATAGGTTTTGTTAAGATTTGGACGTTTTAGGTATTCTTCGTGTTCTTGTAAAATTTATTTCCAGCAAACAACCTCAAAATAAGTTTTTGTTTTTTACCTAGAAAGTTTTTGGAAAAAATTATTTTTCAGTGGGTAAACATTTTTCAAATGATCTAAAATTTTACATACTGTTTCTTGGCACTATTTTAGAATATAAAAAAATATTTCCCATTAAAAAATTGATCGAAAATGTGCAAAAATATAAAAATATGAAAAAATAAAAAATAAAAAAAATCATGTGGGTTGATTTTTGTGCCAAAAATTTCCAGATCAAATATGCATTATTTGAGGGGCCTCCAATTTAAATTTTGTGATTTTTGGAAATTAGGAACACCTCGAACGAAATTTGTCGAGTTGCGTCGCAATTTTTTTGGTTTTAGCAATTTTCATTAACTCTTAGCCTTAGGTTTTTATTTGTTCTTGCTTTTATTGTTTCTTTACGCATTCTAACATTTTATTGTTTCTTGTGTTAGTAGGTTAAAGTACGTTGCGCATTCCTTCCTCAGCGCAGCATAATTCTTTGGTGATTTTGGACTCCTAGTGCTACTAGGTTTGCTTTGTTAGTTTGATTCTAATACATTCTGATTAATTGATATAAACACTTTTAAAAGACTCAGAAGATTAATTCTTACCTCATTGAGAATTTGATTTTTATTTTTTAGTGCATAACAATGAGGTTTGTTTAATTTTTCTTTTCTTAAGTGTTGTGTTCTTTTCAAACTTTCATAGTGATTTGCAATACTATGATTGAGAAGTTTCAAAGGGGTCAAGAGGTTTGAAATGCTCGAGACTAGAAATGTGACACTATTCTAGACATGACCAACAAAAATTTGAAACGTTTAAGTACCAAAATTGAGTGTCAGAATCATAATTGGGGAGATAAGGTTGATCAACCTCATCTTCATGCAAATAATGCTTGACGTGTCTCTTGTGCAAATGATGAGACTTTGGTTAATAATGATCGTGGGCAACATTTGTTTAGCTAAATCAAAGTTCTCAATTCCAAAATTTCATGGAAAGAATGATCAAGAGATTTATTTTGATGGAAAAGGTTATCATAAATAAGTTTGTAAATTCAAGGGGAGATGACCAAACGAAAAGAGGAATACGATTGAGCTATCACCTTTTGTGCAATGTTATTGGTGTAGTTCAAAGGATCATAAGGGTTTCCTGTGTCCAATTAAATATCCAAATATAGAGAATACAATTGAGATATCACCTTTTGTGCAATGTTATTGGTGTAGTTTAAAAGATCATGAGGGTTTCCAATGTCCAATTAAATATCCAACTAGAGACGAAAGTAAGTATGGCTTTGTACCTTTTGTTAACTCATATTCTAGTGGAAAAAAGATTTATGATGGCAAACTTTGTGAACCAGAAAAAGATGATACTGAAGTTTTTTTCCTTAAATATATTGAGTTAGATGAGATAGAAACATCATGTTCTCCTACTGAGGTGTATTGTACTTAATTGAATATTCATAATACTTGTGAGGGGGATATGAGAAGTGAGGTAGAATCATGTGAAAAGATTGAGAGAAAAGATACCTTGAGTGATAAAAGTCTACTTGATGGTCCAAATTTGGTGAGTGAAAATTCGTATGAGGTAAATTTGAAGAGTTATAAAGTGGAAAAAAAATGAAAAGTGTTATACATCAATAGTCACCAAACAAGAACCCAGATAACATCTACCCGCGACTCAGCCAGGCCTCACCAAATGGATGCGCATGAGACGCACAATGAAAGGACAACCAGGGGAGCTCGTAGTATTATCTCACATGAGTCAAGGGAAGCTCGTGGTCCCAACTCACATATACCCAAGGAGTTCGCATGTAGGGGACCACAAGATTTAGCATGCGAGCTAGAACAATACACGCGCTCAAAATGCCTAAGGTCTACTCAAAATGTCAGTCCTATGGGTAGTGGGGTCAAGTGATGAATAGTGGAGTCAAATCATGAACAGTGATAATATGTATAAATACCTAAATGTTTCCTTCAATGAGACACAGAGAAAATTACTCAACAAAAAGCAAGAAAATACCCATACAAAAGTGAGGAATGATTATATTTTAACTAACCATAACTCAAATTTGTTTAGTGGTGTTTCTTTATTACAGGACTTCAAGTATCCATTGACGGACTTCCAATTATATTACTCTACCATCAATAGATGATTTTACTTATGGGAGAGAGGTAAGTTGAACATTGATAATTCTCCACAAGTGTTACAAGGTAATAAAGGTAAGGAAACATTAGAAATTACTTTAAGAAGTCATACCTTGAATGTCTTTAATAAGAATACTATTGATTTTGTTTGTAAAATATTTCTTTATGACATGCTTTCTCCTTGGTCAAGTTTCAATAAACAATGGCTTGAAAGTTCAATTGATTTTATGGGTTTATCTAGGTATGTAAAGCTTACTATTTTTTTTTTTTTGCATTCGACAGGTTTATTAAAGAACCTTAAGCATTTTATCTTGCAACAAAATTTTCTACTTTAGACTTTAAATATGAGTTTTTATATAATCTTAATCTTCTTAATTTTTATAATTATGTGAAATTCTTGACTCATCGTTGGAAATTCTTATGGATGGCTACATATATTCAAAGAAAGTTATATGTTATTTTTTACTTGAACACTCATGTGCCTAATATTTCTTTATTTAGTGTTGATGATTTTTTTTTGAAAGAGTGGTACTTGGTCCATGCTGATTTGGAAGACCAAAATCAAATCTTTGATCCTAGAAATAGTTTTGGTGCACAAGAAGACTTAGGTAAGTATTTTTTTTTTCATTTTATTGTTACTAATTCTAATCCATTTTCTTTTTATGCAACTAAAGATTCAATGACAAATCTTCTTGAGAAAGGAGGAATGATGTGAGTCTCAAGGCCCAATTTCAAACTCATGGATGTGATGGGCTGACACTATCCTGAGGCCTAACAAAAATGTCAAAGGCCAAGCAAATCAAATTAAGATTCGATCAAAGACAAGATTCAAGGACGAATCTTTTTGAGTACAGAGGGAAGGATACATGCATGGATAGGGTGAAATTTATTAAATTACATTCACCAAAGCTGCCAATTTTCAAGTTTGGGAAATTAGCAGGATTGCGATGACTTTTCAGATGGGATCCAAACATTTCCAAGTTAAGATGTATCATGGTATTTGAATATCTATCTCTTAGCTTCAAAACGCACTTTGAATCACTCAATTTTGAGTTTGGGAGCTCAAGTTATGACTATTTTAGTGAAGAATACTTGAGCAGAATTTTTGGACGAGATTATGACTAGAATTACGAGTTTCGGGCTTTTAATTCGAGTTTAAATCAGATTGAGATTAGGTTTTGGGCTTAATTTTTATTATATATGAGCCAAATATTGTATTTATCAGCTCTTATTATTGTATCATTGTATTATTTTTATTTTTAATAACTATTAAGTAGTTTAAATTATTAGGAGTTTTATTTCAACAAGAAAGTTTATTTTAAAACTACTTCTTGTTTAAGTTAATTAGAGTTCTAGTATACATAAGAGTTTTATTTAGATTTATTTAGCTAGCCTATATATAGGCCTTTGCATTGTGCAGAAATCAAACAATTGATTATTATTCAACTTCTCTTTTGAGTTAATAAATTCTTTTTAATTTTTTTATTCAGGAATTTTTCTTAAGTTTTCTTTTAGAAGAGTTTTAACAATCTATTTAGAATGTGGGGATCATCTTACAACTTTTTATTGCCAAATTTTCTTTCTTTGAGGGGAAATTAGACCTACTTGAAGAGAGTTGTGGATTCTTCTTATTTCTAAGGCTTCTTATGACTTCTATACGTCACGTTTCATCTTTTCCATCTATTGATTTTATTTTCTTCTTTATTATTCTAATATTTGATTTCATTATTCTATTTTACTCATCTTATTTATTTATTTTTAATTGTTCTCTTTATTTTTTTTATATGACTTGGATTTGTTTGCATTTTAGGTTGTTTCAAAATCCAAGTTTCTTTTCGAATGTCTAGACCCCTATCTTAAATTTGCAACTCGAACAAATTTTACAATCCACTTCCGCATTTATCTGCCTCATTCCTTATCAAATTGTTTAATGAAATGATGTGTTTGGATTTGGGTTCATTAGCACAAAATGCTTTGTTTTGCATAGGGGAATTAACTATTACCAGGATGTAATCGGGTGGTGCTTCCCTTGTTTATCATGAGTGAGGGTGATCCAGAATCAGTTATGAAAATAGAAGGAAATTGTTACTCTCTTCTCTCATTCTCTCTTAAAAATTTTCTCTTCTTCTTCCTCTAAATTCTTCTCAAGATTCTAGTCTGTTATAAGGGTATCAGAGCTTGTACGTTCCTCATGGCCAATGATGGAGTAACTACCAAATTGCAGAAGGAAATGGATCAGCTTTAGAAGGAACTATCTTAGCTGCAAGTGGATATTGATGCTAAGATGGATACATGGTTTAAAGAGTTCTAATAAAGGTTCAAGGGTGATATGCGCTCAGAGTTGTATTCACTTCTCGAACAGTTCTTGGGTCAACGTTAGCATGCTGAAGTTGGAAGCACGGGCCAGAGCAAAGGGAAAGGAATTTTAGGAGAATCTCCTGTTGGATTCCTACCTCGAAATTCCTTGGTACTGTAACCTAAATCGGATTTGGGACACATGGGTCCATTTTCTCAGTTTAATAACTTGGAACAAAAGGTTAAGCAGTACAAATTTGATTGTCCTCATTTTAATGTTAAAGATTTCAAAGGGTGGTGGTCCAAATTGAAGTATTTCTTTGAGGTAGAAGTTGTAGAGGATCATGCTAAGATTTGATTGGTTATGTTTCATTTTGAGGGTAAGGCTTTAGATTGACATCATTTCTTTGTATAGAGACAAGGGGGCTTACATCAGTTGTCTTGGGAGGTTTATGCATAGGGGTTGCAAGCCAGATTTGGATCTAACATCTTTTAGTACCCAATGGAGGAATTAGTCTCTTTCAATCAGAAAGGGACTGTGGACCAGTGCCATGATAGATTTTTGAGTCTACTGAACCTAATTCATCTTCCTGAAAGGCATGCTTTAAGTATTTTCATCAGTAACTTAAGACCTAAGGTTAGCTAGTATCTTAAGTTGTTTAAACCTTAAAAATTTGGTGGATGGCTACTTAATAGCTAGGCAGGTAGAGACTATTCTGAGAGGCACATACAAGAAAAACATAGTGTGGAGTGAGGGGTTGGGATATCCAGAGTCCATGTTTCTTAGCCCCAAATGTGGTGGCACAGGGTACTCTGAGCTAATTTACCATGGGTCTCAGTCTCTTAGTCCCAATACTAGATTGCATACAATAGGGGGTCTACTGCTAATAGCTTTAAGTTGCCTATCAAGTCTCTTTCCTAAGCAGAAATGGATGATAGGAGAAAGAACGGTCTCTATTTTTTATGTGCTTCAAAATACACACCTGGGCACAGGTGTAATAAGGCACAGTTATATCAGCTTGTGATTGACCTTATGGCAAATACTGTTGATATTTTGAAAAGTACAACCATTGAGGAATTTTAGGATTGCCCTGAGCAACTGGAAGCGGAAGATTCTAATGCAACCCCTTCTTCTCCAATTCTTTCATTACATGCATTGCAAGGAACTTAAGGTCATTAGACCATGAGATTAGCAACTAGAATTGATCAGGTGGAAGTGATCCTTTTAGTGGATACAAGAAGTACATACAACTTCATAGACTTTAAATTAGCTAAATGACTAAGACTGCCATTAGAACCAGCTGATAGGTTAAGGGTGCTGACTACTAGTGGAGGGAATTTGTTCACTCAAGGTCTCTGTAGATCTGTTACTTGGGACGCACAAGGTTAGCAATTCATCACCAATTTTTTGGCCCTACCAGTAAAAGGTTGTGACGTAGTGCTTGGTGTTCAATGGTTATTATCATTGAGTTCAATTATGTGGAATTTTGGCTTATTGACTATGCAATTTTAGCACCAAGGACAATAATGTATTCTTAAAGGCATACTATTTGGTGGTCTCCAGCTTGTATCTGGTGATCGACTATCCAAGAGTCTCAACATGGTAGTACATAGCCCCTGTGCTATGTTGTTTTTTACTCTGCTCAAGTCACCTTATCATTGCCATAAGCTACTTTGGGCCTAGATTTACATGGTAGTACATGAAGGACATTATAAGTTCATGGTCATGCCTTTTGGCTTGACTAATGCACCTTCTAACTTTCAAGCTTTGATGAACCAAGTTTTTAAGTAGCTTATCAGGAATTTTGTACTTGTTTTCGTTAATGACATCCTTGGATATTCCAAGGTTGGTAAGATCATTTAAGACGTTTGACGGATTATAAACTGTAATTTATACATATTATTGTCCCATGCTTAACACATTTATGAATGGTTTCTCCCTAGATTTGGTGAATTTGATGCTCCTAATCCTTTAGTTTCATGTTTTATACTTAGGTGAGCACTGAAGAGCAAAAAGAACAAGAAACGGGCCAAAAACAGAAAAAATGGGCCGTCGTGGGAAAATAACACGGCCTGGACTTTCTCACACAGGTAGCACACACGCCCGTGCCATTCTAGCAGGCTCGAACACGGCCTAAAACAACCTTAACACGGGCGTGTCTATATCTCAGCCTCGACCATGGCCTGAAGCAATCGCACACGGGCGTGTCACTGTCTAGCCTAATTTAAGTTCTATTCGGAAAAGGGCAATTTGGAGGGCTTTTAGGCATTCTAAAGCCTATTTAAACACCCTAGAGGAGGATTAAAAAACACATACAGAGTAGGAAGCAAGGAATTACTCGAAGAACGCTGATTGATTCATCTCGAAAGCCAGATTCACCTCCAAGACTGAAGATCTCCCTTCAATTTCCTTTAGGGTTTTTTGGGTTTTCTTTATGTTTTGTTATCATTATTCTGAGATGTTTTCTTTTCTAGTTATGAACTAAATCCCCTAAATACCTAAGGGGGATGAAACCTAAGATAGATCTTGTTAATATTTTCTGAACTGTATGATAAATATTTGATTTGTTCTTAATTATGACTTTAACTCTTGTTTGAATATTCCAGGATATCGATTCAAGTATTGATGTGCTTATTCGGAGGATGAATAGTCCTTTGATAAACCATAATTTATACATATTATTATCTCGTGCTTAACACATTTATGAATGATTTCTCCTTAGATTTGGTGAATTTGATGCTCCTAATCCTTTAATTTCATGTTTTATACTTAGGTGAGCATAGGAGAGCAAAAAGAACAAGAAATGGGCCGACGTGGGAAAACAACATGGCCTGGACTTCCTCACATGGGTAGCACACACGCCCGTGCTGTTCTAGTAAGCTCGGACAAGGCCTAAAACAATCTCAACATGGGCGTGTTGATCTCTCAGCCTTGACCATGGCTTGAAGTAATCGCACACGAGCGTGTCACACGAGAGTGTCCCTGTCGAGCCCAAGTTAAGTTCTATTCGAAAAAGGGCGATTTGGAGGGCTTTTAGGCATTCTAAAGCCTATTTAAACACCCTAAAGGAGGATTAAAGAGGACACGCAGAGTAGGAAGCAAGGAATTACTCGAAGGAAGTCGATTGCTCCATCTCAGAAGCCGGATTCACCTCCAAGACTGAAGATATCCCTTCAATTTCCTTCAGGGGTTTTTGGGTTTTCTTTATGTTTTACATTCTTTATTCTTCTGAGATGTTTTCCTTTATAATTATGAACTAAACCCTCTAAATACCTAAGGGGAATAAAACCTAAGACGAATCTTGTTATTATTATCTGAATTGTATAATAAATATTTAACTTGTTCTTAATTATGTGTTCTTAATTCTTACTTTGGTATTTTAGGATATTGATTCAAGTTAATGCACTTATTTAGAGGATGAATAGTCCCTGTCTAAGAGTAAATTTGTCATAATTAAGCGGAGTTGATTGCACGCCTAGAGATAGGGTGACAAGATTTTTCTTGATTAAGGTGAAACCTAATAAGGGGATCCATAGATCGAGTTAATGCAACCCTAGGGTTTTAATTAGAAAGAGATTTTAATTATTCAATCTAGGGTTAGACGTTATTAGTCTTGAATAGGGATAATAACATAAATTAGGGATTTCTACGGAACAAGTTGAATGAATAAATCGTCCGATTCAGAGTCAAATAACAAGTGAAGTCTAGTTGGATTTTTCCTTGGGTATTGTCTTAATCAATCGAATTTTCTATAAAGTATTTTCCCCAAACCTATTTTCTGTGCATTCTTAGATTAGTTAATTAGTTAATTAAAACCCCTATTATTCTTAGGCTAGATAATAAAAAGAAAGTTAATACTAGTACTTATAGTTCCTTTGGGTTCGACATCTAGTCTTGCTAAAACTATACTGCTAGGTGCGCTTGCCTTCGTCGTGATAATAGTTAGTTTAGGTATGATCATTTATAAATTTTAAAACTTATCGTGAGTGACAATCATCCCTGTCTAAGATTAGATCACTCATAATTAAGCGGAGTTGCATGCAATCCTAGAGATAGGACGACATAAATCTACCGGATTAGAGTCAAATCTAATAAGGGAATCTATAGATCGAGTTAATGCAAAACTAGGGGTTTTAATTAGAAAGAGATTTCAATTAATCAACCTAAGGTTAGACGTTATTAGTCTTGAATAGGGATAATAACATAACTTAGGGATTCTTACGGATCAAGTCAAGTGAATAAATCGTCTGGTTCAGAGTCAGTTAACAAGAGAAGTCTAGGTGGATTCTTCCTTGGGTATTGTCTTAAATCACTTAGTTTTCCAAAAGTATTTTCCCCAAATCTATTTTCTATGCATCCTTAGATTAGTTAATTAATTAGTTAAAACGACCTTCATTATTCTTAGGCTAGATAATAGGTACTTTTAGTTCTTTTGGGTTCGACATCTGGTCTTGCTAAAACTATACTCCTGTTCGATAGGTGCGCTTGCCTTCGTCGTGATAATAGTTAGTGTAAGTACGATCAATTATAAATTTTAAAACTTATCGCGAGTGACAATCAAGTGTTTGGCGCCATTGCCAGGGAACTAAGATATTAGGAACGCTCGATTTTTATTACTTTAGCCATTTACTTTTATTGCAATTTAATTTTGTTTTGATTTTCATTACTAAATTTTTTTTTCTTTCTTCTGACAGGTTCTTATAGTTTATGACTAAAGGAAACCCGTCAGGACCATTATTTTTTGACGAAGAAATCAATCACACAGCTCACAGAAACTGAAGAGAAATAAGGTGAAGCCTAAGATACACAGAGGAAGAGCAAGAGGATGATATTCCAACTACAACCGAGGAGATGGCCGAAAATCAGGAAAATTCGCTACCTCCTGCGATTGATGCTGACCCAGTAAATCAGAATCCTACTCCTTGTACTATGTATGATTATGCTAAACCTACTTTAAAAGGAACTGAATCGAGTATAGTTAGGCCTGCTATTGCTGCAAATAATTTTGAACTAAAACCTAACACAATTCAAATGATATAACAGTTTGTTCAGTTTGATGGTTTGCAGGATGAAAACCCAAATATTCATTCAGCAAATTTTCTGGAGTTTTGCGACACATTCAAGATCAATGGCGTTTCTGACAATGCCATCCGCCTTCGGCTATTTCCCTTTTCATTAAGGAATAAAGCTAAATAGTGGTTGAACTCGTTACCACGAGGATCAATCACTACTTGGGAACAAATGACTGAAAAGTTCTTACTAAAATACTTTCCACCTGCTAAAACAGCTAAACTAAGGAATGATATTTCTTCTTTTGTGCAGATGGATTTAGAAACCCTTTACGATGCATGGGAGAGATACAAGGATCTACTGCGAAGGTGCCCTCACTATGGGTTACCTCTATGGCTGCAAGTTCAAACGTTTTACAATGGTGTGAAGCCCTCGACAAGACAGATGATTGATGCAGCAGCTAGTGGAACCATCAACAACAAAACACCTAAAGCAGCTTACGAATTTATTGAGGAGATGTCACTGAATAACTATCAGTGGCAAGTCATGAGGACTAAGCCAACCAAAACAGCAGGCGTTTATAACGTCGATGTGGTTAATTTGTTATCAAATCAGGTGGAGCTTCTAAATAAAAAGATTGATGGTTTACTTGGTTCTACACAGGTACATCCAGTGATGAGATGTGATTCAAGTGGAGGAGGCGTATATACAGAATATCAACCATTCAATCCTACAACCGAAGAGGAACAAGTCTACATATGGGTAACAATGACTCTAGATCCCAAAATAACCCATACAGTAATATCTATAATGTAGGTTGGAGGAACCACCCAAATTTCTCATGGGGTGGTCAAGGAAATCAAAGGCCACAAAATTCTCCGGGTTTTCAACAACCACCTTATCAACAAGAAAAGAAACCAAACCTTGAGGAGATGCTAACAAAATTTATCTCAGTGTCAGAAATTCATTTCCAGAATACCGAGACAGCACTAAAAAATCAACAAGCGTCGATCCAAGGGCTCGAAACTCAGATAGGCTAGCTATCCAAATTAATTTCTGAACGACCACAAGGTAGTTTGCCAAGTAATACTAAACCTAGCCCAAGGGAACAACTCAATGCGGTTAACATTAGCAATGAGGAAGGGTTAGTTGCATCTGGACCAGAACCAAAGCAAGAAACAGTGAAAAGCAATGGTAAAGGTAAAGTAGATCACAATGAACAGAAACCGGTAAGTATAGAATATAAACCTTGTGTGCCATACCCCAATGCGACAAGGAAAGACCACTCAGATGAACAATTTGTAAGAGTATGCCCAAAGATCAATCACGAGATGGTTGTAATAACATACTTGATTTATCATGTTTATTGATATAAGGCGTTGCCATTATTATTTTAGTTTCTTTTCTGTGTACATAAATAAACTATTTTATAATAATGTCTTAAAAATAATATGATTATTCTTAAAAGATCCTTAGTCAAGTATTATTGTTGGCTAGGACAACAATAATGCATTAAGACTAACATGTAGTTGATTGATGATAAAGAGTTGTCATTGATATTGAGTGTCAAAATCAATGCATGAATATGTGTGTTAGAGAACAACATATTGTGTAATGACCCAAATTTTACGGTTATCGGGAAAGTGAATTTTCGGGTCTCCATTTCTAAAAAAATAGATTCGTAAATATTTATTAAAAATATTTACGAAGTCAATTGTATGGTTAATTAGACTTTAATTAAGTAAATTTAGCTTAATTAAGAGTAATTAGTGGAAATGATTAAATTGAATTAAGTGTGAAAGTTTTATTATAGAATAAAGAAAATTGAAGGGACTAAATAGGAAATAAGCCAAAAAGGGGTGACAAATGTATGGTTAAAATAAGTTAAATGTGTACAAATATAAATGGTACACATGAACCAAAAGGTTCATGAAATGAGTGAAGTTCAAATGGATGATGATTGATGTTAGAATGAATTAAAATAGTATATTGTTAATAAGTAAAGTGTGAATACAAATGAATTGTGAATATATTGTAAAGAATTTATACGGTAAGCAAATGAAAAGAATTGAGCAAATATGTTGTTGTGTTTGTTATATGGCTTGTATAGAATTTTTATGGCAAGTAAATGAAACTTATCTATAAAATAAATAAATAAATAGTTATATTTGTTATTGTAATTTTAAGTTTAATTGTTATATTATCAAGTGTTCGGATTATAGAAATACCACTGAGTGTATACTCAGCGTACGGTTTGTTTCCGTGCGCAGGTTAAGTTAAGGCTAGATCGTTGATCAAAGATTCCGCACCGATCCCGAATTCAATGAGGTAAAGTATGTTGAGTATTGATAATGGCATGTACCTAGGATGTTTAATAGAGTCATTTAAGTTGTAAAAGTATTGATGAAATAAGTAAATTATGGTTGACAACGGTATATAGTATGAATTTTGAAATATAAAAAAATTCGTATTGATTCTAAATTAGTTCCAAATTGAATTTATCTTGTCCATATTGGACCGCGAGGCCCATTAAAGGACAACATCTTAAAACTAGGATGAGTATGAATATTTATTTTAATTAATGACCAAATTAGACTGCTTCGATCGGTAATATTTCGTAACCTGTTTCGACGACGGTATAGGGTTAGGGGACGTTACATTTAGTGGTATCAGAGCTAACCAGGTTTAGCCGATTCTAGGATTAAGTCAAGTACTGAAAAGATTCTGGAAGTGCATGCCATGATTGAGTCGAAATTGAGTCGGGATCGGATGCTGATATATTTGTTTGGTACTGTTTTATAGTTGAAATGTTAGATGAACATATCTATGGCATTGATTATGAATTATATACTGGAGATGAATAGTTTGGTGAATTAAATGAAAACTGAATCGATAATATTGAGTATTAACTTAATAAGTAATTAATTATTGAATGTTGACTGATGAAATAATAGAGAAATAGATAATATATAACTGTTTAGAATTATAACTAATGCTTTATGATGAATAAAAAAATTGTATCTGCTACGACATCTACCCCTTCTGTTTCTCAATCGGTTCCCGAAGTGCTTCAAGGTACGGAGTTTGTCTAAACGGGTAAGTTATCTGTTACTAATACTTCGTAAATATAGTGTGGATGAATTGAGAATTAAAGCTGAAAATGATTTTGAAAGAACTGAAATCTAGTTAGAGAATATTATCGGGATTGTAAATGAATTATTCTGTTCATCGATTAAATGTTAGAAAGGTATGATATTTCTGTTAAAAGATTCACTTGCCAATGTGGAAAATATTGATTTCATTGTGATTCGAAAAGGGTTATTTGGAAATTTTCTGAGATGAGTTTTGAAAGATATATACATCAGTTGGAGATTTCTTATCAGAAATGTACAGAATTCTTGAAGCTTAAACAGGATCATATGATCGTAACTGTGTATGAAGGGAATTTGTTTGATTGAATAAGTATAGCAGAGGGTGTATTCCGATAGAAACCGTATGATACAAATGGTTTGAAGATGGTTTAAATGAAGACATGTGGATAATATAGAATAATGAATGTAATATGTGTTAGACATGATTCTTCTTATTATTATTTTAGTGATTGCTCGAGGAAAGTTGAAAAGATATTATTCAGAATTCAAGACCGAGTAACACAGCTATCAGAGGCAGATTACTCTATAACTTCGGAAATATGGGTGATAGTCGAAGTGTGATAAAGGACTTCACCGAAAAATGCGGAGTATGAACATCACCACGGCATATGTTAATCGTATAAAGAAGATATTTCTCTGTCGGATGTCATTACAACATCCATTAAAGATTTGCTGTTGAGTTCATTGAATTTTTGGTTGAAGTATCAAATTTCAGTCGATATTTATTGATTGATAGAATCAGTATAAACTATTTGATAATGATACTAAGGTAATTTTTTCTCGATCGATTTGATATTATTATTGTTCGATGTGATTACGAGAATGGAATGGTTAATTTTGCACGATGTTTGTGATAAATTATAAGCGAATTATGTTACAAGATCAAGATGATGAAATGTTTTGTTGAATCAGAGAAGATTGAACTAAATGTCTATTGTGATATTGAACATGCCGCCACAGATATATGCCAGAAAGGGGTCATGGTATTTACCTTGCTTATGTATTGAATATTAAAGTATTCAAGTTAAGGTTTAAATCAGTGACAATAGTGTGAGAGAATTCTGATGTGTTTCGAGAATGATTGCTCGAACTCATCATTGATTGAAGAAGTTGAATATGCTATAGATTTTGTGATCAAATGATAGTGAAAAATATATTTAAAATCGAGGTTTTCTAAAACTAGTCAGTTATTACAGAAAGATGTGGAATTGGAATGATCTGATAGACGTTAGCAAGGTTCTGATTAGTTGAAAGCTCAGTTAACTGAAGCATTTGTTCTGGTTTAGTTTGAAATCCAGTCAAGAAACTTGTGATTTACAGGGATAGCAGTGTTTTGATGCAAGAAAAAAAAAACTAATAAATTATATTTTGGAAAGTTAGAATTACATGAGAAGAATTATTTGATACTTGATTTAGAAATGATAGTTATTGTTCTTGCATTAAAAGATCAAGAAATGATAATTGATTATCATCCGAAAAAGGTAAATGAAGGTATGTATATTTAGAATTGAAAGTTCTGTTTTGTGTTATAAGCTATGGACATCCGACTGTTATTACTTGATGGTGGCTCAAGTGTAGTTGAGATAAAAGTTAAACTGACTTGTTTACAACAGGTCTGCAAAGCTCAAAAATGTGATAACGAGTTATCGGTTAAATGGGTATAGTATACAAATGACCTTTGATTAAATGTTTGATTGAATCTAATGATTGCCTCATTATGTAGAGATAGAAGTCGTACCAAAAGAATTCAGAAACTTATACAGAAGATTTTTGTATAAAATTTATAGTAGTAACATGTCTATGCATTTTGGAAGAAATAAGTTGTACTCTGATTCGAAGCAGATGTGGTGATGACTTGGAATGAAAAGCGGTAGTTTGAACTTGTATATAAATGTTTATATCAGATACAGATACCTTCAAAACTGTTACAACTAATAATGATAATAGAATGGAAATGGAATAGAATTTATATGGGTTTGGATTGAAATCATCTCTATCTGCGAAAAGAAAGATGATATTTGAATGATCATTAAAGGTATGGTGAAGTCTGCATATTTTGTTCTGGTATGAATAAATTTCTTACTTAATAACTGTCTGAAATATGGGTTTTTGAGATCGTCAGATTCATGGTATGGTAATTTTTATTATTTCTGATTGAAATGCATGGTTTATATCCTGACTCTAGAACAAATATAAGAAGTTTGAGGTATGTAATAATAGTTTACGGCACTACATGAAGCTCTATATGATTAAAATGTAAAACTTCACAGTATCTGATTGAATATGGTGAGAAAATAAAAATACAAGGCTATTTGATTTGTGAAATTGAATAAGAGTGGAAGAGATTGAAAAAGATAGGTTGGATTCTCGTTCTGCTTGGGTACCTGAAATTATAGAAAAAGTTAGTCGGTAATGAATTGATTGGTTTCACCTCTGAAGCTACACAAAATTTGTGATGCTCAGAAAATGTAGGTCAAATCTCTTATATGTTAGCTTGACAAGGGATATTGAAATTTAAATTAATTCATTGTACGAAGAAGGAGAACCGATTGAGATACTAGATTGCAATGTGAAGTTACAATACTTGATGAAGCAATATGGGAACCGAAAAGAAATAAAGTGAGACTTTTATACCCTACCTCTTTTTCAGTAAATTTCGAGGACGAAATTTATTAAAGGGGGAGAATTGTAATGACCCAAATTTTACGGTTATTGGGAAAGTGAATTTTCTGTCTCCATTTCTAAAAAATAGATTCGTAAATATTTATTAAAAATATTTACTGAAGTCAATTGTATGGTTAATTAGACTTTAATTAAGTAAATTTAGCTTAATTAAGAGTAATTAGTGGAAATGATTAAATTGAATTAAGTGTGAAAGTTTAATTATAGAATAAAGAAAATTGAAGGGACTAAATAGGAAATAAGCCAAAAGGGGTGACAAATGTATGGTTAAAATAAGTTAAATGTGTACAAATATAAATGGTACACATGTATTATACATGTGTATTTACTTATTATATAAGTAAATAATAATAATTAAAGTATATTATATTAATATTATTTTATATTAATTAATTAAATAAATAAAAGTTATGACAAGTGTAAGGTGATAAAATTAATACATGTGTATTAATAAATATACACATGTATAAATAATAAATATTATAATAGTTTAATAATAAAATAAAGAAATGAAATAAATGAAATAAAAGAAATGAAAAAGAAGAACAAAGAAACGAAACAGAGAAGAACAAGGAGAAAGAAAGGAAAGAAAGAAAGAAAGGGAGAAAAGAGAAAATCAAGGTTTTGAAGCTTTAAACTTTAATAGGTATGTCAATTTAGCCATTTTTACTTAATTTTGATGTTTTAAAAGCTTTAGAACAAAGTTTTGATGAAATTAAGTTGATATTTTGAAAGTTATTAGATTTCTAAATATTGTTCATGTTGAGTAAAATGATGAATTAAGGGCTAAATTGATAGAAATTCAAGTTAGAAATGAAATAAGGATTGAATTGTAAAGTGATTCATAAGTTTTATGCTTTAAGGACTAAATTGAAAGAATTTTGAAATTATGGTTTTATGATGAAAAATAGATAATTATGTCTAAGTTTGGTTAAAAATTGAGTAGAAATAAAGTGTGAATTAAGATAGAAAAGTAAGTGAATTTAGTTAGGATTAAATTGAAATTAAAAGTAGAAAATCAACATTTAGCACTAAGACTATTTTGGACAGCAGCAGTAGTCTAAGTTTGAAAAATTACCAAAAATTGTAGAAATTGAATTAGAGGATGAATAAAATATATAATTAAAGCTTATTGAGTCTAGTTTCTTATAAAAGAAACGATTTAAGCAATTGAATTGTAAATTATGAGATATAATGAATTGTGTGAGACAAGGTTAGAATGAATTCGGGTTCCCCTGTTCTGACTTTGGAAAATCACAAAAAATTGGAGAAAAATAATTATAGGGTTAAAGTTATATGTTTAGAATCCTTAATGAGTCTATTTTTAGGAGAAATCAACGGGAATATTATCCGAGTTCTGTACTGTGAGATAATTAATTTTTAGTGAAGAAGGGTCAAAACTGTCAGACAGCAGAATAGGGGTGAATTTAAAGAATAAACTGTACTTAATGGCTAAACCAAAAATTCTGAAAATTTTACGGTAAGAAGATTTGTGAGTCTAGTTTCAGGAAAAATTAACGGATCTTAATTTAGAATTCTGTAACTCAAGATATAAATTAGTAATGTATTAATGATTATGAATTGTATTAATTTCATAGTCAATGTGGTACCGAAAATCTCGGCTAAGGAAGGACAAGACAAAGTCAACGGGAGTTAGCTCGAAAATTACGGTTTGTATTTCTATAATCCGAACTCAGTCATTATTGTTATATTTATATACATATGAAAATTGTTAGTGTTAGAATTATGATGTTTTACAATTGAAATGGATTGATTTTGGTATGTGATGAATTTATCAAATTTATATTGATTGAAATCATTTTGATTGAATTTATATTGATTGAAATATATATTATATATATGATTTATGTAAAAATTTGAATATTGAATGAATGTTATATTGAAAAATTATATTGATTGGAATATGAGGGAATTGATATGAATATATGAGATTTGTGATAATTGAATATTTGATATTGAAAAGTGAATTGAGTTGTATTGAATTATGAATTAATGTGAATAATTGAAATATATTTGTTGAATTGAATGAAAATGTATGAAATTATGAAAATGTGTGAATATATGTGATTATTAGAATGGTATATTGATGAAAGATTTATTAAATTGAGAAAGTGAATCAAATACCCTATTAACAGTATCGGACCAGATTGGATACAAATGGCATGCCATTGGATTTATGATGTGATGAGGAGATTTGTAGTTCGGCCGAGAAGATGTTTCTGTTATTATATACTTCGGTTTATCCGAAGAGGCATTTAATGCCTTATTGGTGTGTTTGGGAGGATATGATATACTGGTGTGTTATGGAGGATTTATAATATTCCGGGTGTGTTTGGGTTGGATATTTTGGTGTGTTTGGGTTGGATATTCTGGTGTGTTTGGGAGGAATCCACGTATCTATCAGAGTCCGAGTCTTGTTAATAGGGGTAAATAAGTGAAAAGATAAATCGAGTGAATTTGATTGATTGGGCTATTGGAATGAAATGAGAAATTGAATTGAGAATTGAAATTGAGATATGAGATTGAAAACATGAACCAAAAGGTTCATGAAATGAGTGAAGTTCAAATGGATGATGATTGATGTTAGAATGAATTAAAATAGTATATTGTTAAGAAGTAAAGTGTGAATACAAATGAATTGTGAATATATTGTAAAGAATTTATACGGTAAGCAAATGAAAAGAATTGAGCAAATATGTTGTTGTGTTTGTTATATGGCTTGTATAGAATTTTTATGGCAAGTAAATGAAACTTATTTATAAAATAAATAAATAAATAGTTATATTTGTTATTGTAATTTTAAGTTTAATTGTTATATTATCAAGTGTTCGGATTATAGAAATACCACTGAGTGTATACTCAGCGTCGCAGTTTGTTTCGTGCATGCGCAGTTAAGTTAAGGCTAGATCGTTGAATCACATTCCGGACCGATCCCGAATTCAATGAGGTAAAGTATGTTGAGTATTGATAATGGCATGTACCTAGGATGTTTAATAGGAGTCATTTAAGTTGTAAAAGTATTGATGAAATAAGTAAATTATGGTTGACAACGGTATATAGTATGAATTTTGAAATATAAAAAAAAAATTCGTATTGATTCTAAATTAGTTCCAAATTGAATTTACTGTCCATATTGGACCGCGAGGGCCCATTAAAGGGACAACATCTTAAACTAGGATGAGTATGAATATTTATTTTAATTAATGACTGAAATTAGACTGTACTGACTGGTAATGTTTCGTGACCCTGTTTCGACGACGGTATAGGGTTAGGGGACGTTACATATTGGACTGACCTGCTATGAGTATGTTTCTTGGATTATTATGTAATTGCCACAACATTACTCATAGTGATTAATATGTATATGATTCTCATACTTGAGATCATCATTATCCCAACATCGTGAGTTGTATATTTTGATATAGTCAAACGAACATCGTAACTGGTTGTTCTATAAAGACTGATGTTGGATATACCACAATCTATGTAGAGGGATATGATTGATGAATATAGGATAAGTCCCTCCTATATAATGGGAGTAATATCTTAGGCCACTTGATTGAGTGAGACTAGAAATGCATGGCCATGCTAAAATAAGTTGATATAAGATGTCATACTTATTTGTGTATCATAGTTCACTTAAGGTATCAAGAAACATGGGATGGACTATGCAAGTGTGACTATTCCATGACTTGTGTCCATTCAAAAGATATAGGACTTAAGGATTAATGCATGAAAGGTTAATCACAAAAGGTTATGTCGAATCATGACTTCTCGTAACTTAGGTAGCAATGATGCATTGCTAGATGCCACTCATTGTTTGCAACATTAGAATCGTTCTAATGTTACTGCTAACGTTACAAGAACCTATAGGGTCATACCCTATGGTTGAAATGAATAGAGTAAAACATAGTTGGTATTGTATTCTGATTGTCAGATGAATTAAATTAATTATAGAATTAATTTAATTGGGCAATCAAATTGTTGAACATACTATACGTACAAGGATGTTGTACATATAATCAGAACATAATTTCAATAGTATATGAATTTGGTTCGTATATAAGTTTAAATAAATATAGTTTACCGAAATCTTTATTATAATTAATGTAATTATAATTTTCGGTTAAATATTACTATATTTATTTTAATGATGACTATTATGTTCAGATTAATTTTAATGAATTAATATTCATTAAAAAGATATACCAATTAAAAGGGTGTTATATATGGCAAGGGTAAAAACCCTAAAGAGAGAATATATAAATAAGCCCAAACTATGCTGCTAAAGAGTCTAGCGGCCGTCAAGCATAAAAATCAACGAAATAGTTTCTCGAGATTTTTCTACCGTTCATTGTCAACTGGGTGGACTACGTAGAGGCTGACATCGGAAAGGTTGCGGCTTGGTTCGATAGTGGTTCAGGATTCCCATTGCCTAGGCCTCGCTGTCTACTCAGATTGAAGTTTCAGTAATTTTGAAACCTTTTATCACCCCGATACATTCCTTACACATGGATCCATGGTTTGGATCATTGAAATCTTTTTAATTATTTTATTTTTCCGCTACGACTTGGAGGCACCGACATTCTAACACAATTTGGTAAATTCCTTAAACTTTTAAAGAAATTACATATCAACTTACCGTTTATTGAAGCTCTTTCGCAGATGCCGAATGCAATGAAGTTTTTAAAGGAACTTTTAACAAATAAGCGGAAGTTGGAAGAGGCGTCGAATGTGGAGTTAAATGCAGTTTGCTCAGCTATTTTACAAAATAAACTGCCCAATAAGTTAAAAAATCCAGGGAGTTTTACAATTCCTTATTTAATTGGTAGTTTATATGTGAACAATGCGTTGGCTGATTTAGGGGCTAGTATCAATGTCATGACTTAACTAGGTTATTCTAATAGGATTAGAAACCTAGAGGCAAGTAATTTGGATAAATCATAAGATGATTAGAACAAGAGTTGTTCACCAAATTTTAGGAGTTACATATGATGTAATTAGCAAGTGTTGCTTACCTAAATAACCATAATCTTGAGAGTAAAACCAAAGCTGACTTAAGAGGAGGTGAAATATGGATCCTTGACCCACTAGAAATACTTTCAAGAAAGTCTTTCCGAAATTAATATATGAGGGTTATTAATTTTGAAATAGAATAGTGGTAAACATCATATAATAAAGTCTTTTTAATGATTGATATAAACTTGGTAAATTTATTCACACGCATATTTTATTGTTGTAGATATATTATGGCTGCAAACACTAATACACTCTCATTGCGATCGGTCATTGAGAAGGACAAATTGAATGGTTTGAACTTTCTTGACTGGTTCCGTAACTTGAGGATTGTCCTCAAACAAGAACAGATTCCTGATGAACCACCTGATAATGCCTCGAGGGGTGATAAAGATGCTTACAAGAAGCATCTCGATGATATGGTAGACGTTGGATGTCTTATGCTTGCCACTATGAATCCTGAGCTTCAAAAGCAACATGAGGTTATGGTTGCTTACGATATGATCGAGCACTTGAAAGAACTATATCAAGGGCAAGCAAGGCAAGAGAGGTTAGATATCTCTAAGGCCCTATTCCAATGTAAGCTGGCTGAAGGAAGCCCAATAGGACCTCATGTCCTTAAGATGATTGGTTATATTGAAAGCCTATCTAAGCTTGGGTTTCCATTGGGCCAAGAGTTGGCTACTAATGTTATTTTGCAATCGTTGCCAGATAGCTACAGCCAGTTTGTCTTCAATTTCAATATGAATGAAATTGACAAGACTCTTCCACAATTGCTTAGCATGTTACGAATTGCTAAAGGCAACATGAAAAAGGCTGGATCCAAGCCCATACTGATGGTCCGTAACAATAAGGGCAAGGGAAAGGCCAAAATCTCGACAAAGCCTAAGGGCAAAGGTAAGCCCAATCTTGGAAAAGGAAAGGCTGCACTGAAACCTAAAGGTGGGGTGTCTAAGGAAGGAAACTGTTTTCATTGTGGTGTGACTGGACATTGGAAGTGGAACTGCGCTGTCTATCTTGAGGAAATCAAGAAGGCCAAAGCAAGCGGAACGTCTGCTTTAGGTATTTATGTTATTGATATTAATTTATCAACTACTACTTCTTGGGCATTAGATACTGGTTGTGGTTCTCATATTTGTACTTCTGTACAAGGACTACAAAGGAGTAGGACTTTGGCTAGAGGAGATGTGGACCTGCAAGTTGGAAATGGAGCAAGAGTTGCTGCATTAGCTATGGGAACATATACTTTATCTTTGCCTAGTGGACTTGGTTTAATTTTAGAGGATTGTTATTTTGTGCCCAGTTTGACTAAAAACATTATTTCAATTTCTTGTTTAAACAAAATTGGTTTTGAGATAATAATTAAGAATAATTGTTGTTCCTTTTATCTCAATAATGTTTTCTATGGTTCGGCACAATTGATTAATGGCCTCTATATTTTAGATCAAATGAATCCCATTTACAACATAAATATTAAAAGATCTAAAATAAATGACTCAAATCAAACTTATCTTTGGCATTGTCGTTTGGGCCACATAAGTGAGAAACGCCATAAAGATGGTGTCTTGGATTCATTTGTTTTTGAACAATTTGAAGTATATGAATCTTGCTTATTAGAAAAAATGACTAAATCTCCTTTTATTGGTAAAAGTGAACGAGCTAGTGATTTATTGGGCTTAATACATTCAGATGTATGTGGACCAATAAATACACAAGCCAGAGGTGGATTTCACTACTTCATTACTTTCACTGATGATTTCAGTAGATATGGGTATGTTTATCTCATACGCCATAAATCTAAGGCCCTTGAAAAGTTTAAGGAATTCAAAAATGAAGTACAAAATCAACTAGGCAAAACTATTAAGACACTTCGATCTGATCGAGGTGGAGAGTATTTGAGCCTAGAGTCTGATGATCTTTTGAAGGAATGTGGGATTGTCTCACAGCTTACTCCTCCTGGTACTCCTCAATGGAATGGAGTTTCTGAGAGAAGAAATCAAACTCTATTAGACATGGTTCGATCCATGATGAGTCATGCTGATCTACCGACCTCCTTTTGGGGACATGCACTTGAAACAGCTATTTTCACACTAAATCGTGTTCCATCTACATCGGTTCAAAAGACGCCATATGAGATGTGGACTGGGAAACGTCCCAGTATGTCTTTTATGAAAATTTGGGGTTGCGAAGCTTATGTTAAACGTCAAACGTCTACTAAGCTTGAACCCAAATCTGAAAGGTGTATCTTTGTAGGGTATCCGAAAGAAACCAAAGAATATTATTTCTTTAATCCCATTGAGAACAAAGTGTTTGTTGCTCGGACTGGTGTCTTTCTAGAGAGAGAATTTGTTTCTAATAAAGGAAGTGGGAGAAAGATTGAACTTGAAGAAATTTGAGAATCACAAGATACCACTGAACCAGAGATAGAACAACAGTAAATTCCACAAGAAATTGAGGAACAAGTAACAACTGTAGAAACACAACCACCGCGTAGATCTTTAAGAGAATGCCATGCACCTGAGAGATATGGATTTCTCATTACAACGCATGGTGACATTCTTCTTATAGATCAAGATGGGCTTAGGACTTATCAAGAAGTGTTGGCGAGCCTAGAATCTGAGAAATGGCTCAAGGCCATGAGATCTGAAATGGATTCCATGTATGAAAACCAAGTATGGACTTTGGTTGACCCACCCGAAGGGGTTAAACCTATAGGGTGCAAGTGGGTTTTCAAAAAGAAAACGGACATGGATGGTAATGTACAAACATACAAGGGGCGATTAGTCACTAAAGGTTTTCGTCAAATTCATGGTGTTGACTATGATGAAACTTTTTCTCCTATAGCTATGTTTAAATCCATTAGGATCTTGCTCGCCATAGCTGCATTTCATAATTATGAAATCTGCCAGATGGATGTCAAAACAGCTTTCCTTAATGGGAAACTTGAAGAGGATATGTACATGACACAACCTGAAGGTTTTGTCAATCCAAAGGATGCTGGAAAGATATGTAAGTTACAAAGATCCATTTATGGATTAAAGCAAGCTTCTCGAAGTTGGAATCTTCGTTTTAACGATGCAATCAAAGAGTTTGGTTTTATCAAAAATGAAGATGAGCCATGTGTTTACAAGAAAGATAGTGGGAGCACAATCACATTCTTGGTACTGTATGTGTATGGCATACTTATCATGGGCAATGACATACCTACCTTACAGTCTATTAAGACTTGGTTAGGAAGTTGTTTTTCTATGAAGGACTTGGGCGAAGCCACTTACATCTTAGGAGTCAAGATCTATAGAGATAGATCAAGATGACTACTAGGTCTAAGTCAAGGTACATATATAGATAAAATATTGAAAAGGTTCAATATGGAAGAATCTAAGAGAGGATTACTACCTATGAGGCATGGTATTTCACTCTCGAAGGAAATGTGTCCTTCAACTCCACAAGAGAGAGAACGCATGAGTAAAATTCCATATGCTTCTGCTATTGGATCTGTCATGTATGCCATGTTATGTACCCGTCCAGATGTCTTATATGCCTTAAGTATGACGAGTAGGTACCAAGTAGATCTCGGTGAAGGTCACTGGACCACAGTCAAGAATATCCTTAAGTACTTGAGAAGAACTAAGGAAATGTTCCTAATATATGGAGGTGAGGAAGAGTTAAGTGTAAAAGGTTACACTGATGCTAGCTTCCAAACCGACAAGGATAATTCTCGGTCGCAACCAGGTTTTGTGTTTTGCCTTAATGGTGGTGCTGTGAGCTGGAAGAGTTCAAAGCAAAGTACAGTAGCTGGTTCTACAACAAAGGCCTAGTATATTGCAGCTAGCGAGGCAGTGAAAGAAGCTGTTTGGATCAAGAAGTTCATTACTAAACTAGGGGTTATGCCTAGCATATCAGATGCTATAGAACTTCGATGTGATAGCAATGGAGCTATTACACAAGCTAAAGAACCCAGATCTCACTAGCGATCCAAACATATACTTAGGCGCTACCATTTTGTTCGAGAGATTATCGATCGAGGGGATGTAGAGATATGCAGAGTACCTACAGATAATAACATTGATGATCCCTTGACTAAGCCTCTGACACAGCAGAAGCATGATCGTGACACTAAGTCACTTGGTATTAGATATATGAGTGATTGGTCTTAGTGCCAGTGGGAGATTGTAAGAGTATGCCCAAAGATCAATCACGAGATGGTTGTAATAACATACTTCATTTATCATGTTTATTGATATAAGGCGTTGCCATTATTATTTCAGTTTCTTTTCTGTGTACATAAATAAACTATTTTGTAATAATGTCCTGAGAATAATATGATTACTCTTAAAAGATCCTTAGTCAAGTATTATTGTTGGCTAGGACAACAATAATGCATTAAGACTAACATGTAGTTGATTGATGATAAAGAGTTGTCATTGATATGGAGTGTCAAAATCAATACATGAATATGTGTGTTAGAGAACAACATATTGGACTGACCTGCTATGGTATGTTTCTTGGATTATTATGTAATTGTCACAACATTACTCATAGTAATTAATATGTATATGATCCTCATACTTGAGATCATCATTATCCCAACATCGTGAGTTGTATATTTTGATATAGTCAAACGAACATCGTAACTGGTTGTTCTATAAAGATTGATGTTGGATAGACCACAATCTATGTAGAGGGATATGGTTGATCAATATAGGATAAGTCCCTCCTACATAATGGGAGTAATATCTTAGGCCACTTGATTGAGTGAGACTAGAAATGCATGGCCATGCTCAAATAAGTTGATATGAGATGTCATACTTATTTGTGTATCATAGTTCACTTAAGGTATCAAGAAACATGGGATGGACTATGCAAGTGTGACTATTCCATGACTTGTGTCCATTCAAAAGATATAGGACTTAAGGATTAATGCATGAAAGGTTAATCACAAAAGGTTATGTCGAATCATGACTTCTCGTAACTTAGGTAGCAATGATGCATTGCTAGATGCCACTCATTGTTTGTAACATTAGAATCATTCTAATATTACTGCTAACGTTACAAGAACCTATAGGGTCACACCCTATGGTTGAAATGAACGGAGTAAAACATAGTTGGTATTGTATTCTGATTGTCAGATGAATTAAATTAATTATAGAATTAATTTAATTGGGCAATCAAATTTGTTGAACATACTATACGTACAAGGATGTTGTACATATAATCAGAACATAATTGCAATAGTATATGAATTTGGTTAGTATATAAGTTTAAATAAATATAGTTTACCGAAATCTTTATTACAATTAATGTAATTATAATTTTCGGTTAAATATTATTATATTTATTTTAATGATGACTATTATGTTCAGATTAATTTTAATGAATTAATATTCATTAAAAAGATATACCAATTAAAAGGGTGTTATATATGGCAAGGGTAAAAACTCTAAAGAGAGAATATATAAATAAGCCCGAAACTATGCTAAAGAGTCTAGCAGCCGTCAAGCATAAAAATCACTGAAATAGTTTCTGAGATTTTTCTACCATTCATTGTCAACTGGGTGGACTACGTAGAGGCTGACATCGGAAAGGTTACGGCTTGGTTCGATAGTGGTTCAGGATTCCCATTGCCTAGGATGAATTTTGTCTTGTTCTCTTGTAAATTTCTCATATCATTTTTAGGATGAATTTTGATTAATTTATGATTTTTATTGATATGACTTGAATTAAAACATAGACATTCATGCATTGACTATTTAAACTTTAAGACATTAGAGAATTAAGCATGATAAGTTGATTTTTGAGAATTTAAAATTTTAGGTTGTTTTCCCCAAGTTTAGGTACTATCTTGAATTGAAATCCACAGGTTTAAACATAAAAGCCATAATTTTTGTGAGATTTTGAGCCTTTAGAGCATCTATTATTTCTTTCATTCTCACTTTTATTGTTGCTTGAGTGCGTCAATATCAAATTGTTATTCTAGAACTTGCTTGATTATGCATGTCGGGACCACACCATTTGATTTGATATGTCAAGATGATAGAGGCACTTAGGTTTAACCCACTCATGCCATGAAAAGCCTACCTTCACAATTAACCCTTAGTAAACCCCTTTGAGCCTAACATCGCATTCATTGATTTACCCTCAATATTAACCCATAACTCATTATTATTGAAATCCCTCAATTAATTTTACCCCTATTTTTGTCGAGATTTGATTTGAATAAATTGCTTAGTTATGTCTTATTCTTGATAGTTAGTTATTTAATTTGTTCTTAAAAAAAAATACATACATATCTACTAGCAGTTAGTCGTATTTTTGAAGCTTGAGTATTTAATTCCATATTCTAAGAAGAAGCTCTTTTGTACGCAATTGATGATTAAACATTTTTCTAGTTAAGTAATTCTTTAATTCAATCTCGATTCTAACCTTTTCTTTCAGCTTATGACCACACCCCCTAACCAAAGCCTCGTTAAAACCCTCTAAAGACCTTTTGATTGATGTATCATCTCAATTTATAGTGGTGGAGATTTGATTTTCATGCAAGCCTATGGTAATAACTTTTCATATTGACTGTTGAGTGCTAAATTCATTGTCCTTAAACACCTCAAGTGATTTGAGTGATTCTTTAGTGAGGATGTTAAACTCTGTGATATTTTGAATCAAATGTGATTACTTAGATGAGGGGAGATGCCTATGTTTTTCATGATTAAATGTTCAACTTGGAATGTTTGAAACTTTAAATGTTCTTTTAGTTGAATTCTCAATGTATGATTACTTATAGATTAGTTTGAGATATTATTGATAGAAATTATAAGTTGAGAAAAAGGAATTCTTAATTGTGAATTGAGGATTTTGCTTGAGGACAAGCAAACGTTTAAGTGTAGGGGTATTTGATAAACCGCAATTTATACATATTATTGTCCCATGCTTAACATATTTATGAATGATTTCTCCCTAGATTTGGTGAATTTGATGCTCCTAATCCTTTAATTTCATGTTTTATACTTAGGTGAGCACTGGAGAGCAAAAAGAACAAGAAATGGGCCAAAAACGGAGAAAATGGGCCGTCGTGGGAAAATAACACGGCCTGGACTTCCTCATACGAATAGCACACACGCTCGTGCCATTCTATCAGGCTCGAACACGACCTAAATCAACCTCAACACGGGCATGTCTATCTCTCAGCCTCGACCATGACCTGAAGCAATCGCACACAGAGGTGTCACATGGGCGTGTCCCTGTTAAACCTAAGTTAAGTTCTATTCGGAAAAGGGCAATTTGGAGGGCTTTTAGGCATTCTAAAGCCTATTTAAACACCCTAGAGGAGGATTAAAGAACACACACAGAGTAGGAAGTAAGGAATTACTCGAAGAAAGCTGATTGATTCATCTCGGAAGCCGGATTCACCTCCAAGACTGAAGATCTCCCTTCAATTTCCTTCAGGGGTTTTTGGGTTTTCTTTATGTTTTGTTATCATTCTTCTGAGATGTTTTCTTTTCTAGTTATGAACTAGATCCCCTAAATACCTAAGGGAGATGAAACCTAAGACGGATCTTGTTAATATTTTCTAAACTATATGATAAATATTTGATTTGTTCTTAATTATGACTTTAACTCTTGTTTGAATATTCCATGATACCGATTCAAGTATTGATGTGCTTATTCGGAGGATGAATAGTCCTTGTCTAAGAGTAGATCACTCATAATTAAGCAGAGTTGCATGCAATCCTAGAGATAGGACGACATAAATCTACCGGATTAGAGTCAAATCTAATAAGGGAATCCATAGATCGAGTTAATGCAAAACTAAGGGTTTTAATTAGAAAGAGATTTCAATTAATCAACCTAGGGTTAGACGTTATTAGTCTTGAATAGGGATAATAACATAACTTAGGGATTCCTACGGATCAAGTCAAGTGAATAAATCGTTTGGTTCAGAGTCAGTTAACAAGAGAAGTCTAGGTGGATTCTTCCTTGGGTATTGTCTTAAATCAATCAATTTTCCAAAAGTATTTTCCTCAAATCTATTTTCTATGCATCCTTAAATTAATTAATTAATTAGTTAAAACGACCTTCATTATTCTTAGGCTAGATAATAGAAAGAAAGTTAGTACTAGTACTTTTAGTTCCTTTGGGTTCGACATCCGGTCTTGCTAAAACTATACTACTGTACGATGGGTGCGCTTACCTTCGTCGTGATAATAGTTAGTTTAAGTACGATCAATTATAAATTTTAAAACTTATCGCGAGTGACAATCAACGGATGTTTTTCAACTGTTGAGAGACAACCACTTGTATGCCAAGAAGTCTAAATGCAACTTTGGAACTACATAGGTAGAATACCTAGGCCATATTATATCTACTTGTACTATTAGCATGGGCAAATCCAAGGTAGAAGGTGTACTTTCATGGCTTGTTCCCCAATTAGTGAAGGATTTAAGAGGGTTCCTTGGTTTATCTAGCTATTATTGGAGGTTAATTAAGAGATATGGGATTTTAGTTGCTTCTCTTACCCCACTCCTTAGGAAAGGAGTTTCTTAGCACTAGAATGATTCTGCTCAATTAGCTTTTCAGCAACTTAAAGAGGAGATTTGTAAAGCACCAATGTTGGTTCTTCCTAATTTTAAAGAAGATTTTTGTGTGTAGAATGATGCTTGTGGGCAAGGAGTGGAAGCAGTCTTGTAATAGAAGGGTAGATCTGTAGCCTACTTTAGTAAAGCTTTAGGTGTTAGGTATGAGGCTTTGTCTATTTATGACAAAGAGATGATTGGAATGATTTTGGCAGTAAAAAAAATAGCATCCTTACTTAGTTGGTCGCCATTTCTTAATTAAAACAGATCACCAAAACCTTAAATTCTTGACTGACCAACAAGATATCTCTCCTTATCAGTAAAAGTGGGTGATGAAGATGCTTGGATATGACTTCTCTATTGTTTACAGGAAAATGGTCCAAAACATAGTAGCTGATCTTTGTCTCGCAGACCTCATGGGATGGAAGGGTAACTATTTCAGTGTATAGGTTAGACTCATCTAACTTGGTTTGACATTTGGGCTCAAAATATTGAGTCTTATGCCCATGATTCTAAGTTCGAACAGGACTGTCAGGAGCTTCATTTACAAGCATATACATATTCTAAATATTCATGGGATGGTGCAATCCTTAGAGGAAAAGGAAAAATCATGGTGGGTAGCAGCAACACACTAAGGAAAACACTTTTTGATTTGTTCCATGTGGAGGCATTGCTAGAAACTCGGGAATACATGCCACTAGACACAGACTGGCTAGAATTGTCTATTGGAAAGGGCTTTCCAAGGATGTGTGAAGGTGGACCAAGGAGTGTGTCGTTTGTTAAACATGTAAGGGGACAGTTCAGCATACCCTGGCTTGTTACAACCTCTATCAATCCATGAGAAGACCTAGTCTAACTTCAATATAGATTTTGAGGAAGGTTTTCCAATTTCAAGAAGGAAGAGTACCATTTTGATGATAGTGGATAGGCTGACCAAATATGGTCATTTCATAGCCCTACTACTGTGTCAGTGGCTTTTAAGTATTTGTAGTAGATTTAAAAGCTCCATGGAGTCCCTAAGTCAATTGTTTCTAATAGGAATAAAGTATTCCTGAGCTATTTCTAG
Source organism: Gossypium anomalum (assembly GCA_025698475.1). NCBI lineage: Eukaryota > Viridiplantae > Streptophyta > Magnoliopsida > Malvales > Malvaceae > Gossypium > Gossypium anomalum. The sequence continues at coordinate 15,473,835 of CM046960.1, forward strand.
CAAAACCTATTCATACACCTTGGCACTTAGCTACACCTCTCCATAGCCTATCATCTTCAAATGGATGGTCAGGCTAAAGCTTTGAAAAAGTGTTTGGAATGTTATTTAAAGTGCATGTCAAGGGAGAAGCCCTCTAATTGGGAAACATAACTTTCTTTAGCTGAATGGTGGTACAACACCACCTATCAGTCAGCCATTCATATGATGCCTAATGAAGTTCTGTATGGACAGGAACCACCAATTCACTTGCCTTATCTTGCTGGGGTGTCTCAAGTAGCTGTAGTGGATAGGTTCCTTTAGCATAGAGAATGTGTGAGGGATTTATTGCAATTTCATCTTAAAAGGGCTCAAGATAAAATAAAGTAGATAGCTGATAAAAAAAGATCTAACAGGGAGTTTAAAGTAGGAGACTTGGTGTATGTGAAGTTTCAGCCATATCGACAACATTCATTGAAGAAGTTCAAGAATCAGAAACTTGCTCCACGATATTTTAAACCTTTCCTTGTGGAATCTCGAGTTGGTAAGGCTGCTTATAAATTAACCTTACCTGCGGCTGCCAAGATACACTCTACTTTCCACATGTCACCACTCAAGAAACATGTGGGAATAGCCATTATTTCATCCATGTTGCCAGTTACTAATGCAGATGGCTCCATGATAAAAGAATTAGTTCAGGTTTTGGATAGAAGGATGGTTAAGAAAGGGAATGCCGGTGTCACTGAAGTTTAGGTGGAGTGGGCTGACACTTTGCCAAAAGACTCAACCTTGGAGAATTGGAGTGACCTTCACCAACGTTATCCACTGTTTGATCCTTGAGGAAAAGGATCTAGTTCAAGGAGAGGGTACTTGTTATGAGCTAATTTACTTACCATTAATCATTTTTAAATGGTTGTTATGTTAGTTAACTTTTAATTTTTTTAATTGCACTAATAAAATACAACGTTTGGGAGGGGTTTTAGAATCGTTTAATGAAACAATGAATTTGGATTTGGGTTCATTAGCACAAAATGCTTCATTTTAGATAGGGGATTAACTATTTTCAAGCTGTAATTGGTTGCTCTTCCCTCTTTTATCATGAGTGAGGGTGAGCCAGAAGCAATTATGAAAATAAAAGGAAATTGTTACTCTCTTCTCTCATTCTCTCTTAAGAATTCTCTCTTTTTCATCCTCTAAATTCTTCTCAAGATTCTAGTCTGTTATAGCTTGTAGGAGGTTTATGGAGATGCAATGCTATCATTACTTTTGCTTCGATTACATTCCACGACATATCGCAAAGAAGCTAAAGGACAAAAATGTGATCATGGTACATTATCTTGAGCCTGATTGTGAAAGCTTGATAATGCCTCAACAATGCAAGTCATTTACACCAGGGGAAGTGAATTATAGATGGGAAAATACATTGCTTTACTCTTTAATAATGTCGATTTTGTTGTTCGAATGCACTTCTGAGGATTGCAAAACTAATTTAGTAGATGATGATAAAGAAACTAGAGTCCCTAAATGTAGAGATTTCAAGTATAAAGGTGGGATGTGAGGAGTTTAAGGAATTGGAGAATCATTTAATCAAGGAAGAAGAGTTAGTTGTCGCATTTTTGAAGCTTTCTAATGAACGAATTTGGGAAAAAGATGTGTTAAACTGCAATAACTCTATTGTAAAAGACTGATAAAGTTGAATGTTGGTGATTGATTTAACTTCTTTTCTGTTTCTTCATTAATTGCTCAAAAATAAATCTACGTTTTCCCATATTATATATTGATATAAATTTTGACTCGTGAATAACTTATTCTATGTTTATGTCTACACTATAGATAAAAACTAAGCATGGCTTGCTTTTGTTGATGAAAAATTCATGCTTTTGTAAACAATAATTTTTGGTAACAAGTGTTTGAATATAAATACTTAAAAGTTTTTGGATAAAATAAATTCATTGTATTATTTTGTTAGCATAAAACACTTGTATCATGTTTTAAGGTTGAGTTTTTTGTTTCCTAATTGAGGCTTTGACTCACTGATAAATTAAGGTTTTAATAACTTTGAAATCTTCACTGAGCTCTTCACTTCCTTGAAGTAGATGTTCTATTATTCTTCTTTTAAACCAATCCTTATAAGATGCTTCACTTTACATATCTGTTCGAGCAATGATTGGTATCTCCAATTAAAATTAGTTTTAATGGGTTAAAAAAATCAATATTTTTCCCTGAAATTTCTCAACTAAACCAACTCCATCATTTTTTTCTTTAAAAAGCTTATACAACTTCAAATTTGAAGAAAAAATAAATAATCTAAATAATTTCTTTTTCTAAAGAGGGAGAGTGTATCCCTAGCCGGAGTAGGGTTACGAGGTATTACCAATCAACACTCACCATTTAACATACAATACACATACATTTATGCATTCAAACTCAAATACCATTCAACACAATTACATTTTCCTTTATAAAGGCCTATGAGGCCTTAAACATGCTTTAGAAGTGGTTCGGGACTAAACCGATAACATACGCAATTTTTTGAAAACTTAGAAATTTTTCATCAATACAGGGGCCAAAAGCTCGTGTGAACAAGCCGTGTGCCTCACATGGCTTCAAACACGCTCGTGTCACAGGCCGTGCGAAAACAGGGCATACATACTGACTTGGGTCACACGGCCAACCACACGCCCGTGTGTTTAGCCTGTGTGCCCTTTGAAATTAGCCATAAACGCCCTCTACCAAGCCGTGTGCTAGGCTGTGCCAAAATCGTAGGGTATACTGACTTATGCAACACGGCCAAGTCACACGCCTGTGTGCTAGGCATTGTGCCCATTAGGGGGTATACTAACTTGTACCACATGGCCAGTCACATGCCCGTGTGGAGCATACTGACTTCAATTCAATTTTAACACTAGGGGACACACGGCCGTGTAGTATGACCGTGTGTCGTACACGGCTGAGACACATGCCCGTGTCTCTGCCCATGTGGACAAAAATAGGCCATTTGCAAGGCCAATTTGCCACCCTTTCTCATGCACACCTAAACAACCAAAATGGTACCATTTCATCATACAATTATGCAACCAAAATTATCAGCCAAATGCATAATTCATACCATATCCATTCAACCAAATTCAACACTCAATTCCATGCTAATTACCTATGCAAATACTTATCAACTCAACTTCTAAAATCATACTTCATCAAAGAATTATTCTCCATAATTCAATTAACTATTTGCAACCATAAAATTATTACTATATTCATACCAAACATGCCAAAATAAGGCATCACTCATGGCTATATATCCAACCAAAACATATACATTTACAAGCCATTTCTAATAGCTAAACACACATCAATATTAGCAATCTTTACAAGCCAACTCACATGGCCAATCACAACCAAAACAACACAACTAGCCTATACATGCCATATACCATATTACTCAACTCAAAAGTACCAAATAGAAGTCTGATGTGTGATTATGTTCCCGATGACTGTCGGATCCGAGCTAGCTTTGATTCTCTATAAAACATAAGAAAATAACACAAAGTAAGCTTCACAGCTTAGTAAGTTCATATTAATGTAATGAGAAACCTCACCATTCATTCAGAATTCAATCAATATATAAATGTAAGATAATACAAATACATTAAATCTCAAGCCATTTGATCATTCATTCACTAGCTTACCAAGAATTCATCCATTTCATGGATTCAATGTTTATAAACTTCACGTACATAACTGTACCAACTCATACCAATCTCATTCTAGTCCATATCTTTCATTTTCCTGTTGAACTGTTCGGAATAGAAGTCGGATTCTCAAGGATCTCAATCGATAAGTACCTATACCATGGCCTGAAGCCAAATCAAGGTAACTTATACCCAGAGTACCTATACCATGGCCCGTAGCCAAATCAAGGTAACTCATCCGAAGTGCCTATACCATGGCTCGAAGCCAAATCAAAGCATAACTCACACCCGAAGTGCCGATATCATGGCCCGAAGCCAAGTCAATACCCTAATGACATGTCATTAATATCCTAGACTATTCCTAAGGTTCAACCGGGAATTTCCAATACCAAATCATAGTCAAATTATTTCAAATTACTGTCGAATCGTTGTCGAATCAAGGTCGAACAACTCCGTAGTCTAGTATTTATAATTTATGCATAATCAAAGCATTTAAATACAAATATAATAGAGATCGTTACATACGACTTACCTCGTTTTTGGAATTGACGGATCGATCAACTACTCGATAACCTTGCTTTTCCCCCGATCTAAATCCGAATTCCTCTTTTCTTGATCTAAATATATTCAAAATTAACTTATTCAATCAACCATTCATTCAATTTAGTCCAAAACATACATTTAGGCCTTTTTACACATTAGCCCTTAAACATTCACATTTTTACAAATTTGTCCTTATTTCACAAATACACAAAATTTACATAATTTCATTACACCCAAGCTTGGCTGAATTGCAAATAAGTCCCCAGCAGCCCATAGTTTCAATTTATTTCACATTTGCCACTCAAATTGTACATTTCACAATTTAATCCCTATTATGCATTTTTATCAAAAATCACTTTACAAAACATGAAAATCTATCATCAAACTTTCATAATCTATCATCAAACATCAAAGAACACATAGATTCAACAATGGAAACTCTCAAAAACTTTAACAAATTCAAAATTAAAGGTACAAGCTAGCTAGAATACGAAGCAACGATCTCAAAAACATAGAAATCATCAAAAACCAAGCTAAAACCTACCTTAATCAAGCTAGGAGTGTGCCAAAATTTAAAAGCTTCAAAATCTTTCTTTTTCCTTTGAAATTCAGTGAAGACAAGAGAAAATGAAAGCTTTTTCTTTTGTTAACATATTTTATCTTAATTATTAACCAGTTTACTATATTACCCTTTTAATTAATAAACAAAAATCACTTAAACATTGCCCATAATTGTCCACCCATTATTATAATGGTCTAATTACAACATAAGGACCTTTAATTTAATAAATCATAGTAATTAAAAACCTTTAACAAGTAGAATGCAAATTTTGCATTTTACGCAATTAAGTCTTTCTTCTTAAATTGAACAATTAAACGATAAAATTAGCTCACGAAAATTTCAAACATTCATACTTTCATGCTGTAAACACATGAAATAATATTAAAATAATTTTTCGACATCGGATTTGTGGTTCCAAAACCACTATTTTGATTTAGCTAAAACAGGGCTGTTACAACTCTCCCCCCTTAGGGATTTTCGTCCCCGAAAATCTTACTAGTGAATAGGTTCGGGTATTGTTTTCTCATAGCATCATTGGGTTCCCACGTAGCTTCTTCAATCCCGTGTTGATGCCATAATAGTTTCACTAATGCTATTCTCTTATTTCTCATCTTTTTGATCTCACGAGCTAAAATTCAAATCGGTTCTTCAGCATATGACATATCAGACTGAATTTCGACCTCGATCGGGGAAATAACATGTGAAGGGTTGGATCGTATCATCGTAGAATTGATACATGAAACACATTATGTATCTTTTCTAACTCAGACGGTAAAGATAGTCGATATGCCACTGGCCCAACTCGCTCAATAATCTCGTATGGTCCGATGAATCTCGGACTCAATTTCCCTTTTTGACCAAACCATAATATCTTTTTACACGGCGACACTTTCAAAAACACTTTATCCTCAATTTGGAGCTCAATATCTTTCCGTTTCAAGTCTGCGTATGATTTCTGTTGATCTGACGCTGCTTTCAAACTATTACAAATTACTTCCACTATTTCTTTAGTCTCTCTGATCAGATCAACCTCGTGAATCTTATTTTCTCTGAGCTCACTCTAGTACAACAGCGTTCGACATTTACAACCATATAGTGCTTCATATGGTGCCATCTTTATACTCGATTGGAAACTATTATTGTAAGAAAATTCAATCAGAGGTAAATATTTCTCCCAGCTACCTTCAAACTTAAGAATGCAACATCACAAATATCCTCAAGTATCTGAATAACTCATTCAGATTGACCATCCATTTGCGGTTGAAATGCGGTGCTAAAATACAGCTTTGTACCTAAAGGTTCTTGTAATTTCTTCCAAAATCATGAAGTAAATCTTGGATATCAATCAGAAACAATAGATAGAGGAATACCATGTAATCTCACAATTTCGAAAATATACAACTCAACTAATTTATGAAGCGAGAAATCTGTACGTACTGGAATGAAATGAGCTGATTTCGTCAATCTATCAACAATAACACATATCGCATCTTTCTTTTTTAGAGATAAAGGCAAACCCGATACAAAATCCATTGTTACTATATCCCACTTTCACTCAGGAATCATAGTAGGCTGTAATAAATTTGACGACACTTGATGCTCAGCTTTGACTTGCTGATAAATCAAACATTTCAAAATAAATTCTGAGATATCTCGTTTCATGCCGTGTCACCAATAAAGTTGTTTCAAGTCATTATACATTTTCGTGCTTCCCGGATGTACTGATAAATAACTACTGTGTGCTTTTATGACGAAACATTAAATAGTCATCAGATCCTATTCAAAACTTAGAATCAGAAGTCGACTCACACTGAGCTCGTTTTGCTTGTAATTCATTATCAAATTTTTGAGCTTCATAGATCTGCTGTAGAAATAACGGTCTCGCATTCAACTCGGCTACTATCGAATCGTCGTCAGATAATGCTAATTGTGTGTTCAAAGCAGGTAAAACAAATAAAGACTTTCGGCTCAAAGCATCAGCAACTTCGTTTGCTGTCCCCGAATGATAGTCAATCACTAATTCATAGTCTTTTTGATAATTCTAACCATCTCTGTTGTCGCAAATTCAAGTCTTTCTGAGTCATCAGACATTTCAAACTTTTTTGGTCGGTATAAATATGGCATTTCTCACCAAACAAGTAATGACGCCAAATTTTCAATGTGAACACTATTGCGGCTAACTCTAGATCGTGTGTCGAATAGTTCTTTTCATGCGGCTTCAACTATCTCGAGGCATAAGCTACAACTTTGTCTTCCTGCATCAAAACACAACCCAAGCCATTTAATGATGCATCACTGAAAACTACGAATTCTTTACTCAACTCAGGCTAAACTAACACTAGTGCCTCTGTCAATAATGCTTTCAACTGTTCCAAACTCTGTTGACACTTTTCAGACCACTCAAATTTAACATCTTTTTGAAGCAACCGTGTAATCGGTGTCGGAATCATCTAGAAACCTTTCACAAATCGTCTATAATAGCCGGCTAGTCCCAGAAAACTACGAACTTCAGATACATTTCTCAGAGGCTTCCAATCTATAATTGCAAAAATTTTGCTCAGGTCAACTTGGATACCCGCAGCTGAAACAATATGTCCCAAAAAACCAACTTCTCGTAGGCAAAATTCACATTTGCTGAAATTTGCAAACAACTGTTTATCTCTCAAAGTTTATAATACAATTTTCAAATGCTCGGCATGTTCAGATTCGTCACGAGAGTAGATCAAAATGTCATCAATAAATACAACTACAAATCGATCTAAATACGGCCTCAAAATTCGATTCATCAAGTCCATAAAAACAGAAAGGGCATTTCTTAGTCCGAAAGGCATAACAAGAAATCCGCAGTGTTCGTACCTTGTTCTAAATGTAGTCTTTGGCACATTTGAGTCTTTAACTCGCAACTGGTAATAACCCGATCTAAAATCTATTTTTCAAAACACTGTTGCTCCTTTTAATTGATTAAACAAATCATCTATTCGCGGTAAAGGATATTTGTTCTTGACCGTTACTTTTTTGAGCTACCGATAATCTATACACATTCTCATCGTGCCATCTTTCTTTTTCACAAATAAAACTGGTGCACCCTAGGGAGAGAAAATCAGTCCAGCAAAACCTTTATCCGTTAATTTTTTCAACTGAGCTTTCAATTCTTTTAACTTTGTTGGAGCCATTCTGTACGGAGCTATCGATAATGGTGTTGTTCCCGGTGCTAATTCAATGCCAAACTCAACCTCTCTGGTAGGTGGTAAACCTAGTAATTCTTTGGGAAATACATCTGGATACTCGCACACAACTGGTACTAATTTAATCTTTGTCTCTATCACTTTCGTATCAAATACATAAGCAAGATAAGCTTCACCCCCCTTTCTCACAAATCTTTGAGCTAACATAGACGAGATCACAACTGGCAAACTATTCAGATCATCAGATTCAATTCTCATAGTCTCATTATTCTAACATTTTAGTTTAATTGTCTTTCGTCTACAATCCACTATAGCATCATGCATCGTTAGCCAATCCATAACCAAAATCAGATCAAATTCATCGAATTGCAATAACATCAGACTAGTCGGAAAACAGAAACCCCGATTCATTAACAGATAATTCTTGCAGACTTTGTCAACCAAAACACATTTGCCTAAGGGATTCGATACTCTAATTACAAATTTAGTAGACTCTACAGGTAAAGTCTTACTAGATACTAAATTCATAAATATATAAGAATGAGTTGATCCTGGGTCTATTAATGTAATCACATTAGTATCATAGAGAGTGAAAGTACCGGTGATAACATCTAGAGATGACGCTTCTTCATGAGCGCAAATAGCGTAGGCTCTGGCAGGTGCTCTAGCCTCAGATCTCACTGCGGAGTCCTTTGTCACCCCTCGACTACCACCCACATTTCCAACATTTGTTTGTGGCCTTCCTCTAGTCGACATGTTACTCGGTCTCACACTCTAAGGTCTATCTTTCTCAACCGTCTCAGGACAACCTTTAATAAAATGATCCAGTGAGCCACATTTGAAACAAGCTTTCTTACTCTTATTCCAACATTCTCCCAAATGTTGCCTCCCACAATGTTGGCACTCAGGCTTGTTATTTCTGACACTGCTCACGCTAGAAACAGAAGTAGCTTGAGTTTTAGAACTCATATACTGATTTCCACGATCTCTATTCTGGTATCCCACTGATGTATTAGATCGGCTATGCGAATCTCAAAATTTTTTTGATGAAGATTGTTGCGGCTTACTCATTGATCTTTTTCTCGAATCTCTAGCTTTAGAATCTACTTTTCTCTTTTTTTTGCTAAGATCTTCAGCTTTACAAGTCCTTCCAACCAAAACAACAAATTCTTTCAACTCTAGAATTTCAACTAGTAGTTTTATATCTTCGTTCAACCCATTAACAAACCCCTTGCACATTATTTCTTCAGTAGGCACATACTCTCAGGTATACTTGCTTAACTGTGCGAATTCTCTTTCATACTCAGTGATAGTCATTAGGGCTTGTTTTAATTTTAAGAACTCTTTATGCTTTTGATCAATAAATTACTGACTTGTGTATTTCTTTTGGAACTCTGTCTAAAAGAATTCCCAAGTAACTCGTTCTTTCGAAACCATATATATTAACGTGTTCCACCATTGATATGCAATATCTCCTAGCAAATAAACAACACATTTAATACATTCATAAGGAGTACAGGGCAATTCATCGAATACCCGAATCATATTTTCGAGCCAGAACTCAGCTCTCTTAGTATCATCATCGATAGTAGCCCGAAACTCTTCAACCCCATATTTACAAATCTTATCTACTGGTGGTCTGTTCAATCGCATCGGATCTACAACTTAAGGAACAATAGGGGATTGTTGAGGAATAGGTGGGGGTGGAGGTTGTTGAGCAGATGGATTAGTATGAATGTATTGACTAAACCAGTCATTCATCATCTAGAAAAAGGCTTGTTTAGCCTCTCCATCGTGGCTACTCGTTACAGGCCTAGAATTAGATGGCATCGTCCCTTAAACGGGAGTTGGAGCGTTACTTTCTACATTATCAGCTATAACTCGTTCGGGATCCATTACTATACTAAAACACAATTTAAGTTGGCAAGAATCATCACACTATCGCAGAGTATATATGGCATGTATATCCGTACACCTGAATAAAAAAGGTGGAACACAATTGGTATTCTTCTTCTCGAAAGGAATTGAAACCAAAAAAAAAAAAAGCAATTGGTCAGAAATCTAATCAAATGATTAAGTGGAAGAAGATTGGCAAAACCACCCTAGGTTCAATTCCCAGGAAGGATTGGAGGTGTCACAGACGTCTCGCTTAAAACCCAATCTCTTAGACAGAATTTCCCTCTCGTGTAATTTCGTAGAACACCAAAATTTAGAGAATAGAAGGATGAGAGAAGTTGTCTTATCTTGTTATGTTCTATGAAAAATGAGAAGAATGACTTCCTATTTATATTGTTTTCTGAAAGGGCAAAACGATAAATTTATAGAGTCAGTTTCCTAAAAAACCTCAACAGTCTAATTCTGATTCTGTCAAATAGTAACCATTAAATTTTTTTTTTTAATTTCTTTGCATTAGAAACATTCACCCATTAATGCAAAGTAATTTTTGTAAACATGAAAAAAAAGGGAAAATGTGAGATGAGCAACAATGAAATTAGTCGTTTAAGCATTAATATCTTGTGAACTTGATCTAGTACGTAGTGAAATGAGTGATTCTTCTCTTTAAAAAGTGAACGAATTTTGAACTTGTTAAGATAGGGGTTAACTCATAACACACAACTAATCTTAGATCCAATTGATGTTCCGTGATAGATCAACAAGTTTTAGCCAATACACCACGGAATATTGGTAATTGCTGTAGAAAGACTATCCAATGTCTATCATAGAAGGGGGCTAGTTCTTCAAACTTATGTAGGTGATTTCATCAAGTCAATCTCAATATAAACCAACCGAATCAAGCCTATGAAATTATTAAAAACATTTATTAAGCTCATCCTCTCAAATTTAAATTTGATGAATTCATCAAGTCTGTCTCAATAGGACCACCCAAACTCTGGGTTATGAACTCATTAATTATAATAAACTCAACCCACATATCAGTGAATTCATCAAGCCTGTCTCAATAGGACCACCCAAATCTTGGGATATGAATTCATTAAGAGTGAGCACTTAACTTTATGCATGCACATCGTTCACCATAGGGATAGGTAGAATGTAAACTAAAAGTCTTTCCATGGTTTTGTTCGACCATATTGAACTTAGAGAACTAAGTTGGGTATCCACCATGAATTCCTCAACCACTGGGCTTAAGATCCATCCCCCTCGACAAATCAAGAACCATTTTCCTACTTAATCCTTTGGTTAGTGGATCAGCTAGGCTCCTTTCAGACCTCACATACATCAAAGCAAGTACTCCATTCTTCCATAAAAGAATCTTTGCAAGTAGCTTCCTAAGCCACTCGACCTCTTGCCAGAACCAGTCAAGAATTATATTTCTCAATCATTGAAAGGACTAAGGTAAATGATCAATTACTTTAACTTTACTCAGGAACACTATGGGAAAGCTCAACCTTGATAACTAGCATAGCAACTTGTAGAGTATGACACTCTCCCCCACTTATTATGTTGATGAGGGATCAACATGGAGCCACACCTTTGGTAACCTTGTTGCATCAAGTTGACATTTCAGTCTCAAGTCCATCTTGGGCCTTCAAGGCCTAAGGTTATGACCCATTCAGCACATATCAAACATAGACTTGAACTTGGTCTCATCTCAATCGTTGCTTGCCATGTGTGAACGTGTAATGCAAATGTGCAAGTATACACATTGAATTAAGTAATAAAGTGATGAGTGAGTATCATCTCCATAGGGATCGGAATTGATTAAAAAATGGTTATGTTATTACTATGAATTTGACTAATTAAATTGTGCAAAAGAAACATATGAAAAATTGATGTAGAGAATTAATAAATGGATTAATAAAATCAATTATGAATGAAAAAATTCTAGGACAATTGAAATGCCGTGGCAAATCTCAAAGAATAAATGCGGAGGATTTGTACTGTTGAATGACAAAGGTTGGAATTACTCAGGTGTTATTTTTATATCCTAATAATGCCATGTAAAAATCTTGACCATTCTACTGCTCAGGGATTCACTACTATAGTCTACTTCTTTCGAGAGCTAGACTGTAAGCTATCATTCTAAATTTTTGGATGTCTGCAAAACTCGAGAGTGATATCCAGACTGTTCTGCCTTTCCCTATACAGATCGTAACTTCTATGTCTAGAGTGCTGCGAATATTCTTTTGAATACTCACCTGTATCAACCGATAATAATCCAATTTATTTAATCTTTTTAGAATTAAATCAGATCTAACAACATACCATACAATCATCTATGTCTACACATTGCATACATGCATTTAAAATAATCACAAATCGAATGAAATAGTAATATACTCAAAATTAGACCATTGGCATTAAAGATATTAAAAATTCACCCAAATAATTCCAACCCAATGATATTTAGCTCATCGATTGGACATTCAAATCCAAAATAAAACCATTCAACACAATCATTCAAGTTTACAAAGCACAAAGTTTAAATAAGAAAATAAAGGCAAAACTGCCGGAAGCTTTCATTACTTCAGCTTTCACTTTAATACTGAAATTTGATGCAAAGGCAGATTTCTCTTCCCCTTCCTTATGTCTTTTATTTTTTTGCTCTGTAAGCTGATACCCTCTCCTATATTTTCTTTGAAATTTTCCACGAGAATTCGATGTAGAGAAAAACTACTCTCCAATTCCTCTCTCTCTAAAATCTTATCCCCTTTTTTTTTTCTCTTTCCTCCTTTATAAGGTAGGTACCTCCCTCTCAGTACACACCTTTTGCTTCCTCTTTTTCAGCGTGGTTTATCTAGTACAAGTATAGTTGGCAATCTAACCAACATTTTGCCATGAAAATTTTTCACTTTATTTTCTTTCTCTTTTTACTTTTCTCTTTTTCATCATACACCTTCTGCCAACAATAACCAACACGTTTCTTTCCTTGTAACAAATAATGAGATTTATAGCATAATCCAAGCTTTGTTATGCAATGTTCTAAAAATATCATAAAAATGCAAACATATTTACTTAATTACAAACAATTAATTCAATCTAGAGGCGTGAACTATTACTCTTTTCAAGAGTTATCACACCCCCAAACCTAAATTATTTCTTGTCCTCAAGCAAAATATGTATGAGTATGCATGAATTTGCCATAACACACAGTTACCATATATACTGTTAAACCATTTTTCGTATATTCTATACCTCCATTCTTAGCAGTTTTCTTTTAAAACAAAAAAAATTACTCAAGCTTTGTAGGTTTGTTTAGCAAACGAAGCGTAGAAAATGTTACCTAAAAATAAAAATTCCTAAGTATTCATGCAATTCTAATAATAGTAAATACCTTATAATGCACTTAGGTTATCTTTCTTGTAAACTCAGTTTCTAATATTCTCATTTATTCTGTCATTTCAAAACTTTAATTACAAATATATATTTTTTAGGGAATTCATCTTGTCACATGGTTTCTTTACTTGACAATCTTAATGGAGCATACACTAGATTGCCTAGTATTACATCTTGCCACAATTTGAATGTAACTCACTCATGAAGTTATGGCTTTTAACTAAAAAGATGGATGGAGTAAAGAACTACCTCCTTAGCTAATCAGCCTATTACTATAGTGGAGTGGCCCTCAACTTTTTTTTATATTTTTACTCACTCTTATTTGAACTTGTTTTTCTGATCAATAAAATGATGGAGCAAACACATTATTACTGATCTACTTAACATTTTCAAACATTGGAGTGATTCTTATCATTTTTCATGATATTCATTATTACACACTGTCAGTTTATTGAATTTAAGTTTAAGAATTCCTAAATGTATTAAAAGAAACCTAATATAGACTACTTACAATTATAAATAGGGCATTCCACTTTTAGGAGTCAATTTTCACACAACTATCCTAAACTAAAAATAGCTATTCACCCATCACAAATTTCTAATTTTATCGAAGAATTATTATCCTTATCGGATATCATAGATAACAATATACTTGTCATAGTCTGGCAGTTACTTGGCATTTGTATGTAAGAGAAAAATGAATGAAAAAATGCATGACTATTAAAACATATATCTACTGCATAATATATTTATAACACAGCCTACCCCAAAACCTAAAGGATGCATTGTCCTCAATGCATGAACAATGAAACATTTCAAAATGCAAAAACAACAAATTACAAATATAAAAATACAATGGCAACCAAATATGAATGCATGAAACATATGTTATAAAATGAAAGAGATGCAAATGAAAATAAAAAACAAAAGCTTGGAAGGAATTTGGGTTAATTTTTTGGTAGCGTGTTTGTAGCGCTACTTCCTTTCCGCTTCACCAACATCATCTCGAACTAATTTCCCAGCAGCTTACTTGTGGTGCTTCCTTTTTAGTTGGTTAATTGGTACCTCTGCTTCATCATCACTATTTGATTTTATGAGATCATCAATCAGTTGATAAATCATACACTCTTGCTCAGTCATAGGTGCAGTGGATTTCGATGTAGCAACAACTGTAGCATTAGATTTAATTTTCTCCTCCTCTCTCTCTCTTTTTCTGTGTTCTTCTTCTCTATAGTGGCTTTTTCTCCATCTTCCTCATTATCTTCTGGCTCCAACAATAATTCTGTAGGAAAAATAGGAAATGTAGGCATAGGTTGGGTAAAGTTCTTTTGAAGAGATTTATTAATGGCTTTATCCCGTCATTTGACATATCCCTAAAATAGAGATATTTCTTCTTGAGCTCGGACAAGATTAGTGACTATCCTCAATTGTTGTTTTTTCATCATCCAGAAATAATGTTACAACATCTCAATAGCATCAATCACTTTCTGCACAAAGTCATTGTGAGATGTTAATGGGGCAGCATCAATAGTCATAGGTGGAGAAGTTGTAAATGTAGAGCCAGGGTGCTTTTGCATTTCCTCCCTTGAAAATCTCTGGGCAATTTGCTTGGTTATGACTCCTTTATTATGGATTTTGTCTTTGTTTGCTTGAGTAAGAACCTTTACTCTTTGACACAGTGCCGTAATGAGTGACGGAAAGTTTAAGGTACAGGAATAATAATTTTTCTAAAATTTAACATTCCTCCGGTCATAATCGAGTACATCAACAACATTCATTCCTTAGAAATAGTAGAGTTGTGTGTAGAATGGCTAAGATGAGATTTAAGGAAATAATACCATACCCTACATTGAGGCTTCAAAGTTACACGGTCGATAGTGTAGCAATCATTTTGAGAAACTGTCCATGTTGTTACTTCTACACATAAATCTATCAAAACTTGGTTAAGTCCTTCGGTCATCATTCTCTTGAAAAATTGAGAGTGTTCATCAGAGCCTTCAGGTAACCTGTATTGCGCATTGATTAAGTCTTCATCGAATAACATCGAGACACCGTACACATAGATGAAAGCATTTTTAGGAGAGGTTAAATGTGCATAAAATTCTTTGACTACCCTAGTGAGGACGCCATTAGGGTGGAGACAAAAGATTTTCCACTCGTGTTTCTCCACGACAAATGAGATGGCTTCAGAATAGCCCATAAAGGGGGCATATTAGAAAAGGAAACCTTTTTCCGTGAAAAAAGGTTGTTTTGGTATGTTCTTGTTATATGTTTCTTCTATGAGTTTGCTAAAGAATGTCTGCGGATGCACAGAGGTGGAAGAAGATGGTGCTTGGGGAGCCACTTTGGAGAAAATATTAACTGCAAAATGAAAAAGGTGAGACCTTTACAGTTTATAGAGTAAAAAATAAAGAAGGGCGAAGAAGATGAAACAAAAAGTAAGTTAGAAAAGAAGTGAATCAACTAGGGTAAAACGTGAGAGAAAATATAGCAGTGATGTGGGGGATAAGATTAACCTGAAATTTGTCCTAACATAGAAAAACATTAAACGGGAAAAAAGAAAAACAATAGAAAAAAATATTAAACTAAAATTAACTAATATATTAAATGGGCTGATTTTTACAAACCTGGGTCGTAATGTGCATGCAACAAAATAAAATAAAAGTTAAGTAAAGTTATTGAATAAATTAAACAAAGAAATTAAAAACAAAGTAAATGAATAAAACAATGCAGCGGAGAAATATTAAGCAATTCAAAAAGTAATAGAATTCTTATCACGAATTATAGGAGCTCCAAAGTAATGTTTTAATCGTTGGCCATTGACTTTGAAAGTAGAACCAGTCTTATTGTCTTTAAATTCTACAACTCCATAAGGATAGACATGCACTATCTTGAATGGGCCAGACCAACGAGATTTTAATTTTCTAGGAAACAATTTAAGCCTAGAATTAAATAATAAGACTTGTTGTCTAGGTGCAACTTACCGTGGAAAAATATTGTTGCCATGCCATCGTTTGGTCTTTTCTTTGTACAACTTGGCATTCTTATAAGTTTGTGCTTTGAATTCTTCCATCTCATTCAACTCCAATAGGTGGTTAGTACCAGTAGCACTCTAATCCATATTCAATTTCTTAATTTCCCAATATGTCTTATGTTCAAGTTTAATGGGCAAATGACAGGGTTTCCCATAAACAAGCTTGAAAGGGGACATCCTAATGGTGTCTTGAATGCAATTCAATATGCCCAAAAAAGTTAATCCAATCTGGATGACCAATCTTTGTGTATAGGATTGACTACCTTCTTCAGAATTTGTTTAATCTCTCTATTAGAGACTTTCGCTTGTCCATTTGTCTAGGGATTATATGTCATGGCAATTTTATGTTTAACTTCATACATGTTCAGAGCATTAGCAACTAATTTGTAGTTAAAGTGTGAACCTTCATCACTAATCAGAGCACGAGGGGTACCAAACCTGGTAAAAATATTCTTATGTAGAAAATTTAGTACTGATTTGGCATCATTCGTTGGTAGAGCAACAGCCTCAACCCATTTAGAGACATAATCAACAACTACAAGTAATGTATACATTGCCCCAAGAAGGTGGAAATGGACCCATAAAATCAATTCCCTATATGTCAAATACTTGCACTTCTAAAATAGTTTGCAAGGGCATTTCATACCTCCTCAATAGATTTCCAGTTCTTTAACAGCGATCGCAAGCTTGACAAAATTCATGAGCATCTTTAAACATGTTTGGCTAATAAAAACCAGATTGGAGAACTTTTGTAGTAGTTCTCATGCCTCTAAAGTGTCCTTCATATGGTGCTGAATGACAATGATATAAAATACTTTGAATCTCATCATCCAGAACACACCTCCGAATTATCTAGTCTGCACAATGTTTGAATAAAAATGGCTCATCCCAATAATACTATGTGGCATCGTGGATGAATTTCCTTCGTCTTTGATTGGTGAGCTCAGGTGACAGTAATCCACTAACCAAAAAATTTACAATATTGGCATACCACGATAATGCCATGACAACTAATAGTTGCTCATTTGGGAAATCATCCTGAATGCGCTGAATATTGCCGTCTTCATTTCCTGCTTCAACTCAAGACAAGTGATTAGCTACTTAATTTTATGTGTCTTTCCTATCTCTAATTTCTAGATCAAATTCCTGCAGTAGTAGTATCCATTAAATTAATCTGGGCTTGGCATCTTTCTTGGTCACCAAGTACTTAATAGCAGAATGGTCCGTATAAACTATAACCTTGGTGCCCACTAAATAAGCTCTAAATTTTTTGAAGGCAAATTCCACAGCTAACAACTCCTTCTCAGTGGTGGTATAATTTAGCTATGAATCTGTCAATGTGCAACTTGCATAGTAGATAGCATGAAATACCTTGTCCTTTTTTGGCCCAAATACCGCCCCTATGGCAAAATCACTATCATCACACATAAGTTCGAAAGGTAAAGTCCAATCTAGTGCTATGACTATTGGTGCTGTGACTAGTTGATTTTTTAATTCCTCAAATGCTTGTAAGCACGACTCATCAAAATTGGAAGATTTGTTATGTTTTAACAATGTACATAGAGGTTTGGATATTTTTGAAAAATCTTTGATAAATCGTCGATAGAATCCTGAATCGCCAAGAAAACTGCGAATACCTTTAACTCTGTAGGGTGGTGGCAATTTCTCAATAACATCAATTTTCGCTTTGCCGATGGCTATCCCTTGCTGCAAAATTTTATGTCCCGGAATAATGCCTTCACAGACCATGAAGTGGAATTTCTCCCAATTAAGAACAAGGTTTGTTTCTTCTCACTGATAAAGAACTAACTCCAGGTTTTTTAAACAGTCTTCAAAAGTATCGCCAAACATCGAAAAGTCATCCATAAAAACTTCTAAACATTTCTCTACCATATCCGAAAATATTGCCATCATGCAATGCTGAAATGTTACAGGGACATTGCATAATCCAAACGGCATTCGTCGAAGCACAAAATTTCTATAAGGACATGTGAATGTGGTCTTCTTTTTATCAGAAGGAGATATGACAATCTTATTGTGCCTCGAATAACCATCTAGAAAACAATAGATGGCTTTTCCCGCTAATCTATCTAACATTTGGTTGATAAATGGAAGAGGAAATGATCCTTCCTTGTTGCTTTGTTGAGTTTCTGATAGTTCATACAAACCCTCTATCCCGCGACAGTACGAGTAGGAATGAGTCAATTGTTATCATTACTTATCATGGTGACACCCTATTTTTTAGATACACATTGAATATGGCTCACCCAAAAATTATCAGAAATTAGGTATATAATTCCAGCATCTAGCCATTTGATAATCTCCTTTTTAACAACTTCCTTCATAATAGGATTCAGTCTTCTCTGTTGCTCGATAGATCTGCCATGGCAATCCTCTAGTAATATCTTGTGCATGTAGATTGTTGGACTGGCTCTTTTGATATCCGCAACTTTCCACCCCAATGCCTTCTTAGATTTCTTTAAAACTTTCAACAATTGAGCCTTTTGATCTAATGTCAATGCCACAGAGATAACTACTGGCAATGTGTTGTTATCTCCCAAGTAAGCATACTTCAAATGTACTGGAAAAGGCTTCAATTCCAACATAGAAGGATCTTCTATGGATGGTCGAGGAGGTTTAAAAGAATAGTCTGATAAATTTAATAATTTGAAACTTCTCCTTGATCCATTCTTAATTTTCTTATCTTCCATTAGTTCACCAAACTCTTCAATCATTTATGTTTCAATTAACTCAAATGAGTCTGCATCATTATTAGAATTATTGTGATAAAATTCTAGAAATTCTTCCTGAACTATTGTGTCAACAATCTCAGTTGCTTGACATTCTTCATCTATATCTGCACACTTCTTAGCATTAGAAACATTAAGGTTATTTGCTGATCATTAACTCTCATTGTTAATTCACCTTTTTGTCCATCAATTAATGTTATACCAATTGCTAGGAAAGGTCTTCCAAGTTTGATTGCTACCTCTTTATCAACCTGACATTCCAGAATAATAAAATTTGCTGGAAAAATAAATTTGTCAACTCTTACCAACACATCTTTGATTTTACCTTCTAGATGTGCATATGAATGATCAACCAATTACAATGTGACAATTGTAGGTCTCACATTCCCTATTCCCAACTTCTTGAAAATAGATATAGGCATTAGATTTATACTTGCACCTAAGTCGCATGATGCTTTGCCTAAATACTGATTTCCAATAGAGCAAGGTATAGTAAAACTCCTTGGATCCTTCAGTTTTGGTGGCAGTTTGTTTCTCAGCATTCTTGTGCACCCTTAAGTGAGAGCGACAGTTTCAGACTCCCCTAATCTTCTCTTTTTTGATAAAATATCTTTCATGAATTTCACATAGTTGGGCATTTGTTCCAATGCTTCCACCAAGGGCATGTTTATATGTAAGACATCCATGTAACAGCTCGTTTTTAGTCAAATTAGAATAGTGGTTTTGGGACCATAAATCCTAGGTTAAAATAATTATTTTATTATTTTTTTAATGTTTACAGGATGATAGAGTGATTGTGTGAAAATTTCGTTAAGAAATTTTATCATTTGAATGCTCAAGTTGATAAAAAGGACTAAATTGCATAAAGTGTAAAACTTGAGTTCTAATAGCTAAAGGTGTCTAATAGCTATAGAACCTTAAAATAGAGGTCCTTATGTGGTAAATAGCCCACTAATGAGTTAGTGGAATGTGTTGGCTTGGCAATTGAGCAAGTTTTAAATGTTTTAAAGGTTAATTAAGTAATTAGGTCATTAATGATAAAAAAAATAAGACAAATTTATCATCATCTTCAACTATCATCTTCCACCGATTGTCATAAGGGAGAGAAGCCATTTTTATACTTGATATTTGACCAAGCTTCCATTGCTCATATTGGTATGATTTTTGTCTCGTTTTTAATAATTTCTATGTTTTTGAGATCGTTGTAGCTTAATCTAGCTATCCCAGGGACTAATTTGCAAAAATGTTAAAGGTTTTCCATTAATGAATGTATGTGTATTTTGATGTTTGATGATAGAAAATGTATGCTTGTTGTTAGATAAACAACATTTGTAAAGTGATTTTTGGTAAAATTGTCAATTAGGGATTAAATTGAGAAATGTTGAAATTTTATGGTTAAATTGTGAAATAAATGAAAAATATGGGCTGCTATGGTAAGAAGAGAAATTCGGCTTGCATAGGTAGGGACTTAATTGCATGAATTTGTATTTTTATGAGATAAGGACTAAATTGTAAAAAAATTGAAAAATTAGGGGCAAAAGTGTAAAATTCCTATAATGTGCATTTTTGGGCTAAATTGAATAGATTGATAATTAAATGAGTTAAATTTGATATTCTATAGATCAAGAAAAGCAAAATTCAGATTTAGATCGGGGGAAAAACAAAGTGTTGGACTAATCAATTCAATTCGTCGTTTTTGCATTCGAGGTAAGTTCATTTGTAATAAGCATTATTATATCTTTATGTTTTAAATGCTTTAATATTGAATAAATTGTGAATGAGGCCTTGTGGATATATTCGATGATGATTGGATAAATGTGAAATCCCGGTTGAACCTTAGGAATAGATTAGGATACGAGTGACATGTCATTAAGGATTATGTGATTTGGGTGCTGGTCCGTACGTCCTACCAATGGTTGAGTTATCCAGCATGTGTTGTGGATTCTCATCAACTTGTGTGAGCAGCACTGTGTAGCTTCATCAGGACCGTCAGCTTGTGTGAGCAGACTCGTGATAGCTCGAGAGTGAGCATTATATGTGATATGAGATTGAGATAGCTTCGGCTTTGTATGTGGAACTTAGGGTGCGAGATTCTGGGGTATCTGATATTATTCCAAATGGTTCAACGGGTATATCAAAGATATGGATGAGTATGAGATTGATACGAGATGGTACAGGTATGTACATGAACCGTATAAGCTTTGAATCAAAGAAACTTGTGAAGTTCACATCTAACCTTGTGATTGAAAATGTGATAGGTTTGTGTATTTATATGAGTTGTATATTGATATGTTCAATTGTTTGAATTGTACATTTTTGGTAAACTGAGTTTAATGTTATACGAACTTACTAAGCTTTATAGCTTACTTTGTTTATTTTCCCGTGTTTTATAGTGATATCGAAGCTAGCTCGAATTTGGAATCGTCGGAGACCTCATCACACTATCAATCTATCACTTTGGTACTTTTGAATCTATGTATTTGGATATATGGCATGTATAGGAGTTGTAGTCAATATGTTCTTTATGTTGGTAGTGATTTTAGTCAATATTAAGGATTAAATTGAGAAATGATGATTAATTAAAAGTGATCATTTGGGAGAATTATGAATGTGAATTTGGTATGAAATTGTATGACTTATCTTGACACATGTGTGTCTTATGGTTGATGGTATAGAATTAGCATGAATTAGGGTTGGCTGAGATTGGTTTGATTGCCTATTTATGCCTTGTCATGTGCTAATTGGTTTGGTGTACGTGTATGCAATATGGGTGAGCAAAATGGCTTGGTAAATAGCCTATTTTTGTCCACACGGGCAGAGACACGGGCGTGTGTCTCAGCTGTTTATGACACATGGTCAGGGACACGGTCGTGTGTCCCCTGGTATTTAATTAGAAATCAAGTCAGTATGCTCCACACGGTCCAACACACGGGCGTGTGACTTGGCCGTGTGGAATAAGTTAGTATACCCTATAGGTTTGGCACGGCCTAGCACACGGCCTGACACACGGGCATGTGTGGCCATTTCAAAGGGCACACGGGCTAGACACACGGGCATGTGGTTGGCTGTGTGACCCAAGTCAGGGAGTTACACGGGGTCAGACACGGGCTGGGACACGGCCATGTGATCTCATTTTGAATGTCCACACGGCCTGTGAGACGGGCGTGTCTTTGGCCATGTGAGACACACGGCCAGGCCACACATGCGTGTGTCCCTTGTATTTGGAAAAATTTTCTAAGTATTCTAAAAATTTCTTGAGTTATCGGTTTAGTCCCAAACCACTCCTAATGCATGTTTTGGGCCTTGTAGGTTCGTATTAGGGACAATGTGAATGATTTTGAATGATGTTTATTTGGAATTGGAAAATTTATATGAAATGTATGTTTAATTGTGTAATAAGTCCAGTAATGCTTCGTAACCCTATCCCAGCAATGAATACAGTGAGGGGTGTTACAATCCAAGAATTTCTTGAATTGAAAATCTTGCTTAGATTTTTGGAAACGCTGAGGAAAATGTGGCAGTGGCCTTCCTTCCATTTGTTGAGGTTGTTTTGCCATGGAATTTTTATTGGCAATACAAGATGAATCTTCTTCAACATTTTTCTGGTCGCTCTTTTCTTTTGTAGCCTACTCCACTACTGGTTCTGAATTCTTCTTATTTGTGAAATTTGAATTCTTATTTCTAGTGTCATTAACGACTGCTAGTAGTTGCGTACCAATTCTGAGTGTAATGGCTTTGCACTGTTCCTTCCCTTGAGATCGTGAATTTTTGGTATCACTCAACAGTGCTCCCTACGGTCTTAAGCTTAATGCTTTGGGAATTTTCCCCACTTGGTTTTCTAAAGCTCTTAAAGATACAGCTTGACTTTGAATGATAGCATCATTCTTGGCCATGTATTCCTTCAATAGAGCTTCCATAGATGAAAAACTCGAAGTTGAATTTTGTTGAGCATTTTGCCGTGGCATGGGTTGATTGTATCTAGATGGTGCACTCGCAACATCCTATCGAATAGCATTGCTAAAATTTCCCACCCCCTGATTACTCCAACTAAAATTGGGATGTTGCTTCCACCCCAGATTATATGTGTTGGGATATGGGCTGTTGTTGTTGCGATTGAAATTTCTTATATAATAAATTGAGGCTGGGTTTGATGGGCATTCGTCAAAAACATGATCTTCTCTGCAACAAACACATGCTAACTCAACTGCTTCCATTTCTTGCACTGTAGCTGGTCTTTTTAGTGTTTTAATCATACTCGTTAAAAATTATACATGAGCTGTTAAGGAAGTAATCGCATCAAGTTCCATTGCTCTAGAAGCTCTTCTGCTAGTCCCTACTCTTGTAGTGGGGTATTGGTAATCTTTGTTTGCTATCCTCTCCAGAATTTCATATGCCTCATTATATGATTTATCGAGCAAAGTCCTATTAGCAGATGTGTCAACCACTATCCTCGTATACGAATTCAATCCATTATAAAACATTTCCATTTGCGTCCAACATTGAAAACCATGCATTTGGCATTTTCTAATTAACTCCTTGAATCACTCTCATGCTTTACATAATGTTTCATCCTCAGGTTGTCGAAAGGATGTAATATCGGTCCTCAATTTGGCATTCATGTTTGGTGGATTATATCTTAGCAAAAACCTCTGACAAAGTTCATTCCAAGATGCCAATTTACCTGACGAAACGATCTCGCAATGAATAAGGGAATAACTTCAGTCTTAGGGCATCTTCAAGAACACCTTGCTACTTGAATGAATCACGGACTTCCAAAAAGAGTTTTAAGTGCAACCGTGGATCTTTAGTAGGGAATCCACTAAACTACCCTACAGTTTGTAACATTTGAAACATCATAGGCTTTAACTCGAAATGTTGAGCTTGAATATGCGGCCTGACAATTCCTAGATTCAGATCATCTAAGATCGGCACTAAATGTTCTCTGATAGGTCTGTCTCTGTAATCTATTATTCAAGGAATATCAGCATCCCTTCCATTATGATGTAATGGCTCTTCTCTAGCCTAATCATTTCTAATTCTTTCCATTTCTTGCAATTCTTTTCCCCTTCTTCTCAAGATTTTCTAAATTTCTAAATCAAAAGAATACTCTTCAAGTGCAGAAATATCTCTACTCATACACCAAAAACAAATCCTAAAAAACAAAAATAAAAACAAATAGTTAAGCTAAACTGACAAAATTAAAGAGGTAATAACATACCAAAATTTCACCAATATTGCCGATCCCTGATAACGACACTAAAAACTTGTCGCATGTGAATTTGTAATGCAAATATGCAAGTATACACATGAAATTAAGTAATAAAGTGATGAGTGAGTATCATCTCCATAGGGATCAGAATTGATTAAAAAATGGTTATGTTATTACTATGAATTTGACTAATTAAATTTTGCAAAAAACAATATGAAAAATTGATGTAGAGAATTAATGAATGATTAATAAAATCAATTATGAATGAAAAAATGCTAGGAAAATTGAAATGCTGTGGCAATTCTCAAAGAATAAATGGGGAGGATTTGTACTGTTGAATGACAAAGGTTGGAATTACTCAGGTGTTATTTTTATATCCTAATAATGCCATGTAAAAATTTTGACCATTCTATTGCTCAGGGATTCACTACTATAGTCTACTTCTTTCAAGAGCTAGACTGTAAGCTATCATTCTAAGTTTTTGGATCTCTGCAGAACTCGAGAATGATATCCAGAATGTTTTCCTTTCCCTATACAGATCTCAACTTCTACGCTAGAGTGCTGCGAATATTCTTTTGAATACTCACCTATATCAACCGATAATAATCCAATTTATTTAATCTTTTTAGAATTAAATCAAATCTAACAACATACCATACAATCATCTATGTGTAGACATTGCATGTATGCATTTAAAATAATCACAAATCGAATGAAACAATAATATACTCAATATAAGACCATGGGCGTTAAACATATTAAAAATTCGCCCAAATAATACCAACCCAATGATATTTAACTCTTGGATTGGACATTCAAATCCAAAATAAAACCATTCAACATCATCATTCAAGTTTATGAATCACAAAGTTCAAATCAGAAAATAAATGCAGAACTGCAAGAAGCTATCGCTACTCCAGCTTTCACTTTAATATTAAAATTTAATGCAAAACCCAGGGCAGATTTCTCTTCCCCTTCCTTGAATCTTTGATTTTTTGCTCTGTAAGCTGCTACCCTCTGCACTATTTTCTCTGAAATTTTCCACGAGAATTCGATGTGATAATAACTACTCTCTAATTCCTCTCTTCCCAAAATCCTCATCCCCTCTTTTCTTTTTTCTTTCCTCCTTCATAGGGTAGGTCCCTCCCCTCAGCCCACACATTTTGCTTCCTCTTTTTCGAAGTGGTTTATCTGGTACAAGTACAGCTGGCTGAAAGTGATGTGGACTGAGTGTTACGTCATCTTCCTAGAATTTCCATGGCATTCTTTTTGGCAATCTAACCAACATTTTTCCATGAAAAATTTTCACTTCCTTCATTTTCTTTCTCCTTTCTCTCTTCTCTTCTTCATATTGCACCTGCTGCCAACAATAACCAACACATTTCTTCCCCAGTAACAAATATTGACATTTATAGCACAATCCAAGCTTTGTTATGCAATGTTCTAAAAATATCCTTAAAATGCAAACATATTTACTCAATTACAAACAATTAATTCAATCTAAAGGCCTGAAATATAACTCTTTTCAAGAGTTATCATTGGTGTAGTCTTATCTATGTCCATTCCTCCACCAAACACTCAGACTCAACGGTATAACACATAATCATTAGGTTACAACCTTAAAGAACCCTTAATGGTATGACCCTTTTTTGACTGAATATTACCATGTCTTTTATACTAAAAAAAAAACATCCTTCTAGTTGTGGTACCAACTGCACTCTTGCGGTATCCTATTAGATGTGTCCCTTTGAAAGTGGTTTATGCCAACCATCTCTTGCAGCACCAACACAAAAGTTCTCAACATGGGAAATTTAGACACATCGGCCAACCCTAACTTAGGCCCTCTCGACCCTTCCATGGTCACTGTAACACCATATACCCAGTCCAACCATCAGACCTGAGCTATGGAATGCCATATTAGACATCTAAGTAAGTCTTCATTATCAACCAACCTATCCTCTAACACACCACAACATAAAGCATGTTATATGTTGAAGTTTTCAATCGCACTAGAATGTCATATAGGTATTTACCATCAAAGCTCAAAAACAGCTCACATGCAAGTAAAGGTTTGCATACTTAATAAGTTAAGGGTTCACATATATATGTAAGTAAAATATGCACAAGCTTAAGACAACCCAAACTCACGAACTCAATTCGTAAGCTTTAGGGTTCGTAGTGACAAAATTATGCGAACTTACTTTGCTAGAATTAACCTAACAACTTCTTCTTGGAAGCATATAAGAATGTAGAGAAATGAATTAATAGCATACAAGTTCTAAGCTTTTGCAACACAATGCACTTCATGGAGTACATCAGTTCATCCATCTAACATTGGGTTTCACACCCCTGTATAGCTCGCACATTCAAAGCCTTTTAAGGGATAAGTTATTTTGAACAGGGTAGGTCTCGTGAGCTACCTCTATCAGCTAAGGTTATGGAAACTCGGTTCACAAGGTATTTGTATTCCAAAAAAATTATGGGATTGTATATAGTAGTTTGTCAATCGTGAGCGTTTGCACTTTTAGCAAAGCTCAAACCCTGTCACTCCATAGCAACCTTGGCCAACTCTATAAGTTTGTCAATTTTAAAACATTCAAGCTATTGTCTTTGGAGTACTTAAGGTTTAGGAATTAGTGCTTAATTGTGAACTCATCAATTAAGGTAACATCAATCAGACTTGAATTAAAGCTTCATACTTGAATTACATAGGTGTTTATAAAATAATATCGATTTGCAGATAAAATATAAAGACAAACATAAGGAAACATAAGAAAATAACTAAGTCTTAAGACAAGTGGCGGAGTTATCAGAAAGATATCTTTAAGCCCAAACATAAACCCACATTACCTTTTGTTAAGTAATATTTTCTCGTGTCTTATTGATAAGAATGTTCTGGTATTTATACATGTTGTTACAGATGCTATTACAGCTTATGATAGGGCCCCACTATTTTGTCTTGACCCTGCTACCTCTAGTAATTCTCTATGAACTCCAGGTTTGCTTAGAACGCGTCTACAAAGCATGCAGACATTCTGGATGGGCTCCTTACCTGCTGGACACGTGTCAAGGCTGCTGCAGAGCATGTGACCCTTTTTGTGAGCTCTCTAGTTGTACGCAAGCTGAGGTGGTGGCCTGGCATTGTGAGTTGGGTCCGTGAGCTTGCACTACGAGCAGGGTCTATGAACCCGCCTTGCTATCCTCTTCGTGACTCGTTTCGTACTCACTCTTTTCATGGGACCTGTTCGGGTCACTTGTTAGAGACTCGGACCCCGAGTAGGGCTTGAGTCAGTGACATCTGATGTATAACACCTTTAATCTAGGGCTTTCTTATTCTACCTTTCCAGATTTTTTGCTTCTTGTAACACTCGCCTCACCACGGCCCACCTCACAATCTAGTTATCTGTAATGTTTAGGAAAGAGTGTGTGGGCTCTTGCGAACTCAGTGAATGAATAGGAAAGAATAACCATATTGTAGTACAAAACATAAGTTAAACAGAAACATAG
This sequence comes from Gossypium anomalum, assembly GCA_025698475.1. Lineage (NCBI taxonomy): Eukaryota > Viridiplantae > Streptophyta > Magnoliopsida > Malvales > Malvaceae > Gossypium > Gossypium anomalum. The sequence continues at coordinate 15,501,588 of CM046960.1, forward strand.
GCATTGTTATTAAACTACGAAAAGAGTTTGCATACTTGTGTGAGGTCTGGTTCATAAACACTTACAATCAAATCACTTAGTAAAAACTTAGGTTTTAGAAACACAATCTTTTTCTCTTGTTTCTTCCTATAGGATAAGTGGATCTCCTTATAACTCCTTAGAATGACTCAATGAGTCCTTAACATGTCCCGTAAGTGTAGCACAAGGCTAGACACTCCCAACACACCAACATGTTCCACTGAATGGAGCCTAGCTCGACATTCCCTTATCTCTCCAACTTGTCCTAAGGCCTCAATACCCAATGCATAAAATGTAAGTGTGAGCACTCATAACCCTATGGCATGCTAATATATCCAACACATTTAAAAGGTTTTCTTGTCAAAACATTTACTTAACACAGAGCTCACAAATCACAAGAAGCTCACAAACTATGAAATCATATAGAACTTGCCATAAAGAGCTTGCATATCACTTGTTCATAAAAACATGTATTTAAATACATTCATTAAAAAATTTATAGAAAAGTTTTACTCTTGGAACTTAGGTTAAGACTTTAAGCTCCTATTTAACATTGTTGTTCGCACATACAAGTGGTGATCCCTGAATACTAACCAGTTTGTTAAATCTTAGGCAAGCTTTACTTTTCCCTTATCTTTTCTTATAGACGATTTTGTTTGGTTTGCAATAGATATACATAAGTTACAAACATCACATTTAATATACACACATAAATATGAGCAAACTTAGGTTCGCACATGCTGAAGTTTTAGCGAACCTAGTTTCTTTCATTGTAAACTCTTATAGATATCAATAGAAGAACAAAGTCTTACCTTAGGTCCTAAGGGCTTAAATTTTAGGTTCTTGGAACTTGTTAACAAATAATCGATAAAGAATTTAAGGGAATAATAGAATATGAAATTTCTAATGGCAAAGGCTTAACTTATAAGAAATTAATGTTTTCGTGTTCCTAGGATACTCAAGTTATAGTAGAAGTAGGAAAGATTTACGTGCATGAATAGTGTTGTAGTACATGTTGTCTTCCTAATTTAGGTATAACTGCTCTTTTCACACGTGGCCAAAATTGGCAATTCCAGTTCGCTAACCTACTAGCAAACTCCTATTCGCCAGACCTATTGGCGAACCCTAGTTCGCCAGTCATGCTGGCGATCTCATCTTACTAGGCATAAACCAATATTTGCAATCTGTCAGGCCCACTAGCTACCTCTGCTCGCTAAATATTCTAACATATATATGTTACCCAATTCTTCTATCGAACCCCTATTCACCAAACCTACTGGCGAATACCTGCTCGCTTGACTCTTGGCAAACACCATCTAGCCAAATCTACGGGCAGACCTCAATTTGCCAGCTCCAAACCTCTAGGTCCTATTGTGGAATGTTATAGTCACCCCATTGGGTGTTGCAATCTTGGCCAATCGCAACACATGCAGCACCACCAAACTAGGTCGATCTCAATCTCAAATTTGGACTTTAATGCTTATTCATGCAAACTCTGACCCGCTGCTCCTTTCTCTGCACAATCTCATAGGTTTGGTGAACAAGAAATCCCCCACTGGTTCTCTTGTTCAAGCTCTCAAGCTTGATAATCCTCTAGTCTACTGTGGTTAAAAACTCAATAACGCTTAGACTAACTCTATAAATCTCATGTATTAGTAGTTTATCATGGATAAACGCATCGTAAGCCCTATCCCAAACAAAAGGATCTAGCTATTTGCTAATAGTCCTCCGACCAAATAAAACTTAAGGGTCCTTGGATTCACTCAAGATCAAGGAACCACCAACCAACTCAAACTCAAGGGTCCTCGAACCCATTCAAACTTAGGGGACCTCCGACCTACCTTGACTCAATCTTGCTAGGCCTTGCAAGCCCATCTTGATCACAATGGCCTACTAACCAACACAGATGCAGCTTGCAACTGCTACAATGCTACTTAGGCACACTCTTGGCCTACTTAGGTGCCCTTAAACCCATTGCCTCAATAGGAAACTTCACTTGGTCCAATAATCCTCAAGTGTACTCTAGCTCGTTGCTTGTAAGAGCCTTCATTAGTTCTAGCAGTGGGAAACAAAAATGATTCTCATGTTTAAAAAGTAATCTAATTTGGTTCTAAAATTTTGGAAATATACTACTACAAAACAAAACCATTAGCACTGACAAAAAACAAACTGAGTGTAAATAAATAAAGCAATCACGGTGCCCTAGAAGAACCACTGCCTCAGAAGCAAATTAGCCCTTATCAGTGTAATTGTGTTGTGGATGTCGCCCTATAATGTTAACACAATACCTCAATATTCATATACCCGAATAAAGAAGGTCGAACACAATTAGTATTGCTCTCCTCAAAATGAATCGAGACTGAAAAACAAAAGCAATTGGTAAAAAATCTGATCAAAAAAATGGAAGAAAATTGGCAAAACCACACTAGGTTTATTTTCCATGAAAGATTGGAGGGGGTCATAGACAATCCCGCTTAAAACCCAATCTCTTAGGCAAAATTTCCCTCTTGTTTAATTTCGCAGAACACCAAAATTTAAAGACTAGGAGGATAAGAGAAGTTGGTTTTCTCTTTTTGTGTTCTATGAAAAATGTGGACAATGGCATCCTATTTATATTATTTTCTAAAGGGGAAATGGTAAATTTGTAGAGTTAGTTTCCTAGAAAAACTCAACAGCCAAATTCTAATTCTGTCAAATCATAATCATTTAGAAGCTAGATTCTATTTTTGTCAAATCGTAACCATTTAAAAATATTTTTTATTTTTTATTTTTGCATTAACAACAACCTCCAATGGCCCAAATAAGAAAGTGACACCAAACACCCACGTTGCCACAAAAACTTGCTTTAATTAGAAAGATCATTTGTCATTTGGGATTATTCTATAAGTCCCTTACCAAATAAGGCTAGAGAGAGAAGTATCTAAACTCCATCTCACTTTAAGTTTAAAAAATTTATAGTCAAATGAAGCATTGACTTAACGGTTAGAATGTGTCCTAGAGAGAAAATCTTCAGCAAGCATTAGCTAATTCCTTGTGCTGCAAGTACCCAAGGAAGAGTCAGTAACTATGGACATAACTCCCTAGCTATAGACCCCTAAAAGGGACTTTGTAATGGTTGAATAAGTATCCTAGGCATGACCCATCTTTTTCCTTTATCCCAACGTAACAAAAGGTTCCCCCAAGAGTTTGTAACAAAAAAAAGAAGCACCCTAGGCATGATCTCTCTAGTCCTTTGGTCCCAACATTAGAGAGGTTCCTCAAAGAAGAGTCCATAATGGTGGAAGAAGCATCCTAGGTAGGATCCCTCTAGTTCTTTGGTTTTATTATTACTTAAGGAGGAGTTTGAAGATTTGATAATGATAAAGGAAGCATTATGGCCATGATTTATCTAGTCTCTTGGTCATGACGTTACTTTAAGTAGAGCTTGAGGATTTTTTTTGCAATAGAGAAAGCATTCTAGGCAAGAATTGTACCGACCCGAAATTTAGTGATGTCAAAAATGTAATTTTTGAACCCCATTTTCTTCAATGAGTCCATAAATATTTTTATTTAATATTTATGGAGTTACTATACTAATAAATTAAAGTTCAATTAAGTATTTTAGCCAAAAAAGTATTTACTTAAAGTTGAAAGGCTATATTGTAAAAGTCTAATCGCTATTGGGTTTTAATTTAGAAAAGGGTTGGGGACCTAGAGGGCAATTATCCAAAGGACTAAAATGGTCAACAAACCAATTTTAGTTAGTGGATGGTGGATGATGATGATTGTTTCCATTAATTTAGTTAAAAACTAATTAAATTGTGTTAATTCATTAATTAAACTAATTAAACAAATTTAATTAAATCTAAACTAAGTATAATTAATATGTAGTGGGATTAAAACCAAATTGTCATCCTTTTTAAGTGACCACTGTAGCCATTAAAGGAGAAACACCAAGCTTCCAACTCAACTTTCAGTCAAAATTGTTTAAGGTAACCAAGTCCTTTTCTTGAAATTTTTATAGACTTATGATCATGGGAGCTTGATTTAATTAGACCTTTGACCAATTTGTGAAACTATTAAAGTTTTAGAAAGTTGTTGTTTCAATTTGTTGAAGAATTAAGGTTGAAATTGATAGATTTTGGGCTTATATTATGAAAAATGACTAGATTGTAAAGTAATTTAACTTGTTTGTTAACTTTGTTACATTGGGGACCAAATTGAAAAAAATGTAAAACATGTCATGAGATTTTGATAGAAAATGAAAATATAGGGTCTCTACTGCAAGAATATTAAATCATATTTTAATCCGAAGCTAGGGATCAACAGATATGCTTGTCCCGAGTTTAAGACTAAATTGAATAAGATCAAAAAATATTTGTGGATTTGTATTTAAGTGTTAATTGGGTGAAAATTGATAACTATTTATCTATCGTATTATTTTGTGTAGCTAGAGATGACATTGGGCTATCAAGAGGGAAAGGAAAAGCGAGAGTCATTGATGACTGATGCAAGATTTTTAGTTCATACTTTTATGATTCGGGATAGAAATATTTTTTTTGCATATACTTGTTATTGAATAATTAATCATTGAGGTGAGTGTATCATTGTCATATGACTTGATTTGCTAATATTGATGTTGAATATCAAGTTAGAGGACTAAATTCAATAAAATTGAAAATAGTATGACTTAATTAGAATATGATATGTGACATGGAAAAGTGAATTGAAATATGTTATATGATGGGAGATATTTTGTGTTTATGGTGAATTGAATTTTAGTTTTGAAATTGAATTTGCAATTATATATATGTGTGTGTTGCACCCGAAGAGGAGAAAATTGAGGAAAGCTCTGTATGGGGCAGTGATCATGAGGTCTTAGTCTAAGAAGTAGAGAATCTAGTGAGCTGGTAAGCTTCTTAATCTTTCTGTATTCGTGGATTTGAGTAAAAGAGAAGTTAAGGATTTTTTAGATCTTTGAAAAGCTTCTGCATGTTACTAGGTTTTTAGGTTTGTAAAGCTTGAATACCTTCGGTTTAATTGGTATATTGGTTTTTGTGCTTAACTTCCAAGACAAAGGAGGCTCTGGAATTTGGAAAAGCTAAAATGGCGAGGACGAAGGTTAGTAGATGAGTTTCTATACTCCACTACCTTGGGAGTTATTTTGATTGTTGAGCTCCTTGTATGATCTACTTTGATTTCATTTTGAGTTCTATGGTTGCTTATGATTATCGATGACTAAGAAATTAATGCATGTGTGAAGTTGTGCAATTACATGAATGTTTGCAGGTATGTTTTTTAAATTACATGATAGAATTGTGTATCGATGAATTGGTATGTGGCGTACTGCATGATATGTTGTAAGTAAGTAGTATTAGTTGTAATGATGTGCATGTTATGCATGATTATAAATGTGGAACATGGAGGGAATTATTTGGTGGGTTAGTTAAAGATAGGAAAATTAGTGTAATGTAGGAATGGACGGATTGAAAGGGGAATTGTGGAGGTTTGGTTGGTATAAATGGTCTACTGGCTCTACGAGCCGACACCATGAAAACAGTTTTCTAACTCTTTGGAGTCAAAAGTCCATTGCTAGCCATGGCATGACCCAATGGAGGACAAGTTTGCCTTATGGTGAAATAAAGTCGGCTAGGATAGTAAACAAGAAAGCTTGTTAGGGCATATAAGTCATAATCACTGTATCACTTGCATGGCAAAAAATCTACCATAACTATTATGGCACGTATGGGAACATTGGCAAATGTGCTGATAAGAGGTCTAGCTAAGATGAGAAGGCAAGAAGATTATATAAGAATGTCTTGTACATGGATATATATGGAAAAAGGGGATTATCCTTTAGGATGTATGCACATGTGTATTTGCCATTAAAAGTCCACCAGATGTAGCAGTTAAGCCAATATTTTTTATGAGAAAGTGAGGCAATCCATTAAACTCTAATTCTAAGCATTCTTGGCAAAGAAGTCATTAGAAAATAGAGGTCCGCCAAGGACTATCTTATGTGGGAAGTCTGCTAAGGGCATCTATTCTGTAAAATCCCTCCAGGGACTATCGAATAAGGGTGACATTCGTAAAGGCTATTCGCTCTAGGTAAGTCCACCAAAGGTTATTTATTGGGGGAAATCTTTCAAGGATTATTTGATGAAGGAGAAGTCCTCCAAGGGCTCTCTTGAGGATAGGAATATCCTTAAGGAGTAGCTTGTTGAAGGAAAGTCCATCGGGATTATCTTATACAGTCCACCAGAAAATTGATTTAGAAGTTTCCTATCGAGGTTAAGTACATGAGGGTTTCCTATTGGACAAGCAGCTGGTTAGCTGTGTTATATACATGAGGTAGGGCTAGTTTAGCAATGCTTTTGAAAAGTGCTTTTAAAAGGTGTTATGGAAAAGTGCTTTTGAGAAGTGCTTTTGAAAATTTTGGTTTAAGATTTGAGTGTTTAGCATTGCTATCAAAAAGTGCTTTTGAGAAATAAAATGTCCATTTTAGACATGTTATTATCAAGTAACAAATATGCATTTAGATAATATTCAAAATTAGTTAATATTATTATATTTTAGTAAGAATATAAAAAAAATTATTATAACTTGTTGTTAATATTTTAATATATGAAATATAAATTTTAAATATTTTTAAGCAATAAATATTAATTATTTATAAAATTTAATTAGAATATATAAATTACATTTTAAATATTTAAATATAACCATTAAATATTTGTAATTAGATATTAACACATTCTTATTATTTTTAAAAATATTTTTTTAATTAATGATTTTAACACATTTGTAATTAAGCACTAAGAAGAAAAAAAAGAAGGAAAAGTACTATGTTATTGGAGGGGTGAAAAAGTAATTAAGCACCAAAAGTGCAATTGGAAGAGGAAAAGCTAAAAATTTTAGCTTCTCCTTTTCAGAAGTGCTTTTCAAAAGTGCTTCTGAAAAGCCAAAATTTTCAATCAAAAGCAACTTGTTTAGCACAGTTTTTCTTCCAAAAGTGCTTTTGGAGCTAAAAGTGTTTTTTTATCACTATTAAACAAGCCTGTAGTCTGAATGATGTCATGCATTTACGAAAAATTCTTAGGGAAAGAAGTGTAAGGATTAAGAATCAGCCACTACAGCGAAATGTGTACTAGTCAGCCAGAGTTAACCAATGATAAGTATGTCAACTCAAGAGATAAGTTATCCAATACATATATCAAGCGAGAAAGATTCTGAATCTAAGATAAAGCTTATGTCTCTTGAAAGAGTTGCCGGGATGCATACCACTTAGTGCAATCCTACCATAGATATATCTATAACGATTCGTTCAAGAAGAATGCCTAGGCATCAACTACACTAGTAAATTTGAAATAGATTATATGAAACTTAAGGAGTCTATTTGCATGCATTAATTCCTATTACTCGTGATATTAGGAGTTATTATCTAATAATGAATCTCACTAAGTTCATCCGAACTTATGTGTGAATTGCTTTGATCATAGGACCAAGGACTAACGTGGAATGTGTGGCAAAGGACCAAGCTAGACTTTTTGGAATCCAAGTGGATATCTTTTTTGTGGTAGCATGCATATAGAGGGGTTCCCTTAGAGGCTATGCCTTAGGGATTAAATATGTGAAGAAGAAGAATCTAATTTTTTAGTTTGTGTACAGGTATAAGCCTATTCATTAAATTGATTGGTGGGTAAAGACTTAAATTTTCATATATATATATATTGTTATCTTTATTTATATGGTGTTCATTCATGGAAATGTTATTGATAGATAGTAATTGGATTGAGGTCACTTGAGAACGTAGTGTTAACTCTGGCATAGAATTAAATAATCTGAAATATGGTTTGTTGATTTGGTTTAATTATAACATTTTATAACCGAACTGGAGACCGGGTCAGGTATAAGCTGTTACAATTTAGTGGTATCATAGAAGGGTTTAACCAATCCTATAGATGTGGGAAATTAAGAAATAGCCCATATATGTATGTTAAATTAGGCTTGGCTTACTCCCTTAGGTTATTGATTATTATGTGTTATGTAATTTAGTGTAGGTCGATGGACCGTTACAAGCCTGATATTAGGCATTTAAAAAAAAAAGAAAGGTAAATAAAGTAAATGCAAAAGAAAAGTGAAGAAAGGATGGAAACTCTATTAAAGAGAGAGTCAATACAGATGTACAATAGAAAAAAGTTATAATCTTCCCCCTAAGCGAAAGAAGTGGCAACATCTCTTAGGATTTCATCCTCTAGGCCAACATCCTCTGAGGAAGTGGAGTTGGTCATTTCTAGTTCCTTAGCATAAAAGAGATTTCTTGATTCCTTCTATTTCCTCTTGAATTCATCCTATTTAGCCTCCAAGGGATTTATAACATTGAAGTCAAGGACAGTGTTGGTGAGTTTTCGCATGCAGTTGAAGTTTACGTGGCTCAAATTGAAGTGACCCACAGCGACTTGTGCATGCAGCATTAAGTTGGACCTCAAGCTAGGAAGATATGCTTAAATGCTTGCTTTGGTATCTGCCTTGAATTTTTATAAAGCCTAGTTGTTCTTCCTCTGCATTTGTGCCTTCTCGATGAGGTGTTGTTCCTCGAAGGCTTCTAGTCAGTGAGCTATCTTTTCCAACGCTTTTGCACGGACCTTCAGAGATTGGTACTTAGTTTTCTAGGTAGAGGCTAAAAGTGTAAGCTTATGATTCTGGTGGACAGTGGCTTCATATGATTAGTGGAGCTAGCTAAGTGAATGCTCGCCAGAGTGAATGATCCTCTCAGATTCTACCCGCCTAGAATCATTCTCAGTACAAGCTTTTTGGAGGGCCCAGCTCATAAGTCCACATTCCCTTGCTGGCATGGAGCAAGAACCCTCTAACTCTGAAAGAGTAGGTTTGTAAACACCATTAGAAGGAGAACAGGGGTAGGTAAAATATTTTAACTCCTAAACAAATCCCTATATTTTTTTCTGTTGGACAACAAAGGGAGAGAAAGGATATTGCCACGCACCAATATGTTTTCTCTATGAAAAGAAGGCTTGTACCTCGCTTGAAGGAGGAGTGTAGTACATAGTGCCAATTAGGGAAGTGTGCAAAGCTGGACGAGTAGTTTCCATGTTTGGAACTACAGCAAGAGGCATCAAAATGTGTATAGGAAGGTCCGCAATATTGGCAAATTCAGTGGAAGGCTCAGGGGTGGATGGGGGAGGAACTAAAGGATATCTTTTTGGGATTATTGGCTCTTTGCTTGGCCTGAGGTGAACCAATCTATCCCCACCACTTTCTCCACCACTTGAAAACCCTCTTTCTAATCTCGAAAACTTGCGGTTACTACTACCAACATATTCCTAGTGTCAGCCACTTCAATAGCCTTTTGTACACTCTCTATGAGGGCCGCCACATCTATGTTTAATTAATCACTGGAATAACTCAGGGAATCAGGAGATCCTACAGTAAGAACAAAAGGGCAATCCACGTTATCAGTCAAAATTGTACCTAATGGCTCACCCCTAAATCCCGAAATTGAGGTAGACCAGCATCGGGGAGGTATATTGTAGACAATGTAACATAAGTTGGTAGGATCCTTCCTCCTCCCAACCAATGCCCAGGCTAATTCATTGTTCGCCCCATATGACCACACCTATTCAACGGGTTGTACTATCCTAGAGCTCATGCCAAAATTTAGATCTGCTGCCCACCAACCATTTGGAGTTTTTCTGACTAAGCAATAACAGAAGACGTTTCTAACTGTGAGGAGCCTTCTCAGTTCTAGGGTATGACTTAGACGTAATATTTCAACTTGCCTTATGGCAATTTTTGTGTCCAAAGTTTGATGTTGGAGACAAGTGGATTCCTTGGGTATCAACCATATAATGGAGAATGTAGCACCCCCTAACCCGTATCTGTCACCGAATTAGTGTTTCAGAGCATTACCGTACAAATTGAACATTTAAACATACATTTCATACATTATCATAAATATATTATATGTAACGCCCCGCATTTTTGGGCATAGAAGTATTTGGTCTTGAGCATGGGAACAGTTAGGAGGTTGCACATAAATCTTTAGTCGTGCAAGAAAGTGACACAAAATATGTATCTGCTTCAGTGGTTATGTGTTCTGGGAGTGTCTGAGAAGTCTTGGGTTCAAGCCTTGGCTTGTACAAAAGTTTTGGTTTTTAAAAGAATAAATCCTGTCTCTAGTCAATAGGTTTTTAAATAAATGTGGGCATTTTACATCAGAAAGGGCCTGCTGGTCTAGGGGATAGGTGGCATGTTGTTGTTCCATGAGGTTTGAGGTTCAAGTCTTGCTTTGAGCATTGGGAGCATTTTATTTTGATGCTAAGGCCGTGTGGGAGTTCTGAACTACTAAAGAGTTGGATTGGAATTTGGAATTGGTGGTTGAGAAAGTGGTGGACGATTTTTTGGGAGTGGATTGAGGAATTTGAGGAGAAAAATAAGGATAGGAGAGTTTGAAGGTAACCAAAATAGGTGGTGGCAAATTTGGCTGCTCAATTCATTCTCTCAGTTTTATTTTTTCTACTTTTTATCTTTCTCTACCGATTTCTGCATTCTTTTTCCCCCTTGTGCTATCGTGTTTCTCTTCACACTCTCTTAAAATTGGTGCTTTGGATTAGTTTCTTTTCTTTTTTTTTTCCAATTTTGCTGCCACACGTACCTTCTTTGCTCTCTTAGCTGAATTTATGCTTTATGCTCTCCTTTTCTGACGCTTTCCTTTATCCCTACCGTTCTTTTCTCCCTTTTCTCTGGTGCTACCGATTTGGCCATTGAATCTTTCTCATCTTAGCGCATCCTTTTCCTTTGTTCAAGGTAAGGAGTGTAACACCCCAAAATCTTAAATAATTATTTTTATATGGTTATGAAACAATTGTGTATCTGCTTCAGTGGTTAAGTGTCCTGGGGAGTGTTTGAGAAGTCTTGGGTTCAAGCCTTGGCTTCTGCAAAAATTTTGTTTCTTACTTGAATTAAACCTGTCTCTAGTCAGTAGGCTTCTTAAATAAATATGGGTAAAACATGACAGAATGGGCCTACTGGTCTACGGGATAGGTGGCGTGTGGTGTTTGCCTGCAGACTAAGGTTCGAGTCCTGTGGGGCATAGAGGAGTATTTATTTTGCTACTGTGCGGTGTAAGAGGTTGTATATCAGCGGGATTCTGATGCTAATGGGCGGTTGGAGTGTTTGAGGGGAGTGGGGAGTGTGTAGCCAAAATTTAGGAGAAGAATGGAGGATTTGGGATAGTGATCGGTTTGAAGGTTTTGAGGAGGGATTTTAGGAGGAAATCAAGGGAGGTTGTGGTGAGAGGGAGTAGTGTGCCAATTTTGATCAGTCGGCACTCAGGAAATTCGGCTTTGGTGAGATTGGGTACTCTATTTTTCAGTTTTATGAACTTTTTGGTGGCTCTTTCCTCTTTTGCAGTTTCTGACTTTGCTTTCGGGTTCTCTTCATTCTTTGTTTTGGGACAGTCAAATTTTTGCTTTGACCATTCGGGTATTTTTCGTGTTGGTTTTGTTCTTCATCAGTGCCCTAAAGATCTACTTTTTGTTTTCCCTCTAATCCCTTAATAGTCGCTCTTCCTTGTTCTTTTAGTTTTGGCCGAATATTCTCTTTCCCCTCTTTCAAACTCTTTCGGTTTTCAATATTGGTTTTTGATCAATTCTTTCTTCTTCTTCCTCCCTCAATTGATTTCTTCTTGACCGAGTGCATCTTCTCCCTTCTTTCAATGCTTTTGTACTGACGGATTCTCTCTCTTTTCATCTAGTTACTTGGGTCGAACCCTTCATATCTCTCCATTGTTGTTTCGAATAGGGGTGCGATTGTTTCATCTTGTGCCTCGGTTCGAGTTGGTGCTTCTGGGGGTAGGCCGAATACTTCTATCCTCTATTCTTAGTCTACGCTTTCGGTAGTCTTTAAGGATTCTAAGCGATCTCTTGCAACTGTTTTAGTGTGATCGATCAAGGCGAGAGTGAGGTAATCTCTCGAACAAGTATTTTGGTTAGGGTTCTTTTCAATTGATTAGTAAGCGACTAACCAAATTTTTTAAATGTGTTAGGTTGGAGTTCTCATGGGTTAGTCACGCAATTTCACAAACAGGCGTGTAAACACTGTTCAAATTGTAAATCAGTAAAAACTAAAAAATGTAACCATTGATTCCACATGAGTGTGCACTTGCTCATGTGGTAATCCGAACGCATAGACGTGGGTGTTTGATCGTAGAGGCCACCATGAACGATCTTATGGGCTTAGGTTATTGACGGCCACGTTGGGCCAAAATAGGCCGTGTGGGCCCCACACGTGTAAGCCACATGGACGTGTGGAAAATATTGGGCCAGGCTGTGTAGTCCACACGGCCAAGGCCATTTTTGGGCTTTGTGGGCCACACAGGCGTGTAGGCCCGTATTATGGGCCTTGGGCCCATTCTTACTGTTTGATTGCTAAGGTTGCACGGGTCGCCCTAGACGATTATGGACCTACTGTTGGGCCAGTAAGTATACCCAGACCCCAATTTGATGAAATGACTGTTACACCCCTATGTGGTAAAATGACTGATATGCCCTTATGATATGTATGACTGTAATCGAGCATGACAGTTTTGCACACACGTATGACATTATGGCATGACATATTACATGGGGATGGGTTTACTATATTTGGAGGAAGTGTATTGTACTGGCAGCTCTGCTGCAGATACTATTTAGTGCCGCAACCAGTGCTATATTTTGGAGTGTAGGGATGGGTGGGTTGATTTTATCCCCACATGGAGTGTAGGGCTGGACGGAGTGGAGTGTAAAGGATGGATAGGTAGGATTTCTGATTGCATTGCTGTTATTATTACTGAAATGGGCTAAGGCCCATACTAATATTGATACTGTAATGGACTAAGGCCTAATCGAAACTAAATCATATCGAACGAGCTTAGGCCCAAATCAGATATATGCATCTTGTATGATGATATTACTCATTAAGGGATTACACACTGAGTTTTTGTAAACTCACCCTTTCTGTTCATTTACGCAGGTAATCCCCAGTCTTAGACGGATCGGTACTAGGATGGACTCGAAGGTGGCCACACAACCGCGCATGTTTCTATTTTTGACTTTTAAATTATAAGTATTCTAATTTGGGTATCTTTTTTCTATAATAAGGCTTCTTTAAGTTTTAACCTTTAATTTTAGATTTTCACTTGCTTTGATATAACTGCTAGTTGTAGGAAAAGACGGGTTTTCAAAAGATAACTATTTTTCAAAGACACCACGTTTACGCAACATATTTTAAAAGCTTCCACAACAAACAATATTTTAAAAGTTAATAACAAAATAATATAATTGACCCATTTTCTACACGACTTGAGTTTTAACAAGGAACAAGACATCCTTATTCTCTGTTAAGATCACAAAGAGGTTTAACATAGAACGGGCTTTTCAACGAAATTATATTTTTCAAAAAACACTTCAATGTGACATGGCCAGATTCGGCCATAATGTCTAGGCCGGGTTTGGGGTGTTACAAGAAGTGTGTTCCTCCTCCTCTAGTTATACGTCGATAAGTGAAGGGTAGGTTATAATGATTTGGGGTAGTCATTGTTTGGTGATAAACCGTTTCTTTTTATTTCTTGTGTTTCTGTTAGTGACTACACTTTGTTTTTAGCAACAAATCGTGTGGATTGAGACCCTTCCCATACCTCTTCGTAAGCAAAAAGAGTTGAGGCATTAGATGTATGTTTTGATCACTTGTAAATTGAGTAAGTTGTTAGGTTGGTTTTATTTTGACCATTAAGGTGATTAATGGGGTGTGCGTTGATCAAACGTTAGGTTCGGGATTCTTCTGAAGTGCTAATTCAACTTATTCATGTATTGCTTTATAGTTCGGCAACCATGATAAAAATGGTTCATTATATATTTACTTATATGCTCATGTTATTATTGTGGAATAAAATACTTGTGGTTAAATAGTGTTTGTTATAAGGTTAGGTAAAACTTGAATAATGAAAGGGACAATGAGATATATGCTACTTATATGAAGTATGATGATATGTAACTTTATAAATTCGAGTTGGTGAACATAAATTGCAAGTTGACAGATCCATTTATTTATAAACTATTAGTATGCTTTGAATGTTGAGGTTACATATTCTATTTGAATATGAAATGAATTGTACCGGGTTATAAGTTAAGCATTAGATCTATATATAAATATTTTTGAATTGAGTAATTGTATTGAACTGTGTTATGTCCAGTAATACCTTATAACCCTAATCTGGTGATGGATATGGGTTAGGGGTGTTACATTTTGAAATATTTTACTGAATGTGTGGTACACCGAGTCTCTATGCCGATCCTGTAAGTTCTCTCTGAAAACTGTATTTTGATTTTGACTAAAACTGCCATAGGTAGGATTATTGAGACTATTGTAGGTAGTATACTGTATTGCAAACTCTTTAGTAGTGTATGCTGAAACTGTAGTAAGACTGCGATCTACGAAAACGAACTCCGAAACACTAATACTATTTCCCATAAAATATCTGTTAATAAACAATTGAAACTGTAAACCGATTTCCATAAAACCATTAATACAGATAAAATGCAATTCAATATCAGCACCAGAGGTATTCGCGGATGGGGTACAAGAGGCCGTGGTAGAGGCTATAGAGGGGCCCGAGCTGGGTCCTCGTCATCTGGCAATATGCCTAATCTGGCTACTGTGGCTGGGGACGATGCATTGTCCCAGGATATGCTAAGGATTTTGGGAGAGGGTCGCTGGGCCCAATACTGGATCTGGGGGCCGAGGGTTGGTCGAAACAACTCCAGTCCAATAGAGTTGGGACTTTTAAGGGTATTACTGGTGTCGCCCTAATGTGGCCGAGTATTGAATTGATGCACTATCCCAGTTTATCTATAGACTGTACTGAAAACACTTAAGTTAAATGTGGTGGTGTTTTGGAACTAGAGCACGTAGACAGAGCGTAGTGGTGTAGTTGTGTTGTACGACTGATATGAGAGTTGGAAATTTTGAGGACAAAATTTTTTTTAGGAGGGGTGAATTGTAACGCCCCACATTTTTAGGCCTAGAAGTATTAGGTCTTAAGCATGGGAATAGTTAGGAGGCTGCACATAAATCTTTAGTCGTGCAAGAAAGTGACACAAAATATGTATCTGCTTCAGTGGTTATGTGTTCTGGGAGTGTCTGAGAAGTCTTGGGTTCAAGCCTTGGCTTGTGCAAAAGTTTTGGTTTTTAAAGGAATAAACCCTGTCTCTAGTCAATAGGCTTTTAAATAAATGTGGGCATTTTACATCAGAAAGGGCCTGCTAGTCTAGAGGATAGGTGGCGTGTTGTTCTTCCATGAGGTTTGAGGTTCGAGTCTTGCTTTGAGCAATGGAAGCATTTTATTTTGCTACTAAGGCCGTGTGGGAGTTCTAGTCATCCTAAACTACTGAAGAGTTGGATTGGAATTTGAAATTGGTGGTTGAGGAAGGGGTGGATGGTTTTTGGGGAGTGGATTGAGGAATTTGGGGAGAAAAATAAGGATAAGAGAGTTTGAAGGTAACCAAAATAGGTGGTGGCAAATTCGGTTGCTCAATTCATTCTCTCAGTTTTCTTTTTTCTACTTTTGGTCTTTCTCTGCCGATTTCTGCATTCTTTTTCCCCCTTGTGCTGCTGTGTTTCTCCTCTAACTCTCCTAAAATTGGTGCTTCGGCTTAGTTTCTTTTCTTATTTTCCAATTTTTCTACCGCACGCACCTTCTTTGCTCTCTTAGTCGAATTTCTACTTTACGTTCTCCCTTTTTGACGTTTTCCTTTATCCCTACCATTCTTTTCTCCCTTTTCTCTAGTGCTGCCGATTTGGCCATTGAATCTTTCTCATCTTAGCACATCCTTTTCCTTTGTTCAAGGCAAGGAGTGCGTTCCTCCTCTACTGGTTATAAGTCGGTAAGTGAAGGGTAGGTTATAATGATTTGGGGTAGTCATTGTTTGGTGATAAATCGTTTCTTTTTATTTCTTGTGTTTCTGTTAGTGACTACGATTTATTTTCAACAGCAAATCGTGTGGATTGAGACCCTTCCCATACCTCTTCATAAGCAAACAGAGTTGAGGCGTTAGGGGTATGTTTTGATCGCTCGTAAATTGAGTAAGTTGTTGGGTTGGTTTTATTTCAACCATTAAGGTGATTAATGGGGTGTGTGTTGATCAATCTTTAGGCTCAGGATTCTTCTGAAGTGTTTGCGGGCTGTAGTCGATACTGGTGTCTAAACACTATCTAAACTATGGAAATCGACAAAAGCCGAAATAAGCAAATGATGACGCTCCACGGGCATGCGCTCGCTCGTGTGGTGGCTCGTGTGACTAAACATGGATGTTTTACAGTTGAGGCCGGCGGTGAGCGATTTCATGGGCCAAGGCTGTCTTGGGCCATTTCGGGCCGAATTGGGCAGTGTTGGCCCACGAGCATGTAGGCCCCACACGGGTAAACCACACGGACAGGTGAAAATTATAGAGCCAGACTGTGTAATACACACGGCCAAGGCCATTATGGGCCGTGTGGGCCACACGGGCTTATGGGCCGACATGAGCCCACAATATGAGTCTTGGGCCCATTTTTACTGATTGACTGTTACGGTTGCACGGGTCGCTCAAGATGACTGTGGACCTACTATTGGGTCAGTAAGTTTACCTAGACCCATATATATGATTAAATGACTATTTTGCCCTTATATAGTAAGATGATTAGTTTGCCCCTATGTGATGTATATATATATTTATGCATGTATGACCGTATTTTAGCATGCTATTTAAACTGTAATGCATACATGTATGATTCTATGATATAACACGACATGATTGTATGGTGCATTGCATGGGGATGGGTTTATACTGATCAAAGGAAGTGTATTGAAAGGCTTCAAGCCTAAATTACTAGCAGCCCAGCTGCACATTACTGCATAGTCCCACAACCAGTGCTAACTCTGGAGTGTAGGGATGGGTGGGTTGATTATATCCCCACATGGAGTGTAGGGTTGGACGGAGTTGGAGTGTAGAGGATGGATGGGTAGGAATTATATCTTTGTTTAAACTGTTCTTCGCTGCTGCATTTATTATTCATCAGAATGGGCCAAGGCCCAAACACATGACTGTTTCTGTGACAACCCGAATTAGGGCCTAATCGGAATAGTGGTTTCGTGACCACAAATTTGAGATAGAAATAATTATTTTATAATTATTTTATATTTATTTTGAGGTTTATGATATGATTTCATGATTTCGTGAAAATTTCGTAATGAAATTCTATGCATTAAGCGCTTAAGTTGAGATTAGGGACTAAACCGAATAAATTGCAAAACTTGCATTCTAGAAGTTTTTAGTATGAAATTGCATTGAATTATTAATTAGAAGGTCTTAAATAGCAATTTGACCAATTTTAGGTTCATGGACAAAATTTGGACATGGAAGGAATTTTGAAAGTTTAGTAGTAAGGGCATTTTGGTCATTTGTATATTAAATGAAATAAAATGGGAAAAAAACACAAAATTTGGTCATCTTTATCACCATTTGCTGCGAAATTTACTCTCCTCCATAGCTAGGGTTTCTTCAACTTTCAAGCTTCATAGTAAGTGATTTCAAGCCCCGCTTTAATGTTCTTTACATTTTTAAATCCTCGTAGCTCGATTTACCTATTTCTACTATTATTTCGAGTTAGGGTTTATGTTTAAAAATTTACCCATGAATGATAGGCATGTATTTTGATGTTTGATGGTAGAATATGAATGTTTGAAGTTAGGAGAACGATCTTTTCTAAGCGATTTTTAGCGAAAACGAGCAAAACGGCATAATCGATAAAAATACCTATTGTTCATAATTATGTGTTAGAATGAGAATTTGATGATACCATAGAAGAGAAAAATGACCAGCATGTCATTAAACATAAAATAAGGGCTGAAATTAAATTTCCGAGCCTTGGGGTAAAATCATAATTTTGTAAAAGTTAGGGGGCAAAAATGTAATTTTTGCATAATGTGATTTTTGGATTGAAATAAATAGTTCGAGTGTTAATTGAACTAAATGTGTTGTTATAGATCAAGAAAGGCGTGGAATCGACCTCGAACAGGGGAAAGAAAAAGCTTTGGACTAAATTGCAAAATTTCTATATTTTGCACCGAGGTAAGTTTGTACGTAAATAAATCATCGATTTCTTTTATGTTATTGTATTTTGATAACATGTGGAATATGGCTGCCTATCAAATGGTTATTTGATGTAAGTTATGAATTTAAATTGATTTCAGATAATTTAGTAAAATGTTGGAAAAGTGAGAAATTTCTGTTGAACCTTCTAATAAAAACGATACAAATGAACTATTGTGTGGTCACGTGTAGTACTAAGTGCAAAGCTACTACGTGTACCGTTATTGGTCGCATGTGTAGTACTAAGTGCGAAGCTACTATGCGTGCCGAAAACCGTGGTCACGTGTGTAGTACTAAGTGCGAGCTACTACGTGTACCGTTATTATTGGTCGCATGTGTAGTACTAAGTGCGAGCTACTATGCGTATCATATAGCTTCTACTACGTGTGGAAATGGGAAAATGTTCAAGTAGTGGTGTATCATTTGTTATTCCGATAAGTTCAACGGAAATTAATTTAAATGAAGATACATGTGAAAGTGATTATGTGATGAATAAGTGCAAGTATATGTTTATTTGAATTTATGAGCAATATGCTCGCTAAGTGAGCGAACCTCAGTAAAATGGATAGGATTGAGCGAAATATGTAAGAGTGAATTTTTGTAGTAAAACAATGTTGGATAGCAGCAATTGCATAATTTTGAAAATTCACCAAAAATCATGGAAGTATAATTAAATCTCAAATAAATTATGGAATTAAAGCTTAATGGGTCTACTTTCATATAAAACAAACAGGGGAAACAAAAGACTTCTATATTATGTGATAATTGAATTCTTGTGAAACAGGTTCTGAATGAAATTAAGATCCCCTGTTCTGACTTTAGAAATTCACCATAAATTGTAAAAACATTATTAAGAGTCATACCATACATTCATGGATTCCTTATTGAGTCTATTTTTAAGGGAAATAAACAGCATGGTCGTTGGAATCTTGTACAGGGAGAAATTTTGTTCGTAATGCACAGGTGTCAGAGTAGTCATACCCTGAAATAGGGGAGACTTTAACTAATAAACTGTACTAATTGGCCCAACCAAAAATTCTAGAAAAAAATTAGTAAATATAATTATGAGTCTACTTTCAAGGAAAATTTACGGAATTTAATTTCGAGATATGTAGCTCAAGATATGATTTTTCTTTTAACCGGGACTCTAGAAAACAGCCTGTCATCAATATATGTAACCATGTACTAGTATGATTGTTTTACTTTGATAAATTATATATCAATTTAGTACTTACTTACTAAGCTATATGCTTACCATCTTTTCTTTTCTTGTTTTATAGAATTATTAAGCCACTCGGGATTTTGGAGATCGTCGGAGACTCATCTACACTATCAATACTTTTTGGTATTTTGTAATCACTACTTTGGAATTATGGCATGTATAGAGAGAGACTAATCATTTTGTTATATGTCATAATTAATTTGTTTTAAAGTATCACTTTTTTTTAATTTTTAAAATCTACATGTATCTATGTATATCTGTTAATGCTATCAACTTTAGTCTAAGCTAAAGTAAGTAAATTGAGTAAGGTCAGGTTAATGTGTGAATTCATGTTTTTGTGAATGGTAATGCTCCGTACCTTATTTCGGTCTAGAATATGGGTATGGGGTGTTACATTTATTGGTATCAGAGCCTGGTTTAGGCGGTTCTCGGATCTACGTACTGTGTGTAGAAGTCTATCTGTACATGCCATAATTATATTATGATAGTGGGATGACTCCTGACACTTTAAATCATGTTTTTATAGTAAATAGATCCCACCGAGTCATAGTGGCGATGATGTAGAAAGTAATGCGCCGCTCCCGCGCAAGGGGGATCACGCCAAGGGAGAGTAGACATGAGACACATGATCGGGGAGATAGGGCCGGAAGCCTTTCTCCGTATGATGAGTAATTGGTTACTGAGAATTTGTTCGGGCAAATCCGAACGCTCACCTCCTCCTCCACCTCCTCCTATTCCTCAACCGGATTCCGTAGTTCCTCAAGGTGCCAAAATGGTAAGATCGAGCAAACCCCATTGATAAAATTCAAAAGCAAGGGGCTGAAGAATTTAGGGCTAATATAGATGATGATCCCGAAAGAGCAGAGTTACGGCTTGAAAATTCTACCAGGGTATTCGATGAGCTTTCTTGTACTTAGAAGAATGTTTGAAGTGTGCCGTATCATTGCTAAGGGATTCGGCATATCACCGTGGAAGACATTGATATCGATGGTTCCGAAAGAAAGGATTACATGGGATTTCTTTCAAGCGGAGTTTAGAAAGAAGTATATAAGCCAGGTGGTTTATTGATCAAAAGCAGAAAAGAGTTCCTTGAATCAAAACAAGGCAAAATGTCTGTGGCGAGAATATGAACATGAATTTGTCGGACTTAGCAAGTATGCTCGTGGAGTGTGTGTCCACCAAGCTATTATGTGTAAGAGGTTCGAGGATGGGTTAAATGAAGACATCAAGCTACTAGTTGGGATTTTAGAATTGAAAGAGTTTGTGGTATTGGTTGACCGAAATGGTAAAAGTCAAGAACTGAACAACGAGAGAGAGAAAAGTCATGAGAGAAGCCGAGAGACGCAAGAAAGAGGCCAATTAGTAAGTCATTCCAATCTCAACAAAGAAGTCTAAAGAAATGAATCCTCGGTTGATCTATTTTCAACCTGAACATTCGTGATCGGGATCGTGGAAGATCATATTCGATTCTAAAGCCCAAGCTACTTCAATAGCGAGTGTAGGTAATGTGAGATCTAATAGACCCGAGTGCCAAAGACTGTGGCAAACAACATTTTGGGAGTGTTGGGCGATTAGCCGGGCTTGTTTCAAATGTGGTTCTCGAGAACATTATATTAAGGATTGTCCAAAAGGGTTGAAGAAGAAAAATTTGAGTACCGACATGGACTAGTGTTGCTAATAGAGGTAGACCTTCAAGAAATACTCGAGAGTGGAGCTAGCGGTAAAAAGTGTGACAAAGGAATTAATCGGAGATCGGAAGCTAGAGTACTGCTAGAGCTTCGCCATACGTGCTTTCGGGAAGAGGCGTCATCTCTGATGTGATCATCGGTACATTTTCTCTTTATGATACTCTCATTATTGCAATCGATTGATCCCTGATCTACTCATTCTTATGTTTGTGTGAATTTAGTATCTAGTAAGAGCTTGCCCGTAGAATCTCATCGAATTTGTGATTAAAGTGTCAAACCCTTTAGGCAAATATGTATTAGTAGATAAGGTTTGCAAAAATTGTCCTTTGATGATTCAAAGTCGGTGTTTTTCAGCTAATCTAATGTTGCTACCATTTGACGAGTTTGATGTCATTTTGGGTATGGATTGGTTGATATTACATGATGCTAGAGTAAATTGCGACGAAAAACTCTTAAGTTGAAATGTGAAAATGGTGAAATTCTTGGTGGAAACAAATGAATCAAATAAATTGCCTATGGTGATTTCATATATATCCGCTCGTGATATATATGCGAAAAGGGTGTGAAGCTTATCTTGCTTACGTATTAAATACTAAAATGTCCGAGTCGAGCTTGAATCGAGCATCGTGAGTCCGTGAGTTCTCGGATGTATTTCCGGAAGAATTGCCGGGTTGCCTCCGATTAGAGAGGTAGAATTTTCTATTGATTTGTTACCTGGAACCTGCACCAATTTTAATCTCTCCATACGAATGGCTCCGACTGAATTAAAAGAATTGAAGGCTCAGTTGCAAGAGTTAACAGACAAAGGATTTGTGAGATCGAGTTTCTCTCCCCGGGTGCTCTGTATTGTTCGTAAGAAGAATGATGGTTCAATGAGACTTTGAATTGATTACCGTCAGCTCAATAAGGTGACTATAAAGAACAAGTACCCGTTGTTTGAGGATTGATGATTTATTCGATCAGTTAAAGGGGGCCACAGTGTTTTCAAAGATCGATTTGAGGTCTGGTTATTACCAGTTGAGAGTTAAGGAGTCAGATGTGCCGAAAACCGCTTTCAGAACGAGATATGGACACTATGAATTCCTTGTGATGCCTTTCGGTCTAACAAATGCTCCGGCTATCTTTATGGATTTGATGAATTGAATCTTTCGACCATACCTGGATAGGTTTGTGGTTGTGTTCATAGATGATATCTTGATTTATTCTCGGAATGAGTCCGAACATGCTGAACATTTAAGAATGGTATTACAGATTTTAAGAGAAAAGAAATTGTGACAGCCCTAATTTGACCCTAGACGGAAAGTGGTTTCGGGACCACAAAACCGATCTATAAAAATAATTACAAGTTATATTTCGTGTTTATGAAGTGAGTGAATATAAGTGTGAAAGTTTCAAGCTTTGATTTGGTCATTTGCATGTGAATTTATTCAATAGGACTTATACATGATACTTTTAAAATGTGATAGGTTAATATCAAAGTGGTTAAATAATGCATATTATAGAAAAGATGGGCTTGCATGTCAAATTTCCATTTATATTAAATAGTGGCCGGCCATGATGGAAATTATATGCATATAATATGTACTAATTATTAGCTAGTGGCTTATATTTTATAACATAAATAAATAAATAGGAAAAGTAATTAAAATAAAGAAATGAATGGTGAAAAAAACAAGGTATCATCTTGTTCTTCTTAGCCGAACTAGAAGAAGAAAAAGAAGGGGGAAACATTCGGGCCTCTTTAATCAAGAGAAGGTTAGTAAATTATGTTAATTTTCTAGGAATCTTAGATTGTTTTAGGTCAATCATCATGCTTCTTACCTAGCCCATATTAAAAATTTTGAATTAAGATGGTTGTATGGAACTTTCAGTTATGGTTTATGAGTGAAGAACTTGATTTTTACCCTTAAATTTTGGATAGGAAAAAAAAAAAAGCAAAAAGATTGTTGATGAAAGAAATTAACCTTGTTAAAACCTTAAACTTGTAATGCCCATGTGTGTGATAGCCGAACATAAACTTTGTTTAAAGTCTTGATCAAAGGTCGGTTAGGTGTTTAGAAATGGATAAGCTAGGTGTTTGATTTTTAGGTTCGGCATAGTACATGATATTTTGCTAATGGGATTTTGAATAATTTGATTCATGTTATGTATATATACTACTAACCTATTTAGCTATTAATATCTAAGGTGTTAATAATAAAACTCTTGATGAATTGGGTTATATGTCATTCGGCTAAAAACTATATGGACTAACTAAATCGGCTTAAGTGAAGAAAATATGATAGAGGGATGACCAAATTGTGACTTATTATCGAACTTTAATTGTGGTGGTAAGATTATTTTTTTTATGTGTCCTAACAATTAATTAGTTAGTCATATTGATGAGAAAAGAATTGAGAATATTTTATGGTGTCTTGAGCATGCTATCCAATTGGTAAAGTCGGGTAATGATTCATACACGAATGCTTTAGTTAGTCGTAAGTTATGTTTTGTTTAACTTAGTAATGTATATATATATATATATATTCTATAAGACTATATTAGTGGATTTAGTGGACTATGGTGATTTAAATGTTGTACTTGACTTGTGTATCGACTTAGGATGTTATGTATTTCTAATTGAGATTAAATGGAGTTGATGGAGTTCGATGATGCATGATGTTTAAATAGTATTGAACAAGGTCATTCTACTTAAATTGTATGGCATACATGCATCAAATAGAATTGCCCTAGTAAGAAATAATTAAATAAGTTTATTTGTTTAATTTTTAAGCTCAAGAGTTAAGGGGATCAAAATCAGATAAAGGAAAGGAGAAAGCAGTCGAGTAGTCTATCCGTAACTACCCAATCATATTCGAGGTAAGTCGTCGAGTAATGAAATTTAGTTTATGATCAATAAGGCAATTATTTATCTATGAGTATAATAATTAGCTTGTGACCTAATGATTCTACTTGAATTACATGACAAAAATAATTAAGTAAAGTATTTATTCGTAGCCGAATGGTTATGGAAACCTTGTGGATTAACGAAATGGGATCATGTTATTTGTTTAGGATTAATGAATCGAACAATATATGATTAGTAAACATGCTGTAATTGTATTTGAGTAATAGGAATGGTATCTAGATGTTATATGATATAAATATATATACATATGCAAATATGCGTGAATGCTAATTGAGGTCATAACCGGACTCAGTTCCGAAGGGCTTTAAGCCAGTGTCATATCCGGACTCAATTCCGAAGGGCTTTGAGCCAGGGTTATAACTGAACTTAGTTTCGAAGGGCTTTCAAGCCAGTGGTATAAACCGAGCTTAGTCTCGAAGGGCTTCTGAGCCAGTGCTAAGAATCAGGTTAGTTCAGAAGGACGTCTATGCTGGCCTAATAATTGAATTGATAAACTGTAAGTATGTGTAAGAGAAATTATATATTACATGTCAAATTGAGTTCAAACACATTTGCAACTTACCGTGAAATGATCAAGTAAGTAACTTACTCTCGTTGAAAATATGATTAGTTGTCTAATATAGCATTTCGAAAGTCGGCAAGTATGCTTAGACCATCGTTTTAAATCCTTTGAACGTTTATGATCTAATTAGGATGTAAGAGTACCGAATTAGACAAATCCAACATCACAAGTATGATAGATATATATATATTCATTAGATATGCATGAAAATTTGAGACGAATGAATTCGGTTATAAAATGAAAATAGTTGGATGTACTGATTTCATTCTTTGTGATATGATCGATAAAGAAGTACTTTAGATATGTTTAGATTCGGTCAAGAGTTGGTTTATATAGGCTTGACATTATTATGCAAATCTTTTAAATGATTTCATTACTTAAAGCTTACTAAGCATAGAAATGTTTATTCTTTTGCTTTGATTCTATGTTTTATAGATTTTTGCTCGTCATCCATCGGATTCGGGAGTTTCAAAGTCGAAGTCGCCCACACTATCTAAGCTTTTTGGTACACTTTTGATGAAATTTTGATAATGGCATGTATAGGATTGACTTTGTAATTTGACTGTATCTCATTGGTGATGTATATATGTATAGCCATGCGAAAATGGCTTATTAAGTTAACAAGTGTTTTTCATAAGTAATGTATGTGTTTAGGGATGTGATTAGTAATGCTTGAAACGTTTTATTTATATGGATGATATTTAGAAAATAAATTAAGGCTTATTCGGTAACATCCCTTACCCTCCAAATGACGGATACAAAGTTAGGAGTGTTACATTTTAATTGGTATCAGAGCTACGGTTTAGTCGATTCTAGGACTACCGTAATGCGAATGGGTCTAGCTATAGATGCCATTATGTGTTTATTTGATAGTGTGGTGATTTCTGACAGTTAAAAATGCATTTATGTATAGTGATGGATCCCGATCCCAATTGAGCGATAGTTGATGATGTTGAGAGTGTGGCCCCTGCTCCTGCGCAAGAGACAGCCCCGGTGAACTCTCAACCTATGGCTAGTAATTAGAACAACGAAGCTAGGCAAGCTTTTTATAGCGTGATGAATGATTGGTTCAATCAGTACATTCGAACTAACACGGCTGTTCCACAACCCCCACTTCCGACCAATACACCCCCTGCACCAGCAGTACCTCCGGTAACCAATCAGATGAGGTTAAATAAGCCCCCAGTTGATAGAATCCGAAAGCACGGGGCTACTGAATTTAAAGCAACTGACAGCGATGATGCCAAACAAGCCGAGTTTTGGTTGGATAACACCATCCGAGTACTTGATGAACTTTCTTACACACCCGAAGAATGTCTGAAGTGTGCTATCTCTTTGTTACGTGATTCTGCCTATTATTGGTGGAATACGTTGATTTCGGTTGTACCCAGAGAGCGGGTAACTTGGGAGTTTTTCCAAACTGAATTTCAGAAGAAGTATATCAGCTAGAGATTTATTGATCAAAAACGGAAAGAATTTCTTGAACTTAAACAAGGTTCCATGTCGGTTACTGATTATGAACGAAAGTTTGTGAGGCTCAGCCGGTATGCTCGAGAATGCATTTCTTCAGAAGATGTAATGTGTAAACATTTCGAAGAGGGGCTGAACGAAGATATAAAACTGTATGTTGGCATTCTAGAAATCAGAGAATTTATAGTACTTGTTGAGCGAGCTTACAAAGCCGAAGAGCTCAGTAAAGAGAAAAGAAAAGCTGATATGGGAGTAAGAGAGTTTCGTAAAAGATCTTCGGGAAAGCCCTTTCATCAATCATCGAAGAAGTTTAGAGATGATCCAAACAGATCTAAGAATACTTCGAGTTTTTCTGGACGGGATCGTAATCGACCCCCTATGAGTACACGAGCTACCTCTGTTGCCAGTGTTGGCAATAATCGTCAGGACAGATCTGAGTGCCAGCATTGTGGCAAGTGGCATTCGGGAAGTCAGAGAGTTCGTGAATCGCTCTGCTTTCAAATGTGGGTCGACTGATCATTTTATCAAAGATTGCCCGAGATTGTCTGAACAGAATGTGAATCAGAGTGAGAAACTGAATAATACTACGGCAAGAGGTAGACCCCCAAGAAACCCGGGGAATGCTAGTGACGGTCAGAGAGGGCCTAAAGATGCTACCACCAAATCAGAGGCTCGTGCTCCTACTAGAGCTTATGCTATACGCGCTTGCGAGGATGCTTCTTCGCCAGACGTTATTACCGGTACTTTTACTCTCTTTGATACTGATGTAATTGCTTTGATTGACCCTGGTTCTACTCATTCATATATATGTGAGACTTTAGCATCCAGTAAGACTCTACCTGTCGAGTCTACTGAGTTCATAATCCGAGTGTCAAATCCCTTGGGTCGCTATGCGCTTGTTGACAAGGTGTGTAAGAAATGTCCCCTAGTAATTCGAGGCTTTTGTTTTCCGGCTGATTTGATACTTTTACCGTTTGATGAATTTGATGTTATCCTCGGTATGGATTGGTTTACCGTACATGATGCAGTTGTAAATTGCAAAAGAAAAACTATTGATTTGAGATGTGTAAATAATAAGATAATTCGAGTTGAGTCTACTGACTTGAACGCATCACCAGCAATAATATCCTCGATGTTGGCTCAGAAAAATGTGAGAAACGGGTGTAAAGCATATCTCGCGTATGTACTAGATAACAAAGAGTCAGAAATGAAGCTTGAATCAGTGTCAGTCGTTTGTGATATTCGGATGTTTTTCCTGAAGAGTTACCAGGATTACCACCAGTTCGAGAAGTTGAATTCGGCATCGAACTAGTACCTGGTACCACTCCAATTTCTATAGCTCCGTATCATATGGCACGGACGAAATTGAAAGAATTAAAAACTCAGTTACAAGAGTTGGTGGATAGAGGTTTTGCTCGACCGAGTTTTTCACCCTAGGGTGCACCAGTTTTGTTTGTGAAAATGAAGGATGGAACCTTGAGATTGTGCATTGACTACCGTCAGTTAAATAAAGTGACGATAAAGAATAAATATCCGTTACCGCGTATTGATGATTTGTTTGATCAACTGAAGGGAGCCTCTGTATTTTCAAAGATAGATTTGAGATCGGGTATTATCGCCATGAGTTCGAGACTCGAGATATACCCAAAACCGCTTCGCAGAGATATGGTCACTAAAGTTCTTAGTGATGCCGTTTGGGCTCACTAATGCCCTCTGCAGATTTATGGATTTGATGAATCGGATCTTGCACCATATTTGGATCGGTTTGTAGTTGTGTTTATCGATGACATTTTGGTCTACTCGAAAGATGAAACCAAACATGCGAGCACTTGAGATTAGTGTTACAGATTTTACGGGATAAACAGTTATATGCTAAGTTCAGTAAATGTGAATTCTGGTTGAGAGAAGTTAGCTTTTTGGGCCATGTGGTGTCTGCATCGGGTATCTGAGTTGATCCGAGTAAAATTTTAGCCATACTTAACTGGAAGTCTCCGAGAAATGTTACTGAGGTTCGAAGCTTTTTGGGACTTGCTGGTTATTACAGACATTTTGTAAAGGGTTTCTCGATGATAGCCTCACCTATGACGAGACTACTTCAAAAAGATGTTAAGTTTGATTGGTCGTAAAAGTGTCGGAAAAGTTTTGATCAATCGAAAACTTATTTGACCAAAGCTCAGTCTGATCGTACAAAATTTCGAATCCGTAAAGAGTTTGTCATTTACAGTGATGCATCCTTACTTGGGTTGGGTTGTGTGTTGATGCAAGAAGGTTGAGTCATAGCATACGCGTCAAGGCAATTGAAGCCACATGAGAAAAACTATCCGACTCATGATCTCGAATTAGCTGCCATTGTATTTGCTCTTAAAATATGGCGACACTACTTGTTTGGTGAGAAATGCCATGTATTTTCAGATCACAAAAGTCTCAAATATTTGATGACTCAGAGAGAATTAAATTTGCGACAAAGAGGTTGGCTTGAGTTGTTGAAAGATTATGAGCTTGTCATTGATTATCACCCGGGAAAGGCTAATGTGGTTGCGGATGCTTTAAGTCGCAAATCACTGCTTGCTTTACGAGCAATGAATGTACACTTGTCCGTTCTATCCGATAGTGCGTTAGTAGCAGAATTAAAGGCTAGACCACTGTGGATTCATCAAATTAGTGAAGCTCAAAAAGTCGATGATGAATTGGTTGCTAAACGAGCTGAATGTGCCACGGGTATGGAATCAAAATTTCAAATTGATGACGACGACTGTTTAAGGTTCAGAAACCGATTGTGTGTTCCAAGAAATTCAGAACTTATTTCGATAATTTTAAATGAAGCTCATAATAGCCGAATGTCGATCCATCCGGGTAGCACGAAAATGTACAATGATCTAAAATGTCAGTTTTGGTGGTCTGGTATGAAACGAGACATTTCTGACTTTGTTTCGAAGTGTTTGGTATGTCAACAAGTGAAAGCAGAACATCAAGTGCCTTCGGGATTACTTCAGCCAATCATGATACCCGAATGGAAATGGGATAGAGTAATGATGGATTTTGTCTCTAGGTTGCCGTTGTCGTCAAGCAAGAAAGATGCGATCTGGGTTATTGTTGATAGATTGACAAAGTCGGCTCATTTTATTTACGTACGCATGGATTATTCACTTGACAAACTAGCCGAGTTGTATATTTCTCAGATTGTGAAGTTACACGGAGTACCTATTTCTATTGTGTCAGATAGAGATCCGAGATTCACATCGCGATTCTGGAAGAAGTTACAAGAAGCTTTGGGCACCAAGTTGCATTTTAGCACCGCTTTTCATCCCCAGACTGATGGTCAATTGGAACGGATTATTCAAATACTCGAGGATATGTTGAGATGTTGCATCCTTGAGTTTAGTGGTTCATGGGAACGATATTTGCCTTTGATTGAATTTTCTTACAACAATAGCTTTCAATCAAGCATTAAGATGGCACGTTACGAGGCTTTGTATGGTCGTAAATGCCGTACACCGCTGTTTTGGACCAAACTCAGTGAAGGTAAAATTTTTGGAGTGGATTTGATCAAAGATGCTGAACAGAAAGTGAAAGTAATCGCGAAAGTCCAAAGCGATTGCGCATCGTCGGTTGTACGCGGGATTTGAAACGAAAAGACATTGAATATCGTGTCGGTGACAAAGTGTTTCTTAAGGTTTCACCTTGGAAAAAGGTGCTCAGATTTGGCCGTAAAGGCAAATTGAGTCCAACGTTTATCAGGCCATACGAGATATCTGAACGAATTGGACCAGTGGCATATAGATTGATCTTACCCCCTGATCTCGAGAAGATTCACAACGTTTTTCATGTTTCGATGCTTCGACGTTATAGATCCGATCCTTCACACATAATTAATCCATCAGAGGTTAAAATTCGATCTGATTTGAGTTATGAAGAAGAACCGATTCGTATTCTAGCTCGTGAGGTGAAAGAGTTACGAAACAAAAAGGTTCCTTTAGTAAAGGTGTTATGGCTCAAACACGGGATCGAAGAAGCTACTTGGGAAACCGAAAACTCTATGAAAGAACGATACCCAAACCTATTTACCGGTAAGATTTTCGGGGATGAAAATTTCTTATGTGGGGTAGAGTTGTGACAGCCCTAATTTGACCTTAGACGAAAAGTGGTTTCGGGACCACAAAACCGATCTATAAAAATAATTACAAGTTATATTTCGTGTTTATGAAGTGAGTGAATATAAGTGTGAAAGTTTCAAGCTTTGATTTGGTCATTTGCATGTGAATTTATTTAATAGGACTTATACATGATACTTTTAAAATGTGATAGGTTAATATCAAAGTGGTTAAATAATGCATATTATAGAAAAGATGGGCTTGCATGTCAAATTTCCATTTATATTAAATAGTGGCCAGCCATGATGGAAATTATATGCATATAATATGTACTAATTATTAGCTAGTGGCTTATATTTTATAACATAAATAAATAAATAGGAAAAGTAATTAAAATAAAGAAATGAATGGTGAAAAAAAAGGTATCATCTTGTTCTTCTTAGTTTTGAACTAGAAGAAGAAAAAGAAGGGGGAAACATTCGGCCTCTTTAATCAAGAGAAGGTTAGTAAATTATGTTAATTTTCTTGGAATCTTAGATTGTTTTAGGTCAATCATCATGCTTCTTACCTAGCCCATATTAAAAATTTTGAATTAAGATGGTTGTATGGAACTTTCGGTTATGGTTTATGAGTGAAGAACTTGATTTTTACCCTTAAATTTTGGATAGAAAAAAAAAAAGCAAAAAGATTGTTGATGAAAGAAATTAACCTTGTTAAAACCTTAAACTTGTAATGCCCATGTGTTTGATAGCCGAACATAAACTTTGTTTAAAGTCTTGATCAAAGGCCGGTTAGGTGTTTAGAAATGGATAAGCTAGGTGTTTGATTTTTAGGTTCGGCATAGTACATGATATTTTGCTAATGGGATTTTGAATAATTTGATTCATGTTATGTATATATACTACTAACCTATTTAGCTATTAATATCTAAGGTGTTAATAATAAAACTCTTGATGAATTGGGTTATATGTCATTCGGCTAAAAACTAAATGGACTAACTAATTCGGCTTAAGTGAAGAAAATATGATAGAGGGATGACTAAATTGTGACTTATTATCGAACTTTAATTGTGGTGGTAAGATTATTTTTTTATGTGTCCTAACAATTAATTAGTTAGTCATATTGATGAGAAAAGAATTAAGAATATTTTATGGTGTCTTGAGCATGCTATCCAATTGGTTAAGTCGGGTAATGATTCATACACGAATGCTTGCTTAGTCGTAAGTTATGTTTTGTTTAACTTAGTAATGTATATATATATATATATTCTATAAGACTCTATTAGTGGATTTAGTGGACTATGGTGATTTAAATGTTGTACTTGACTTGTGTATCGACTTAGGATGTTATGTATTTCTAATTGAGATTAAATGGAGTTGATGGAGTTCGATGATGCATGATGTTTAAATAGTATTGAACAAGGTCATTGTACTTAAATTGTATGGCATACATGCATCAAATAGAATTGCCCTAGTAAGAAATAATTAAATAAGTTTATTTGTTTAATTTTTAAGCTCAAGAGCTAAGGGGATCAAAATCAGATAAAGGAAAGGAGAAAGCAGTCGAGTAGTCTATCCGTAACTACCCAATCATATTCGAGGTAAGCCGTCGAGTAATGAAATTTAGTTTATGATCAATAAGGCAATTATTTATCTATAAGTATAATAATTAGCTTGTGACCTAATGATTCTACTTGAATTACATGACAAAAATAATTAAGTAAAGTATTTATTCGTAGCCGAATGGTTATGGAAACCTTGTGGATTAACGAAATGGGATCATGTTATTTGTTTAGGATTAATGAATCGAACAATATATGATTAGTAAACATGCTGTAATTGTATTTGAGTAATAGGAATGGTATCTAGATGTTATATGATATAAATATATATACATATGCAAATATGCGTGAATGCTAATTGAGGTCATAACCTGACTCGATTCAAGGGCTTTAAGCCGATGTCATATCCGGACTCAATTCGAAGGGCTTTGAGCCGTGGTTATAAGCGAACTTAGTTTCAAGGGCTTTCAAGCCGATGGTATAAACCGAGCTTAGTCTCGAAGGGCTTCTGAGCCAGTGCTAAGAATCAGGTTAGTTCAGAAGGACGTCTATGCTGGCCTAATAATTGAATTGATAAACTGTAAGTATGTGTAAGAGAAATTCTATATTACATGTCAAATTGAGTTCAAACACATTTGCGACTTCATCGTGAAATGATCAAGTAAGTAACTTACTCTCGTTGAAAATATGATTAGTTGTCTAATGTAGCATTTCGAAAGTCGGCAAGTATGCTTAGACCATCGTTTTAAATCCTTCGAACGTTTATGATCTAATTAGGATGTAAGAGTACCGAATTAGACAAATCCAACATCACAAGTATGATAGATATATATATATATTCATTAGATATGCATGAAAATTTGAGACGAATGAATTCGGTTATAAAATGAAAATAGTTGGATGTACTTGATTTCATTCTTTGTGATATGATCGATAAAGAAGTACTTTAGATATGTTTAGATTCGGTCAAGAGTTGGTTTATATAGGCTTGACATTATTATGCAAATCTTTTAAATGATTTCATTACTTAAAGCTTACTAAGCATAGAAATATTTATTCTTTTGCTTTGATTCTGTTTTATAGATTTTTGCTCGTCATCCATCTGGATTCGGAGTTTCAAAGTCGAAGTCGCCCACACTATCTAAGCTTTTGGTACACTTTTGATGAAATTTTGATAATGGCATGTATAGGATTGACTTTGTAATTTGACCTGGTATCTGTTGGTGATGTATATATGTATAGCCATGCGAAAATGGCTTATTAAGTTAACAAGTGTTTTTCATAAGTAATGTTTGTGTTTAGGGATGTGATTAGTAATGCTTGAAACGTTTTATTTATATGGATGATATTTAGAAAAGAAATTAAAGCTTATTCGGTAACATCCCTTACCCCTCCGGCGACGGATACGGGTTAGGAGTGTTACAGAAATTGTTTGCAAAATTCAGTAAAAGTGAATTTTGGCTTCATGAAGTTGGATTTTTGGGACATGTAGTTTCGGGTGATGGTATTCGAGTTGATCCGAGCAAAATTTTGGCAATTGTTAATTGGAAACCGCCAAAGAATGTATCTGAGGTTAGAAGCTTTTTGGGCTTAGCTGGATATTATCGACGCTTTGTCGAGGGATTTTCGATGATCGCCTCTCAATGACTAAGTGTTACAAAAGAATGTTAAGTTTGATTGGATGAAGAATGTCAACTAAGTTTCGAAGTTAAAAGAGCGGTTGACCAAAGCACCCGTGTTAGTGCAACCCGAGTCGGGGAAAGAATTTGTGATCTATAGTGATGCGTCATCAATTGGTCTTGGTTGTGTTTTAATGCAAGAAGGTAAAGTAGTAGCTTATGCCTCACGACAGTTGAAACCGCATGAGAAGAATTACCCGACACATGATTTAGAGTTGGCCGCCATTGTCTTTGCTTTGAAGATTTGGCGTCATTATTTATACGGTGAGAAGTGCCGAATCTTTCTCGATCACAAAAGTTTGAAATATTTGATGGATCAAAAGATTTGAATTTACGCCAACGGAGATGGCTTGAATTGTTAAAGGATTATGAATTAATAATTGATTATCACCCCAGGAAAGCGAATATAGTCGCAGATGCTTTAAGTAGAAAATCTTTGTTTGCTTTGAGAGCTATGGGTGCAAATTTAACTATGTCTGATGATGGTTTGCTTTTGGCCGAATTAAGAGTTAAGCCGCTATTTCTTCAACAAATTCGTGAAGCTCAGAAGAATGACAGTGAATTACGAACAAAGCAAGCTCAGTGTGAATTGGATTGTGACTCAGATTTTCGAATCGGACGGAGGATTGCTTAATGTTTCGTGATCGAGTATGTGTACCGAAAAGATACCGAGTTGATTCGGAAGATTTTACATGAAGCACACGAGTGGTTGTTTGCAAGTTCATCCCAGTAGTACAAAAATGTACAACGACACAAGAAAATATATTGGTGGAATGGTATGAAAAGAGATATCTCTGAGTTTGTAGCCAAATGCTTGATTTGCCCGACAAGTGAAAGTCGAACACCGTGTACCTTCAAAGTTTACTTCAACCAAAGTGATGATTCCCGAGTGGAAATGGGACAGAATTACGATGGATTTTGTGACAGGGTTGCCTCTAACTCCAAAAAGGAAAAATGCCATCTGGGTTGTGGTTGATAGATTAATAAAACCAGCTCACTTTATACCAAAGATGCATCTGAAGCGACTCCTTTGATAAGTTGGCTAAAATATATATTTCAAATTGTGAGATTACACGGAGTACCTATATCTATTATTTCTGATAGAGATCCGATATTTACTTCGAGGTTTTGGAAAAAGTTGCAAGAAGCTTTGGGTACAAAATTGAATTTTAGTACCGCGTATCATCCACAAATGGACGGTTAATCTGAAAGAGTAATTCAGGTACTCGAGGATATGCTCCGATGTTGTGTTTTAGAGTTTTAAGGTAGTTGGAAGAAATATTTAGCCTTGGTTGAATTTGCCTACACAATGCTTTTGATCGAGCATACGGATGGCACCGCATTTGCAGCATTGTATGGTCGCAAGTGTCGAACTCCTTTGTATTGGACCGAGCTTAGTGAAAAACGGATTCACGGAGTTGACTTGATAAAAGAAACTGAAGAGAAAGTGAAAGTGATTCGTGATTGTCTGAATGCTGCTTCGGATCGACAAAAGTCATATGCGGATTTGAAGAGAAAAGAGATCGAGTTCCAAGTGGGTGATAAAGTTTTTCTAAAGGTATCTCCGTGGAAGAAAATTTTAAGGTTTGGCCGAAAAGGCAAGTTAAGTCCATTTTTCATTGGGCCTTATAAGATTATTGAAAGAGTTGGACCAGTGGCTTATCGGCTAGCCTTACCAACTGAGTTGGAAAAGATTCATAACGTGTTTCATGTGTCGATCTTGGCGACGTTACCGTTCGATCCTTCACATGTAATTCCTCTGACGGAAATTGAAATTCGACCGGATATGACCTATGAGGAGGAACCAATAAAGATTTTGGCTCGGGAAATTAAACAGTTAAGAAATAAAAATATAGCCTTAGTGAAAGTATTGTGGCACAGACATGGAATGGAAGAGGCTACGTAGGAACCTGAGGAAGCTATGAGGAAACAATATCCGAATCTCTTTACTGGTAAGATTTTCGGGGACGAAAATCTCTAAAGGGGGGAGAATTGTGACAACCCGAATTAGGGCCTAATCGGAATAGTGGTTTCGTGACCACAAATTCGAGATAGAAATAATTATTTTATATTTATTTTGAGGTTTATGATATGATTTCATGATTTCGTGAAAATTTCGTAATGAAATTCTATGCATTAAGCGCTTAAGTTGAGATTAGGGACTAAACCGAATAAATTGCAAAACTTGCATTCTAGAAGTTTTCAGTATGAAATTGCATTGAAATATTAATTAGGAGGTCTTAAATAGCAATTTGACCAGTTTTAGGTTCATGGACAAAATTTGGACATGGAAGGAATTTTTGAAAGTTTAGTAGTAAGGGCATTTTGGTCATTTGCATATTAAATGAAATAAAATGGGAAAAATAACACAAAATTTGGTCATCTTCATCACTAGTTGCTGCCAAAATTTACTCTCCTCCATAGCTAGGGTTTCTTCAACTTTCAAGCTTCATAGTAAGTGATTTCAAGCCCCGCTTTTAATGTTCTTTACATTTTTAAATCCTCGTAGCTCGATTTACCTATTTCTACTATTATTTTGAGTTAGGGTTTATGTTTAAAAATTTACCCATGAATGATAGGCATGTATTTTGATGTTTGATGGTAGAATATGAATGTTTGAAGTTAGGAGAACAATCTTTTCTAAGCGATTTTTAAGCGAAAACGAGCAAAACTAAGATAATCGATAAAAATACCTATTGTTCATAATTATGTGTTAGAATGAGAATTTGATGATACCATAGAAGAGAAAAATGATCAGCATGTCATTAAAAATAAGAATAAGGGCTGAAATTAAATTTCCGAGCCTTGGGGTAAAATCGTAATTTTGTAAAGTTAGGGGCAAAATGTAATTTTTGCATAATGTGATTTTTGGATTGAAATAAATAGTTCGAGTGTTAATTGAACTAAATGTGTTGTTATAGATCAAGAAAGGCGTGGAATCGACCTCGAACGGGGGAAAGAAAAAGCTTTGGACTAAACTGCAAAAATTTTCTATATTTTGCACCGAGGTAAGTTTGTACGTAAATAAATCATCGATTTCTTTTATGTTATTGTATTTTGATAACATGTGGAATATGGCTGCCTATCAAATGGTTTTTGATGTAAGTTATGAATTTAAATTGATTTCTGACAATTTAGTAAAATGTTGGAAAAGTGAGAAATTTCTGTTGAACCTTCTAATAAAAACGATACAAATGAACTATTGTGTGGTCACGTGTGTAGTACTAAGTGCAGGCTACTACGTGTACCAGATTATTGGTCGCATGTGTAGTACTAAGTGCGAGCTACTATGCGTGCTCTAAAACCGTGGTCACGTGTGTGTAGTACTAAGTGCGAAAGCTACTACGTGTACCGATTATTGGTCGCATGTGTAGTACTAAGTGCAAAGCTACTATGCGTATCATATATATTCGGCTACACGTGTGGAAATGGGAAAATGTTCAAGTAGTGGTGTATCTGTTGTTATTCGATAAGTTCAACGGAAATTGATTTAAATGAAGATACATGTGAAAGTGATTATGTGATGAATAAGTGCAAGTATATGTTTATTTGAATTTATGAGCATATGCTCGATAAGTGAGCGAACCTCGATAAAATGGATAGGATTGAGCGAAATATGTAAGAGTGAATTTTTGTAGTAAAACAATGTTGGATAAAGAAGCAGTTGCATAATTTTGAAAATTCACCAAAAATCATGAAAGTAGAATTAAATCTCAAATAAATTATGGAATTAAATCTTAATGGGTCTACTTTCATATAAAAGAAACAGAGGAAACAAAATACTTCTATATTATGTGATAATTGAATTCTTGTGAAAAGCAGTTCTGAATGAAATTAAGATCCCTTTTCTGACTTTAGAAATTCACCATAAATTGTACAAAAATTATTAAGAGTCATACCATACATGCATGGATTCCTTATTGAGTCTATTTTTAAGAGAAATAAACGGCATGGTCGTTGGAATCTTGTACAGGGAGAAATTTTGTTCGTAATGCACAGTGTGTCGAGTAGTCATACCACAAATAGGGAGATTTAACTAATAAACTGTACTAATTGGCCCGACCAAAAATTCTAGAAAAAAATTAGTAAATAGACTTATGAGTCTAGTTTCAACGGAATTGAATTTCGAGATATGTAGCTCAAGATATGATTTTTCTTTTAACCGGGACTCTAGAAAACAACCTGTCATCAATATATGTAACCATGTACTAGTATGATTGTTTTACTTTGATAAATTATATATCAATTTAGTACTTACTTACTAAGCTATATGCTTACCATCTTTTCTTTTTCTTGTTTTATAGAATTATTAAGCCAGCTCGGGATTTTGGAGATCGTCGGAGACTCATCTACACTATCAATACTTTTTGGTATTTTGTAATCACTACTTTGGAATTATGGCATGTATAGAGAGAGACTAATCATTTTGTTATATGTCATAATTAATTTGTTTTAAAGTATCACTTTTTTTTTAATTTTTAAAATCTACATGTATCTATGTATATCTGTTAATGCTATCAACTTTAGTCTAAGCTAAAGTAAGTAAATTGAGTAAGGTCAGGTTAATGTGTGAATTCATGTTTTCGTGAATGGTAATTCTCCGTACCTTATTTTGGTCTAGAATATGGGTATGGGGTGTTACAGTTTCTGTATTGAGATGGGCTAAAACCCAAACTAATATTGTCACTGTTGCTAAAAAAGGCTTAGGCCCAGACTGTGGTTATTTTCTGACTGTATGCTTATATGGGATTACACACTGAGTTTTCATAAACTCACCCTTCTGTTTTAACTGTACAAGTAATCCCCAGTCTTAAGTGGATCGGTGCTGGAAGGGACTCAAAGGTGGCCACACAACCACATGAACTTACATAAATAATTTTATTTTGGGTATTTTACTGTAATAAGGCCTTTATGGATTTTTACTTTAATTTTGGTTTTATTTGTTTTGGTTTATAACTGCTAGCGGTAGGAAAAGACGTAAGTTTTTAAAAAGATGAATGTTTTATCAAAGATACCACGAATACGTAACTTGTTTTAAGAGCTTCCGCAATAAATGACGTTTTAAAATTAATAATATTTCAATGTGAATAACTTTTTCAATAATGACTCACATTTCGAAAATGAACGACACATCTTAGAATCATCATTAAGATCACACAAAGAGGTTAAATAGAAAAAGGGTTTTCATAGATATCACACTTTACGAAAAACACTTCAATGTGACATCACCAAATTCGACCATAACGTCTAGGCCGGGTTTGGGGTGTTACATTATTAACCAATCATTCACATATATATAGTCCCTAAATTGAGCCTTCAAGGCATTAAAAATACCTTAGAAACAATTTGGGACTAAATTGAAAACGTATGGAAACTCTAAGAAAAAGTTACAAAAATTTTGAAATAGGGGTCACATGGTCGTGTGCTTCACTCGACTGAGACACACGCCCATGTCTCAAGATGTGTAACCTACAAACTAGGGACACATGGCCGTGTCCCAGCCCATGTCCTCACCCGTGTAACTCTCTTAGTAGGGTCACATGGCCATGTCACACTCCCTTGTGCCAGGCCACGTAACTCTTGAAGTTGCCTCATACGCTTGAGTGCCAAGCCATGTGCTAGGCCATGTAACTCATTGACTTGCATACAAAGGAACCTTCAAAATACAAATGGCTATGTTGTCATCACACATGGTTAAGTCACACACCAGTGTCCCAGGCTGTGTGGACCTAAAATTCACCCAAAACAAATCATTCCCAACACCATTTCATCCATATTCTTTTAAATCAAAAGTGCACACCTAGAAGGCATCAAACCATACCCAAACATGCATATATTTGCCATTTCAAAGGTCCTAATTTAACTAACCAATATTTCATTCAAAGTCACCTCAAAAGCAATCATCAAATCTTACCTAAACACTTCAACTTTACCTAACTTCAACCATCAACGTATAGTTCAATACTTTTCAAACCTACCATAACATGACCATAATCATACCAATTCAAAACATATCATTTAATCCATTCAAAAGATGCAACATAAGATAGCCACAATGACACAATCTAGCAAGGCATCATATGGTACCAACAAAGTTAACTTACACAATTTATACATACCAATTCATCAACTAAACATTTAACTAAACACCATTACAAGTCCACCTATACATGCCATTATAACCTTGACCAAAAAATTCAAAAACTATGGATATTTATGCTAGATAGTGTGATAGATCTTTGACGAGCTGGCAAACCAATTGAGCTTCCGATAATCTATAAAACATAGGAAAGAAACTACATAAGTAATTAATACTTAGTAAGTTCGTAAAGATAAAAACACAAATTACCATTTCAATTTGCATAATTTAAAGCATAAGTACAATAGAGGCCAAACTATAAGCTTGCTATAAGCCTATACAACACCATCAATACACAAGCTATCACATTGTACAACACTCATGTAACAGCCCAGTTTTAGCTAAATCAAAATAGTAGTTTCGGAACCAAAAGTTCGATGTCAGAAAATTTATTTTAATATTATTTTATGTGTTTACAGCATGATAGCATCTATGTGTGAAAATTTCATGAGCTAATTTTAATGTTTAATTGCTCAATTTGAGAAAAAGGACTAAATCGCGTAAAATGCAAAAGTGTCATTCTATTAGTTAAAGGTATCAAATAGATTTTCATTTTAAATATGATGGCCTTAAATGGTAATTAGACCATTTTAAATGTTAATGGACATTAATGGACATGTATTATAAATTCCTATGTTTATTCATTAAAGGTAAATAATTAAATTGATTAATTAAGTTAATAAAATATAACAAAACATGATTTTGTTCATCCATCTTTTCCATTGCTGAAATTACAAGGTGAAACACCATTAAAAGGGTTTCAAAGGTTCGGCCAACTCCTAGCTTGATTAAGGTACGATTTTGGCTCGATTTTTTATGATTTCTATGTTTTTGTAATCGTTGTAGCTCAATCTAGCTAGCCCGTACCTTTAATTTCAAAACTATTAAAAATTTTAAGAGTTTATATTGTTGAATCTATGTGTTCTTTGATGTTTGATGATAGATTATGAAAGCTTGATGATAGTTTTACATGTTTTGTTAAGTGATTTTTGATGAAAATGCATAATAGGGATTAATTTGTGA
The DNA here is from genome assembly GCA_025698475.1 of Gossypium anomalum. Lineage (NCBI taxonomy): Eukaryota > Viridiplantae > Streptophyta > Magnoliopsida > Malvales > Malvaceae > Gossypium > Gossypium anomalum. Next base: position 15,542,113 of record CM046960.1, read on the forward strand.
AACGTGCAAATTGAGTGGTTAAAATGTAAAATAAATGAAAGCTTCGGGCTGCTAGGGACCTATATGTAATTCGGCCAAGCTTGGGTTTATTGAAATTATGTGAATTTTGTGTTTTGTGAAATAAGGATTAAACTGTTAAAAGTGTGAAAGTTTAGGGGCTAATGTGCAAATAAGCCTAAATGTATGTTTTGGACTAAATTGAATGAATGGTTGAATAAATAAGTTAATTTTGAATTCATATAGATCAAGAAAGAAAGAATTCGAATTTAGATCGGGGGAAAAGTAAGGTTATTGAGTAGTCGATCCAATCCGTCAATTTCGAATATGAGGTAAGTTCTTATGTATTAAGCACTATAATAATTATGCTTTTAGTGCTTTAATATTGCATAAATTGTATATACAGGACTACAATTATGTTTGACGACAAATTGGCTATTTGAGGCACTTAGTGTGCAATTCGACATAGCTTCGGATAAATATGGCACTTAGTATGCGATTTGAGATAGCTTCGACTACGTACGACACTTAGTGTGCAAGACATTGAGAATGGAACTTAGTGTGTGAGATATCAAGTCTGGCACTTAGTGTGCGAGATATCGAGTGTGGCACTTAATGTGTGAGATATCGAGTATGGCATTTAGTGTGCAAGATGCAACATCTCAAAATAGGTCTTAAATGGAATAGTGGTTGCGAAACCACAAATTTGAGATAGAAAAGTTTATTTCGATTAATTTTTATGATTTACCGAGTGATTAGATGCATGTGTTAGAGTATTGATAAGAAATTTTATAGATTGCATGTTTAATTTGCCTATTAGGGCTTATTTGCGTGAAGTTCTTTGTAATAGGTAGATTTAGGGCTCTAAATGAACGATGGTTTTAGAACCACGAATTTGAAGTCAAAAAATTTATTCCGATTACGTTTTAAGGTTTATTTATTGATTAAAATATTGTGTAAAAATATCGTTAAGAAATTTTATTGATAAAGTGCTTAATTGGACTTTTAGGACTAAATTGCAAAAGTTGCAAAATATGTGTTCTAATTCATAAGTACTTGATTGCAATGGGGTTTTAAAGAGGAGGTCCTTAAATGGTAATTAGACCATTATATTTTGTTTGGTCAAAAATGGGCATGAATAGGACAAAATTTTAAAGAAAAGCCTTAAGGGCATTTTAGTCATTTGGTAATTAAAAGAAATAAAAAGAAAAAATAAAGCCAAAATTGACTCATATTTCTCATGGAGGCCGAAATTAGCATGGGGGAAGCCATGGCTAGGGTTTTCAAGCTTTCCAAGCTCAATAGTAAGTCCGTTCTAGCCCCTTTTTCAAGTTCTTTACGTTTTTGGAATCCCGATAACTTGATTAAGCTTATTCTAGCAATAATTTAAGCTAGGGTTCATATTTGGAAAAATACCCATAGGTGAAATGTGTTTATTTTGATGTTTTATGGTAGAATATGAAGGCTAAAATTATGTTAAACAACTTTTGCTAAGCGGTTTTAAGCAAAAATGAGTAAAACGGCTTAATCGGTAAAAGTTGTTATTGTTCATAACTATGTGTTAGAGTGAGAATTTGATGCTTCCATAGAAGGGGAAAATGATCAGCATGTCATAAAACATAAGAATAAGGGATGAATTTTAATTCCCGAGCCTAGGGGCAAAAGTGTAAATATGCAAAAGTTTAGGGGCAAAATTGTAATTTTCCCAAAGTTTGAGTTAAGGACTGTTTTGAATAGTGCATTAAATAAATAAGTAAAATATGATGTTTTAGATCCCAGAAAACGAGATTTAAACCTAGAATGGGAGAAAAATCAAAAATCGAAAAAGTTGGTAAAATGGCCGTTTTAGTATCGAGGTAAGTTCATATGTATAATAAGCATTAATTTATGCATTTTTCAATGTAAAATTGATATATTTACTATGATTGCCGAAGTGTTGAAAGTAAGTATAATTATGATGATTTAAATGTTCAATATTAATTCGACATGGAAATGAGAAAGTATGTAAGTTTATATGTAAATAATACATTATATTTATTATTAAATGTTCAATATTAATTCGACATGGAAATGAGAAAGTATGTAAGTTTGTATGTAAATAATACATTATATTTATTATGTTTTTATATTTCAGCATATTTTATGTATTGTAGCTGATTTTTGAGTCATAATTGACTATTGGAAGAATGGAATAAAGTATTAGAAAGTGAGATACTTCCTGTTTGAACCTTCGGAATCGAAAGATACAGATGGTATGTAGCTAGGTCACATGTGTAATAGGGGATTTATACCATGTGTACAAGAGAGCTACGAGACATTATGAGGTAGCTAGGTCACATGGGTGATACTATGTGTACACCATGTAGACAAGAGAACTACGAGATAAATGTAGCTAGGTTGCATGTGTGTTCCAGGTGAAGGACACCATGTAAACAAGAGAGCTACGAGATAAAGTGGCTAGGTCACATGGGTGGTACTAAGTGTTCACCATGTGTACAAGAGAGCCAAAATGTGTACAATCGAGCTAGGTCACATGAGTGGTGCTAAGTGAAGGCCACTATGTGTACAAGAGAGCTTCGATTTTAAAGGTGGGCTGTGTGCGATACCATCGCGTATCTGTTATTATTCCGAAGCTTTCAACTAGGAAATTGATTAAATGAAATTGTGTATGACTTTGTGATGATAAGTGTAAGTATATACGTGTGTAACTTATAAGCAATATGCTCGATATGTGATTGGAAATTAGAAAGATTGTTATGGGTAAGTGATGAATACAATTGAAGTGTGAAAGATCAAAATTGACAATAAAACTGTTTGAGATAGTTGCAGTGACGGGAATCTAAAAATTTACCAAAAATAGTAGAAATTGAATCAGAGACTGAATGAGATATCAAATTAGATCTTAATGAATCTATTTTCATATAACGGAAACAAAGCAAGAAAAGGAATTCTATATTATGAGATATTTAAGTTTTTGAGAGACTGGTTCAGAATGACTACGTGATCCCTTGTTCTGACTTGGAAAAATCATTAAAAATTGTAAAAAAATAATTATGGGATATAATTTATATTCTTGAAATCCTTAATGAGTCTTGTTTCAAATGAAATAAACAATAACATCCTTTAAATTCTGTACAAGGAGAAAATTGATTCGTAGTGAAGAATGGTCAAGGCAGTTGAGCAGTGAAAAAGGGGTAACTTCAATGAATTAACTGTACTAATTGGCTCTACAAAAAATTATGAAAATTTTATGGTAAGAATATATGTGAATCTAGTTTCAAGGAAAATTAACGGTTTGTAATTTGGAGTTCTGTAGCTCCAGAAATAAATAATTTAGCTACCGGTACTCTGCTAGATAGCTTATTTTGGACCTGTTTATGATTGTAATAGTGAAAGTATGTGTGTTTGTGATGGTAATATTCCAGGAACATATTGTGACCTTGTTTAAAGTATGATAATGTATTGTTATTTAATATTTACATATTTACTTACTAAGCTATAATCCTTACTCCCTTCCTTTTCTTTTTCCTATAGTGTCACAGATGTTAGCTCGAGTTGGAGGTCATCGGAGGTTAAATCACACTATCAAACTCTTGATCCATATATAAAGGTTTTAAAGTATTTTTAAGTCTTTGGCATGTATGGGGACTCGTTTAATTGTTATTAAGTTGCTAGGAGTTGGCCTAAAATACTGACCTATGTTATTTGAAGGTCTCTATTGTATAAAGTCATTTAATGTAGATAGTCTTGAATATGTTTGAAAAGTTTAAAATTGATGAAATTTTATGTCTCGGTTTTAAATGATTACAAGTACTCAAGTCCGGTAATACCTCGTACCTTGTTCCGGCGTCGGATACGGGTAAGGGGTGTTACACAAGATATCGAGTATTCAACGACATTCCATGTATGTATGAACTTGTTATGGATTGGTACAAGTATTTATATGTATATTGTGAGCTTAAAATTGAAGAAGTTACAAAGTTTGTATATAAGCTTATAAATAAGCATGTGAAAGGTTTGTTAGTAACCTTGAATTTCATGTTATATGTTTAGATTGATGAATGTGAATTTGTGATTAGTTAAGTTTATATTATACAAGCTTACTAAACTATAAAGCTTACTTTGTTTATTTTTCCATGTCTTATAGTGATTTCAAAGGTAGCTCAGATTCCGGGATCGTTGAAGATTACATCACACTATCCAACCATCACTTTGGAACTTTTAAGCTCTTGGTTTGGTCTTATGGCATGTATAGGATTATGGTCATTTTAGTTATATTTTGATAGTGAATTTTGCTATTTGAAATGGCTTATAAATGGTTGTGTTTTGGTTTGTACATATATGGCCATTAATGTTGGATTAATTTGGTTAACTTGATTATGTACATATATGGTTGATATTTGAGTCCATAAATGGATATGTGAATGACTTATAGTATGAAGCATGTGGAATTGGTATGAAGCTTTTGAATTGGTGCAAAATAATGTATGTTAGGTAAAGGTTTACCTAGTTGATTGTATATATATATTGGTATGCTTTGATTTGGTAAAACTTATGGTATAAGCATGTTAGTTGCTAGTATGGAAAATTATATGAATTAACCTTGCCTGTGGTTAAAATGGATGTTTAATTATATTATGGATTAGTACCATTTTGGTTGTTTAGGTGAGCATGAGTAAGGGTGGCAAGTTGGATTGGCAAATAGCCTATTTTTGTCCACACGGGCAGAGACACGGATATGTGTCTCAGCCGTGTGTGATACACGGTCATGTTACACAACCGTGTCTCCCCTAGTGTTGTCTCCCCTAGTGTTGAAATTGAGTTGAAGTCAGTATGCTCCACACGATTTCACACATGGGCGAGTGACTGGCCATGTGGTACAAGTCAGTATACCCCCTATTTGGCACACGACCTAGCACACGAGCGTGTGACTTGGCCGTGTTGCATAAGTCAGTATACCTTACAGTTTTGGCACAGCCTAGCACACAGGCGGGTGTGGCCATTTCAAAGGGAACACGGGCTAGACAGCAGGCATGTGGTTGGCTGTGTGACCCAAGTCAGTATGTATGCCTTGTTTCCACTCGGCCTGAGACACAGACGTGTCTATTAGCCGTGTGAGGCACATGGCCTGTTCACACGAGCGTGTGACCCTTGTTTACATGAAAAATTTATAAGTTTTTCCAATATTTTCGTATGGTATTGGTTTAGTCCCGAACCACTTCTAAAGCATGTTTAAGGCCTCGTAGGCCCTTATAAGGGACAATGTGATTGTGTTGAATGAATTATAAGAATGAATGCTTTTTGTTGCATAAATGTATGCTATATGTTATGAATTGAATGGTAATACCTCTTAACCCTATTCCAGCGTTGAATACGGGTGAGGGGTGTTACAACTCATTTAAACTAACCAGATGATAAGTCATTTTCATATGAAATACATCATTTGATTCATGCATCCTTTCCATAAGTTTATGCATAATTCCATTTGAAACTTACCATTTCATTTCCTTTTCTTACCCATTGAACCATCTAGAATTTCATCAGATACTCGGAAATCTCACACGAAGTGTGCTTAAACATCTAATGGGCCTACTCACGTGAGTTGTGGGTCGAAACCTAAGCTACATTATGCTGCTCACATTAGATGTGGAGTATCTGCAACAAATGCAGGACCTCAGCCATCAGTAGGACATTCAAGACCAGCATCCGAAACATGAAATCCCAAATGACATGTCATTTGTATCCTACGAATTCCTAAGGTTCAACCGGGACTCAACATCCATCAAATCATCATAGCTTTGGTACGATTATGCATCGATCCATTTACCTTAAGATAACATAATAAACATTCAAATTAACAACATTAATATAATAACCGTTCATACAAACTTACCTCGACAACTAGGGACGTGAAGATAGATCGAGCTAATCCGTAGCTTTTGCTTTTCCTCGATCTAGGTCCATACATGATTTATCTTGATCTAAATAGATAATTATATTCAATTAAGTACTTCAATTAACTTTAAACATTCAATTCAATCCACATTTCATATTTATGCAAAATTATTGTTTTGCCCCTAACATGTTAACTTTTCACAATTTAGTCCTTAAGCTCATAAATTAAAATCTAAGAATTTTAATCCCTCTTATTGGCTGATCGAATTCCTTAGGGACTTAAACCAACCCAAATAATTCATCATTTCACAAATTTAACATGAAATTATATTATTTTTACAAATCAATCCCTAAATGCATATTTCATCAAAAATAACTTTACAAAACTTGTTTATTTCTTAAAAAAGTTTCATAATCTACCATTAATAATCAAGAACCATTTTAAAAAATTCATGGCATAACCCTCAATCTTTAGCAGATTTACAAACTAATCCTCAGGCTAGCTAAATTAAGCAAAAACAACTTCAAAAACATAAAAATTAGTAAAAAAAAAGTTGAAATTCATATCATGCAAGCAAGGAACTTGACCGAATGCTTCAACCCTAAAAATGGTGTTTTTTTTCTTCAAATTTGTAGTGAAAATCACTTAAGGAAGATGATATCAATTTTACTTATTTTTAGTTTAAGTTTATTTACTAATTTACTAATTTAACCTTGGTTTATACCTTTAAAAATCACTTAAACTATGTCCATATATGTCCACTAACATAAAGAACGGTATAATTAATTTTTAAGTCCATTTGGTTTCCTTTCTATAGCCTTTTAGCCCTTTTAACTAATGAAACTCTACTTTTATACTTTTTTACGATTTAGTCCTTTTCACGTAATTAATCATGCAAGCATCAAAATTTCTTAACAAAATTTTAATAAGACCATACTAATATGCCATAGACATTAAAATAATAATAAAATAAAATTTACTCACCAAATTTGTGGTCTTGAAACCACTATTCTAATTTCACTACGGGTTGTTATAGGGAAGTTGAAGCTGTTGGTGAGCTTACTCTTGAAAAATATGAACTTGTTGTGATTTAGATGAAGATTTGAAGCCTAATTTCTAAGAATGGGTTTGCAGCATTAGCTAAGTCTGAATTATACCATACTAGCTAAGACCTCTTGTGTATAGACTTTCAATTGGTAGAAGAGTAGAAAGATGCCAAGCATGGGTTGCTCATTTCAAATGTAGCAATCCAAGAAGTATGCCACCAAATTCCACCATGAAAAGCTGACCAGCTGCCTCGGTGCAATCTCGTACTCGTTGAGAATTGTACAAAAGAAGCGGGGTAAAGGAAAGTAGACACCTGTAACAGTCCAGTTTTAGCTAAATCAGAACAGTGGTTTTAGAACCACAAACCTGATGTCAGAAAATTATTTTAATATTATTTTTGGTGTTTACGGCATGATAGTATGTATGTGTGAAAATTTCCTGAGCCAATTTTATTTAAGAAAAAAGACTTAATTGCATAAAATGAAAAAGTTGCATTCTACTTGTTAAAGGTGTCAAATAGCTTTGACTTTTAAATATTATGGCCTTAAATGGTAATTAAACCATTTTAATTGTGAGTGGACAAATATGGACATTAATATGATTATTTTCATGTTCTGTCATTAAGGTTAAATAGGTAATTTGTTAATTAAACTTATCATAAATAAAACAAAAGCCATATTATCTTTATTTTTCTTCATCTTAACTGATTATCAAAAGAAAAAGAAGCCAAAGATGTATTAGGGTTCGACACACATTAAGCTTGATTAAGGTATGGTTTTTGCTCAGTTTTTAATAATTTCTTTGTGTTTGTAATCATTTCTTTGTGTTTGTAATCGTTGTAGCTTAATCTAGCTAGCCCGTACCTTAATTTTTGAAACTGTTAAAGAATTATCATGTTTCCATTGTTGAATAATTAAGTATTTTGATGATTGATGATAGATTATGAAAGTTTTTTAATAGTTAAACTAGTTTTGTAAAGATATTTTTGACAAAAATGACAAAAAGGGATAATTTGTAAAATGTGATAATTGTGTGGTTGAAATGTGAAATAAATGAAAGTTTGGGGCTACTAGGGGTCCCTATGAAATTCGGCTAGCATGTATTTGGTTTGAAATATGTGAATTTTTTTTATTTGTGAAATAAGGACTAAATTGATAAAATGTGAAAGTTTAGGGGGTAATATTCAAAAATGCCCAAACGTGTATTTTTGGACTAAATTGAATGAAATGAGTTAATTTTGAATACATTTAGATCAAGAAAAGAGGAATCCAGAATTAGATTAGGGTAAAGGCAAGATTATAGAGTAATTGACTCATTTCGCCGTTTTCAAACCAAGGTAAGTTTGTATGTAGTAATTTCATTATAAATGTATGTTATATGCTTTGATATTGCATAAACTTTGATTATGAGATTACAGATAATGATTGAATTGTGAATACGACTCTACGGATATGTTCGACGATGAAATTAACAAGTGAAACTTCCCGATTGAACCTTAGGAATAGTTTAGGATGCTAATGACATGTCATTAGGCTATTGTGTTGGCTTCGGGCCATGATATCGGCACTTCAGGTGCGAATGATACCTTGATTTGGCTACAAACCATGGTATAGGTATTTCAGAGATGAGTTACCTTGATTTGGCTACAGGCCATGGTATAGGTACTCCGGGATAAGTTACCTTGATTTGGCTACGGGTCATTGTATAGGTACTTATCAATTGGGATCCTTGAGTATCCAACTTCTATTCTGAATGGTTCAACGAGCAAACGAATGATGTGGTTGAGAAAGAGGTTAGTACGAAGTGATACAGGTACGTACGGAACCTATTCGAGTATTACATTGATAAAGTTCAATGAGATAGTATTTAATCATGTTTTGAGACATGAGAAAGGTTTGTGGTTAATGTGATTTTGATTTGGTAATGTGTAAATGGTTGAATTACATTTAATTCATGAATTGAGTTATTCATTTAAGAACTTACTAAGCTATGAAGCTTACTTTGTGTTATTTGTCTATGTTTTATAGTGAATCAAAGCTAGCTCGGATTCGGGAGTCATCGGGAACATCATCCCACTATCAAACACCTAAGTTTGTACTTTTGAGTTGTGTATTTATGGTATATGGCATGTATAGGCTAGTTGTAATACTTTGGTTGTGAATATAGCCATGAGAGTTGGCTTATAAATGTATATGTTTGTTTTTTATATATAACCATGAGTGATGGCTTATTTTGGTATGTTTTGGTATAAACGTGGTTATGGTTTCATAGTTGCTCAAGGTAAATGATCTATAGGGTGTGATCGAAGTTATTAACTTGAGAAGTTATGTGCTTGTGAATTAATGCTTGATGATATAAGTGTTTGAATAGGCAATTGGCATTTACTTGAGTATTGATTTTGTTGAAATGAATATGGTACGAATTGTGTATATTGATGATGATTTTGGCTGCCTATTGTATGATGAATTGGTATCATTTTGGTTGTTTAGGTGATCATGAGCAAGGGTTGCAAATTGGCCTTGCAAATGGCCTATTTTTGTCTACACGGGCAGGGACACGGGCGTGTGTCCCCTGGTATTTAAATTAAATTGAAGCCAGTATGCTCTACACGGCCTCAGACCGAGTTTCTCTCACTGGGGTGCACTGGTGTTATTTGTGAAAAAGAAAGATGGCACGATGAGAATGTGTATTGACTACAGACAACTGAATAAAGTGACTATAAAGAACAAATACCCTCTACTGCGGATTGATGATTTGTTTGATCAATTAAAAGAGGCAACAGTGTTTTTGAAAATTGATTTAAGGTCGAGTTATTACCAGTTGCGAGTGAAAGACTCAGATGTACCAAAGACTACATTTAGAACAAGGTACGGACACTACGAATTTATTGTTATGCGTTTCAGACTAACAAATACACCTGTTGTTTTTATGGATTTGATGAACCGGATTTTTAGGCCATACTTAGACTGATTCGTAGTTTTGTTTATTGATGATATTTTGATTTACTCTCGTGATGAATCTGAGCACGCTGAGCATTTGAGAATCGTGTTACAAATTTTGAGAGATAAACAGTTGTTTGCAAAGTTTAGCAAATGTGAATTTTAGCTAAAAGAGGTTGGTTTTCTGGGACATATAGTTTCAGCCGCGGGTATCCAAGTAGACCCGAGCAAGATTTCTGCAATTATAGATTGGAAGCCTCCAAGAAATGTAACTAAAGTCCGTAGTTTTCTGGGACTAGCCGGCTAATATAGACGATTTGTGAAAGGCTTCTCAATGATTACAACTCCGATAACACGATTGCTTAAAAAAGATATTAGATTTGAGTGCTCAGAAAAATGTCAGCCGAGTCTTGAACAGTTGAAAGCATTGTTGACAGAGGCCCCAGTATTAATTCAGCCTGAGTCAGGTAAAGAATTCGTAGTTTTCAGTGATGCATCGTTAAATGTCCTAGGTTGTGTTTTGATGCAGGAAGGCAAAGTTGTAGCTTATTCCTCGAGACAGTTGAAGCCGCATGAAAAGAATTATCCGACGCACAATCTAGACTTGGTCGCGATAGTGTTTGCATTGAAAATTTGGCGTCACTACTTGTTTGGTGAGAAATGCCATATTTATACAGACCACAAAAGTTTGAAATATCTAATGACTCAAAAAGATTTGAACTTGCGACAGCGGAGATGGTTAGAATTGTTAAAAGACTATGAATTGGTAATTGACTATCATCTAGGAAAAGCAAATGTAGTTGCTAATGTGTTAAGCCAAAAGTCCTTATTTGCTTTACGTGCGTTGAACAGAAAATTAGCGTTATCTGGCGATGGTTCGATAGTAGCCGAGTTGAAAGCGAGACCGTTATTTCTACAACAGATTTGTGAGGCTCAAAAATTAGATAATGAATTGCAAGCAAAACAAACTCAGTGTGAATCGACTTCTGATTCAGAGTTTCGAATAGGGCCTGATGACTGTTTGATGTTTTGTGATAGAATATGTGTACCAAGAAATTCTGAGCTTATTCGGAGAATTCTAAACGAAGCACACAGTAGTTGTTCATCAGTGCATCCGAGAAGCATAAAAATGTATAACGATTTGAAACAACATTACTGGTGGCATGTCATGAAACGAGATATCTCAGAATTTGATTTGAAATATTTGATATGTCAGTAAGTCAAAGTTGAGCATCAAGTGCCGTCAGGTTCATTATAGCCTATTATGGTTCCCGAGTGGAAGTGGGATCGAGTAACAATGGATTTTGTATCGAGTTTGCCCTTATCTCCGAAAAAAAGATGCGATCTGGGTTGTTGTTGATAGATTGAAGAAATCAACTCATTTCATTCTTGTACGCATGGATTATTCACTTGATAAATTGGCTGAGTTGTATATCTCAGAGATTGTCCGATTGCACGGAGTACCACTATCTATTGTTTCAGATAGAGATCCGAGATTTACATCGCGATTTTGAAAGAAATCACAAGAAGCTTTAGGTACAAGGCTGCATTTTAGCTCTGTGTTTCACTCACAAATGGATGGTCAATCTAAAGGAGGTATTCAGACACTTAAGGATATGTTGAGATGTTGCATTCTTGAGTTTGAAGGTAACTGGGAGAAATACCTATCACTGATTGAATTTGCTTATAATAATAGCTTTCAATCGAGTATTAAAATGGCACCTTACGAAGCTCTATATGGTCATAAATGTCAAACTCCATTGTATTGGACTAAGCTTAGCGAGAGTAAGATTCACGAGGCTAATCTGATCAAAGAGACTAAAGAAAAAGTAAAAGTAATTCGCAATAGTCTGAAAGTGGCTTCGGATTGAAAGAAATCGTACGCAGACTTGAAACGAAAATATATTGAGTTTTAGATCGGGGATAGAGTGTTTTTGAAAGTGTCACCTTGGAAAAAGATATTGCGGTTTGGTCGAAAAGGGAAATTGAGTCCACGATTCATCGGACCGTATGAGATTATCGAGTGAGTAGGGCTACTTGCTTGTCAACTATCCTTACCGTCTGAGTTAGAGAAAATAAATAATGTGTTTCATATGTTGATGCTTCGATGATACCGATCTGACCCTTCACATGTCATTTCCCCGACCGAAGTTGAAATTTAGTCAAATATGTCATATGTTGAAGAACCGATTCAAATTTTAGCTCGTGAGATCAAAGAGCTGACAAATAAGAAAATTGCATTAGTGAAAGTACTATGGCATCGATACGGGGTTGAAGAAGCTACGTGGGAGCCTGAGTATGTTACGAGAAAACAATACCCGAACCTATTCACTGGCTAGATTTTCGCAGATGAAAATCCTTGACGGGGAGAGTTGTAACGGTCTGGTTTTAGCTAAATCAGAACAATGGCTTCGAAACCACAAATATTATGTTAAAAAATTATTTTAATATTATTTTTGGTGTTTACGACATGATAGCATATATGTGTGAAAATTTCGTGAGCCAATTTTATCGTTTAATTGCTCAATTTGAGAAAAAGGACTTAATCGCGTAAAATGAAAAAGTTGCATTCTACTTGTTAAAGGTGTCAAATAGCTTTGGCTTTTAAATATTATGGCCTTAAATGGTAATTAAATCATTTTAATTTTGAGTGGACAAAGATGGACATTAATATGATGGTTTTAAGGTTGTGTCATTAAGGTTAAATAGGTAATTTGGTAATTAAAATTATCATAAATAAAACAAAAGCCATATTATCTTTATTTTTCTTCATCTTAATTTATTATCAAAAGAAAAAGAAGCCAAAGAAGATGTATTAGGGTTCGGCACACATTAAGCTTGATTAAGGTATGGTTTTTGCTCAGTTTTTGATGATTTCTATGTTTTTGTAATCGTTGCAGCTCAATCTAGCTAGCCCGTACCTTAATTTTCAAAACTTTTAAAGAATTATCAATGTTTCCATTGTTGAATACTTGAGTATTTTGATGATTGATGATAGATTATGAAAGTTTGTTAATAGTTAAACTAGTTTTGTAAAGTGATTTTTGACAAAAATGTCAAAAAGGGATTAATTTGTAAAATGTGATAATTGTGTGGTTGAAATGTGAAATAAGTGAAAGTTTGCGGCTGCTAGGGGTCCCTATGAAATTCGGCTAGCATGTATTTGGTTTGAATTATGTGAATTTTTTTATTTGTAAAATAGGGACTAAATTGATAAAATGTGAAAGTTTAGGGGTTAATATGCAAAAATGCCTAAACATGTATTTTTGGACTAAATTGAATGACCAGAAGATTAAATGAGTTAATTTTGAATACATTTAGATCAAGAAAAGAGGAATCTGAAATTAGATCGGGGGAAAGGCAAGATTATCGAATAATTGACTCATTTCACTGTTTTCATAGTGAGGTAAGTTTGTATGTGGTAATTTCATTATAAATGTATGTTATATGCTTTGATATTGCATAAACTATGATTATGAGATTACGGATAATGATTGAATTATGAATACGACTCTACGGATATGTTCGACAATGAAATCGACAAGTGAAACTTCTCAGTTGAACCTTAGGAATAGTTTAGGATGCTAGTGACATGTTATTAGGCTATTGTGTTGGCTTCGGCCATGATATCGGCACTTCGGGTGAAAATCATACCTTGATTTGGCTACGAGCCATGGTATAGGTATTTCAGAGAGGAGGCTATGGGCCATGGTATAGGTACTCCGGGATAAGTTACCTTGACTTGGCTACAGGCAATGGTATAGGTACTTATCAATTGTGATCATTGAGTATCTAACTTCTATTCTGAATAGTTCAATGAGTAAACGAATGATGTGGTTGAGAAAGAGGTTAGTACGAAGTGATACAGGTACGTACGGAACCTATTTGAGTATTACATTGATAAAGTTCAATGAGATAGTATTTAATCATGTTTTGAGACATGAGAAAGGTTTATGGTTAATGTGATTTTGATTTGGTAATGTAACACCCCACACCCGTACCCTATGCCGGGACAGAATACGAGGCGTTACCTAACTTGAACACATGCATTTACTCGCTTCCGAATCACCAAGTTTTGGTCAAATTTAAAACCTTTCCAATCCTTATCAAAACTCCTTAATATGGGCCTATAAGGCTCCAAACATTCATTTAAGACCATTCAGAAATGATACAGGTCTTTTATAGAACTCTAAAAAATAACATTTCACATAAGGGTACACACCTGTATGGAAAGGCAACACGCCTTTGTGACTATTTCAACATGGTCGTGTTGAGGGCCCGTGTGGTCCACACGGCCTAAACACTTAGGGAAACGCCTATGTCCTCTACCCGTGTGAAATTAATTACCAATTCAAACCTACAGGGGTTTTCACATGGCCTGACACAAGCCCGTGCCCATGGCCCGTGTCCCACACACGGCCATGACATGCCCGTGTCCTATCCCGTGTGTAAAAACCTGGACATTTTGTTTCTGACGTCAGCAATTCCTAAAGGCCATGCCCTTCATAGGGCTGAGACACACGGCTATGTCTCTGCCCGTGTGTTTACTACCATGCATACTGACTTGCAATTTTTACATACAGGGGACACACGGTCGGATCACACGCCCATGGAACTGACACACGGCCTAGACACATGCCTGTGTGCCTACCCATGTGGAAAAAATAAGGCTATTTATTAAGCCTCTTTGCCACCTTTACTTACAGAACCTGCATAAGATCACTCTATACCAATACAAGGACACATCATAAAGCCAGAACAACCACAATGGACAACACTTCATTTGTGCAATTTACTCATTCATGAAAATAACATCTTCTATATATATATATCAAAATGAATATTGACCCATTGTCTATGGCCTTATACAAAATAAAGGGATTTATCCCAAGCCAACACATTTGACTAATTTCTCAATGGCACAAAACATTAAAGTCTAAGTCCTATACATGCCATACTTAAAAGTAAGTAGTCTAACTATACTGAGTGCTTTGATTGATAGTGTGATCGTTGCCTCCGACATCCGTTGGTCCTCGAGCTATTTAGGCGGCACTATAAGAAAATGGAAAAGAGAGGGAGTAAGCATAAAGCTTAGTAAGTTACATGTAAATAAATATAACAACAATTTTACCATTCATCAACATGCTCATAACACAAAAGCAGGCATAAGCACAACTTACTCATCACTATCCCATACACATCATATAGCATATATTGAGCTCACATCTCATACATACCAAATAAGTACTTGTACCACTCACAACAAGGTTATACTTTTCTCATTAACTTAAACCATAACTCTTACCGTTGAACCATTCGCAACACTACCGGATATTCAATAAGCCACACATATGGGGTAGAATGCCGATGCCATGTCCTAGACATGGTCTTACACTGGCTCTCACATATCCATGCAGATGCCATGTCCCGGACATGGTCTTACACTGACACATCTCGTAGTCGATGCATGTCACAGACATGTCTTACACTGGCTTACATCTCAAGGCCGATGCATGTCCCAGACATGTCTTACACTATCTCTCGTCTCAACGATGATGCCATGTCCCAGACATGGTCTTACATGGCTCCCATAATGTGGTCGATGCATGTCCCAAACATGTCTTACACTAGCTCACAATAACCCATACATCATGACATGAATATCCAATTTATTTTCTATGGTTCAAACGGGAATTCTACTATCTCAATTATCATCATGCATTCTCATTTCCACAATCAAGAAATTCATGCTATAATAATTGAGCACATATAATAACAATGTAGTTGTATTATTTACATACAACTTACCTCGGATTACAAAACATGGCGACTAGTCGGTCTATTCTACTTGCTTGGCCTTCCCCCGGTCTAAGTTCATATTTGGCATTTCTTGATCTAAAATGGATAAAATTCATTCATTTCATCAACATATTAATCTAGACACTCAGAAATTCACAATTAGGCAAAATGACCATTTTGCCCCTAAACTTTCACAAAATGACCATTTTACCCCTATGCTCGAAAATTGATTTTTATCGAATTGCTTCATATCATAAACCTATTCGAACCATTTTTACTCTTATAGCAACCCAAAATTTCCATTATTTCTCACATTTATCATCAAATTTTCAACTTATGCAAAATAGTCCCTATTAGGGTTTTCATGAGAAATTCCTTTACAAAAGTTGTTTATTACACATCTAATACTCATATTCTTCCATAAAATTTCATAAAAATACATGAACACTCTCATGGTAAAACCCTAGACTTTCAACCATTTTGCAAAATAGTCCCCTCATTTGAAAGCTCATGCTTCAAGGGGTCCAAAAATGCAAAAACCATCAAGAAAAATCATCAAAATCACTTACTTGTAGTGAGACTAAGTGGCTGAAAATTTTAAAGCTCAAAAACCTCCAATGGCTGCTATTTTTGGTGGAAATATGGAGAATAAAGATGACCCCTTTGATTTTTTTATTTAATAATCAATTTGCTAATGTCATCAATACCAACTCTAGCCTTCTTTTGACTCTTTTTTTTACCAAAATTGTCTCCTATGGCCGGCCATGCCACCTATAGGGTCTAATTTCCCTTTAAGGACCTCCAATTTAAGCTCACAAACGCTAAAATTACTTCACCAAATTTTTTATGCAGTAATATAAACATGCTATAACTCTAAAATAATAATAAAATAATTTTTCTGACTTTAGATTTGTGGTCCTAAAACCACTATTCCAACTAGCCCCAAAATTGGGCTATTACAGGTAATGTGTAAATGGTTGAATTACATTTAATTGATGAATTGAGCTATTCATTCACGAACTTACTAAGCTATGAAGCTTACTTTGTGTTATTTCTCTATCTTTTATATTGAATCAAAGCTAGCTCGAATCTGGGAGTCGTCGGGAACATCATCGCACTATCAAACACCTAAGTTGGTACTTTTGAGTTATGTATTTATGGTATACGGCATACTTTGGTTGTGAATATAGCCATGAGAGTTGGCTTATAAATGTATATGTTTGTTTTGTATATACAACCATGAGTGATGGCTTATTTTGGTATGTTTTGGTATAAACATGGTTATGGTTTCATAGTTGCTCAAATGGTTATATTTTGAGTTTGGTAAATGATCTATAGGGTCTGATTGAAGTTATTAACTTAAGAAGTTATGTTCTTGTGCATTAATGCTTGATGATATAAGTGTTTGAATAGGTAATTGGCATTGACTTGAGTATTTATTTTTTTGAAATGAATATGGTATGAATTGTGTATATTGTTGATGATTTTGGCTGCCTATTGTATGATGAAATGGTACCATTTTGGTTGTTTAGGGGATCATGAAAAAGGGTGGCAAATTGGCCTTACAAATGGCCTATTTTTTTCCACAAGGCAGGGACACGAGCGTGTGTCTCAGTTGTGTGTGACACACGGTCATGCTACACGGCCGTGTGCCCCCTGGTATTTAAATTAAATTGAAGTCAGTATGCTTCAAATGGCCTCACACACGGGCGTGTAACTGGCCGTGTGGCACAAGTCAGTATACCCCCTAAATGGCACACGGCCTAGCACATGGGCTTATGACTTGGCCATGTTGCATAAGTTAGTATACCCTACAGGATTGGCATGGCCTGGCACACGGTTGTGTGTGGCCACTTCGAAGGGCACACGAGCTAGACACACGGGCGTGTGGTCGACCGTGTGACCCAAGTCAGTATGTATACTCTATTTTTACACGGTCTATGACACGGGCATGTTTGAAGCCGTGTGAGGCACGCGGCCTGTTCACACGGGTGTGTGACCTTTATATCTTTGAAATTTTTCTAAGTTTCCAAAATTTTCATATGTTATTGGTTTAGTCCTGAACCAATTCTAAAGCATGTTTTAGGCCTCGTAGGCCCTTATAAAGGACAATGCGATTGTGTTGAATGGTATTTGAATATGAATGCATAAATGTATGAGTTATGTATGATAAATGACGTGTATTGATCGGTAATACCTCATAACCCTATTCTGACAATGAATACGGGTGAGGGGTGTTACAACCCTAGCCTCTATCAAGTAAAGAGGAAGTATAAGACCCTCACTGGAATTACTAATCGCCTTTCTCCAGCGATTATTTTGAAGTCATAGGCAAACCTTAGCTACTGGATTCCTCAAATTGCCAAATAACTAACCATCTCCTTTCCGATGGTCAGACAGCTATACAAAAGAGTTATCGTCGATGTGTTAATCTCTTAAGACTATGGCCCATCACCATCGATGTGTTGATCTCTTGAGACTGTGGCCCATCGCCATCTTCAGCCATAGGGTTACCCCTGTGACCCTTCTGATCCTGGCCACCATAATTTCTTGCCCTCCCTCTGGCACTGGTCTGATTCTGGGCATGTTGATAATGAAGTAAGAAATAGATAAGGAAGACTAAAGATTTTAACAAGAGACTAGGAAATGCCTAAAAAGGGAAGATAAGCTCCAGTAGCATAATAGGGTGTAGAAGAAAAAAAGATGGTATAACAGTGGAGGAACTAGGGTTGTAGATGGAAGCTTAATCTACAAGAAAATTTGGGTGAAAAATTTTAGCAAGTAATGCTTTCTTCCCCTTTTTGTCTCAGTAGATATCTCCAATAGTGCATGAGAAGTTTGGGTTTCAAAGTTGAAATGAACTATTCAGGTCCTCAAATTCGCTTCCGACACATGTTATCATCAAAAAGGTTTTTCTTAAACCCTTTTGGTATTTAGAAAAGCGAAAATATCCACTAGAATTAGTTTTTCAAGCAAGTATCTGCCAACTAGTTTCTACTAGTAGGGTGTCAACCATGTAGTGTTTTGAATGGGCAATCCACTCGCTAAGAGTGTAACCCATGGTTTTCCGCCACGGTAACCATGGTTATTTCTGTATGCAAGTTTTCCACTTCGAGTTTAGTATAGATGGATTCTTCAATCAAGCAGAATAGGTTTAAGGTGAATATATGAAAAAGTGAACAACATTAAAGAATCATGGCACAGTGAAAGGCACTTGCCTCAGTGATAATAGGAGGCTATTGAAGAGAAAACTATTACTATGTGTCACACCCTCATTTAGCGAGCTGGTACTATATTGGGGACCACTGGTGAGACCACCTAAGTCACAAGACTTAGACAGGATAACTTTGGTAAACTTCGTGGCAAAATATTTCACTGAACTTTATTAAGTCTACAGAATCTCACTTTGCGGATTGAGAAGTTCCTTGTTGTGGCAAGATCCTTATTTAGTGGACTCTTTCACTAATAAGTCTGCCACCCATGTTTTTGTATCATTGTAGATGTGAGTGTAGTGGTTAGTGGGACACATTTTAGTCACCTATCATCCAAGTGGAGGTAACGTGTCAATAAATAGGACACCTAGAGAACCTCATAGGATGTGATTAATTAATGGAAGCATGTAAGCATGATTACTGATTAGAGTTTAACCTAGAGTGGGAATTGGGTTAGAGATAGCTATAAATAGGATCACTTGGTAGCGAAGAGAAGATTTATATTTCATCTTCTCTACTTGCTTTCGTTATCGTTGAAGAAAACTAGAAGTATTCATTGTTAACGAAAATTGTAACACCCCTAACCCCGTCCCGTTATCGGAATAGGATCATAGAGTATTACCGGTCATTTCAGTACATTTGCACACTAAACAAGAATAAATGCAACACTAGATATCTAATCATATCTTTAATGAACCCACAGTACTTATTAAGTATGATTAAAATAAACCGAGGCTCAATTGGAAGCTCGAAAAAATTTTCGTACAATTATAAATTTTCTTCTTTGGAATAGTACCACACGCCCGTGTACTCAGCTCGTGTGTAACACTGATTTTTAAACACGGCCGTGGCAACCTAGGCACACGCCCGTGGACTAAATTGGTGGAAACCATTTAGGTGTAGGGGACACATAGCCTAACAACACATCCATGTACAAGCCGTGTGTCTCACACGGCTTGGTCACACGCCCGTGTGACAAACCATGTGGACTCGAAATGAACCTTATATTTTAATTCCAACATATTATTTGCTTACCATCATATATAACAAACAAGCCCAACTACATCATCAATCAAAAACATAGAACATGACATGAAAAATTTAACTTACAAACCATAATCAATAAAGGCCACATCTCATGGCCATATACAATAGCTCAATGTAGGCCAATACGTAAGCCAAACCATAATAATAATGCATGACATGAAACGGACTTCCTATACATGCCACTCACAGGAAAACATTTAACATATACATGCCAATACTCCAATGATAATGGCTTGATAGTATGATGCTGCCTCCGACGATCTCCAACCCCTGAGCTGACCTGATAAAACTAAAAGAAATGGAAAGGAGGAAGGAAGCTTTACGCCTAGTAAGCTCGCATGAAAATAATAAGCAATGCGATAACATGCTATTTTCATATTCTTTCTATTTATTCAAATTCCAGCTAAGCTGTTTTCCCCAGTCACTATCATTATATTATTTATATCCGGAGCTACGGAACTCTAATTTAAGATCCATAAATTTTCCCAGAAACTAGATTCATATCTCTTCTTACCATAAAATTTTTAGAATTTTTTATCTAGCCAATAAATACATTTTATTATTCAAATTCTTCCATGTTTCGCTGTTTGACAGCTTCGACCTTGCTTCACTAAAATTTATTTATCTCCTAGTACGAGACTCGGATAATGTTCTTGTCTCTTTCTCCTAAAGTAGAATGTTCTTGTCTCTTTCTCCTAAAGTAGACTTATTAAGTATTTCAGTAATATGAATTTTAACTTATAATTATTTTTGTACAATTTCTAGTGATTTTACAAAGTTGAGACAGAGGAGTCTGGAATCACTCCGACTCTGCCTCACAAGAATTCAAATATCTCATGATACAGAATTCTTTTGCTTTCACCATCTCCTTTATGTGAAACTATATTCAATAAGCTTTAATGTCATACTTTATTCAGCCTCTAATTCACTTTCTACTATTTTTGGTATATTTTCAAATTTGGACTACTGCTACTGTTCAAACTGTTCCAGTGCAATAAAATCAAAAATCACCATAAGATTATCATAAAAATTATTCTCGTAAGCATCAATCATTCATTTGCATTCTCATCACAAGTCTGTTTCATTTCACATGTCAAATACATATTCATGGATTTCGAGTACTTACTTGTGCTATCTCCTAGCACAACCGCTCATTCAAACATGACAATCATATGCATCATATTAGTATCAGATGTACATAATCGAGTCTATCATGGCAAGAACTTTTAAATCATTTCTCGTAAATATCATTCAATTTTATTTCATAACTTATGAATCTTACCATTTAAATTCGGTCTACATTCATTGTCCATTGGTACCTCTCACTTCAATAGTCCACAGTTACTATAACATTCAGTAACAGTCAATATTCAATAAATCATAACTTAATAACAGTCATTCTTTAATAATTTTGGTTACCCCTATTAACACGACTCGGACGTGACGGATACACGGACCCAAATCCAACCCATACACCAGGGCTACAATACAGTGTTTCATCGGCTAAAGCCGAAAAACACCGTAAGGGTAACAGTCTCAGTCACAGTACACATAGTACCTTATCGAAACAAATCTGAAACAGTCACAGTCATAGTTAGGTACAGAGTACCTCTTCGGAACGAATCCGGAACAGTCACAGTCTGGCGGCACATAAAGTGTCTCATCGACATAAAGTCAGAATATCCCTAACTCCACTGATCCTATGGCATGCCAACTATATCCGACTAGCCCGACATTGTTAATAGGGATTTCAGTCAACTTCCAATTTTCAATTTCCATTCTTAATTTAATTTTACTTCGTTTCAATACTTTTCCATAATAACTCACATGTAATTCAATTTCAATACAATAGTAGTAACAGTTTCCATCATATTATTCATATAACAATAACAACACTTACCTTCATTTTCTTTTGCCATGCACTTTAGATAATTATCATGACAAATACATATTAAATTTAGTTTATAGAAATACAACTTACTCATTTCATTTAAAATATCATATTCAATGCAATCATAGCAAGATATATTTCATGTATAACAATAATAACGTGAATAATAGGCTTATTAAATCACACGAGCTTATCTCAATCCAAAAACGGTAATTTACCATTATAGTCCATAACCTTGTATTTTCCTAATTTAAGCCCAAATCTCGATTTTCTTGACCTATAATATCACATTTATCCTACTAATTAGTCACACTATTCATATGGGTCTAAAAATCTTATTTTTACAAATTTTCATTTTGATCCCTAAACTTTTGCATATTTGCACTTTTGCCCCAAGGCTCGAAAATTAAACTTCATCCTATTTTCTTATGTTTTATGACATGCTGATCATTTTTTCCTTCTATGGAAACATCAAATTCTCACTCTAACATGTACTTATGAACATTAGGTATTTTTACCGATTATGTCGTTTTACTCGTTTTCACTTAAAATTGCTTAGCAAAAGCCGTTTATCTAACACCCAACACTTTTTTGATACTATTAGACATCAAAATACATGCATATAATTCATGGATAAATTTTTAAACACAAACCCTAGCTCAAATAAATGGTAGACATGTGTAAATCATGTTACCGGGACTTCAAAAATGTAAAGAACATTAAAAAGGGGGTTCGGGATCACTTACAAATGAGCTTGGAAAGCTTGAAAACCCTAGCCATGGTGTTTTTCATGATACATTCGGCCATGAGGAAGAAGATGAGCAAATTTGGCCTATTTTTGGCTTTTTAATTCATTTAATTACCAATTTACTAAAATGCCCTTAATGAAAAACTTTTAAAAAAACTATCATACCATATCCATTTTTGTCCACAAACTTCAAAATGGTCTAATTACCATTTAAATACCTTTAATTTAAAATTTCATAACAATTAGACACTTCTAACATGTAGAACTCAACTTTTGGACTTTTTACAATTTAGTCCTTTAGACCAAATTAAGTGCCCAAACGTCAAAATTTTCGAATGAAATTTTCACGAAATCATTCCATGAAATCATAGACCATAAAAATGTAATAAAAAATGAAATTTTTCTCATCAAATTTGTGGTCCCGAAACCACTATTCCAACTAGGCCCAAAATCTGGATGATACAAAAATGTTGTTTGCGAGGCTTATAGAAGCTTCTTGTAACACCCCTTACCCGTATTCGACGCTGGGATAGGGTTCGAAGTGTTACCAGACTTAAACATTCACAAACATGCAAAATCGGGCCATAAAATTTCATTTAAATTAAAAACATTCAATCACATGCATAATGTCCCTTACACAAGCTACCGAGGCTCTAAACATGCATTAAAGGCGGGTTAGGACTAAATCAAGAACTATAGAAAGTTTTGGGGTAACTTAGAAAAATTTTCCTGAAATAGGGTCACACGCTCGTGTGTTTCCAACACGCCCGTGTCCTCAGGCCGTGTAACTCTCTGTTTATGACGTCAGCAAAACAAATTGAACCACACGGCCAAGCCATACGCCCGTGTGCTAGGCTGTGTCCTCCACACGGTTGAGACACATGGTCGTGTCTCTACCCGTGTTAGGCTATTTTTCAAGCCTTTTGCTACCATTAATCTCTCACATATTTACACAGATCAAAGATATACATCATGGCATCATTTTAATGATTTAACATACTTCACTAAGGTATATTCTTAACTTTAACATGCTATCATTCACTTATTACACGTACTCATATAATATCAAACCTAGACACAACAATTCTATATTCATTGACCTTGTCATTTGATGACCACTTTTACCAAACTTTCATAACCATTAATTTATTAAGTTGCTTCAATCAACATCAAGTATTCATGTTCAAACATTATCAACTTACTTCCATATTATACATTTACCACGTGGCTATGACCATTTTGATCGGTCAAGAAGCACCCATCATGCATATATGTCATAATACCAACCATACATATCCCACAAGCATAAACACATCATCGCATCACAAGCATTAGAACTTATCATGGATAATTAGGCTTACAAGCCACAATCATAATAAGCCACATCTCATGGCTATATACAATGAATCAATATAAGCCAATACATATTGATAATCATCACATCATCTATCATAAAACTAAGTCCCTATACATGCCACTCACTTAAAGACATTAAGATTCATCAATACTCCAAAAGAGGTAGCTTGATAGTGTGAGGTTGCCTCCGACGATCTCCAACCACGAGCTAACTTGTCAACACTAAAGAAATGGAAAGGAGGGGTAAGCTTAAAGCTTAGTAATTCCATATGAAAATAATAAGCAAATTACCAACATGATTCCATGGAAATACAATCATAATTACACTTTTACTTATTTTCTGGTCATGTTGTTTTCTCGAGTCATAGTTACTAAGTTATTTATACCTAGAGCTACAGAACTCAAAATTAAGATCTGTAAATTTTACCTAAAACTAGACTCGTATATCTTCTTACCAAAAATTTTCAGAATTTTGGCCTAGCCAATAAGTACAGTTTATTCTTTAAAGTTACCCTTATTCTGCTGTTTGATAGCTTCGACATTTCTTTACTAAAAATCGATTATCTAATAGTACGGGTTTCAATTAATGTTCTCGTCTATTTCTCTTGAAAACAGACTCATTAAGTATTTATTCATATAAATCCTAGACCATAATTATTTTTGTATAATTTTTAGTGATTTTCCAAATTGGAGACAGGGGAGCCCGAAATCACTCTAGCTATGTCTCACAGAAGTTCAAATATCTCATAATATGGAACTCTTTTGCTTACACCGTTTCTTCTATGTGAAACTAGATTCAATAATCTTTAATCTCATATCTTAATCAGTCTATAATTCAGTTTCCATATTTTTTTGTGATTTTTTAAAGTTACAAAACTGCTGCTGTCCAAAACTGTTTTATTAAAAATTTCACTCTCACATGATTTCACTTACTCCATTCCATCTTACCGAAAGTTCGCTCAACTATCGAGCACATTGCTCATAAATTTCCACAAACATATACCTGCACTTATTCATCACATGTTCATGTTCACATGTATTTTCACTTAGTCGATTTCCCGTTGAACTCATCAGAATAATAACAGATACACGGTTGCCTGGACATATTACCACCCTTGTAACCGAAGCTATGTGGTACGCATAGTAGCCTACGCATAGTAGCCTACACTTAGTACTACACGTGCAACCAACAATCTAGTACACGTAGTAGCTTGCATTTAGTACTACACACGTGACCTAACCATCTGATACACGTAGTAGCCTGCACTTAGTGCTACACACGTGATCGAAGTTGTCAGGTACGCATAGTAGCCTGCCCTTAGTACTACACATGTGACCTAACTATCTGGTACACATAGTAGCCTGCACTTAGTACTACACATGTGTTCTCACAATGGATCATTTGTATCATTTCAATTCCGAAGGCTCAACCAAGAAATTCCTCACTTTTCAACATTTAACAAATTCATTCATAGTTTATTTCGATTCGAAATTTACATCAAATGATCATTCTATAGGTAGCCACATCTCATATAATAATGAAATATAATAACAGAAAAAGAATCGATATGTTATGTCGAAAGCTCATTTAAATTTGGGGAGGGTATTTTAAAAATGGGAGTCGCCACCAACCTTTTAAAGTGTGATTGGGTCACTTTATAAAATGTTTTGGTCTACGAAATTATGAGAAAATAGGTTCGAGAGTCGGTTACCTACAATGAAGGATTAGCACCCTTGTAACGCCCAAAATTGGTACCAAATTGAATAATTTTGTCCTAATGTCAGAATTTAGAAATGAGATTTCCTTAAAACCGTAATATTTTAAGTTAAAAGTATCAAGATTCCTTCGCTTCAAAAGAGTACAAACATCTCATCCAGTATGATTGGACACGATATCTTTAAACTTTTGTAACTGAAATCATCTTGTAATTTGTGAAACTGGTTTAAAAGGATGTTTTAGATATTTAGGCAAACGGGAAATCGCAAACCCAGCATTTTAGGGCACTATTTCCCGAATTCCCAACTACCAATAAACATTACCTTATTTTTTAGAATCTTTGGATTGAATGAAACATAAAGATTATTTGAAGTAATGATACACTTATCATTTTATAAAGGACTAATATTAAATAAATTAATCCATACCTACTTTAACATTCCATGCAAATATAATAAAGATGACGAATAAGGATCTAACTTACGTAATATGTTATTATTTTATGCATGGTCATAGATAACATAAATATACATACATTATCGTTACATGCAAAATACAACATGGAACGTAACGAATTCAATGATATAAATTGCATAATGCATATATATAACAACATTTTATGCAAATATATTTTAAATCAACATAAATGATTGATATTCATGCAAATATGTAAGGACAATAACAAATATTATATGAAAAATTAACCTACTAAACAATAATAAAGTAAAAGAAAACAAAAATAAATGAGCAAATTATAAACATATAAAATGTAAATAAAATAAAATAAAATAATAAAGATATTCATAAATTTTTAGAATAATATGAAAATAACAAAGAAATTTTTTTAAAAAAATGATTAATATATATATAAACCATATTATAGGGTATAATAACTTAATATATTAACAAAATAATGTACTAAATATTAATATTACACATATTTATTTAATAATAAAATAAAATAACTATATAATTAATGAATGATAAAATAGTATATATTTTATAATGAAATAAAAGTAATGTAAAAGATAATATATAGTAAAATATATGTAATATAATTTATAACCAAAATATATAATAATATAAACCGTATGATAAATAATATAAAAATATATATAATAAAATGTAATATGTAATAAAATATAAATAAAATATAATGAAATATAAATACTATAAATAAAGATAATATATACTATTATTTAATAATAATTTAAAAAATTAAAATTTACACAATTAATGAATAATAATACATAATTTATAAAAAAATATATAATATAGTATATATAATAAAATATAATTTATAAATAAAATAATAATAAAAATAATATAATGGATAATATTTAAATAAAAATAATATATATCATTTTATATAACTAATATTTATAAAATTAAATAATATTTAAAATATTTAAAATAAATTAAATATATAAAAAGGATTAAAATTGAATTTAATTAAAGAAATTAGGATTAATTACAAAAATAATAAAAAATTGGGCCTAATCGAAAAGCGCGTTAAAACAGAGGGACTCACTGGGCAATTACCCTTTATCCCAGAAAACGACGTCGTTCCTCAGAATGGAGTTTAATGGCCTCTGGGACTAAATTGGAATGACTGTAAAAAGTTAGGGCCAATTTAAAATAAAAATAAAAATGAAATTAAAAATTTAAAAACACGGAAGGATCAAACGAGCAATTTGCCCATTTTCCAAAAACACGCGGATCCTTCCCCGAGTCACGGGTCAACATGCAAATCCTCTGTTGAAATGACGTCGTTTTGGAGCTTATCGTTTTAAGCTAAACAATGTCGTTCTATTAAGGCTAAATAAATCAAATTTTAGCCTTAAAATCATTTTAAAACACCATTTAAAAAAAAACAAAAAAAATCTTCTGAAAGAGGGTTGAGGGCTGGTCCTCGAAGCTCCGTTGAGTCTTCGTCCACCAGTTCCCATGCGCCTACACGCCACCCTTAACTCCGCCACACGTGGCGGCCGGAAGCTGGAAAGCTTCGTTTTCAACGCAAATCCGTCGGTAAAACCTTTCCCCCCTTTTTATTTTTAGATGTATGTATGTATTTGTAAAAAAGAAAAATAAATAATCACCTTTGTTCTTCGATAAACTACTGTATTTTATTATATATGTGTGCTCCCCAAAAAAAATCGTCCTCTTTACAGATTGGAAGAAAGGCTTTATAGCCTTTAGACTATACATGTTTAGGAAAGAAATCTTTGATTTCTTTCCCTATTGGTTTCAATTTATCTACTGCTATTTCTTATTATTTTTGTCTGTTTAGTTTCCTTTTCTGCTTCGTGTCTATTGGTTTCTTTTGTTCTGTCTTATAGGTATTCGCGAGAACATCACGGTGGTGTCGATTCACACATTGATCGCGGCGTGGTACAAGGCCAAAGTCACGGCGCCGATGGAGCCCACTGGAACGGCACGAGACGAACGGTCATGACACTTGGGATGCTTGCGGCTCCTAGGGTTTCTGAAACCCTAGGTCTCTCTGCTTCCCGTTAACATATTGGACCACTTGGGCCCTGTGTATTTTGGGTAGCATACGGGCTTGGGTGTACTTGGGTCTTGGGTCAATAGACTGTAATCGGGCTTTGGGTAGACTTAAATTTTCGGCTCTGTATATAGACTGTTTAAATAAATAAACATTTATTTATATTTTTATTTTTTTTATTTTTTATTCTATTTATTTAATTATGGGCCCGGGCAGAAACGGGTTATTACATATTATTTACATACAAACTTACCTCGAATGCGAGCACGGCTATATATTCCGATTTAGACCATAAAAATATAATAAAAACAAATTTTAATGTGTCAGATTTGTGGTCCCGAAACCACTGTTTCGACTAGGCACTAATTCGGGATGTTACACTTCTGTCTTAAGTTGTTTGCTGGTAAACACTTAAATCTTTCTTTAAATCTTACCTGATAGAAAGGAGTGTTGTAAGAGTTGTTCTATAGGTCTTTCATTTTGAATATTGGATATAAAGGGAACTTCAATCCGAAAATTGTTTGCATGTTTATCGATTCATGTTATTTCATTAAAATTTGGTTGTTTTTATATTTAAAGAAGTCATTTTACTTTTTTTAGCTAAAGAAACGGGAGATGGAGCCAATGCTAAAGGGAAAGAACCAGTTGAGTAGGAAAAGCTCTGAGTGAAGATTTCTAGTGAGTTCCTTTATGCCTTGAGTTTTTTATCTAACCTATTTCATTTAAACCTACCTACTCTATATCCAAGTAAGTGGATTTAATCCTTGGTCATGTTACTTGCATCAAAGGCAATGTGTTTAAGGAGTCAATGTATGTACTATTACAATCAGTAAATCAAAAACAGAAGTCATACTTGTGCATGGGTAAGAATACTCTTTCCTTGGTGCACAAGCTCCGTATCCAGAATGGTCTAAAGAGGTATCAAAGGGTTGTTATGTACGATGATGAAAAGAAGACACATGATATTACGTTTTGCCTCTAGTATGGCACTCTAGTGCAAATCGTGACTGGTGAAAGCCCAACCTTGCAGGGGATCAATTATGTGTTCAAAATACAATGAGAGATTATGGAGGTATGGAGGTTATGAACGGTTTAATGGCTCTTGTAACAGTTCAGTTTAGACCCTAGTCAAAATAGTGGTTTCGGGACCACAAATTCGACATGAAAAATATTTAAATATTATTTTCCATGTCTGTTATATGTGAATTAATATGTGTGAAAGTCTCATATGAAAATCTAATCATTTGTGTGTTTAATTTGATAAAAGGACCTAATCGCGTAAAATGTAAAAATTGTCTGCTATTTGTTAAAAGTGCCTATTTGGTTTGTCTTTGTTAATGAGAGGTCCTTATGTGGTTATTATGACATTTACATGTATAATGGACATTAATGGCCTTTGTATAATAGTTTGTTAATGTTTTATTTTAAGGGCAATATTGGTATTTGGTAAATTAAATCATAATAATAAAATAAAAAGCATGAAATTAGCCATTTGTTCATGCTACTCCACCGAAAATAAAAGAGAAAGAACATTAGGGTTCGGCCATTGATTTTCTTTGATTAAGGTATGTATTTTGATCCGTTTTTTATAATTTCTACGTTTTTGTAATCGTTGCTTCGAATACTATCAAGCCCATGTCTCAATTTCTGATTTTGTTGATGATTTTGAAATTTTCCATTGATGAAACTATGAGTTTTGTGAAGTTAGTTGTTGATAAATGGAAGATATGTTTTGGGTTAACATGTTTTGTCTTTGGATTTTTGATGAATTTGAGTAAAATGGGCTAAATTGTGAAAATTGTAAATTGAGGGAATAAAATGTAAAATAAATGAAATGTGTGTACTTTTATGAGTGCTATGAATATTAGGCCAAGCATGAGTATATACAAGTTATGTGTATTTTGTGATTTTGTGAATTAGGGACTAAAGTGTCGAAATGTGAAAATGTGATGGCTAATTTGCAAATTGCCCTAAATGTGTCTATGGATTGTTTTGAATGAATTTGTGATGAATAAGTTAAATTTTAATTTATATAGATCAAGAATTAAAGAAAATGGAATTAGATCAGGCAAAGTCGAAAATTGTCGAGTAACCGATTCCATCCATCCAAATCTGTACTAGGTAAGTCTATATACAAATAAGCTTGTTTGAATTGAATTATTATTCATATGATATTGAATTATGATGAATGAATATTCGAGCTAAATATGTGTTATCCTAGAAAGTATCGACAAAGCTTCGACGTCTAAAAAGCCCCGTACCTTAGGATAAATTTGTCATGACATAGGATTTCTGATATCTGTTCTGCGTGTAAGACCATGTCTGAGACGTTGGCATCGACTTCTGTTTTGCTTGTAAGACCATGTCTAGGACATAGGCATCGTATCTGATTTCGTGTAAGACCCTGTCTGGGATAGTGGCATCGATATTTAATTACATGTAAGACCATATCTAGGACATTGGCATTGTATATGCTTTTCGATCGATCCGCGTATCCTTATATTTTCGAACGATTCAAACGGGCATTCTGAGAAAATGAATGACTTTGTGAAATTGTATCCGATTCAGGTACGTTTGCATTGTATAGTATGTTTGAGAATGAAAGGTAAGTATGTGTATAAAAGATGATCTATGATCTAAGTATATGAATATGAGGTTTGTGTCGATATTTGGCTACAAAGTATAAGTAATTTGATGATGTTTATATGCTTTAAATGATAAGTTTACTTGTAAATGGCTTACCAAGCTTTTGAAAGCTTACTTTGTGTGTGTTTGCATTGTTTTATAGATATCGAAGCTACTTTGAGCTCGGGGATCATCAAGGACCATCACCACACTATCGAACCTTATTTTGGTACTTTGAAAATGTATATATAAAAGTATGGCATGTATACGCTAGAAGTGTTTTGATTATGTTTTGTGATGTATATATTTAGCCATGTGATATGGCTTGGTATGGTTGTGATTATGATATGATTTTGATATATGAAATGTGAGGCAACATGATATATTTGATGTGTTTTTGTATGGTTAAAAGAATTGGTAAGTTTGGTAAGTTTTTGGTATGTGTTAGCTATGGAAATTGATAAATCTTGATCATAAGATTGAATGATGTATTGAAATATATGTTTTGATATACTTTTGTCTAATGTTTTGACATAGATTAGTAAGGCTTATGAGCATGGAATTGGTTGGCAATGATATGTCATGAATAGCTTATGTTTTGGATGTGAATTGGTCATAAAATGTTGTTCAAATATGCTTGGTTTGGTGTTTTTAGGTTTGAACCAATTGGGGTGGCAAGTTTTCTATTCAAATGGCCTATTTTTGTCCACACGGGCAGAGACATGGGCATGTGTCTCAGCCGTGTGTGACACACGGCTATGTTGCATAGCCGTGTGTCCCCTGGGGTACCCTACGAATTAAAGTCAATATACCATCCAGTTTTAGCTCGGCCTAAACACACGTGCGTGTCTATTGGTCGTGTGTGGCACACGGGCTAGCACACGGGCGTATGGTCGGCCGTGTGGCCAAGTCAGTAGCCTCCCTAATTTTCACACGACCTAGCCCACGGGCGTGTCCTGTGGTCGTGTGGACAAGTCAGTATGTATGCCCTGTTTCGCCACGACTTAGACACACGGGCGTGTCTAATGCCATGTGAGGCATACGGGCGTGTGACCTTTGAAAAGTTGAAAATTTTTCTAAGTTCTGAAACTTTCATATGTTATCGATTTAGTCCTGAATGCATGATTTAGACTTTGCATGCTCAATTTAAGTTCATATTGAATATGAATGACTTACATTTATTGAAATGAAATGATATTTGATATATGATTCTTCTGAACTGAGTTACAAGTCTGGTAATGTCTTTTAACCTATTTCGGCGACAGTTACGGGTTAGGGGTGTTATAGCTCTAATGAGCGGTATAAACATATAAAAATAACGGTTCTTCTAAAATAGGATCAGAAGCTAGCATAAGGAAGGGAGTATGCAGATAAAAATGGTGTATATTGCGTAAAACAAGTTTGAATGTTGCATGAAAAGTGTAAACAGTATGTTAAAAAGTCATAAAAGGGGTAGTCTGCCTAGATGGCATACCAATAGAGTTGTGGTGTCTTGTGTCCGGTATACACAGGTCTTAAATTACAGATAGTGTCTGCCATGGGGCTGAGTCTATTTGTTAAAGCATCTACCAATAGATACTTTAGAAATAAGAAGAATAGTATCCACTAGAGTAGCATACCATTGGTTGGTCTAAGTCCTTATTCTAATAATTCCTGTTGGAACATATTGTGCGATTATATTTCCATTGGAGATCACTAAGTTCTTATGAACTTAGTTTCTTTCTTCGTATTTTTAGGCCCTTAGGCTGGATGTACTGTTGCAATGAATCGGCCAGATTTGGGGCCTATCTGTGAGCCATCTCTTGTATTGGGGAAACATGTGATTGTTGGGCTATTAGAATGTTTGTTCATTGCCGCCAATTTGAAATTAATGGTCTGTATTTGAAAATGATATTTTGTAATTTCGGATGTTTATTTGTAGCCTTGTTAGACTTTATGTCAAACTTGGTTTTATGTGATACTAGACTGAAATGAATTTTAAATTACTACTTGAGTGATTACTTGATTGCAAAATTCTATTCAAACTTGTGAATATCTATGAACCTTTCGCCAAAAGCTATTTACTCATATCCCATTCTTAAATAGCACGATACTATTCTTAATTCACTTTCAACTTATTATATGCTTTCAAAATATAGGGACACGACTCTAGCAAGTCGATACTCACCAAGTTAGGATGTTAAATTTCAAATGGTATAGTCAGTTTAATGGTTTGTAACTAGTGACACTCCATACCCGGATCCTATGATCGGGTCGAATGTAGGGTGTTACAGTTTTATTGGTAGCAGAGCTTTAGTTTAGCCAATTCTTGGAAACCATTATTAGTTAGAAACCCTACAATTCATGATACATACATCTGGCTTGATCCCTTATAGTGATGCTAACTAAGTTTGTGTGTTGTAGCAAAAAAAAAGAAAAGAAAATGTTAGTCAACTCCAGAAACACTAAAAGGGAAGAGATTGAAAGTAATGCCCCTCCACAAGCTAGTAGCCCTGGGCCTACAACAAGTCGAGGAGTGCTGGGAGCCGAGGCTAAATAGGCTCTCATGGAAATGATGGGCCATGTCATGGGACAATGGTTTGAAAGATATGTGGGAGTTGCACCAACCTCTTCCCATAAACACTAAGATAAATTAATGAGGCCTAAAGAGACTGTAAGAATAGTAGAGGCTGCACCGCTGGTAAACCCTGCGCCTCTTGTTCCAGTTGTAATAGTATCAAGAAGGGACCCTATTGAGGCAATTCGTAAATGTGGTACGAAGGAGTTCATGGGAAGTAAGGAACACGATCCTGTGGTAGTAGAAAACTGGCGTTCTCGAGTCTGTCAGGTAACAGAGTAGCTACAATGCTCCCCAACTGAGAGTTTGAGGTATGCTATCTCCCTATTAGAATATGAAGCGTAGCAGTGGTGGAATACAATTACTAGAATGGTCCCTAGAGAACAAGTGAACTAGGAGTTCTTCCTAAAGAAGTTTAAGGAGAAGTTCAGCAGCAAGCTTTTCATTGAGCATATGAAGAAGTTTTTGGAACTTAAGCAGGGAAGGATGACTGTATTTGAATATGAGTAGGAGTTCATCGGGCTGAGAAAATATGCCAAGGATTTGGTTCCAGATGAAGAAGGCTTGTGCATTAGATTTGAAGGAGGATTGAATTAGGAATTTCGAGTGTTGTTGTCTACCCTAGAGATTAGGGATTTTAAAGAATGGACTTAGCCATTCAAGAGAGGAACAAGGTTAGGGATAGAGAGAAGAGCAAGTGCGGAGCTTCTAGCACGGTTGCTAATGTCGAGTTGAAAAGGCCTAAACACATAAAATGTTATTCGGCTGCTCCAGCAAGGGAGTCCCAAACTATTAGTTTCCACCAGAAAGAAGTGGGCGCCAAGCCACTTCCATGGCCAGCACTGGAGGATCCAGGAGAATGAAAGTTCTTGTTTGTAATGACTGCAAGAAGAATAATACAGGAACTTGCTCGAAGGTCACTGGGGCTATTACAACTGTAGGGCACAGGATCACTATAAGAAGGATTGCCCAGTGAGAGGAGGTAACAACACTGAACACTCTGTTTAAGTAGCTAGGGAGTCTCAACCAGAAATGACGATAGGACATTGGCAAATTCCAGGTCAGTATAGGGAGCTACAAGGAGGAGCGTAGCTAAACCTACCCTAAAAGACTCAGCCAAAGTTTACGTAATGCAAGCAAAGGAGGATGCTTAAGCCCTCGACATTATCACAGGTAAATTTCCTTTATTCGACACCAGTATACATGCATTGATAGACCTTTGGTATACTCATTCTTATATTTATGATAAGTTTATGGTTGGGAAGAGTCTTAAAGTTGTCCTATTGAGGCTAGTATGATAGTCACAAATCCACTCAATTAGAGTACTGTGGTGAATAAGGTAGTAAAGGATTGTTCTTTGAGTTTTGGCAGGCATGTAATTTTGGCGGACTTAATGCTACAGAGTTTCCATGAGTTTGATGCCATATTGGGATTGAATTGGCTGACTAGGTGTAGTGTAATAGTTGAGTGTAAGTCCAGAGGCATATGGTTATTATCTAATGATGGAAACAAGGTGTTCATTTTAGAGGTGAAGCGTGATGTTAGGAACAGATTAGCCTCAGCCATTACAACTCATAAAATAATTGCAAAAGGTAGAAATACTTATTTGGCATATATTTTTGGATTCAAAGATGGTAGGGGAAGATTTCAGCAAGTACCAGTCATGAATGAGTTTCCAAGTGCCTTTCCCAAAGAACTACCAGGGATACCACCAAACAGAGATGTAGTGTTCTCACTTAATGTGGCGTCAGGGACTGCTCCTATATCGAGTGAGTCATACTGAATGGCGCAATCGAACTAAAAGAGTTAAAGACTCAATTGCAAGAACTGCTAGATAAAGGGTTTATCAAACCAAGTGTTTCGCCTTGGGGTGTGCCAATCTTGTTTATTAAGAAGAAGGATAAGACTCTTCGATTATGTATTGATTATAGGCAGTTGAACAATGTGACCATTAAGAATAAGTATCCGCTGCCCAAGATCAAAGAAATGTTTGATCAATTAAGTGGAGCTAAAGTGTTCTCAAAGATTGATCTTTAATCGGGATATTATCAAGTTAATATAAAAGGGGTAATATTCCCAAGACTACTTTTCGCACTCACTATGAGCATTATGAATTCCTAGTAATGCCTTTTGGCTTGACTAATGTGCCAGCAGTGTTCATGGATTTGATGAATAGATTATTCTAACCCTACCTCGATTTTTGTGTGGTCGTCTTCATTGATGACATTTTGGTTTATTCGAAGAGTTAGGCAGAGCATGAGGAACACTTGAGGATAGTTTTGAATGTTTTCCAAGAAAGCAAGCTATATGCAAAGTTCAGCAAGTGTAAGTTATGGCTGAAGGAAGTTCACTTCTTGGGCCATGTTATCTTTGTAGATGGAATTAAGGTAGATCCCGAGAAGAAAAGTGTTGTACTAGATTAGAATTCGTAAAAGCTCATTACAAAAGTATGTAGTTTCTTTAGTTTTCCGGGGTACTACAGAAGGTTCGTGAAAGGGTTCTCCAAGGTTGTGATGCCATTGATGTAATTAGTGAGAAAGGATGAGAAAATTTTAATGGTATGATTAGTGTCAACAAAGTTCCGATGAGCTAAAGAAGACATTAACCGAAGCTTCAATGTTAAGTCAACTAGAACTGGGAACAAAATATGTGGTATTTATAGATGCATATCTAAATGGATTGGGGTGTGTGCCCATGCAGAAAGGAAAGGTGATTGCTTATGCATCATGCCAGCCCAAGCCTCATGAGAAGAATTACCCAACTTATGATCTGGAACTGACTATCGTTGTGCTTGCTTTAAAGATTTTGAGACACTACCTTTTGGGGGGAGAAGTGTCATATATTTTTAGACCATAAAAGTTTAAAGTATCTACTCATCCAAAAGGAGCTGAACCTACGCCAGCAATGATGGATGGAGTTGTTAAAGGATTATGACTTGACTATTGAGTATCATCCATGAAAAGTAAATGTGATGGCTAATGCATTAAATAGGAAAACTATTTCAACTCTAGCTTCCTTGAGAGCAAGAGCATGTTTGGCAAATGATGGGTCACTTCCCGTCGAGTTAAGGGCACAACCTATTTTCCTTTCCCAAATACTGGAGTCCCAAGCTAAATTATGGAATTGTATGTTGACTTCTACATGAGTAAACCTGTTTTATGTATGTAAATAGTAAGATGAGGAGATAAGGTGTTGCATGGAGGTTATCTAGGTTTCTGATAATGGTAAAATTTATACGAATGAGTTTTAATGGTATCCATATGTCTTATAAGCAGTGGTTACTGAGTTTTCGTGATAGATGTTGTAGCAACCCTAACCTATATCTGACACCGAAATAGGGTTAAGGAGCATTACCAGACTTATACAATGTAAAATCATACATTTCATATTCATTTCCCATTCAAAATTAAAAACCATTCAAATTCAATCATATAGTCCCTAATACGAGCCCTCGAGGCCCAAAATGGACATTAAAAGTGATTTGGGACCAAACTAAGTGCTTAAGAAATTTTTAGAAAACCATAAAAAATTTTCAAAGTGCAGGGGACACACGCCCATATGGCTAGGCCGTGCGGGCATTCGAAATGGATTACATGGCCGTGTCCCAGCCCGTGTCTGACCCTGTGTAATTCACTGACTTGGGTCACACGGCCAGACCACATGCCCGTGTGCCAGTCTGTGTACCCTTCGAAATGGCCTCACACGCCCATGCGCCAGGCCATGTGCTAGGCCGTGTGAAAACTATAGGGTATACTAACTTGTGCCACATGACCAAGCCCCACGCCCGTGTGCTAGGCCATGTGAAGCTATTAACTTGCATTCTATAAAAGTATCACACGCCGTTGTCTCTACCCGTGTGGACAAAAATAGGCCATTTTCCAAGCCTTATTTCTCACCCAAAGTGGCACCAACCTAAGCTCAACAATGTACATACAACCATGGCCAAAATTGTAACGCCCCCACACCCAAAACTGTCACCGGAGTCAAGCTTGAGGTGTTACTAAACTTATCTTACCTTTTAAACAACTCTAAACCACTTATTTTAATTTTCGGAATAAACTATTTTTCTGTGTCATGGTTGCTTAAAAATTCATTTCTCGAGTTTCAAAACTCAAAATTAAGATCCGTAATTTTTTCCTGAAACTAGACTCATATATCTATCTACTAATTTGTTTCTATAATTTTTGACTTAGCCAATTAGTACAGTTTATTAGTTAAAGTTACCCCTATTTCAGAATTCGACTGCACTGTCCTCTACTTACTACGAACCACTTTTATCCTTGTAAAAAATTCATATGACTATACCGTTTATTTCTATTAAAACTATATTCAATAAGGATTCTAACCATATAAATTAAACCACCTAATTATTTTTTAAAAATTTATGGTGAATTTCCAAAGTTGGAATAGGGGATCCAGAAATCGCTCTGGCCCTATTTCACTAAAACTCAGATATCTTATAAAATACAAAACCTTTACTTGTTTTGCTTATTCCATATAAAAATAGACACAATGAGATTTAATTTCATATATTATTAACCATCAAACCATGTCTCTATGATTTTTAATGATTTTCCAAAGTCACATTATTTCTGATACTTGAATCCATTTTTAAGTTACTTTCACATTTTTCATAGTTTTCATATGATAGTTACTACTTAATCATACATACTATTAAACATGTATATCATCAGCCATTATATTAGCTAATCACTAGCAAGTATTTACACATCATTCCTTGATCATATCATATCAAAAGAAACCAAGTTCCTATACATGCCATACACAATATGAAACGTCTAACTATACCAATGTGATTCCTTTGATAGTGTGATCGGGTCTCCGACGTTTCCTTCGATCCCCGAGTGGCTTGATAAAAACTATAAGAAAAAGAAAATAAAGAGAGTAAGCACTAGGCTTAGTAAGCTTACAAGCAAATAAATTACAACATTCAACATAATGAATTATACATAATGTCACCTAGCCTCATAAACTTTCTTTACTTCTCATTTTCTACCTTCTTCTTTACTCACTTACCTTCTTTCTTACCTGACCTTTCACTATTCATAAATATGATCTACCTTCCCTTTTGCTGATAATTCACTGTAATTTAACATTTACAATGACCCGTTGAACCACTCGGAATACTAAGGATACTAGGGTCGTTCCTGTCTATCAATATCCTACCAATGCCATGTCTTCGACATGGACTTACATGAATTATTCCTGTCTCCAATGCCATATATATATCTAATATGGGCTTACATGGCTTATTCCTGTCTCCAAAGCCATATATCCGATATGGACTTACATGGCTCATTTTTCTGTCTCTCTGTTCATCTCACAACCAACCCCAATATCCTAACATTCCTAAGGTTCAAATGGGGCTTCCTAATACTTTTTCTCTGTCACTTCGCCTTTAATTCGACTTTAAATATTCTTATAAAATAAGTATATAAATGCTAGAAATTGACAATAATAATGTAAAATAAAATAATATTGCATTTATTTACTGTAAACTTACATCGATACAAAATGTGACTAAACTTTACAATTTAGTCCTTTACTTTCTCTTTTCCCCGATCTACTCTTGAATTTCGCTCTTCTTGATTATGGAGCTTGAAAGCTTGAAACAAACCCTAGCTATGGAGAACCCTTGAGATTTCGTGCTAATGAAGAAGATGATGAATTTTGTGTTATTTTTCCCTTTTTATTTCATTTAATATCCAAATGACCAAAATGCCCTTCCTTATTAAACTTTCAAAAATTCCATCCATGTCCTATTTTGTCCATGAACTTAGAAATTGGTCAAATTGTTATTTAAACCCTCCTAATTAATATTCCAAAGCAATTTCACACTAAAAACTTCTAGAATGCAAGTTTTGCAAATTATTCGATTTAGTCCCTAATCTCAACTTAAGCACTTTATGCATAGAATTTCATCACGAAATTTTCACACAATCATGCAATCATATCATGAACCTCAAAATAATAATACAATAAATTTTTCTACCTCAGTTTTATGGTTTCGCAACCACTGTTCCGTTTAGGCCCTATTTCGGGATGTTACATTTCTTCCCCCTTTAGGGATTTTCGTCCCCGAAAATCTTACCTGTGAAGAGATTTGGGTACTGTTTTTGCATAGCCTCTTCGGGTTCCCATGTAGCCTCGTCTACCCCATGTCTATCCCATAGTACTTTCACAAGTGCAATACTTTTGTTCCTTAATTGCTTTACCTCTCGAGCTAGAATCTTTCTGGGTTCTTCACCGTAAGTCATGTCTGTTGAATCTCAACCTCTGTCTCGAGAAATCACATGTGACGGATCTGAACGATAACGACGTAGCATAGACACATGAAATACATTATGAATCTTCTCTAACTCAATTGGCAAAGCTAACCGATATGCTAATGGTCCGACTCTCTCAATCACTTCAAACGGTCCAATAAAACGTGGACTTAGTTTGCCTTTCTTGCCAAATCGAGAACTCTCTTCCACGGAATACTTTCAAAAAACTTTGTCACCAACTTGATACTCAATCTCTTTTCTCTTCAAATATGCATGCGACTTTTGTGCATGTCAAGTCGCTTGCAAGCAATCTCTGATGATTTTTACTTTCTCTTACATTTCCTTAACTAGATCAACCCCAGAAATCTGATTTTCCTTAAGCTCTGTCCAATACAAAGGTGTGCGACATTTACGTCCCATACAAAGCTTCATAAGGTGCCATCTTCAAACTCGATTGATAACTATTATTGTAGGCAAACTCTACTAATGGTAAATATTTTCCCAAATCGCCTTGAAATTCCATTACCACGACATCTAAGCATATCTTCAAGTACTGAATAACTCTCTCGATCGACCGTCGGTTTGAGGATGGAAAGCTGTACTAAAACTCAACTTTGTGCCCAAAGCCTTCTGTAATTTCTTCTAAAACCATGAAGTAAATCTTGGATCTCTGTCTAAAATGATCGATAATGGTACCCCGTGTAGTCTGACTATCTCTGAAATATACAACTCAGCCAACTTGTCAAGTGAATAATCCATACGAACTGGGATAAAATGAGCCGACGTCTTTAACTTATCAATCACAACCCATACTGCATCTTTCTTTCTCGGTGTAAACGGCAATCCTGTCACAAAATCCATAATAACTCGATCCCATTTCCACTCAGGGACTAGCACAGGCTGCAATAAACCTGAAGGTACCTGATGTTCGGCCTTTACCTGCTGACAGATCAAGCATCTAGAAACAAACTCTGAAATGTCCCTTTTCATTCCTACCCACCAGTACATTTTCTTCAAATCATTATACATCTTTGTACTACCTGGATGAATAGACAAAGAACTACTATGTGCTTCCTGTAAGATCTTTCAAATAAGCTCATCACTCTCTGGTATGCATACCCTAGTCCGGAAAGCAATCTTCAGGACATTTGACTCTTTAACTCGCAACTGATAGTATTTTCCAACCAAAATTCTGCTCTTTCTGCATCATCATCTTTTGTTGCTTGGAACTCTTACGCTTGTTGTTTCTGATTCTATCAATCTGGTGGCTTTTCTCTTATCACCATGAATCGTGACTAGGAAGCTTGAGCCACATGGGTAGCCCGAGAATCATGAGGGGGTGGAGGTCTAATCTTGGATTCGTGATGCACAAAACTCGGCAAACCAATCATTCAAAGCTTGGAAGAGAGCTTCTCGAGTCACTCCTCCCTGATCAACTGTTACTGGCCTATTCTCAGATGGCCCTGCCCCTTCCGTAGGAGCAGGCGCATTACTTTCTACATCATCATCACCAGCTCGCTCGGGATCCATTACTATAAAACAAAATATTTAAAAATCGTCAGGAGTCGTCACACTATCAAAATACAGGTATGGCATGTATAGCTAGACTTTTACTCACACTAACTATTCCGAGAACCGACTAAACCTACTCTGATACCAATAAATGTAACGCCCCCACGCCCAAAACCGTCACCGGAGTCAAGATTGAGGTGTTACTAAACTTATCTTACCTTTTAAACAACTCTAAACCACTTATTTTAATTTTTGGAATAAACTATTTTTCTGTGTCATGGTTGCTTAAAAATTCATTTCTCAAGTTTCAAAACTCAAAATTAAGATCTGTAAATTTTTCCTGAAACTAGACTCATATATATATGTACTAATTTTTTTCTAGAATTTTTGACTTAGCCAATTAGTACAGTTTATTAGTTAAAGTTACCCCTATTTCAGAATTCAACTGCACTAACCTCTACTTACTTCAAACCACTTTTCTCCCTGTAAAAAATTCATATGACTATATCGTTTGTTTCTATTAAAACTAGATTCAATAAGGATTCTAACCATATAAAGTAAACCACTTAATTATTTTTTTAAAATTTATGGTGAATTTCCAAAGTTGGAATAGAGGATCCAGAAATTGCTCTGGCCCTATTTCACTAAAACTCAGATATCTTATAAAATACAAAACCTTTATCTGTTTTGATTATTCCATATAAAAATAGACACAATGAGATTTAATTTCATATATTATTCACCATCAAACCATGTCTCTATGATTTTTAGTGATTTTCCAAAGTCACATTATTTCTGATACTTGAATCCGTTTTTAAGTTACTTTCACATTTTTCATACTTTTCATATGATAGTTACTAGTTAATCATACATGCGATTAAACATGTATATCATCAGCCATTCTATTAGCTAATCACTAGCAAGTATTTACACATCATTCCTTGATCATATCATATCAAAAGAAACCAAGTTCCTATACATGCCATACACAAAACGAAACGTCTAACTATACCAATGTGATTCCTTCAATAGTGTGATCGGGTCTCCGACGTTTCCTTCGATCCCCGAGTGGCTTGATAAAAACTGTAAGAAAAAGAAAATAAAGAGAGTAAGCACTAGGCTTAGTAAGCTTACAAGCAAATAAATTACATCATTCAACATAATGAATAATTATATATAATGTTACATAGCCTCATAAACTTTCTTTACTTCTCATTTTCTATCTTCTTTCACTTACCTTCTTTCTTACCTGACCTTTTACTATTCATAAATATAATCTACCTTCCCTTTTGCTGATAATCAACTATAATTTAACATGTACAATGACCCGTTGAACCACTCGGAATACTAAGGATACTAGGGTCGTTCCAGTCTATCAATATCCTGCCAATGCCATGTCTTCGACATGGACTTACATGAATTATTCCTGTCTCCAATGCCATATATATATCTAATATGGGCTTACATGGCTCATTCCTGCCTCCAAAGCCATATATCTTATATGGACTTACATGGCTCATTTCTGTCCTGTTCTATCCTATCAACCCCAATATCCTAACATTCCTAAGGTTCAAACGGGGCTTCCTAATGCTTTTTCTCTGTCACTTCGCCTTTAATTCGACTTTAAATATTCTCATAAAAT
This sequence comes from Gossypium anomalum, assembly GCA_025698475.1. Classification (NCBI taxonomy): domain Eukaryota; kingdom Viridiplantae; phylum Streptophyta; class Magnoliopsida; order Malvales; family Malvaceae; genus Gossypium; species Gossypium anomalum. The sequence continues at coordinate 15,584,891 of CM046960.1, forward strand.
AAGTATATAAATGCTAGAAATTGACAATAATAATGTAAAATAAAAGAATATTGCATTTATTTACTGTAAACTTACCTCGATACAAAATGTGACTAAACTTTACAATTTAGTCCTTTACTTTTTCTTTTCCCCGATCTACTCCCGAATTTCGCTCTTCTTGATTATGGAGCTTGAAAGCTTGAAACAAACCCTAGCTATGGAGAACCCTTGAAATTTCGTGCTAATGAAGAAGATGACGAATTTTGTGTTATTTTTCCCTTTTTATTTCATTTAATATCCAAATGACCAAAATGCTCTTCCTTATTAAACTTTCAAAAATTCCATCCATGTCCTATTTTGTCGATGAACTTAGAAATTGGTCAAATTGTTATTTAAACCCTCCTAATTAATATTCCAAAGCAATTTCACACTAAAAACTTCTAGAATGCAAGTTTTGCAAATTATTCGATTTAGTCCCTAATCTCAACTTAAGCACTTTATGCATAGAATTTCATCACGAAATTTTCACACAATCATGCAATCATATCATGAACCTCAAAATAATAAAAAAATAAATTTTTCTACCTCGGATTTGTGGTTTCACAACCACTGTTCCGTTTAGGCCCTATTTCGGGATGTTACAAAAATAGGCACTCAAAACCAACCAATATCAAGTTTATACCATGTACTATCCTCACAAGCAACATGTTATACACAAGTACATTACATTGCTCACTTTAAAACATACCAAATATATTCCAAATTAGACCTAATTGGTCAACCTCACATATAAGACGTTGTGCGTAAATTCAACATGCATACCATATTTCAACTTCAACAATTTGGTACCCAAAATACCAACTCACACCAAGGCATTCATATAACAAATATACACAACATAACATAAGACCATTTACAACTATTTACATATCAAAAAAAATATTATTCTCAAGCCAAATCACTTGGCTAAAAACACAACAACATATAGACCACACTAGCCAAAATACCTATACATGCCATTTAACCCAAAATATAAAGTTCTAAGTACCAAAATAGAGATAGATAGTGCGACGTGGTCTCCGACAACTTCCAAATCGAGTGAGCTTCCGAAACACTATAAAACACACAAAAAATAAACAGAGTAAGCAATTAAGCTTAGTAAGTTCGTGTAATACGGAGTTAGACTTACCAGTTGACTACAACTTAAGTAAGAAACTCAAAGCAAAGCACAATTCAATTTGTCCAAAGCCTATCATACAATCCATAATCATGTTAGTCATATACTCAGATAAAATCGAGTATCATAAATGAATTCATCTATTAATTGAATTCCATGTACGTGTAACATCTATGTCATGTAAACATATATCAAATATCAACCATTTCCATATAAATACTTGTAGTTGTTCATATGGAACTTGTATAATCTCAAATTAAAACTATGTCCGTTGAACCACTTAGAATATCGTTAGATACCGGGGGTTACACACAAGGATTACTGAACTTTAATCCGTCAACTCTTGTACATGTATGCTCCTACGAGCGATAATCATTAATCTCCTCTGAGCTGAGTAACGGTAAGTTCTTACAAGCTGCAAATTGGTAAGCTCATACAAGCTGTGGTGAGTCTGCAACAAATGAAAGACCTCAACCAAAACGGCAACCCTAATAACATGTCATTTGTATCCTACGAATTCCTAAAGTTCAAACGGGGCTTGGTAATCTTCGTACATCTACGGTTATGTGTTCAATAATTATGAAAAAATAACTAAACTATTCACATACATATATTTCAATTTAAACTTATAAATACTCAATTTATTTATACGAACTTACCTCGAATTCGTATGACGAAAAACGCTTGTCTAATCGATAACTTTGTCTTTCCCCCGATCTAATTTCGTAGATTGCTTTTCTTGATCTATAGAATAAAATTTAACCACTTTAATCTTTATTCTAATCAATTTAATCCAAAATTCAAGTTTTGGGAAAATTACTATTTTACCCCTATACTTTTAACTTATTTACAATTTAGTCCTTAGGCTCATAAAATTGAAATTCATGAAATTTCACCTCACCCAAGCCTAGTCGAATATTCTATGTGTTCATAACAGCCCATACATTTCACAAATTCATGCATTTGACTCATAATTTTTACATTTCACAATTTAATCCCTAATTAACACTTTCATCAAAAATCACTTAACAAATGTTGTTTAACTAACAACAAAGATTCATTTTCTTCCATTAAACTTCAAAATCCTCACATATTCATCAATGGAAAAACTCAAAATATTCAATAGTTTTGCAAATTAGTCTCCTAGTTAGCTAGATATAGCTACAACGATCTCGAAAACATAAAAATCAATAAAAAGGGGATGAGATAACACTTACATGCAAGGGGAAAAGCTTAAGCAAAATTTTTCTCCTCTTCTTCTATGTAGGTTCGGCTATGGTGAGAAAAATGGAGGATTATTAAATTAACCTTTAATTACCTAATTACTATTTTACCCTTAACTAACTTTAAAATTTTAATAATTACCATGCCATGCACATCTACTATCTCATTTAATGGTCTAATTACCAAATAAGGACCTCCACTTTAATGTTCTATAGTAATTAACACTTTTAGCTAATAGAACCCAACTTTCGCACCTTACGTAATTTAATCTTTTTTCACAAATTGAGCATATAAATGATAAAATTTCTTAACGAAATTTTTATACAATAATACTATCATGCTGTAGACCACAAAATAATATTAAAATAAATTTTTACGACCTCGGATTTGTGGCCCCGAAACCACTGTTCCAATTTTACTGAAAACGGGTCGTTACAGATGTTTAGGATCTGGAGATCAGGCTACTATTCGTGAGTGTCAAGTGAGTCCCTAAGCCGACTTATGTATGTTGTATGTTGCTTATCCTAGACACTTCTGCGAAAGATCATGTGAACTATGATCTGAAACTAAAGGGGATGGCATGATGAATATGTTGATATATGAATGTTAGAAACGATTTGCATGTATAGTTTGCATGAATCTGACAAATATAAAGCACATGATGAGAAGCCTGGAGTTGAAAGTATGACTATGAAAGAATAACTGAGATGTATGTTAAGTTTGGTGCAAGAGCATGAAAGGCCTATTTTGTGAGTCTGTGTCTGTTCATCGCGGTGGAGTCCAAAAAGGGTTTGCCAGAACTTTAATCATGATCTCTAAAAGAAAAGTCAGTGGCCATGGCACCATATTGTGTAACACCATAGCTGGGCTATGGCATCATACGGAAAGACCATATCCATAGCTGGTGGGTTATGGCATCATATGGAATGAACTAAAAGAAGGTTATTACCTAATGGAGTTTTCAATATGACCCAGGATGATGAGGGGCAAACCTCACGAAACGTGAGTCTAGGTGAATCCCTATTGTGAATACGCTAGAAAATGGAAGCCTTTAGGGCAACCTATGAAAATAAAAGTGATCGTGATTTTCCGTGATAAGTTTTATAAATTTATAATTAATCGTTCTTGAAACTAACTATTATCATGACGTAGGCAAGTGTATCTATCAAACAGTAGTATAGCTTTAGCAAGACCGGATTGTCGAACCCAAAGGACTAAAAGTACTAGTAATGATTGTCTATTTATTATCTAGCCTAAGAAATAAAGGAGTCTGTTTTAACTAACTAATTAATTAAACTAAGAAGTTGCAGAAAATAGAATTGGGAAATTACTTTTGGGAAAAACGATTGATTTAGGACAATACCTAAGGAAAAATCCACCTAGACTTTTACTTGTTATTCTGGCTCTGAACCGGACGATTTATTCATTTAACTTATTCTGTAGAAATCTCTAAGTTATGTTATTATCCCTATTCAAGACTAATAACCTCTAATCCCTAAGTTGAATAACCGATACTTTTCTCTAATTAACACCCTAGGGTTGCATTAACTCAATCTATGGACTCCCTTATTAGGTTTCACCTTAATCTGGCAAAATCTTGTCACCCTATCTCTAGGTGCGCAATCAACTCCGCCTAATTATGACAAAGTCACTCTTAGCTAGGGACTATTCATCCTCCAACTAAGAGCATTAACTTGAAGTGATATCCTGAAATACCAAAACAAGAATTAAGAACACATAATTAAGAACAAGTCAAATATTTATCATACGATTCAGAAAATAATAACAAGATTCGTCTTAGGTTTCATCCCCCTTAGGTATTTAGGGGCTTTAGTTCATAAATAAATAAGAAAACATCTTAGAATAATAAAGAATACAAAACATAAAGAAAAACTCTTGAAGGGAAATTGAGGAGAAATCTTCAGTCTTGATGATGAATCCGGCTTCCGAGATGGATCAATCGGCTTCCTTGGAGTAATTCCTTACTCCCTATTCTCCATCCCCCTTTAGTCTTCCTCTAGGGTGTTTAAATAGGCTTTTAGAATGCCTAAAAGCCCTAAAACTTGCCATTTTCTGAATAGAACTTAGTTAGGGTTCAGCAGGGGCACGCCCGTGTGACACGGCTGTGTGTGAGTACTTTAGGCCGTGGTCGAGGCTGCTATATCAACATGCCCGTGCCGAGGTTGATTTGGGCCGTGGTCGAGCCTGTTAGATTGGCACGGGCGTGTGTGATGCCCGTGTAAGGAAGTCTAAGCCGTGTTGTTTTCCCTTGTCGGCCCATTTTCTCCGTTTTTGGCCCGTTTCTAATCCTTTTTGTCCACCTATGCTCACTGAAGTATAAAACATGAAATTAAAGGATTAGGAGCATCAAATTCACCAAATCTAAGGAGAAATCATTCATAAACGTATTAAGCGAGGGATAAAAATATGTATAAATTACGGTTTATCAAATACCCCCACACTTAAGCGTTTGCTTGTCCTCAAGCAAAATCCTCTCTTCATAGTTAAGAATTCCTTTTTCTCAACTTATAATTCCTATCAATAATATCTCAAACTAAATCCATAAGTAATCATATATTGAGAATTCAACTAAAAGAACATTAAAGCTTCAAACATTCCAAGTTGAGTATTTTAATCATGAAAAACTTAGGCATCTTCATTTATCTAAGTAGCTACCATCAATTTGAAATCTCACAGAGTTTAACATCCTCACTAAAGATTCACTCAAATCACTCGTAGTGTTTAAGGACAATGAAATCAGCACTCATTAGTCAATATGAAAAGTTATTACCATAGGCTTGCATGAAAATCAAATCTCCACCACTATAAATTGAGATGATACATCAATCAAAAGGTCTTTAGAGGGTTGTAATGAGGCTTGGTTAGGGGGTGTGGTCACAAGCTGAAAGAAAGGGTTAGAATCGAGATTGACTTGAAAAATTACTTAACTAGAAAAATATTTAATCATCAATTGCGTAAAACAGAGCTTCTTCTCAGAGTAAGGAATTTACACACTTGAACCTAGAGATAGAAGACTTCTACTACTAAAATGTATAACAATATTATTATTTTTATATACATATATATATTAAGAACAAGTCAAATAACATAGATTACTATTAAGAATAAGACATAGCTAAGCAATTTATTCAAATCAACTCTTGACAAAAATAGGGATCAAATTAATTGAGGGGATTTGAACAATAATGGGCTAAGGGTTAATATTAAGGGTAATACAAGGAATGGCTTGTTAGGCTCAAAGGGTTTTACTAAGGGTTAATTGTGGAGGTAGGCTTTTCATGGCATGAGTGGGTTAATCCTAAGTGCCTCTATCATCTTGACATATCAAATCAAATAGTGTGGTCTTGAAATGCATAATCAGGCAAGTTCTAGAATAACAATTCGATATTGACACTCTCAAAGCAATAATAAAAATGAGCATGAAAGAATTAATAGATGCTCTTGAAGGCTCAAAATCTCACAAAAATTATGGCTTTTTGATGTTTAAACCTGTGGAATTCAATTCAAGATAATACCTAAACTTGGGGAAACAACCTAAAATTTTAAATTCTTAAAAATCAACTTATCATGCTTAATTTTCTAATGTCTTAAAGTTTAAATAATCAATACATGAATGCCTATGTTTTAATTCAAGATATATCAATAAAAATCATAATTCAATCAAAATTCATCCTAAATATGATATGAGAAATTTACAAGAGAACAAGACAACATTAAGGGATTTTTTAGATAATGAAATGATTACCCCCCACACTTAAGATGTACATTGCCCTCAATGTACAAAGATAGATATATAGAAAAATATAAAATCATAAGATAGGAAGAGAAGTGAAACTTCCTGAGTGTTGAATGAATGAACTCCCTAGTTTGGCGAAAGCGAGGATTGACAATAGAGCTAGAAGTAAGGCATGATTCTGAGGAAGAAATAATCTGATAGTAATTATAAGGATAAGTCGAGTTAAAAAAAATAAAACGGGAATCATTTAAAAAATAACTAAGAATAAAAGTAAAAATAAGAGAAATAATCTAATTTTGTAAGTGGCACGGCCATCTCACACGCCCGTGTGGTTCGTGTCCAGCCCGTGTTTGTCGCGAATTGGGAGTTCGTTACACGGTCTTAAGACACGCCCATGTGTCGTGGCCATGTGGCTACATGATCATGACACACGTCCGTGTGCGATGTGGTTCACTTCTCCCATGCCCATGTTTGTAGGCCCACGCCCGTGGTAATTTAACAGGTTCGACCACGGGTGCTAAACACGGGCGTGTCACACGCCCGTGCTAGTTTCTCAGTTTCAACCATGGTCCTAGGGCACGGGCGTGTCGCAGCCCGCGTTGTTTTGGCAGGTTCGCCCACGGCCATGTCGCACGGCCGTGGCGATTTATCATAGCCTGTATTTTAGGAAAATCTTTGCCATGTTTCCACACGGTCCTAAGCATGCCCGTGTGCTTGGCCGTGTCTCTGTGGTGAACATGTTTTCAAGAGCTCTGTTAATAAGTTAGGTGTTTAACACTAAAATTTAAAGAAGTTAATACAGTTAGTGCTCGGGTTGCCTCCCGAGAAGCATTATTTATAGTCTAAGCTCTACTTACCTCTCCGTTGAATGGTCATGGTGGTTTGAGGAGTTCATACTCCTCATTCCTGCTATCAATCTCATTAAATAAGGTTTTAGACAAGTGTTGTTTACCTTAAAAGTTTCAAACTTGAGGTGACTTACCTCAACTGTACGGAATGGGAAAATATTAAGTACCGTAAGAGGGATTTCTTCATTCGGGTTAGCAGTGACAATGTGAGGATCTACGGCATCTAGTAAGACTTTATCTCCAACCTTAAGTTGATTTGGAGAGGTATCGACCTCGTTCTGACGTAGTTTTGGTTTATCGTGTGTTCTCAATTTATGTGTTCGCCATTTATCTAGCTCCTCTATTTGCAGCCTTTGTTCTTCATGAATAAGTCCTATATTATTGCTGGAACATGGCTCGTGTACTTTTTTCAGACTCAATTCCTGCAAAGTAGGTTGCATTATATTGTCAGTTTTAGTAGACTGGTGTTGACAATTACCTTTAATTTTCAATGTGTTGCCAGAATTATGAGCTTGAAGGGTGATCGTTTCGTCTTCCACACGAAGTGTGAGCTCACTTATGCCAACATCAATAATTGTTTTAGCAGTTGCTAAAAAGGGCTTCCCTAAAATCAAAGGGGTGTTGTTATCCTCCTCTATGTCTAGAACAACAAAGGCAACAGGGAATATAAATTTATCGATTTTAACTAGTACATCTTCAATAACACCCCTACAAAATCTTATAGTTTTATCTGCTAATTGAATGCTCATCCTAGTCTGTTTGGGTTTCCCAAGACCTAGTTGTTTAAACATTTTGTAAGGCATGACGTTAATGCTTGCCCCTAAATCAGCTAATGCATTATTAACATCTAAACTACCAATTAAGCAAGAAATTGTAAAATTCCCTGGATCTTTTAATTTGTTGGGTAGCTTATTCTGTAGAATAGTTGAGCAAACTGCGTTTAGTTCCACATGCGACGCTTCGTCCAATTTCTGCTTGTTTGCTAAAAGCTCCCTTAAAAATTTCATTGCATTCGGCATCTGCGATAGAGCTTCAATAAATAGTAAGTTAATATGTATTTTTTTTCAAAAGTTTAGGGAATTTACCAAATTATTCATCTGAGCGGTCTTTCCTTGTCGCGTTAGGTTATGACACACGAGGTTTATATTCTACACTCACCATTTTGTTTTCATTATGACTTACACCACTTTTACCTTTACTCACCACAGTTTCTTGCCTTGGTTCTGGCTCAAGCTCAATGAATCCTTCTTCATCTTGAACATTGATTGCGTTGAGCTGTTCCCTTGGGTTAGGTTCAATATTGCTTGGCAAGCTACCTTGTGGTCATTCTGAAATTAGTCAGGATAGCTGACCTATCTGAGTTTCAATCCCTTGGATTGATGCTTGTTGATTTTTAAGTGCTATCTCGGTATTCTGGAAACGAGTTTCTGACACCGCGATAAATTTGGACAGCATCTCCTCGAGGTTTGGCTTTTTCTCTTGTTGGTAAGGTGGTTGTTGGAAGCCTGAGGGTGGTGGAGGTCTCTGATTTCCTTGACTTCCCCATGAGAAGTTTGGGTGGTTCCTCCAACCTACGTTATAAGTATTACTGTAAGGATTATTTTGAGATCGAGGATTATTACCCAAATAATTTAATTGCTTGTTCTCCATGTTGTGGCCATAGGGCTGATATTCTGGATTACTCGATCCACCTCCACTCGCTTCACGTTGCATTACCTGCGTAGAACCAAGTAAACCATCAATCTTTTTATTTAGAAGTTCTACCTGATTTAACACCATAGTAACCGAGTCAATGTTATAAACGCCTGCTATTTTAGTTGGCTTGGTCCTCATGACTTGCCACTGATAGTTATTCAGTGACATTTCCTCAATAAATTCGTAAGCCTCTTCAGGTGTTTTGTTGTTGATGGTTCCACCAGCGGCTGCGTCAATCATCTGTCTTGTTGAGGGATTCACACCATTGTAGAATGTTTGAACTTGCAACCATAGAGGTAACCCATGGTGAGGGCACCTTCGCAGTAGGTCCTTGTATCTCTCCCATGCATCGTAAAGTGTTTCTAAATCCATCTGTACAAAAGAAGATATCATTACATGTAAACTAGCCATTTTAGCCATGAAAAATATTTTAATAAAAACTTTTTGGTCATTTGTTCCCAAGTAGTGATGGACCCTCGTGGTAACGAGTTCAACCACTGTTTAGCCTTGTTCCTCAGTGAAAAAGGGAATAACCAAAGACAAATAGCGTCATTAGAGACGCTATTAATTTTAAAAGTACCGTAGATTTCTAGAAAATTCGCCAAGTGAGTGTTGGGATTCTCATCCTGCAAACCATCAAACTGAACAAATTGCTGTATCATTTGAATCGTGTTAGGTTTCAGTTCAAAATTATTTGCAGCAATAGTAGGCCTATCTATACTTGACTCAGTTCCTATTAAATTAGGTTTAACATAATCATACATAGTACGAGGAGTAGGATTCTGATTTACTAATTCAACAAGTATCGCAAGAGGTAGCTGATTGTCTTGATTTTCAGCCATCTCCTCGGTTGTAGTTGAGATATCGTCCTCTTGCTCTTCTTCTATGTGTCTTAGGCTTCGCCTTATTTCTCATCGGTTTCTACGAGCTGTGCGATCAATTTCTTCGTCAAAAAGTAGTGGTCCTGACGGGTTTCTTCTAGTCATAAACTATAAGAACATGTCAGAAGAAAGAAAAAGAAAATTAGTAAATTAAAATAAAATTAAAATTAAAATTAAAATTAAATTACAAGATAAATAAATGGCTAAAGTAATAAAAATTGAGTGTTCCTAATATTTTAGTCCCCGGCAACAGCGCCAAAAACTTGATCGTGATTTTTCATGATAAGTTTTATAAATTTATAATTAATCGTTCTTGAAACTAACTATTATCACGACATAGGCAAGTGTACCTATCGAACAGTAGTATAGCTTTAGCAAGACCGAATTGTCGAACCCAAAGGACTAAAAGTACTAGTAATGACTGTCTTTTTATTATCTAGCCTAAGAAATAAAGGGGTTTGTTTTAACTAACTAATTAATTAAACTAAGAAGTTGCAGAAAATAGAATTGGGAAATTACTTTTGGGAAAAACGATTGATTTAGGACAATACCTAAGGAAAAATCCACCTAGACTTTTACTTATTATTCTGGCTCTGAACCGGACGATTTATTCATTTAACTTGTTCCGTAAAAATCCCTAAGTTATGTTATTATCCCTATTCAAGACTAATAACGTCTAATCCTTAGGTTGAATAACCGAGACTTTTCTCTAATTAACACATTAGGGTTGCATTAACTCGATCTATGGATTCCCTTATTAGGTTTCACCCTAATCTGACAAAATCTTGTTACCCTATCTCTAGGCACGCAATCAACTCCGCTTAATCATGACAAAGTCACTCTTAGCCAGGGACTATTCATCCTCCAACTAAGAGCATTAACTTGAAGTGATATCCTGAAATACCAAAACAAGAATTAAGAACACATAATTAAGAACAAGTCAAATATTTATCATACAATTTAGAAAATAATAACAAGATTCGTTTTAGGTTTCATCCCCCTTAGGTATTTAGGAGTTTTAGTTTATAACTAAATAAGAAAACATCTCAGAATAATAAAGAATACAAAACATAAAGAAAACCCAAAACTCCTGAAGGGAAATCGAGGAGAAACCTTCAGTCTTGACGATGAATCCGGCTTCTGATATGGATTAATCGGCTTCCTTGGAGTAAGTCCTTACTCTCTATTCTCCGTCCCCCTTTAATCTTCCTCTAGGGTGTTTAAATAGGCTTTTAGAATGCCTAAAAGCCCTAAAACTTGCCCTTTTCTGAATGGAACTTAGCTAGGGTTCGGCAGGGACACGCCTGTGTGACACGGCCGTGTGTGAGTACTTCAGGCCGTGGTCAAGGCTGAGATATCAACACGCCCGTGCTGAAGTTGATTTGGGCCATGGTCGAGCCTGTTAGATTGGCACGGGCGTGTGTGATGCCCGTGTGAGGAAGTCTAAGCCGTGTTGTTTTCGCTTGTCGACCCATTTTCTCTGTTTTTGGCCCGTTTCTCGTTCTTTTCATCCTCCTATGCTCAGCTAAGTATAAAACATGAAATTAAAGGATTAGGAGCATCAAATTCACCAAATCTAAGGAGAAATCATTTGTAAACGTGTTAAGCTAGGGATAAAAATATGTATAAATTACGGTTTATCAAAAAGCCTTTATGGCAATCTATGAAATGGAAGCCTTTGTGGCAATCTATGAAATAGAAGCCTTTGTGGTAATCTATGGAATGGAATGCCTTCGTGACGCATTCTAAAGGAAGGCCCTTTTGTCGCGTGTGAATATGATATGTGATTTATACAAGCATACACATCAGTTTAAGTAATAAAGTGACAAATGATATCGTCTCCATAGGGACCAGATTAGGTATACAAATGGTCAAGTTATTATAATAAAGTTAGATTAATGTTATAGTAAAATAATGATAAGAATGTAGTGGTAAACAAAAGGAATATTAATGTGAGCAAAATGTGTAACTGATGAATAATTGAAAATGCTATGATAAGTCAAGAGTGAAAATGTAATGGCAATTATGAGGATAACTATGTAACCAGTATGCAAACAAATAAAAAAAACAACTAAGAATGTTATGGCAAAGATACTACGACAAAGGATAAAGGGTTTACGATGTTGATTTGGAAGGTTGGGATTACTAAGAATCTGTCTTTACTTTCAGTAATGCCTCAGCAAAATCCTACTCAATCTACTGCTCAGAAGAGTCCTAAAATAACCTGCTTCTTTTGAAAGCAAGATCTCAAGTTACCTGGCCTATGTCTATAGGCCTTAGCACAGTACTCTACACTATTTGTCTTCATTCTCTATGAACATTGCCCTATGTCTAGAGTCTACTAAAAGTATTTGTCGAGTACTTACTCATATCATTCGATTACGATTCAACTACTCAAACCTTTTCAAATTTAGATTGGTTTATGAGCATGCTGCATAGTCATCTATGTCTAGGGATTGCATACATACAATTTAGAAATAAAAACAATTGAACAAAACAATAAATTAATTCAAATGTGTGCTTCACCATTAAATAAAATAAATGTTTCATCATGTAATCCCAATCCTATGAGATTTAGCTCATTAGTTGACAATTAAAATTCAAAATCAAAATATCATTCAACATCGTTTCAACAAATCAATTCATAAAGAGCAATCAAGAAAGAACGAAAGAACTTCAGAAGGATAGCTTTCGCTTATCTAGCCCACACTCTAATGACATAGTGTCCTATGGTGGCTAAAAGGGACTGCCTTCATCTTCCTCTTCCCGTCACTGCTCAATCGCTACCTTCTATTTTTGCCTAAGGATCTCTTCTCTTTTGTGTTTACCCTCTTTAGGGTTTCCTTCTTCTTGTTGTTATTTTTTGTTCCCCCCTCTTTAGGTTTCATCCTTTAGCTTTTATAAGCTTTTCCCTAAGGTAAATCCAATCAGCCCATGATTTTTTTTCCTTTTTTTAGGCAGATTTTTCTGGTACAAGTAGAGTTGGGCTAAAATTGTTATACGTTGAGTGTTGACTTGGTCTTCCTAAAATTGCCATGGCATTCATGTTGGCAAAATATCTAACCTTTTTCCCACTACAAGCCTTCATTCCTTTATTTCTTTCTCTGCATCCTGTACCTACCAATTATTTCCAAACAAATCCTTCCCGCAAATAAATAAAAGTAACATATAATAGCATTTAAGCACAGTCTAATCTTCTTAATGTGATGTAATAAAAATTACGAATGGAATGTCTTAAAATACAACTAAATTTACTTAAGTACAAGAAATTAGCTAGGTCTAAAGACATGAAATATAACTCTTTTCAAGAGTTATCACCCTTATGGCAATATCTGAAAGAAAAGCTTTTGTGATGGACCCTGAAAGAGAAAAATGGTAAGTATGAAAAAACTTAAAAGAGTGATATATATGACTAACTATGAAGAATGGTAAATATTACAAACCCTGGAAGAATGATATGTATGGCTAACTTTAAAAATTGTTAAATACGGTAAACCCTAGAAGAATGATATATAAGACATGTATGGCTAACTTTGAAGAATGGTAAATACGGAAAACCCTAGAAGAATGATATGTATGGCTAACTTTGAAGAATGGTAAATATGGAAAACCCTAAAAGAATGATATGTATGGCTAACTCTAAGGAACGGTAAGTATGGCAAACCTTGGAAAAATAATATGTATGGCTAACTTTTAAGAATAGTAAATAAGCAAACCCTGGAAGAATGATATGTATGGCTTAACTCTGAGGAATGGTAAGTATGGCAAACCTTGAAGGAATGATATGTATGACTAGCTCTGAAGGATTGGTAGGTATTGTAAACTTTAAGAGAATAGTACATATGGTGAGCTCTAAAGGAATAGTACGTATGGTGAACTTTGAGAAGCGGTTCTATAGGAAATGTTGTGGCATATCCTGCATAGTCTTAAAATACATACAGAGAAGATGGAATGCACCAAGAAATGTGGCAAATTCATAGTATGAACCATGTAGACTAGAAGAACCACTCAATTAAAAGTGTTCTGTAGGTATGGGTTCCAGAACGAGAATAGTTAAGGAATCACGAAAAGGTTGGGTGAAGAAGGTTAGTAATGTACTAAAGATGCAAAGGGTTAGGCATGGTCACAAAACAAGGTATGACATTTATGGTATGAAGAAGAAAGGTACTCACCAAAGTCAAGTTGAACAAAGAACAAAGAGATAATAATGAAATCACCAGATATGTTGTACTGAGATGATACAGGTAAATGAAGTTTAACACACTAAGTTCTCATGAACTTACCTCTGTGTAATATCACAAGTAAGTTGATTTGGGTCTATGACAAGAGAAACGACGCCAAGGCTACACCAAGGGTGGCGGAACGGGCTATTATGCATACAAAACGTGCTGGCAACACAATTGGAGATAGTATTATCACTAAGGGATAAAACAAATAGAAGAATGTAATTATGTTATGATATTCACTTGTAAGTCCTTGCAATGGTAGTAATTATCTACGGTACATCCAATTGTAAGTCAATTAGAATAGTATTCTTAAATAAGATGTAAATGTTGAAATTTGGTATGTTTTATTTTTGTGTAAGTCTAAATTAGAGACGTAATACCCGATATCCAAATCTGGAAAATTAGATCAAGTTGAGGGCATTACATTACTCGCAAACCCTTAGGCTTAGGTCCCTTGATCATTTCATTATCACCTCCAAATATCGGTTTACTCTCCAGGTAGCAGCGGACTCATACCAGTGGATGCTTCCTACTTCGAATAAGTTATCCCTCATATTTCCTCAGCTTTGTTAAAAATCACATGTACCAATTCTTTTTTTCCAAAAAAAAAAAAGAAACAATTGGCAGATTCTTTAACTATCCCGTCTACTTGCACCTCAAACGCTTCGTATTCATCCGATCATGCTACTCTTTGTGTGATGTCGTACAATGATCTCCCTGTTCTTGTCCTATCAACTTTCTAGATTAACATTTTAGTGGACCTTATCTGACTTCATAGCCCAACTAAGGTCTTACACTTTATGAACTCATGTTTAATGTCCCAACGAACTCTATATGTTGCCATAGTCTAATTATGGTCTTACGCATCATTAATCCATGTTTAATGTCTTGGTGGACTCCATATTCCAAGGAATCACTAAACCTCTCTTGAGGTGTCACCCCGAAGGACTTGATAATTGTTTCTATAGTGTCGCCCCGAAGGACTTGTAGAATATCATCGTCTCGATGTCACTCCCTATAGTCTGTAAACCATTGTCACGATGTCTCTCTAGTGAGCCAGTCGATAATGCTCCATGTCACTGCACAACTTACTTGTATTCCCTTAACAATCCGTCCATTCCTCTATTCCACCAATTATTCCTAACTTCATCTACCCAGTCAAGGTGAATTTCCCGCAGACTCTGCATATAATATAAACATTCATTACACACACAAGCAAGGTACTTATTATAGAATACACAGTAGGCCAATTACTTGATCACCATGTGATTACCACTTATCATTTAGCAATCATACTTATACAAAGTTATGCATCCACATCGTACTCACTCACAAAAACATATTCAAATAACTCAGAACAGTCACAACACACATTCATCAACCACCCAAAGGTAAAGTACAAAAACTCACCTGAATTTATTTATCCTCGTCAACTTAGCTTGTCTAAATGACAGAGCCTCCTTCATCCTGGAAACTAAGCATGACAACCATTTGTCAATTAATTCAAATTCAACCTTAAAACCTAGAATACATAATTATATAGAACCTTTTCGAGAATTCTCACTTCTCTTTCCTCTAATCTACGAGTACAAGGAGGCTTAGGGGCTTACCAGCTTATTAAGTTCTCTTTTTCCCAAACTCGAACCTCACATTTACCACCTGATGCAAGGCCTTCTTGAATTTTTTTTCTTCCTCTTCGGAGTAACCGAAGAAGACGTTGCAGATGAAAGGGAGACTATCAGTTAATTCTAGAGAATTCTTTCCCCTCTATGCACATATATATATCCAAAGTTTGCACGGTCTCCTTGGTCCATTTTAGCCATTCATTGCTAATTATATTGTCTCACACTAAGGAGATAGCCTGTTCCAAACTAACTAAACCAAAACTGAGATCTAACTATTCATAATTCAGCCACTAAAATTTTTTAATTTCCCAATGAAGCCTACCAATTTACCAATCCATTCAATTAAGTCCTATCTTTCCTTAAATTTTAGGACATAAGAGATAACTGGGTGTGAAAACCATGTAATACCAATGAAAAGATGTCATTTACCCATGTCTCAGGCCATGAATTCCACTATTATGAATGATGCTACGTACTACAGAAGTCGTACACCCAACACACCAGTTTTTGGTTCCTTATCTATTCGAACTCAGCTTTTACTTGCATCAAAATGTACGAGTCACGCATACATAGTCCGCCATCCACTCAGGATTTAAGTATGTCACGCTATGAACATCACAAGTGAATAAATCCATAAATAGATTCAGGACAATTCTACTTGGGTCCAGTCTAATGTACTGTCAGTCCAGTCAGTCACATCTATGTCTCTATCTTCTGGGAATCATCTGCTCCCAATGCCCAACACAAAGCATCTCCCTAATTGGACTTGATAGATGACATATTAGTCTTTCAATCAGTTTTCTCATTTTCGATTAGACTAAGGACATATTTAGGTTCGACTACTAATGCAAGTTATCTTTTCATATTATGATCTAACTACATAATACTACTTAATATTAGTTAAAAATTAGACAACCAGCGAGCAACATTTGCTTCCATTTTGCTTTGCGTGCAAAAACCATGTGAGAAAAATATACAAAGTATTAATGTAATTAATGAATAATTTTATTAACCAATCTGTTTGAAAAATTACAAGTGTACTTAGTCAAAAATACTACACTTAAGGTACCAAATCCAACAATATCTTATATTTGGTTCTGTCGAGCGGGTCGAGTGTCAGTGAGTTACATTACAATGAGGATACCTCGAAGTCACGACGTCAACCCATTATTTTACAAGCTTGGTACTAATTCAACCTTGGTTAGTAAAAGCACTTTTGTAAGCTCGTTTAAGACCCGTAAATGAATATGTATTATATTATAGTCATGAAATATATTTGTAAGCATATTAAAATGGTCATATTATGTATTTAATAGATCATAGTTGCTATGTGAATAGATGTGGCATCCCGTAGCTCGAACCCAACGATTGGTTCAAGTATGGGGTGTTACAAGAACCCTTAAGGTCTCTCAATCCCAACATTACTAAGGTTACTTAGGGAAGAGTCTGAGGATTGCACAAAGCATAAGCCTACGACTCAACATTCAGTGTGACAAAATCTTGGTTCAATCCCAAGGTTAGTCACGTAGTTGAGCTCACACATGAGATAACACTTGTTGGGATCTAGTGTCCTTACTTTGTCTACATGTACTTGTATTTTTCAAAGAAATTAATTTAATAAAATATCATCAGTTTCTTTAATATTTTTGTATATTGTCCTCAACGACTTTTATATGAAAAGCAAAATGAAAGAAAATATTAACTCATTAATTATGTAATGTTTAACTAATATCAAACGATATTACGTGGTCGAATAGTAATACAGAAAGACTAATTATATTAGTAGATAATCTAAACACGTTCTTAGTCTATATTATTGAGAAAATCAATTGAAATACTAAAATGCTACCTATTAAGTCCAACTAGGGAAATACCTTGTCTTGGGTATCGAAGTAAATGACTCCCAAAAGACAGAGACATAAATGTGACTAACTGGCAGTACATTGGATATGACCCAAGTAGAATAAATCTTAGATCCATTTATGAAATTATTCACTTGTGACGTTCATAGTGTGGCATACCTTAATCTGAGTGGATAATAAACTATGTATGTGTGAGCCGTATGCTTTGATGTAAAAGGAGCCTGGGTTCAAATAGATACGGAACCGAAAGCTAGTACGTTGGATATACGACTTCAGCAGTCTATAGCATCATTCCACAATACTGGAATTTATAACCCAATAAATGGTAAATGGTATCCTTTCATTGGCATTACATGATAGATGAGAAGTAAAACATAATCATGGGTCATTTGCCTTTGTAATAAATAATTTAATTATTATTTGATAGTAATTTATTTTTCATGAATGAAGATGTAATGGTTACCATGAGATAAAATAGGATCATATTGGGAGAACAAATTTACCCTAAAGAGATTAAAGATATGCTATGAGGGTAACACACTTATGACAATGTCATTGAACAAGCACTTGATAAGTAACTTTCCTAATAGTATATAATAACGAAGAGTTCAGTCACAATACTTTAGTAGAATGACTTCATGACTAAATAATATTGTAATTAATAAGATAAAAGTCGAAACTTAAGTACAAACTATTTGAGCCTAATTATATATGTCCAATATGTCCCTCAAATAGCTCAAGATAACCAAAAATGAATTGCATGTAAGAACCAATAATATGAAATGAACGAAAGCGATGAAGTAAGTTTTCTTGCTAAGTACAAACGAGAAATAGGTCGAGGTAATTCGTGGTTCAAGAATAACGGAGGTCATTCGATAGAAAGTCGGAATGGACTTTAAACCGTCTCGTACAAAGCATAGGTATATTTCGATTAAGTTTATGACTACAAAAAAAAACACAACGGTTTAATTTCAAAGAAAATTTTGAAAACTTTCATTGTACCTAAAATAATTGTTTTTTAACCGATTTTTCCAATAAACATTATGTTTATTGGTCACTTTCATTATCATCCCTGACATTTTAGGGTGTTAAGTTAGACCTCTCATCATTATGGCTCGAAAACTTTTACACTTACAATATTTGATGTTTTTATTGAGAGTTGAACTCAAGACCTCATGCATACGAATGACATGCAAGATGTTTGGAGGAACATCCAACATAGTCATGAGATTTCCCCACTCAGGATGAATGTCCTTGCTAACAAGGAGGATATTGAAGTACGAATCTAGCTGGGAGAATAACCAACGAAAAATAAAGGAGCCTTATGGAGAAATCAAGTCGTAGTTCATATTTTAAATTTTTGGTATTTGGAGTAATGTAACAAAATCATATATATAATTTAATTATAAAAATTTACTTATTTTAAATATAATTTAAAAAAATATTTTGGAACTCAAACAATTAGGATAGAATTAAAAGTTCTTATATATGCTTGTGTTTCATATATATATATATATATATATATATGTGTGTGAGATATGGACTAACCCATAAATTGACATTTAAATTATATCTTTTTTCAATTTTGGTATTTAAATTTTTTTGTCATAAATCGTATTTAAATTACTTTTTTTTTCTCTAGTTGGTACTTAATTCAATTTTTTTTTCTTCAATTTTTTTTTTGAAAAAAACTTAATTCAAAAATTAGTATCTAAATTATATTTTTTTCTCAAGTTGATATCTAAACTTTTTTTTTGTCATAAGTGATACCTAAACTATTCTTTTGGTACCTATTTTATACTAGAATATTATGTCCATTAAAAAAATTTCAGTTGATAATAGATTGTCATGTAATATAAACTTTAAAGATAATTTTTAATTCTTTTATTTTCTTTATTTTCTTTTACTTTCTTTTTCTATTTTTCTTTCATTTTCTTTTATAATGTTTGGCAATACTAGCAACGCTCGAAATTCATCCTCCTAAGGTTAAAACACTATCAATTAATTTTATTTTTGAACTCCACCGCTTGCTTGCTCAATCTGATGAGATAAAAAAAGTTCTTTCATAAATTAAAACCAATGTTTTCAGAACTAGACTAAATCGATTGAGTACTAGTTTAGAAACAGAGATTGAATCGATTGGCTCTCGAACCGATACAACTAATTGAATCAGTTTTCTTTATTTTTAATTTTTTTATTTTTATGCATTTTTAATAATTTATTTGATTAAACCGAATAAATCAATCAAATCAAAACCTAGTGATTTGACACGTTCGACCATCTATCCAATTCAAAAAAACCTTGATCAAATTCATGAAGCTCAAAATATCGATACTTGTAAAAAAAAAAAAAAAACTCAAGATGAGAAAGAAAAAAGAAAGAAAAAGAATATATATATATATATATATATATATATATATATAAAGAGAGAACAAAGATAATTTTTTCTCTTCTTTTATGGTCACAATTTTTAATTTGTTATTGTTTAAAGTTAACTAACAATTAAAGATTGAATTAACATAAGTATTAATTTAAAAAATATAAGTTAAATGCGTGATTAAAAAAATATTTAGATATTAAATAAAAAATACATATTTAAATAAAACTTTTTTAAATTTAAACCAACAAATGTAACAAACTAACAACTTGAATATCACTTGACATCAAAATGGGAACAAAAAATAAAAGAGAGTAATAATGCGTTAGTTAATCCTATATATATGTAATATCTTACGTGTAAAAGTCTACATACGAAAATCGGCACAATTGCTTCCGTCTCTCACTCTTATCAGAAACAAAGAAGATAAAAATGGCAGTGTGTTCAACAGCCACTCTATCCATCGGCGGTAGCGTCTTTTCTGGCCAGCTACGGCATTGGGAACCTAACGAATCGAAGCTCTTTCAAAAACCCAGAAGTCGTTTTCGATGGTTATGCCTTAATGACCTCCATTTGCTACGCTTCAGAACCAAAACCTTGAATTTCAACCCAAGGGGAAGATTGCTGCCTTCACCTTATGCTTATGGCAAAGAAGCTGACGACGCCTTTCTCTCGGTATCGATCTTTCTCCTTTTCCTTACCTTTAAATGATAGAAATTAAGCATAGTGAAGCTTATGATTTGTTTTTAAAGTTCATGTTTTGGAAATTAAAGTTTCAATTTTTAATCGTTCGAGTAAGCTTTGAGGACATTAGAAGATTTTTGCAGTGTATTGGCAATTTCTCATAGTTGCATATTAAAGCTGGAGAAATTACGCTTCCATTTAGCTTCTACTTTTGGTGCTTGATTTTTGCTTTGGGAAGTAAAATAGAGCAAAAACGTTTTATGTAATTCTAGGGTAACATCTATGCTGTATATGTAGGCATACATCATTGAATATCTTCTTTTTTATCCTCGAATGTCGGTCTTAAAGAAGTGATAATTTTTGCAGAAGGTAAATGAAGACACTGATGAGATGTTTGATGATTTGATGAAAAAATATGGAGAAGTAGTATTTAGAAAGAATGACCGTAAGTCTCCAAGTGCTGAGCTCGATGATGATGCCGAAAGCTTGTCGTGTAAGTTCATCTAGTACAATTTTGTGTCATATAAACATCTGCCGCTATCATCTTTGGCTTTATGTTGTACTAACTTGGGTAGATATCTAGCCTCACCTCATATATCAAAGTTCATAAATTCTTTCCTTCAAGGTCATGTACCCTTGTTAATTATTGCATTTATACTTGCAAACTTTAGTGGTAAAATCAAGATTGCTCTGGCCCCATGCTTGCTTAAAAGTTTTGCTGTTTTGCAATTGTTTTCATATATATTCTGTCTGCAGCTTTTTTATAACTAAATAAAGTGGTTCCTTCCTCGTTACACACATCTTGGTCCGTTGGTCCTTCAAAGGTTCCTTATGCTCTTTTAGTGCCCAAGGTATAAGTTGATTGGGTAGTTTCACTGCTTTCAACTGTAATGTGGCATATCATGTGTGGTAACGGACCATTGCAGTGTGTTTTTAGTTTTGACATCGATTCATCATGCTGTGGCTGCATATAATGCCTTGTCTGCCTTAACGTCTGCAGCATCTTTATAAACAATTTAAGAAAAGTAAAATAAAATCATACACCCTATGTAGCAAACATTAGTAGCTGGTTTAAGCTTGCAACAGCTCACAGGTTCCTGCTATATCTGTAGTTGCTGTAGAAATGGCCAAGGTAGCAAGTGATGTGAAGGCTGCAGATATAAGGGTCCTCTTTGTGAAGCCTCTTGTGTATTGGACTCGGTTTTTCATCATTGCCACGGCATTTTCTCGCCCCCAGATTGATGCCATTGGGTATGGACTTCAACTTTGACCTTTTCCCCCCTTTGTGGAAGTGGTTTATAGTATGTTTTCCAGTAGTTCTTAACTGATTCTTTTCTTGTGAGTTTCATTGCAGATCCAGGATAAGAGATTTGGCTGAGAAGAAGTACGGAAAAATTCCATCTGGAGATGCAAAACCAAACTCATGGACACTTTTAGACTTTGGTAAGTAGTCTACTGTGTCAATTCATCGGCACATTTCTTGTTTGGTGATTAACTTATGACTATGAACATGGAAAGCTTTACTCTAGGGATGAAATTTGGTGCTGAAACTGTCTAATGCAGCCAGCTTAGAATTTGTGCCTTCTTACTATATGTAGTTTTCTTTTCTTGTCTTGTTTCATTCTGTACAAAATGCATTTTTGAAAATTGAAAAGGCAAACAGTAGCAGGAAGTAATTTGTAATTATTAGAAAGTCTTACCAAATAAGTATAAAATTCCATTTGATCATATGTTGATGAATATGGAAAGCTTACTGTAAAACCGGCACATTAATTTCCAATATGATTGAATCCCTTGCTCAAGTAAGCAATTTTTATTTCTGTTAATCTTTTAGCAATACTTCATGTTTCATAAATCCAGGTGATGTCGTTGTCCACATATTTCTTCCTCAACAAAGAGCTTTTTACAATTTGGAAGAGTTTTACGGAAATGCAACACTCATTGAGCTGCCTTCTGAAACCCAACCACCATTTCACACTTGAAAGCTACTATTTCCAAAGGAACCAAAGGCACTGACTTATAGAACCTCATGGTGGAAGTGCTTATCTATGCCAGATTTCAGTTAGCATTACATACTCATCGCCTCAATCCTTGCTGGGAGGCTTGATCTGGAATCACTGGGGCACAGTTCTATTTCTGGTACGTATCATTTGCTAATCATAAGGAACAGTTGAAAGCCCGGAATTATTATATGTTCGGTTACTTGGATACTTCCGGGTAGTGCCTTAATTATTTATGGCTTGTACCTGTAACAGTCGCAAGCAGTCATGCCATGAGGCTTGACGAGTTTCGAATCAGTATAAATGTAGATTGAACGTATAGGTTAAATTTAGCTTATGATCCGAATGATTATGAATCTAAGAATTTTAGATTGTTTACGAGGCACATCCAACATAAGTTTTGCACCAGGGTCACAGAAGCACGGTAGATCATGAAAAGACTCGCAAAATTCATCGATGGTTATATCTTTGAAGTTTATAAAACATGGGGACCATATGGAGGAATTGGCATTTTTCTTTTATCTATATTTAGCTTGGTATTTTTAACGTGCTAATTGAAAATGAACATTCTCTATAGAACCTGGATATATATAACTTTTATTAATATAGAAGTCTAACCTCGACCTGAACCCAAAATAAGACTAAAGGTGCATGCAAAAACAATTGCCTGGAGCCGGTGTTTGTCGACGATACAAAACAAAAAGAAAAACAACTGATGTTAATATGGAGGACTTTGTAAATCATCACGAGACACAATTCAGAGGAAGAGGCATAAGTTTGTAAGTACTGGAAAAAGTGGGAATTTTTGGGTGCATGAATTGTTTGAGACAAGATTGTTAGGGTTAACATTGTTAACGAGCAAAATAAGTAGTAGATCACAACTAAGATCAGTATTTTGGGGCAAGGCAATACAGCTATGTTATTTCAACTTTCACAACGGAAGCACTGCTCAGGAGGAGGTGAATTGCTGCTGCTGATGTTGCTTCTTGCAATCAATGCAATGTTGTTTGAATTAGACCAGTTTGACAGGGAATCAATTAGGCTATCGATTTGAAGAGGGATTTTGAACTGATTGACTTGAAAACCAGTTACATGTTCTTAATTTATATTTAGAAAGCTAAAAACTTTATAAATAAAACACTATCATATTTTAACTTCACTTGTAGAGTTATGAAATAATCATCATTTTATACTTTTATTAAATTTGTTAGCATGATATGAAGACACAATTCAGAACTAGAGGTGAGCATGGGCCGGGCCGGGCCGGGTTCGGGTTCGGGTTCGGGTCGGGTCTAGACAAAATTTTAGGCCCTTTTTTAGGCCCAAGCCTGGCCTGGCCCGAAATATGGGCCTAAAAATTTGTCCATGCTCGGCCCGAAATAAATTTGTTAAGCCCGGCTCGGCCCGGCTCATATTAATTTTTTTTAAATTATTTCATTAAATAAAAAATTTTAAAATATAATAAATAATCAAATACATTTAAAACAAATATTAAAACAAGAAATAAATAAAAAATGATATTAAAACAATTCTTAAAACAATACACAAATTGAAAATATAATAAAAAGTGATTATATTAAAATTAAAATTAAAATTTAAATATGATTAAAAATAAAATATATATATATATATTTAGTATATAATTCGGGCCGGGCCCCGGCCAAAAAAGTTTTACCCGAGCCCCGCTCGTTTTCTAAACGGGCCTCATTTTTTTACCCAAACCCATATTTCGGGCCTATATTTTTACCCGAACCCTCCCATTTTTCGATCGGGCCTTCGGGCCGGGCTGGATAATCTAGCCCATGCACACCTCTATTCAGAACAAAACTAGAAACATTTGGTATGACACAACAAAAATACATGAACATGTTAAAATTTGCATAACACATTATTAACTTAACAAAATTTATATAAATATAAAATAAATTAAACACATTAAGAGAAAAAAAATACAAAGATTTGAATACATTAATTACAAATAGAGGTGTTTATGGGTTCAAGCTTGGTCGGGTTGGAATTGGATTAGGCCTAAGCGTGATATTAGTACACTTTATGCTTGCCTAAACACGGCTTAACCCGGAATATGGGCCTAAAATTTTATCCAATCACGCTCATTTTTGCAAATGGTTAACCCAAGCCCATTTTAGTATTTAATATTTAATAATTTTATATATTTTTTATTTAATGAAATGATATTTTTATATATCTTAACTTTTTTTTAATGTTTACATTTAGTAGTATTATATTACTATAAATTTACTTTTTATGTGTTATAAATTACATAATATAAAATATAAATTTAAAAATGGGTCGGGTCAAGCCAGGCTAGTGTAACACCCTAACCCAATCCATCTATCAGATTCGGGTATAAAGTGTCGCAAGTAAACCAAGTTCTCCTATCTTTAACTTTTTCGGAATAACTTAACTGCTATAAAGCAAAATAAAGTAAAATAATCTAAAATAGAATCAATAATAATTTTATTTTTTATAACCAAGGCCTTAAGCCACTAAATATTTAGTCCTTCAATTTCTGTCTCTAATCAGACAAGCTAAGGCCAACTATCCAAAAATCTAGATTCAATGGATGTTATCTGGCTACTGCATGACTGATCTTAATACGAAGCCTCCAATGGTGACCCCTTTCCTAAGTGCATGACTCAAAACCATCCACGATTACCTAAACTCAACAACATCTGGCTTGGTCCCTCTTCAGAGTCCTCAATCATCCTTGCAAGTCCTGCGACCAGATGAACTTAGTGAGTTCCTTTACTTCACCATAATTAAGCCTTATCGCACAAAGGTAACAAATATAAAAATAAACTAAACATAAATTAACTCCCTGCTCGCTCATGGCGGGTGTTCTTTATCAAGGTGGCAGACTCCACCTGATCTTTCGAGCTACTCGGCTCGCCATGAGACCTTCCTCTGGTTGGATTCTGCACTTGACTGTAATCCAAATGCCTCGCTGTATCAGCGGGTCCTATCCTTACTTCTCGTCTTTCCTTCGTTTCATACACTTGAGCTTTAACTTGGGCACTCGCCTGTCTCATACGTGAAGGTCGATCTGTCTTGTTAGACCAACAGGTTATCGTCCATGTGACTATATGAGCCTACCACCTCACTTGTTTGTCACCCCCCTATGGGCTAGCATTGTGGCGATGTACCTACTATAGACTTTCCTCAAAAAGGAATAGTCTTGACAGACATTCTATCCCCTGTACAGAATCCTTATCGTAGGAGTTGAATTTTCATACCTCTCACGAGATTTGATGGTCGCATACAACCTCATTGAGCTCTTATTGGTGGCTCTTCACTTCGAATCCTTGTTTGCAAACCTCCAATGAAAGATAAGGCGTTACTATAGAGCACGTCAATATAAATATTTAGCGACAATATTTTTCTGTTGGTATACACAATTTTATCTATATCGACGACAATTTCATCGGTAAAAGTACTATCAATTTTATTTTTAATAACTTTTATCTATGGTTTTATAACTACTAGTACACTATCATATGATGACAATCATTTACCGACATATTTTTTTTATCCCAAAGCTTATGGTAGAAAATCTAAGTTTTGCATTTTAAAGATTTATCAAAAATTATTCATCATTTAACTAAATTCTTGGAATTATCAATTCATATACTGTATTCCAAATAACATAAAAAAGTATACAACAAAATAAAATAATTAGTTGACTTGTATTATAACCAAAGACCAGACAACACTTGCAATTTGGTCATAAAATAATTCTTGATTCAACCTTGATCTTAAACATGCATCACGGTGATAAACTACTATTCTTCCTTTATTCACCATATATAAAATTTTCATATGAAAAGCACATTTTTAAAAGCCTTAGGATTGTTACAAAAGTTAAATAGGAAAATTGAAATAAGAAAAGTGAAACAATATTACTAAAATATAACGGTTTTAAGGAGGGTAAAATACATTCCCTTAAGAAATTAAAAATGCTTTTAAGATACAACAAAACCCTCAACAAACAGAATAGTAAAAATGACTAATAGAAAAGTCCACATCTAATAGGTGTATCTTTTCATGAGATATACTTTTATATGGATGTATCTTTCGATAAGATACATTTTTATCAGATTGTCTTGTTTTGAAAGTAACTTACATAAAGTTATGTCTTTAATTTTACGTACAAAAGTTACATTTTTACAACA
Organism: Gossypium anomalum; assembly: GCA_025698475.1. Classification (NCBI taxonomy): domain Eukaryota; kingdom Viridiplantae; phylum Streptophyta; class Magnoliopsida; order Malvales; family Malvaceae; genus Gossypium; species Gossypium anomalum. The sequence continues at coordinate 15,611,416 of CM046960.1, forward strand.
CATCTATTCGCTAATAATTATAATTAGTTAGACTTTCTAGATAATAAAATATTATTACATACCAACATTACAAACTACTACTACTACTACTAACAATAATAGCAATTACTACTATTACTACTATAATCAACTCTCTCTATAACAACCACCTGTTATAATAGTATTTTGCTATAACAACAAAGTTTCTAATAGAACAAATTTTTTATGTTTTATTTTAACCTTTTATAATAACTTTTCACTTATAACAGCAACAATCATAATTATGAAGTACATTATTTCCTAAATTAGTTCTCTCTAACATCATATTGTCGAAAATTTTAGTAAATTTATAGTTATTTCATATAAGTAAGTCGATTAATTATAATTTGTTAAATAAAAACTATCTCAGGATGTGTTTGGTAAACAATTAAAAAAAATCATTAAAAATGAAAATTTTCAACATTTAATATTTCAAATGTATTTGATAATCATTTTAATTTTTTACTTAATATAGAATTTTCAACAAAATATTGTTGAATAAGAGTAGGGAGGTAGCTACTTATCACTTAGTATAGAAATTATTAAGTTGATTTTATTCTATTAAAAATAAAATAAATTTTCTTTTTTATTTAAAAAATGAGGCATTCAAATTACTATATGTATCTTTTATCCAAACTATCCAAAATAATAAAAATATTATATTAATAAGATGATTAAAAAATAAATATTTTTTTAAAATCAATATTTAATTTTATCAAACAACATAATTATATTCAATACTTATATTTACTAATTTACCAAATATTTTTTAATCTAAATTCAACATTTATAAAATTTAGTAGTAAAAATTCAATACTTAAATTTTTAATTTTTTAAAAACACCCTTGATTAAAATATTATTTCAATAAAATATTTAAATTTCACATGAAAATATTTTAATCATATTTTATTAATTAAAAATAATATTTAAGGAATTAAAAATATCAATTCAATAAACATTCAATTCCTTAATTAAATATTCTAGAATTTGGAACATCATAAACTTATAAATTGATTACTTGAATGTAGTAACTCATGATAAATTAATTAATTTAGTTTGATAACTCATACTGATTCAAATTTTTAGACAGATTTGCGGATTCAGATTCAGATAATGCAGAATTTGCATATAATCCAACCTGTTGTCATCCTTAATATATGCTGCTACACGTCCTAAAGAAGTGGCATATTTTGGATATGTGGCGGTGACCACAAATGAAGGAAAAGTTGTGTTGGCAAGGAGGGATATTCTTGTTTCATGGAGACAAACTATATCAATGACAAAGTGGGTTGACAACGTTGATATTTTGTTAGGCGTTAGTTCAAGAATCGGAGTGAATTTCTTAAAAATCCCATTTTTTTAAATATTTACTGGAATATGTTGGTTTTTTTGTAAAATTATGAGATTGTGCGGAAATAACGAAAATACTTCTAACTGGAAGCGTTTCCAACTGATTTGTAGGAAACTGCTTCCAGTTAGAAGAGTTTTCCTTTTGATCCGTTTTTTTAGGTTAAGGTTTTGTTTTTTTTAAATAGGGTTAGGGTTTGTGGATTTTAAGGTTTAGAGTTTAGAGTTTTTTTTATATTTTTTAAGTTTTTTTATATATTATCTAGTTTTTTCATAATTTTTTGAGATGTAAAGTTAATAATTATTTAATTCAGTATTTAGAAGCATCACATTTATACCAATTGTATATTTGAATTATTCGAATTGTAAAATTTAATTTGATTCATAATCAAAACTCAAACTATTAGATTTGATTAAATCTTAATTTGTAATTTTTTTTCAATTATTTTTTAAACAACTGAGTTTTTTTTATCATTTTGTTTACAAGAGGTTAAGGTAGATCAGATTTTTCAATGCATTATTTTCGAACTTTTAGATAACTTCGAACTTTCAGTTGTTGTTGGCTGTGGCACAGGATGGCGATCGAAAAATCCTGTCGATTGCCTATGCAATAATGCCGGGAGAGTCAAACAATTGGGATTTCTTCCTATCTAGGTTAAGGAGGCATGTTTGCCCCTAACGAGATATATGCGTCATTTCCTACAGAGGACCTTGAATACTAATCGCAATTGAACTACTGGGAAGCTTTTGGACCGTACACACCATAAGTATTGTCTAAGATATATTGCGGCAAACTACCACGGACAACACAATTCTGCAGCTCAATGCACACAAGTGGTCAACATGGGTATGCACCACTATTTCAATTGTTTGATATATAATCAGTCAAAAAATGTTGGGCATTATGAATAAACTATTCACTTTTCTCGACAGGGTACGATCTCATCAAACACCGTTTCCATGAAATGCTAAAAAAACTTACGAGCAATTAACAGTGTTGGGGTAGGGGTACCTCTCTAACATACCCTTCGATCAGTGGAAATAATCATATGATGAGGGGTTTACGATATGGGCACATGATGACAAACCTGGCGGAATGCATCAATTTTGTATTGAAGGGAACGCATTATTTGTTGATAACCTCAGTTGTCAAAGAAACATATTTTCGTTTGGCTGACCTTTTTTCGAAGCGAGTGGAAAAATATGTTGAACAGATGAAGGGTGGCCACATTTAGAGCGAGGATGTACTGAAAGAAATTAGGAAGGCTACAGCACGAGTGAACTGTACGCATCTAGAGTGTCAATCGCACGAAGACCTATTGTTTTAGGTTATGGAGTTTGATAAACCGAACTAAGGTTTTGCTAGGAGAGCGTACCGTGTAGACCTGAAACAATGGACTTGTGACTGTGGGAGATTCGATGCACTTTGTTTTCCATACGCTCATGCAATTGTAGCATGTAACAATTAATGTTTAGATCACATGAGCTTTGTGGACAAAGTGTACAAACTAGAGCACATGTATAATCTGTGAAGAAACGTATTCCCACTGGTCCTAGATGAATGTATGTGACCCCTAGCATCAAGTTCTCCATTCAAGTTGTTACCCGATAGATCATTGCGTCGCAAACCAAAAGGTTGACTGACATCGACTTAGATACACAACAACATGGATATTTGGGAGAAGACAAACCAACCAAGATTATACAGGTGATGTAGGAACCCAAGGCATACAATGTCATCATTTCCACATCGACGGGATGATATAATGACAACACCTCATTAACATATTTATTAATTCTTTAATCGATTTATTAGTTTTTTAACTGCAATCTATTTGTTGACCTTTTTCATTCATACTCAAATTTTTTTGTTCTATTGTTCCCATACAAACTTGATTTAATAATATGAAATGACAACGACAACCAATTTTGATGCAAAAATGATATCTATTTAAAAACATTTAATATCCAACATTGATACAATAAAAATATTACATACTAATTTAAAATTTTACATGAGAAGTACAAAAATAAAATAAATCAATCCAATCCTCGGTCAGAATGTGTGCTACATTGGGGTGGTCGACGGTTGGGAGTCGAATTCTTTCTTGGTTCAACTTCCAGTACAAGCTGTGGTCTCAGCCTCTCATCTTCTTCGTCTTCGTCTGTAGTTGATTACGATCGGTTGCCATCATGTATCCTATGTTCTAGGAATAAGTGGTTGCAAAGATAGTCCATCTTGGTAAAACAATGATCCTAGAGGTGTTTATGACACCATTGGCATAAGGGTATAACTATATTGTGTCCTATACACCGATGATAGAACGATCGGACTTTCAGTCAGTGCCTCAAACATAGATGGCCTAAACGTCATCGGCATCATCGTTGTCTGAAACATTGATGACATCGGCGTGTAATATGTCGAGAATGAATGTCCAAAAACAAAACCTGACATCGAAGTAGAAACAAAAAATGTGGTACAATATGTGGTGCTTATGTAAAAATGATAAGGTTAGTATAAGCACTAAAATAAGTCGAGTCATACTTACCAGAGTGGTGCGACCATCAGTGTCGATTCTTGCGTAGGTGTAAACGATGGACCTGCCTCGACAACTCTGCTAGACCTTAGATGCCTAGGTGTCTGTCGTGGCTTCCTCGTATGCGATTGTCTACCCCTCACTTTTCCGCTAACAGATATGGCTTGCCATGGACCCTAAACCATGGCATGTACTTTGGATGAAAGCTAACTCCAGAGTGATAATGGCCTTGCGAGTAGGTAAAAACTTGTACATATTGTTCCAAATGTTGATATATTGCACGTGGAATGTAGGCCAGTTTTCATTCGTTCTCCCTCACAAGTTAATATGATGCAGATCTTTAATGTCTTGGGGTACCAGCAGAATCAATTGCCTAAACCTGAATTGCCATAACACGCTATCCAATTCGTGCATCTCCACCATAGCATACACTACCAATGACATATTCACGTGCCAAATGTTGGGATTCACCAAGAATTGGACGGGATGCATTCTTTAATTGCTGAATCGAAGTATGGCGTCCATTCAAACTATGTTAAAATAATACTTTTTTTTATATATATACTTTTAATTTTTAAATCAACTATGTTAATATTATATAATTCAAATTTAAAAAATACATACCTCTGTTTTATATCGTCGGTCTAACAAAAGCCATATATCTCGAAGCTCATCTGGTAGTTCCACATAACTCGGTCCATGGTTCCACCTATTGAAATAATATGTTAACACAATAATTTAAAATTTAAATAATTTTATTATGGTAAATATGTTATCTTATGAATTTTACCTTGTTACGAGTGGGAATGTATAGGGGTAGTCCGCTCGAGGACGTAAAAATAGCAGTCGGTACTACACTCATTATTGTAGTAGTAGCATGTAACCACCGATTTTAATTTTTGGTGGTTCCATCACTCGACACATCTTCCGAGACAATATTGCCAATACGGCTGACCCCTAACTGAGTTCACCTGATTCTCTGAAGTCGACTAGTTTTAGCAACCACCTTAAATGTATGTCCAAGCGTGTTGTTCTCTTTGGACTTCACTCGAATCCTCATCGAGCCCACTGAAAGTTCTTCTTAACCGATTCAGATCTATCCGGGCTCCATAAATCATTTCCGGAACCCTCTCCAAAAGTTGCTCGCATACATCTCTCCAATCGGCTGCGTAAATTGACTCAGTCACTATCGGCCCATCCACTGATAAACCAAGTTGTAAATGCACGTCTTCTAGAGTGATAGTACACTCGTCGCATGGAAGATGGAATGTGTGCGTCTCAGGTCTCTACCTTTCCACCAACGTGCTTACAATTGCAGGGTCCAATTTACAACCCCTACCCATAAGGGCCATGTGCAAAAATCATGCATCTCTTAAGTAGGGTTCGATTAAGGGTGATGGAGGAGTGGGTAGATTACGAATATACGTCTCCAAAATTTGATCTTCCGCTTATATATAATAAAAAAAATACAAAATATTAAATTCCAATATAATAAGAAAATATTTAAATTAAATTAGATTAAATATAATAAAAAATTTCTTACCATTTGCAATTGATTGACCAAAATGTGTTTGTTATCCAAACGGATTAGATATTTTATCATTGCTAATTTCAAAAAACACGAAATAAATTGTAATAGAAAAAATAATCTACAAAAATATTAATACAATTTTAATAAATAAAAAAAAGAGCGTTGAGAGAGAAATAAATTTTGAGTGAGAAATTAAGAGAGAATTGAGAAAATTTTGAGAAAGATTTAAAATTTTGAAAGAGATAGTTGAGATTGAAACGGAAAAAAAAAATGAAATAAGGTTATACAAAAAAAAACTATAATCATTTTGGGGGAGGGGAGCCATTGATTTCAATAGTTAATTAATAATCGTTAGAGAAAATAACTGTTGGGAGTGACCGTTGGGGAAAAACGCTTCCAATGAGAAGCGTTTTCGTTATTTCAACTCAATCCCGTAATTTTACAAGAAAAGGGGCCTAACTCAATAATTAATTTAAAAAAAATGGGATTTCTATGTAAATCAGTACAAGAACCGAGAAAAAGAAATTTACGCGATTGGGAAATTAAAAAGAAAAAAGAAAAAGAATGGAAGCAGATGAAGACAATAGAAATTTGACTTTTTTATAAAAATAACCTAAATAATTTAATTATTTATCAAAATGACCCACATTTTTAATTAAGTATAAGAATGACCAAAAATTTACAGTAAAAGTTGGTGGAGCCAAATGATTTGGCACCACCAACATGCCACGTCAGCAGAGAGCATAAAAAAATTATTTTTTTGGTGGAGCCATGTAGAATGCCGCCACCTGTATAAATACCAGGGAAATATTGAAATTTTTGAAAATATGGGGGGACTTAAAAAAAATTAACCATTTTCTGGTGGATCATTGACTAGTTTTTGTTTTTGAAATAGTCTAGCCCTTTTTTAGCTTAACTTGGTCCAATCCACTTTATGCGCAACTCAAGATAATCTACTTACTTAGGGACCATAAATATACAAATACGACGATCTAGAGTAATAACAAAAAAGATTACGATATTAGAGAATTGTAATAAAAAAAGGAAAGAGATCTAATTGAAAAGATCTTTTTCGACGTCTACAAGCTATATATCCCCGTTTAATTCTGGTCATTGAATAAAAGAAATTTTGATGAATAACTAATTCTTTCTTTCAGTTATTCTTTTCTAGTCTATTAATAACAAAACGGATTCTTCCAATGTATAAAATAAAAATTCCAATGGCTTTTGCTACTCTAACCGTCCCGACCACGATTTTTCCTTTTTTCTAGGCATTTCATTTCGCCTTGAAATAAGAAATTGTATTGATACTAGGTATCAAAAAAAGCATATTAACTAAAATAAAGGAGTAAATATTTATGGATAAATAAATAGTGGGTTCCATCGTTTCTATGGTTACTTCTTAAACGGTGAGGTCCTCTCTATACACCGGAGCTCATTCCTTCATTTAATTGGTAACTTGTACAGTTCACACTCTTCGGCTCTACTCATAAATTTTCCAGTAATAGATCTTTCACACCGAGATCTATCTTATACAGTAACGGTATGTAAGGATGAGGATTAATTGGGCAGCTGACCCTGTTAGTCCGTTCTTTGCAAGAGTCGAAGCATAATCTTTTTGCTTTTAAATAGGATTTTCCCCGCTTAATGGATAAGCATTTGCTACCAATGGGGAATTTTTTCTCATCTTAAATTCCAAGATTGGATTTGCGCCAATGGAAACCATAAATTTCATACACAATAGAAGGATATGGTAGATCTATATTTTTTAGATAGTGAACGGACGAACCCCATTCTATTCATCGTGCGGATCGTTGATACTGAAAAAGTTGTTTCTTTTTCTCACCCATGATCTGAACAAGTCGCACATACACCCTAGTACATGTTCCTCGGCGCTGAGGACATCCACCAAGAGTAGGGGATTTTGTGACATTTCTAATTGGCTGTCTAGTATACTGCGATGTGTGATTTGATCGAAATTATTAATTTACAGATTAGAAATGAGAAACTGTCATCCCATTCAATCGAATTGGGATGCCCTGATCTGACATGTCTCTTGGGAAGAGTAACATAAAGCTCGGAAATTATGGGCGTATTCAATACTCCCAAATAAAAGGGAATTGGTCTATGCCCGAGTCAGTAAAAATAAATAACTAGGAATTTTGAGTTGTACCTCGTGAAAAAAAGACTAGTAGAATTAACCGTTCTCATTTCTTTTAGTTCTTTTAGAAAAAAATGGAATTATGTTCAAGGAAACAAATATGTCATGGTTGCAGGAGTCTATACATCACATATAGGCTTAGGCTTTAAGTTAAGGGCATCGTGGTATAATCGTCAGTACCGCAGCAGGACCTAAGAGATCGAATGAAAGGGTACATAGACAAGTAAATCCCTTATGACACTCCTTAAATTTGAATTTAAGAGGATTCAGCATTCGAGGGGAAGTAGACTACTCAAGAATTTCACATTTCATTTATGTCCTAATTTTGAAAAGAATTAAGAAAATCTAAATCAATAAAAGAAGAATCAATCAATGAAATGTTTCTTGGAACTTGAGTAAAGAGTAGACCTTTTTGGGGGGGTTCTAGAATTTGAAAGCAAGAACTCCTTTACTTTATCTTTATTTGGTGTAACTACTTAAGCCGGATGAGAAGAAACTCTCATGTCCGATTTTGAGGGGGGGATCCCGCAAGGCCCTATCCTAATTTTTCTTTTGCTAGGCCCATCACTAAAAAACCTACTTTCTTACGATTACGAGGTTCATTCGAATATGAAATTCAATCCTGGAAATATAGTATCCCATTTTTCTTTTACTACCCAAGGTTTCGATACATTTCGAAGTCACGAAATTTCTACCGGAGCAGGTGCTATTTGAGAACAATTAGCCGATCTAGATTTGCGAATTCTTATCGATTATTCGGTGGTAGAATGGAAAGAATTAGGAGAAGAAGGCCTCACGGGTAATGAATGGGAAGATCGAAAAATTGGAAGAAGAAAGGATTTTTTGGTTAGACGCATGGAATTGGCTAAGCATTTTATTCGAACAAATATAGAACCAGAATGGATGGTTTTATGTCTATTACCGGTTCTTCCTCCCGAGTTGAGACCGATCATTCAGATAGATTGGGGTAAACTAATGAGTTCGGATATTAATGAACTGTATAGAAGAGTTATCTATCGAAATAATACTCTTACCGATCTATTAACAACAAGTAGATCTACGCCAGGGGAATTAGTAATGTGTCAGGAAAAATTGGTATAAGAAGCCGTGGATACACTTCTTGATAATGGAATCCGTGGACAACCAATGAGGGACGGTCATAATAAGGTTTACAATTACAAGTCGTTTTCAGATGTAATTGAAGGCAAAGAGGGAAGATTTCGCGAGACTTTGCTTGGCAAACGAGTCGATTATTCGAGACGTTCTGTCATTATTGTTGGCCCATCACTTTCATTACATCGCTGTGGATTGCCTCGCGAAATAGCAATAGAGTTTTTCCAGACATTTGTAATTCGTGGTCTAATTAGACAACATCTTGCTCCGAACATAGGAGTTGCTAAGAGTAAAATTCGGGAAAAAGGGCCGATTGTATGGGAAATACTGCAAGAAGTTATGCGGGGACATCCAGTATTGCTAAATAGAGCACCTACTCTGCATAGATTAGGTATACAGGTATTCCAACATATTTTAGTGGAAGGACGCGCTATTTGTTTACATCCATTAGTTTGTAAGGGATTCAATGCAGACTTTGATGGGGATCAAATGGCAGTTCATGTACCTTTATCTTTAGAGGCGCAAGCGGAGGCTCGTTTACTTATATTTTCTCATGTGAATCTCTTGTCTCTAGCTATTGGGGATCCCATTTCCTTACCGACTCAAGATATGCTTATTGGGCTCTTTGTATTAACGAATGGGAATCGTCGAGGTATTTGTGCGAATAGGTATAATCCATGGAATCGAAAAAGCTATCAAAATGAAAGAATTGACAATAATAACTATAAGTCTACAATGGAGCCTTTTTTTTGTAATTCCTATGATGCGATTGGAGCTTATAGGCAGAAAAGAATCAATTTAGACAGTCCTTTGTAGCTCCGGTGGCGACTAGAGCCATGCGTTATTGCTTCAAGAGAAGCTCCCATCGAAGTTCACTATGAATCTTTGGGTACCTATCATGAGATTTATGGACATTATCTAATAGTAAGAAGTTTAAAAAAAAAATTTCTTTGTATATACATTCGAATCATCATTGGTCATATTTCTTTTCCGAGAAATCAAAGAAGCTATACAAGGGTTTTTTCTCGGCCTACTCATATGATACCCAATCATATGGTATCTAAGCTAAAAATTCTATGACACCAATATGAATTCGGTCTCTTCTGTTCAACTAGAACCCCAGCTTCTGACCCGACTTTCTACCAAAATCAAGATCGAGAAAGGAAGTTTTCCAATCATTGACTCAAACCCATTGGCGAAGTCCACTCAATGGAATAAGAGGGTATTTATGGCGAGCGGGCCAATCAGTATTTCACAATAAAGTGATAGATGGAACTCGCCATTAAACGGCTTATTAGCGATTAATAGATCACTTCGAATGGTATATACATCACACATCCTGGATCAAGTAAAAGCTCTAGGTTTCCGAAAGAAGCTACTACTACATCCATTTCATTAGGAATTGATGATCTTTTAACGATACCTTCTAAGGGATGGCTAGTCCAAGATGCTTGAACAAAAAAGTTTGATTTTGGAAAAACACCATCATTTTGGGAATGTACACGTGGTAGAAAAATTACGCCAATCAATTGAGATATGGTATGCTACAAGTGAATATTTATGACAAGAAATGAATCCTAATTTTAGGATGATCACCCGTTAACCCAAATCCATATAATGTCTTTTTCAGAGCTAGAGGAAATGCATCTCAAGTGCACCAATTAGTAGGTATAAGATGATTAATGTCGAATCCCCAAGGACAAATGATCGATTTACCCATTCAAAGCAATTTACGCTGAAGGATCGTCTTTAATGAATATATCATTTCTTGCTAAGGAGCCCGAAAAGGGGTTGTGGATACCGCATTATGAGTATCGATCTTTGGATATCTTACGCGCAGACTTGTTGAAGTAGTTCAACACATTGTTGTACGTAGAACATTGTGGCACCACCCGAGGGATTTACGTGAGTCCTCAAAAGAGGACGCTCGGAAAGAATTTTTATCCAAACATTAATTGGTCGTGTATTAGCGGACGATATATATATATGGGTCCGTGGTGCATTGCCATTCGAAATCAAGATATTGGGCTTGGGCTTGTCGATCGATTCGAGCCTTTCGAACACAACCAATATCTATTCGAACTCCCTTTACTTGTAGGAGTACATCTTGGATTTGTCGATTATGTTATGGTGGAGCCCCACTCATGGTGACTGGTTGAATTGTGAGAAGTCAGAGGTATTATTGTGGGGCAATCCATTGGAGAACCGGAACGCAACTAACATTAAGAACTTTTCATACCGGCGAGAGTATTTACAAGGGTACTGCGCAGAATATGTACGAGCCCCTTTTAATGGAAAAATCAAATTCAATGAGGATTTGGTTTATCCTACACGCATACGTCACGCATCTTGCTTTTTATGTTATCTGGACTTGTATGTAATTATTGAGATTGAAGATATTATACATAAGGTGACTATTCCACCAAAAGTTTTCTTTTAGTTCAAAACGATCAATATGTAGAATCGTAACAAGTGATTGCTTTGAGATTCATGGAACATACAATTTAAATTTGAAAGAGAGGTTCGAAAACATGTTTATTCTCGACTCGGAGGGGAAATGCACTTTGAGTACCGATGTGTACTATTCGCTCGAATTTACATATAGTAATGTCCATCTCTTACCAAAACAAGCCATCTGTGGATATTATCGTGGGTTCGTACAAATTCGATGTAGTTCCTTTTCACTCCACAAGGATCAAGATCAAATAAACATTCATTATCTTTCTGCGAACGAAGATATATTTCTAGATTCTCGATGAATAATGATCAAGTGAGACACAACTTATTTAGTTCGGATTTTTCTGATAAAAAGAAGATAGGATTTACGATTATTCGAATTGAATCAAATAATAGGTACTTGGGCATTGTGATTTCATATATTCTGCTATTCTCTATGAGAATGCTGATTTATTAGCAAAGAGACGAAGAAATAGATTTATTATTCCATTTCAATTGATTCAAGACCAAGAGAAAGAACTAATGCTTTGCATTCCCATTCCGGTATCTCGATGGAAATACCCATAAATGGTATTTTCAGAGAAAAAGTATTCTTGCTTTTTTGACGATCCTCGATCTGAAAGAAAGAGTTCAGGAATTACTAAATATGAGACTCTAGGGGTGCATTCAATCGTCAAAAGGGAGGATGTGATTGAGTATCGAGGAGTCAAAAAGGTTAAGCCAAAATACCAAATGAAAGTAGATCGATTTTTTTTCATTCCCGAGGAAGCGCATATTTTATCCGAATCTTCTTCCATAGTGGTACGGAACAATAGTATCATTGGAGTAGATACCCAAATCACTTTAAATACAAGAAGCCAAGTGGGCGGATTAGTCCGAGTGGAAAGAAAAAAAAAGGATTGAACTAAAAATTTTTTCGGGTAATATCTATTTTCCCGGAGAAAGAGATAAGATATCTCGACACAGTGGCATCTTGATACCACCAAGAACGAGCAAAATGAACTCTAAGGAATCAAAAAAATTGAAAAATTGGATCTATGTCCAATGGATCACACCTACCAAGAAAATGTATTTTGTTTTGGTTCGACCTGTAACCCCATATGAAATACCGGACGGTCTAAATTTAGCAACACTCTTCCCCCAAGATCCATTTCTGGAAAAAGATAATATGTAACTTCGAGCTGTCAATTATATCTTTTATGGAAATGGCAAACCGACTTTCGAGAATTTCTCGACACAAGTATTCAACTAGTTCGGACTTGTTTAGTGTTGAGTTGGGACCAAGACAACAAAAGTTCTTTCACCAAGAGGTCCATGCTTCCTTTGTTGAAGTAAGGATAAATGGTCCGATTCGAGATTTCTAAGAATCGACTTAGTGAAATCTCATATTTTTATATGAGAAAAAGAAATGATTAAATCGTGTTCGAATTGATTTACGATAATAGGTTAGATCGTACCAATAAAAATCCGTTTTATTCCATTTATTCCAATGCAAGAATTCAACAATCGTTTAGCCAAAATCACTAACTATTCATACGCTCTTGAATGAAATAAGGAATCCCAATCTTTGCTAATTTTGTCATCATCTAATTGTTTTCGCATGGGCCCATTCAACGATGTAAAATATCACAATGTGATAAAACAATCAATTAAAAAAGATCCTCTAATTCCAATTAAGAATTTATTGGGTCCTTTAGAACAACCCCAAAATTGCAAATTTTTATTTATCATTTTACCCTTTAATAACTCATAATCGGACCTCGAGAGCGAAATATTTGGAGCTTGACAATTTAAAACAGGCTTTTCAAGTACTTAACTATTATTTAATAGCTGAAAATGGGAGAATTTATAATTTCGATCCATGCCGTAACATCTTTTGAATGCATCAATTTGAATTGGTATTTTCCCCATCATCGTTATCATCATAATTATTGTGAAGAAATGTCCACAATAATTAGTCTTGGGCGCTTTATTTGTGAAAACGTATGGATAGCCAAAAGTGGACCACGCCTAAAATCGGGTCAAGTTTTTGTTGTTCAAGTTTGATTCTATAGTAATAAGATTGGCTAAGCCTTATTTGGCGACTTCGGAGCAATCGTCCATGGACATTATGGAGAAATCCTTTACGAAGGAGATACGTTAGTTACATTTATATATAAAAATCAAGATCCGGTGATATAACGCAGGTCTTCCAAAAGTGGAACAAGTGTTAGAAGTGCGTTCGATTGATTCAATATCGATGAACCTAGAAAAGAGAATTGAGGTTGGAACGAATGTATAACAAGAATTCTTGGAATTCCTTGGGGATTCGTGATTGGTCTTGAGCTAACTATAGTGCAAAGTCGTCTCTCTTTGGTTAATAAGATCCAAAAGGTTTTTCGATCTCGAAGTACAGATCCATAATAGGCATATAGAAATTATTGTACGTCAAATAACATCAAAAGTTTGGTTTCGAAGATGGAATGTCTAATGTTTTTACCCGAGAACTAATTGGATTATTACGAGCGGAACGAACAGGCGTGCTTTAGAAGAAGCGATTTGTTATCGAGCCGTTTTATTGGGAATAACGAGAGCATCTCTGATCACTCAAAGTTTTATATCCAAGCAAGTTTTCAAGAAACTGCTCGAGTTTTAGCAAAAGTCGCTCTCCGGTCGAATCGATTGGTTGAAAGGCACACGAAAGAAAATGTTGTGCTTAGGGGTATGATACCCGCCGGTGATCGATTCAAAGGATTAGTGTACCGGTCCACGGCAACACAACAACATTCTTTTGGAAACAAAAAAAAAAAGAATTTCTTCTGGGAGAAATAAGAGATATTTTCTTCCACCACCGAAATTATTTGACTCTTGCATTTCAAACAATTTACATGATACATCAGTAGCTTCTTTTATAGGTATAGAATTTAATGATTCTTAAGATAATTTGTTGTGGTTATTTGAGTCGTTAATTTGTTAATAGTAATAAAGAGAATAATGAATAGAAAGTAATGGCTTGGCTCGTGGATAAACGACCAATCCCAAAGAGAAGAGAAGGTTCCATTGGAACTATTATTTATTTCAAAGTTGTCTTGTCTCTCTTTTTTTACTTCAAAAAAGAGAGAGAGAGAGGAAGTGCAAACAGAAAATGGCAAGAAGATATTGGAACATAAATTTGGAAGAGATGTTGGAAGCGAGGAGTTCATTTTGGTCATGGTACTAGGAAATGGAATCCTAGAATGGCGCCATATATCTCTCGCAAAACGTAAGGTATTCATATTACAAATCGACTAGAACCGCTCGTTTTTATCGAAGCTTGTGATTTAGTTTTTGATGCAGCAAGTAAGGGAAAACAATTCTTAATTGTTGGTACCAAAAATAAAGCCGCTAATTCGGTGGCGCGGGCCGCAATAAGGGCTTGGTGTCATTATGTTAATAAAAAATGGCTCGAGTGGTATGTTAACAAATTGGCCCACTACGAAACGAGGCTTTCATAAGTTCGGGGACTTAAGAATGTAACAAAAGACGGGGACTCAACCGCTCTTCCGAAAAGAGATGCAAATATGTTGAAGAGACAATTATCTCGCTTGCAAACATATCTCGGCGGGATTAAATATATGACAAGATTGCTTGATATTGTAATCATCGTTGATCAGCAAGAAGAATATACGGCTCTGCGAGAATGTATCACTTTGGGAATTCCAACAATTTGTTTAATTGATACAAATAGCGATCCCGATCTCGCATGAGATATTTTGATTCCAAAGAAATGATGACGTTATAGCTTCAATTCGATTAATTCTTAACAAATTAGTAGTCGCAATTTGTGAGGGCCGTTTCTAGCTATATACGAAATCCTTGATTAATAATAAGATAAATAAATTATTTTTGGAACTACATAGATCTATGGAATCGGTTACTATATCCCGAATCGCACAAAAAGATAAAAAAACCGTGAATATTGTGTGATTAGTTTTGTCGGTGTCAAAAATATAGAATTTGAGTAGGCAAGAGAAGATTGAATCAAAATAATTCCTTTTTTTAAGTAAAGTTCTATTTCTCATCGAGGGCAATATGAAGGTATATCAAACGCGCACTAAACGGGTTATACGATATCTCTGGTGTGGAAGTAGGCCAACATTTCTATTGGCAAATAGCGGTTTTCAAGTCCATGCCCAAGTACTTATTACTTCTTGGGTTGTAATTGCTATCTTATTAGGTTCCGCCGTTATCGCTGTTCGGAATCCACAAACCATTCCAACCACCACCAAAATTTCTTCGAATATGTTCTTGAATTCATTCGAGACGTAAGCAAAAATCGATTGGAGAAGAATATGGTCCATGGGTTCCTTTTATTGGAACTATGTTTCTATTTATTTTTGTTTCTAACTGTCGGTGCTCTGTTACCTTGGAAAATCATACAATTACCTCATGGAGAGTTAGCCGCACCCACGAATGATATAAATACTCATCATTGCTTTAGCTTTACTCACGTCAGTAGCATATTTCTATGCGGGTCTTTCAAAAAAAGGATTGGGGTATTTCAGTAAATACATTCAACCTACTCCAATTCTTTTACCTATTAACATTTTAAAGGATTTCACAAAACCTTTATCACTTAGTTTTCGACTTTTCAGGAATATATTAGCTGATGAATTAGTAGTTGTTGTTCTTGTTTCTTTAGTACCTTCAGCCGTCCCTATACCTGTCATGTTCCTTGGATTATTTGCAAGTGGGATTCAAGCTTTTATTTTTGCAACTTTAACTGCGGCTTATATAGGCGAATCCATGGAGGGTCATCATTGACTAGTTTTTGTTTTTGAAATAGTCTAGCCCTTTTTTAGCTTACCTTGGTCCAATCCAATGTATGCTCAACTCAAGATAATCTACTTACTTAGGGACCATAAATATACAAATACGACGATCTAGAGTAATAACAAAAAAGATTACGATATTAGAGAATTGTAATAAAAAAAGGAAAGAGATCTAATTGAAAAGATCTTTTTCCTAAAATTCAGGGTTGGTCCATTTTTTTTATTACTTATATTTATATCATATTTACCTTCAATCAATATTAAGCCCGTTTAATATATCAGTTTCCTTTTTTTTTTTTTTTACTTTTTTTACTTTTTTGACTTTTTTTTTTATGTTTTGTCTTTTATGTTTATTTATTTTATTTATTTATTATTATTAACTTTAAAAAATTTGAAATATATATTTGAAATATTTTATTAATATATATATTTTGAAATTACATTTTTAAATTTTAAATATTATTTTTTAAATATTAAATATATTTTTTAATAATATAAAATATTTAAATATTTTAAACTTTCAAATTTGTTATTAGTTTTATAATATTTTAAATATTATTTAATTTGTTTTATAATATTTTAAATTATGATTTTTAAATTATTTTTAAAGATATGAAGGGACTTAAAAGAAATTAACCATTTTCTGGTGGAGCCAATTAAATTGGCGCCACCAGATTCCTTGATACAGCTGTTACTTTGGTTTTTTTTTTTTTTTCCACTTTTTTCACTTTCGTTTCTTTTCTTTTTATGTTTTGTCTTTTATCTTTATTTATTTATTTTATTTATTTATTTATGATTAATTTTAAAAAACTTGAAATATATTCAAACGTTTTTTTAAATTTTAAAGATAATTTAAAATCATAATTTAAAATATTATAAAACAAATTAAATAATATTTAAAATTTTATAAAACTAATAATACATTTGAAAGGTCATATATTTAAAATATTTAAATATTTTATATTATTAAAAATATATATTTAATATTTAAAAAATAATATTTTAAAATTAAAAAAATATTAAAAATAATATTTCAAATTTATAAAAATAATTTCAAATATATATATTTAAAATTTAAAAAATATATATTATAAAATATTTCAAATATACATTTCAAGTTTTTTAAAATTAATCATAAATAAATAAATAAATAAAGATAAAAGACAAAACATAAAAAAATAAAAATAAGAAACATATTTTAAATTAAATTTTAAATATAATTTTTATAAATTATTAATTTTAAAATTAATAAAGATATTCAAACTTTTTTAAATTAAATTTAAAATTTTAAAAATTAATATTTTATTTGGTGGAGGCATTTAGAATGGCTCCATCACTTTATAGTGTACTTTTTTATATTTTTTAATATAAAAATTTAATATTTAATATTTTATTTTGGTGGAGCCATTCTTTATGGCTCCACATCTTGGTTCTCTACCATATATAGAATGGTGAAATTGTTGTGTTTAGTAAGAGAGTTCAAAAAATCTATCCAATATGAATATTGAGGTGTTTTTGGTGTATGTTCTTTTTTATGGTGAAATTATAGAAGGTGATGTTGGTTGTGTATTTCGAGGTCGGTAAAGAGTAGGTTTGCGATTCAAAAAAAATGTGAAGCTAGCAGAAATGAAAAGGAAAATTAGTGCGAAAATAGCTATACGTTGTGGAAGGGCGATATCCAAATTATTTTACAGGTTTCCAGTCTCTACAGATCTATTCAAATTTTGTGAAATGCAGCTATTAAATGATGATGACTTGGGCACTATGATGGAAATATGGTGGTCGACTGGGAGTGAGAACCCTCAACCAGTTGAATTATTTGCCGAGTTAGCAGACTTAGAGCCTGTTGAGAATGTTAGTCCAATAAGTCAACATCGCGAATTTGACTTTGATCTTAATGTTGGATGGACAGACCAATTAGAATGTGAAGGGACATCGCAGATACCTAAAAGTCCTAATTATGGTGGGAGTTCGTATAACAAACCTACCTCCGGTCCCCGTCTACAAATACATCCGGAGGTGATAATAAGCACAGAGGCAATTGTTAGAGAAACCAATAATGATGAAGATTCTGATCAAGACATTGAAGATTTTAGTAACCCCGATATTGATAAGGTTCCGGACGATATCGATGATGAAGGACCGGAGGAGGTTGAAGATGTTCACGGCCTTTCATTCAGTAACCCGAGTCATGGCATTATTTTACGAAATGAACCTGGGGGCGACATGTTGAACATAGATCCAGATGCAGCGCATGCGTCTGAGTTTCCTAAGTACGCCGATATAATACTTGCTCATAGATTGGCGGTAAATTCACAGTTCGAGGAGTTGTTCGTTGGGAAACAATTCGAGAGCAAGGTGGACTATGTTTTGCCATCAAACAATACAACATAAAGTTGTCGATTGATTACAAGGTTGTCAAATCTACACCGACATTATATGTTGGGGAATGTTAGAGAGCCGGCGATGGGTGTGGTTGGCGAGTTCGAGCTGTATTTATACAGAGGACTCAACAGTGGCAAATACGAAAATTAGAAGGGCGTCATACATGTACTGTCGCACGTATGTCTCAAGACCACCAGAAATTAGATGCCAAAAGTATTTGCAACTGCATCATGCCACTAGTGAAAGATAGCCCAATCATTCCTGTGTCAACATTGATTGCAGACATGCAAGCTCGATTTCAGTACAGAGTGTCGTACAGGAAAGCGTGGTGGGCGAAACAAATGGCTATGCAACAATTGTACGGCGACTGGGATGAGTCATAAAATGAACTTCAGGGTTGGATTTCAGCGATAGTGGAGTACATCCCAGGAACTGTCGTGGACTTGCAAACATTACCTTATAAAGGCCCTAATGGAGAATTAGAACTGGGGAGAAGAGTTTTTCATCGACTATTCTGGACTTTCGATCCATGTGTTAGGGCCTTCCCCGACTGCAAACCGCTAGTGCAAGTTGATAGAACATGGCTTTATGGAAAATACACGATAATACTTCTGATTGCGGTTGCACAAGACGATAACGGAAATGTACTACCGATCGCTTTTGCTATCGTGGAGTCCGAGAACTCCGAATCGTGGGCGTATTTCATTCGGAACTTGCGGAGACATGTTGTCAGGCAAGACAACATTTGCATTATCTCTGACAGATCAAAGGGTCTTGTTGCTGTGATTCGACAATCCTAGGTTCCATGGAGGTCCGTCTATTGTATTCGTCACATCTCTGTCAACTTCCACAATGAGTGCAAGAACAAAGACTGGCGCAAACGAATTGTAAACATGGGAAAAAATTTTAAATATATTAAAAAATCATTTTTCTCTTTTCCTATTAAAATTATATTAAATATATTAACATTTTAAAATATGTTTTTAAAAAATATATTGAATATATTAAAATTTTAAAATTGGTTATATTAACATTTTTAATATATTTAATTTTTAAAACTATATTAAATATATTAAAATTTTGAAAATTATTATACTTAACATTTTTAATATATTTAATTTCTTTAAGTTTTTAAAAATTTTAAATATATTAAGAAAATCTTTTTTGCCTTTACCTATTAAAAATATATATTAAGTACATAAATTTATGAATGTGTACTAAAATTAAAAAATTAATATATAAATTTATAAATGTGTACTAAAATTAAAAAATTATAACCAACACATAGATATTTATTAATTTCATGCAAGAAAATAGTTAAAAAGGAATAATAATAACTAAATAGAGATCAGTTCCATGCAATCAAAACACGTTGAGCAAAGTAGTGCTTAGCAAGAAAAAAAAGAGACTAAAACGATTTTTTTATTTAATTCATAATTAATTTTACTGTTTCGTCGATCATCGATAAAGTGTGATCCGTATCTCCAGAAGACATTTTGATATCTGCATAATATAAAAAAATATAAATACAATATAATTAATTATTATATTACAATAACTATAAAATATAAAAAAAATTTAAGTAACTTACATTTTTTTTCCACTCTTTTCTTTCTTCTGAAGGGGGGACCAATCCTTTATTGTTTTAATTAATATTTAATTTTATGTCTAGCCACATCACTAGCATGATGTGATATAATATATTTTTTTAATTTTTAATTTAAATTTTTACTTTTTAATATATATTTTTAAATAAATTTATTTTTTCAATAAATAAATCCTTTTTTAACAAATATTTATTTATTTTTTAATTAATTCAAATTTCACTTTTTTAAATAAAATATTATTTTATAACTTTTAAATAGAATTTAAAAAATGGTTTGAATATCTTGGCTTTTTTATAAAAATAACACAAAACTTAATTCATTATCAAAATAACCCATTTTTTAATTAAACACGAAAATGACCTAAAATTTATAGGAAAAGTTGGTGGAGCCAAATTTAAAAAATAAGTCATTTTGATAATTAATTAAATTTTTTAGGTTATTTTTATTAAAAGGCTGAATATCTTTAAAAATAATTTAAAAATCATAATTTAAAATATTATAAAACAAATTTAATAATATTTAAAATATTATAAAACAAATAATAAATTTAAAAGGTCATATCTTTAAAATATTTAAATATTTTATATTATTAAAAAATGTATTCAATATTTAAAAAATCATTTTTAAAATTAAAAAAATAAAATATATATATATTTAAAATTTAAAAAATATATATTATAAAACAATTCAAATATATATTTCAAGTTTTATAAAATTAATCATAAAAAAATAAAATAAATAAATAAATAAACAAATAAATAAAGATAAAAGTCAAAACATAAAAAATTTAAAAAAAAAGAAACGAAAGTGAAAAAAGTAAAAGAAAAAAATGGTTAATTTCTTTTAAGTCCCTTCATATCTTTAAAAATAATTTAAAAATCATAATTTAAAATATTATAAAACAAATTAAATATTATTTAAAATATTATAAAACTAATAACAAATTTGAAAGTTTAAAATATTTAAATATTTTATATTATTAAAAATTATATTTAATATTTAAAAAATAATATTTAAAATTTAAAAAAGTAATTTCAAAATATATATTTAAAATTTACAAAAAAATATATATTAATAAAATATTTCAAATATATATTTCAAATTTTTTAAAGTTAATAATAAAAAATAAAATAAATAAATATAAAAGACACAACATAAAAAAAAAGTCAAAAAAGTAAAAAAGTAAAAAAAAAAAAAAAAAAGGAAACTGACATGGCAGGCAGGGGAATCTAGTGGCGCCATATTAATTGGCTCCACTAGAAAATGGTTAATTTTTTTTAAGTCCCTCTATATTTTCAGAAATTTCAGTATTTTCTTAGTATTTATACAGATAGCGCCATTCTACATGGCTCCACCAAAAAATTAATTTTTTTATGTTCTTTGCTGACATGGCATGTTGGTGGCGCCAAATCATTTGGCTCCACCAACTTTTACTGTAGATTTCAAGTCATTCTTGTACTTAATTAAAAAGATGGATCATTTTGATAATTAATTAAATTACTTATGTTATTTTTATAAAAAAGTCTAGAAATTTACAAGACTGGGTAATTAAAAAGGAAAAAAAAAAGGAATCAGATGCAGACAATAGATAATATGATAAAAAGGGCCCATTTAATATTTTTCCATGCAATGAGATTGGCTGGTGAGATTTTCATTGAAGAAGTGGAAGAAAAGATCAATTTGGAAACGGATAAAGTATCAGTACTTATTCTTCATTGAAAAAGTGGAAGAAAAGAAAAAAATTGGAAACAAAAAATGCATCAGTATTTATTTTATTCCCTTCACATTCACACTCATTCCATCTATTTCCTCCCAGTGTTTCACAACGTAATTCTGTACTTTCTGTTTTCTTTCTGCTAACCCATCATATTTACAATATAATTTACGGCAAAGGAATGTTTGGAAATGAGGCTAGGAGAGTAGTAGCATGGATGAATGGGTGCGAAGGAGACCCCAAACTCCCTATAGGCAGCATAGAGACACGCACATTAACTGTCGTTCCATCTCCATCAAAGGCGATGGAGAGGTTGAATGTAGCCATTAGAGAGTTGAAATGCAGCCCTCCTCCTCTTACCTCTGGGACTCTTCGACTTCAGGTAAACTTTCCCGTCCTTCATAATTAAACATGGTCCTAATACTAGTCTACATCTAGGAACACGAAAGGTTTGCTAATTTCTTTCTGTCATTATCTCCAAGATAATGGGTTGTTGCTACGTGGTTGGTTGTGACAGTTCTTCCATTTTTCTTATCCCTTCGTCAATAAAAAAATTTACATGCAAGTTGACTCAACTAAATTATAAGTTTATGTTTTTGGTATTCTAACTTTAAAAAATTATAAAAAGGTAATTAAATTATTTGAATGTTTTTATTTAATTGTTAAGTTCTGTTTTTTTTTTTAAATTTAATTTGTGATTTCTAAGCGACATTTGAATGATTGGTATGATGGATTAATATACATCGATCAATAAAAAATATATCCTAGATCCAAGTTGATCTAACGATCAGTGTCAAATATCAGAAAAGAAAGATTTTTGGATTTTAATTCACAAATTTGTGACATTAAAGTTATTTCATGAAAAAAAATTGTAGAGAATAAAAAAGAGAGCTTTCAATTGATATAGCCGATAAAAATAGAAAATGCATAGAGTAATAAATTTAACAACAGAGTAATTTAAATAAAAACTTTTAAATAATTTAATATTAATTTTATAACTTTTTTTAAATATAAATTTAGTAATAATTTAGTAAAGTACCAAAAGTAAAATAATTGAAAGATGATAAAATTGGCGGGGATATATATTAAAAGTTGGACGAAATAGAAGCGTCAAAATCGGCTTTTTTTTCATAATTGACCCAAAAAATTGATTAATTATAAAAATGACCTAGGTACAAAATCTTGTATGAAAATGACTTATTTTCTACAATGACCATCAGTGTTGACATTGCCATTGGTGGCACCATCTCTCATCATTACCCAATAATTGTCGGTTTTTAAAAGAAAATATTTTTTTTTGTGCCTCCATTCTCATTGGCGACACCAGTATGTATTTTTCTATATACTCATTAAAAATATTGGTATTTTGGGAAAAGAAAAAAGAAAATATTTTAATGGGTATTGTTGTTTCCTTTGGCTACACCAGATAAATTTTTTTTTTAAAATATTGTGTCAAAATAAAAAAAAAAAGTCAGTGTCAAATACTTTTTGGTGTCGCTGTTCTCATTGGCGGCACCCATGTCAAAATTCTTTTTTTGGGTACATCCAGGCTGTGTGGTGACATCGTTGTGTTTTTTTTTAAAATTGATTTTTTTATGCTACCAAATCATGTAGCTGTGCCGGTGATTTTATTAATTTTTTTTTTTGTGTCACCAAATTTTGTGGCAGCATTGACTTTTTTGTGGTGTCACCATGTGTGATGGCATCAATATAAAAAAAAAATCGAAATTATTTTGGGTCTCTGGCGGCACCTCCCAAAATATATATTGCGACCTAGGTTTTGTTAAGATTTACTTTTTAATTATTTATGAGAGAAAAAAAATTGTATTGAAAATGGATAACCAAATGGTTTTTTTTTTCAATGGGGGCAATTCTACCGTCAATTGAAACTAGTTGTGTATTTGACTGGCCAGAAATTAGGGATAGATTCAATAAGAATATAAAAGGTGGAAGAACTGAAGCGGAAGATTAATGCAAAAATATATCCATTGTATAATAATATATAAAATCAAAACTAATGTATATTGTTTAGATTTATCTGTTTAAAAAACCCGTAAAATTCAAAAGGGATTATTGTTAAATCCGTTGGAGGGACTCTTTTGTTTCCGCTCAAGTAACGGCTCTGCAAAAAGTAAAGACAAAGGAAAAAGAAAGAAGAAAATTGAAATTGGTAAGTGTTGTTTGAAGGTACCGATCGAGGAGCAAATCGAAGCAATCGAGTGGCTCCATGCTCAACGTGATAATCTTCCACGTTGTTTCTTCTCTGGTAGAAGAAGCAGAGCCAATAGAAATGGTTTCAATCTCTTGATGGACATAGGTAATGAAAATGGCGACACCTCTTTTACCAATAATCTTGTTGGTGTCGCCGGTGTCGGCTCAGCGGTATTCTTTCAACAACTTCATCCTTTCTCATATCATGATTGGAGGTCCATTAAGAGGTAAATCATGCAGATTTCTCTTAAATAAAGTTGTCAGGTCAAAGCAAATAATGCCTCACGAATTTGGGATTTAGTTGTATGTTATCTTTGTTTTCTTTGGATTGAAGGTTTCTGTCTTCAGAGTGCCCTTTGATTCGTGCATATGGAGCAATTCGTTTTGATGCGACGGCTAATATATCACCTGAATGGAAGGCGTTTGGTTCATTTTACTTTATGGTCCCTCAGGTTGAGACCTTGTTTTTGTTGACCAAGTAGTTTGTAGGGAATAATTCAGTTCATTTTTTATTTTCTCTCTTTAGTATTTAAACGACCTACTGCTACATACCAAATGACAGGTTGAGTTTGATGAGCTTGAAGGAAGTTCAATGCTTGCCATAACGATTGCATGGGACAATGCCCTTTCATGGACTTGGGATGAAGCCATTCATTCACTGGAAACCACAATGCAACAGGTGCCTCGACTTTTTAACTTATTTTGCTCATCCTATATACCTATAGCCTCTTTGATTTGTTTAGTACTGTGTAATTAATTAAATTTCCAATTTTGAAGATTGCTTCAGTTGTTGTAAAGTTGAAGAAAGAAGCTTCAGGAGAATCCATCCTCAGTAAAACTCATGTTCCAAATAAGACACATTGGGATCTTGCTGTAAAGAGAGCTTTGCAGGAAATAAACACAAGTAGCTCAGAGCTCGTTAAGGTATTTTTAATCCCTTCTGCTGATGAAGTCTCCGAAGCACCATCCCTAAACCATAGTCCTTCTAGTCTCTTGCTCTATATATCAGGTTTTTAGTTAAACATTTTGATGTGAAAAACTAGGTTGTGCTTGCCCGTAGCAGCAGGATGTTAACTGCTACAAATATCGATCCTATAGCTTGGTTGGCTTGTCTGCAGGTACTCTTTTCCTTTTCTTCTCTTCTATAAAGTATTATAAGGGAAGATAAATTTCATTGAGCTGTGTACTTACTGCAGGTTGAAGGAGAAGATGCATACCAGTTTTGTGTTCAGCCACCTAATGGACCCGCGTTTGTGGGAAATACAGTAAGTGTGACAGCAGATTTCATTGTGCAATATGCATCTTTTTTTTACTACTCTGCCACATGCTCTTTACTTCTGTCTCCAGTTTTCCTTCTTCCCCTATGAGAACAATGTGTGTTCAATATATTTCCTACTAATGTGAATTTTGCAAGATATCTGATCGGTATAGTTTTGAGACCATGACTGAAGTTTAAGCATAGTTGATAGAAGTAAAAGTTGTAGGATGTAAGATACTTAAAATCCCTTTTCCCACTTTCTACTCCATTGCAGCTGATAATAGATCTCATGTTTAATTTTTATTTAGAATACACATACTCTTCTCGATTTCTCTTTGGAATGATCCTTGTTATTCGTGATATTAAATAGATAGTTTCTACCCTTTGCAAAGTGATAATTAACCATAATTTACAATGTCCTCATATTCCATGTCACTATTTTGAAGTTCATGGATCTGATTTCACCGCCATTCAGAATTTGTTGTATTTGATTAGAAGTTTATTGGTGTAAGGCTCTCTTGTAGATGAAGTAATGATGCAGGGAAATGGAAAATTATGACCCCCCCCCCCCCAAAAGTTTTGCTGAACTTAGGTTGTTTTGAATTGCTTTGAGTATCAAAAGTGTCTCGAGGTGTGGATTGGATCCGAAAATATAAAAGCAAGGCATTTTTAGGAAAACGATCAAGAAATACAATTCCCGGGACACTATGATTTTACTCGAACAGTACAATTCTTATTGTACTGCGAATTGCTCTAAATCAGAATGAAATCAGAGAAACACTAAGGAAATAATATTTTTCACGGTTGGAATGAGAAGTGATTAATCTTTTTTCTATTCCAAACTAAGTCTATATATAGTGCACCAATAGGTGTTTAAGTGCTTTTATGAATGATCACAACTTTTCATGTTAAAAGATTTATGAATAATTGTGACATTTGAAATCAACCAAAGTTTGAATTGAATTTTGAAATTCAATTCTACAAAAAGATATATATTTTTTGTTTGAAAATACTTCATATAATATTTATTATATACAACAGTTTCTTCTTGCTTTGACTTATACGAGCTTTGGTGAATAGCCAGAGCTACTATTTCACAGAAAATGGCTAAGCATTAGTAGTGAGGCACTGGCTGCAACCCGCGCTAGAGGTGAATCCAGAGCGCTTGATCTTCAAATAGAGCATGATCTACTTTCCAGGTTCCTTTTGTTACTCTCAACTCTTTACCGAATAACTTCCGTATTTTCAATGTGTTATTACATAAATTCTTTTGTTACTGATTAATAACCTGTTTTGTTGCGAATCATGTAGTCCCAAGTTCCACCTGGAATTTACTGTAGTACGAGAAAACATACAAAACAAATTAGAGGCAAGTTTTCTTCCGATATCTCAATTTGTCAATTTGCTTTTCTAGGCACTGAAATTTCTTTCACTAGGACTTTTTATGTAATTAAAGTTCTTTCGTAGAATCATTTAGGTTGATGCACTCTCCAATGCTATCGTGCATCCTCTCCCGCACTTAAACACGTGAGCTAATGTCAAAGATAAAAACATATTACCGCTATTTCAGTGGTCTCATGAAAGGGCATGGTTTAATGATGCCATCATGGGATGCCACTATTTCTTTTAAAAACCTACTTGCAGTATGTTGTCTGGTTCTGCCATATGCTTGCTGTTCACTCACAAGGATATATTTAGCAACAAATGATGAGGCTCCCTCTGTCCTATAAAGGTTGGCTATCTTTCGTCCTTGTGTGTTCGAGTCTTACTTATTTTACCTCTTCTGTGTATATTTATTGTTTAAGTTTCCTAAAATGCTTTAAATCAAAAGGCTTTTCATATAATTTTTAAATATGTTTATAAAATATAAAGAATATCAAGTTTTCATCTCAGAGAGTTTGAACGGAAGCCTCTGTTTTACCTGAAAATAAAGTGATTGTTTTACTCTTTTCTGCTTCACAGTCTGTATGTGATAGAGTTGTTGTTGAGCCGAAGAAAACGGTACGAAAACTTCCAAGAATTCAACATTTATATGCCCAGTTGACTGGTAACCTGAGAAAGGAAGATGATGAGGTAATTTCATTATAAGTTTCATATGTCAAATAACGAGAACTCCATCAGAGCACTAATAAATTTTTGTTGCATGCTCTAATATGTCAGTCTGAATAAACTGTTTTATTAAAGTTCCATACTCTTTAACTGTTGTTGATTCTAGAATGAGTAGTTAGCTGTAGTAGTCTCAATACATAGACTACTAATTTGTCAAAGATCTGGGCGGTAGTTTTCTCTATAGCTTTGCTGTTGTGATATATTTTGTGTTCCTACGTTCCTGTGCAGTTTGAAATCTTGTCTTCTCTCCACCCAACTCCAGCAGTTTGTGGACTTCCAAAAGAAGCTGCACGCCTCTTCATTTCAGAAACTGGTATCCTTACAGATTATATACACTGTTTTTGTTTCTTCTTCTATAGCCATGTTACTTAGGATGAGCGTGGGATAGGAGTATGTCTTCGACACAGATATACTCGACTAAATGTTTTTTCAAATATTTGGAGATTTCTAACCTTGCATCTCTGTTTGAATATATAAACTGGACATGGATACCTAAGGAAATTGAAAACTCAGTTCTAAAGAAATGTTGAATTCCTCCTTAAGTTTGACAGCTTGACATCTTGTGCTCCATATGTTCATTGTTTAGTGATCTAGGGAAAATGATGTGTCTAAAAACTTAGACTGCCAATTACCATTCTCTTATAGAACAAAACCATTTTATGGCTGCTATACTCATTTCTTAAACTTTTCTGCCTTCAGAAGTGTTTGACCGAGGGATGTATGCTGGACCAGTTGGTTGGTTTGGAGGAGGAGAAAGTGAGTTTGCAGTTGGTATAAGGTCAGCATTAGTGGAAAAGGTGAGCTAATTAAATAATGACATCTACTAAAGCATGCTTGACTTTTGAGTGAGCATTGAAGTATCATCAAAGCTTCATATTATTCCACATCAATGCTTTCCTTTTTCAATGACCTCCAACAAGATTATCACCTTATTATACTTATAGTGACTCAATTTAATCATTTTAAATTGTTGTAAGAAAGCTTTTATGCTGCCACCAAAATATTTGACTGTTTAAGTTGATAGGATTCTGGAGCATTGATATACGCCGGAGCCGGGATAGTAGAAGGCAGCAATCCCTCGTCAGAATGGGATGAACTAGAACTCAAGACATCTCAGGTGAGTGTAAACGGATTTTTGTCCTTATGAATTTTATATATTTGCTTCCACATGGATGCGACATTGAATGGTCATTCATCTGATTTGTATGTCAAGCCGTGTTATTTGGACTTGAGAGCAAGCATTTAATATGAGTATGTTTATTCTTTTTCCAAGCGTTTAGCATACTTCCATACTCATATTGAAATATAGAAATTAAGAGTACGGGTAACATGGTATTTAACGTTTTTCAGTAGTGTATGCCTTCTAAGTGATTGTGGGAGTGCTTTTGATTCTGCATGCAGTGCACCAAGTTGCTTCAACTGGAGGTTCCTCGGCATTCAAAAGTTGAGAATTTGGAAATCATTTATTAACAAGGTTAGTGATTTAGGGTAGAAATATATGATTCAGCACTTCTGGAGATTTGGTTTCTTTTTGTTTATCAATTAACAAGTTTTTAAAATTTGTGTGAATAATTGAATTAAAGCACTTAAAGTTTGATTTTCTTTCGTAATATTTTATAAATAGTGTAATGACGTGTCAACTGGTAAGGTTTTATCACTTATCTGGATATTGTAAGCACAAGTCGATATTATCTTCTATAGATGCCCACCAACTCTTCAAAGATTTATCACCTAAAGGTGCACTTCCTTAGTTTGGAACCTAAGATCACCCCATATAGGAGTTCTATTTACAATCATGGTACACTAATTTTCTTGTGCTATGATGTCGCACCCAGGCGTCCATAAACCGGTATTATCTTCTTTAAGCGTCCATTAATCATTCAAGATTTTGTCACTTAAAAGTGCAGCTCCCCATGTTCATACCCAAGACCTTAAACTAGATCAAAGGATAAAAAGTAACTCCTATAAATAACTTAACTGCATTTTTGAATCACAAATCGTTGAGAAGAAGTCGGTCGACATCCAAAAAGGATGATAACAACTTGTGCTCACAGACATCAGTGCCACAACCCAAATAAATATTAATACCGTGTTTTTGGAAGACTTGTAGTAAATTGTGTTTAAAAATAGGGTAAAGTATATCGATAGTCACTCAACTTTAATTAAAAAATCAAAACAGTCGTTGAACTTTGAAAAATTACAACTCAATCACTAAATTTTAGAAAAACAACAAACTAGTCACTAACGTTATCGAAAAGTGACAAATCAGTCACCCGGTAACATTTTCTATTATAGGCCTAATGGAATAAGTGACATGGCCAGTTAACTAGTTGATGTGGCCAGTTAACCTGCCACGTCGGACATGAGGAGCCGAAGGGTTTCAATTTGGGGGAGGAATAAAGAGAGATTTTCTTAAAGGAAGTTGGCAACTTGAAATATAAGATCTAAGATTTTAGTTGAAATGATTTTGTTTAGCAGAGAATTTTAAATTTGAAATCCAATGAAACAATTGTCATTGGTAATACAATTATGCATACAAGAAAGAGTGAATATGGACAAGCCAATTATAGAGATTTGCGACAAATCTCAAGTAAAATCCTTTTCCCCTTCCCATGCTTAAATGGGAAGCCCTAGGGCCAATCAAAAGAAATGATAAAATAATCCTAAAAAGGAATCCTATAAGCAAACAACATGGTCAAGAAAGAAGCTTCTATCTTGGTTGGTCAAAACCAAAATCCCCCACGAAATGAACAAAAAAAAATAAGAAAACAACAGAGAAAAACAAATGAAAAGGTGAGCAATGGCATACACCAAACTGAAGTAGATTTTATTTAGCTATTAAGATTTGGAACTAAAGAGGGAATAAAAAAAAAGGAGAGGAAATGTGTCATAAGTCGGCAACTACTAAAAACACCCCCAAAACAACAATTGAAAAGGAAACTTGAAATCTTATATATGAGAATGTGGTGGTTAAAGTGCTATAAACAGTAGGATTAGGGCTTAGATCTAGAGATTTCGGTGTTGATTTTGAAAAATCTAAGGTGACTTTGGGGTTTACAAGTTCAAAAGGAATGTTGTTGTCAAACTTGGGAAGTTTCTAGGCTGACTGACAATCGTAACCAGTGGTTGCCGCAATGGACGGCTGAAGCTATAGAGACGGAATCACGGTCGACATCTCCTTTTCTTCTCTTATTCTTCTATTACCCAACCCAGCTGAGGTTCTTAAATTGGGGTCGTTTACACCGTGAGAAGACAAGTCAGCTTTTCGTTATAGACGTAACAGAAAATAGTTACGGGTGACTGATTTATTATTTTTCTAAAGTTTAGTGACTGAGTTATAACTTTTCAAAATTTAGTAACTATTTTATTATTTTAATTAAATTTGAGTAACTATCAGTGTACTTTACTCTTAAAAATATCTTCTCTAAAAGCAGCTTTAAACCAATTGAGAGGGCGTGAAAAGCAAGAGCAGTGAGCCTGATTGCATGTCCCAGGTTTTGATGTTATCACATGTTGCTTGTCAACCCTTTGGATTGGTCTCCCTGGTTGAATAAAGAAGGCACCATTTATCATATCATTGTCAAGGTCGTGCTTCTGATGTAGGATGAGTTAATTGTATTACATATTAAGTTGGTGATATCTGTTACAGTATATTATCTTTAAGTTAGTTTAACGACTAACGATATTGTTTATATAATATTAAAAAAGCTTATGGTATGAGAAGATTAAAATAAAACATTTATTGACAATTATAATATAAATTGTAAAAAGTAATAATGAAAAGCAAGTAACATAATGAGTAAAAAAATGAACCCATAAAAGAGTAAATATAATTGCGAATGAAGAAAAAAGAGGATAATACTGTAAAGATTCATTTTTCAATTGGGCGAAATTCTTATTTGCAAACAAGAACGACTTGGAAATAGAATAGAAGAACAAAAATTTGTCTAATATGGCGTATATTCCAACCACGTTTAGAAGGGGTAATATAGGAAATTTCTGGCATCATGGGTGTTGAAACTAACAAAAATAAATTCTACTTAATAATATTAATATTTGTAGATAGCAGCTATGGAGAGTAGAAATAATATTATTTGTTTAGTAAAAACAAGTAAAATAAATATGAAAGAGGTTTTGAAATTAAAATTACAATTATGTAAAAAGAGATCCCAAAATAAAAATATAAGAATTTCAATATGATAAGAACTTAGGCTCCATTTGTTTCACTGAAAATGACTTCCAGAAAATTTTCTGGAAAATAATTTATTTTTCCGAAAAAGCTAATATTTTCTGGTGTTTGGATGAATATGTATAAAATAATTTTTGTTGTTTGGTAGATTTCTTTAAAATATTTCAAAAAAGTTGTTTTCAATTAAATAAACATACATTTGAGATTTTCTTATTTTTTATTATTTAATTAAATTTAATTTTATCTATAATTTTATATTTTACATTGTTTCTGCATATATTAAAAATATTATGTTAAATTCAAATTCATTACAACGTCATTTTTTTAATTATATGACTACTAAGTGAGTATTTTTTTATTTAAAAATGTGACATTAACAAAATTGACAAAATAAATTAACGATTTCAACAATTGAACTTGATTTTCAAATTTGAAAAATAAAAGGGACTAAATTCTTGAAAATAAAAGTACAAAGACTAAATTACAAATCTGTGAAATGTACATAGACTTATGACATATTTTAACCTTTATACTACAAAAATTTATTATTAATATATTTATAATTGTAATAAATATTTATTATTAAAATATTACTATTGAATATTTTCAATAATATGTGAATAATATTATTTAAAATTAATTATTAAAATAAAAATAAAATATTAAATAATTTATTAAAATAATAAATTATATTTATTATATTAATAATTCATTATATGACTAAATATAAATAATTAAATATGTATGTTTAATAATATTGAAAAATATAATACTTTAAATATTTTCAAAAATAAAAATAAAATTTATTATCAAGCTTGATTTAAGTTACTTTTTATATAAAAATAAAATTATCTATAGATGAGCTCTTTTCCGGAAAATGACTTACGTTTTTCAAAATGTTAAGTCATTTTACAAGAAAAATAGCTTATTTTACCTTGACCTGTAAGTCATTTTCCGTTAACCAAACTATTTTCTGTAAAACAAACACAGGAAAATGCAGAAAACATTTTCCGTAAAACCTTTTACATGTAAACAAACGGACCCTTAGTAACATATAGAATATCAGTTTTGATTCATAGGTTTAATCATCATTGCAAAAATAACTTTCAATGTTCCATGATAAATTAGTTATAATTACCAACAAAGTGTCTAACAATCAATCTCTCATTATCTTCTCGATAACTAAAAGTAAACTCATTGAAATTATTTCTTTTATTAGCAAAGAACCTTGTAACGAAGCGCTAGGATTCAGTTTATTAATAGTATTAAGAATTAGAGAGATCCAATTCTAACCAACAAACACACACAAACATGTTTCATTCAGATTAGATCACACATTCACAATCAATTGCATACTTCAACATACACAACTATGTTATTCGTCACAAGTATTAAAATAATAAAACAATTACAAATTTAAAAATTCTAATGGACAAGACAAATATTTCAAGTTATCAAATACGAGCTTTATATTCAACAAACCTAAATATTTAAAATTAAAACAAAAGATATGCAAATACCAAAGAATAAAGAAATATTAAGAAGAAATTAGATGTAATAAACTTGAAGAATCAAAATGTTGAGGTCTCTTTAGCTAGAAAAAAAAAGTTTGGAAAATCACGTAAAAGAAAACACAAAAATTAATAAAACAATACTAAGGTGGCTATATGTGGCTTTCTCATTCTAAACCTAAAACTTTGTATTTATAGGGCAAAATTCGCATAAAGGAAAAAAATACAAAAGTACCCTTAATGAATTGAAGTAATTTTCTAGGTTTCTGGGTAGATTTGTGTCATAAACTTTTAGGTCATTTTTGTGCACTTTTCGAAATATCTCCCATCTTTAAATCAAATATCTTGAAATATTTTGGGCACTTTCTATCACACCCTCGTTAGGTGAACTAGTTCTGTTTGGTAGACTATGCTGGCAAAAGCTGCCTAAGTTGCGAGACTTAGACAGGGTAAGGTTGGTAACTTCGTGGCGAAGTACTTAGTTGAACTTTGTCGATACTGCAGCATTCCACTTCGCGAAGTAGCAAGAACCTTAGTAGGCAGACTTTCCCACTAATAAGTCTGCCACTTGTGTTTTTATATCGCTGATAATGTAAGTGTACTAGTTAGCGGGACATGTTTTAGTCAATTAATATTCTAGTGGAACTAACGTGTTAGTAAACAAACATTTGAAGAGCCTCGTAGGATGTGAATAATTAGTGGAACCATGTGAGAATGATTACTGATTAAAGTTAATCCTGAGTGGGATTTGGATGTGAGTTATCTATAAACAGGATAACCTAGTAGTGGAGAGAAGACTTTTGTTTCATTTTTTCCTGCTAGACTTTGTTATCATCGAAGAAAACCAGAAGAGTTCTTCGTTGTTAATGAAGGTGCTATCTGAGCTTCTATCTTAAGTTGTTTTCTGGTAAACTCTTAAACCTTTCTTTAAGTTTTACCAGATAGACAAAAGTTGTTGTAAGAGAGGTTCAGTAAGATTTTTCATTTGGTTACCAGATAGGAAGAAAACTTCTATCCAAAAACTATTTGCATGTCTATAGATTCATGTTATTTTATAGAGTTTTGGTTGTTTTTTATGTTTAAAGAAGTCGTTTTTATTGTTATAGCCAAAGAAATGGGAGAAGATCACAGTGTCAAAAGGAAGGAACCCATAGAGTAGATAAAACTCTAACTAAAAAATTCTGGTGAGTTCCTCCATACATTGAGTCTGATATCTGTGCTATTTCATTTAACCTTTATCACTGAACAACCAAGTAAGTGCCTTTGTCCTTTGGTTCTGGTGCTCGTGTCTAAGGAAATGCATTTAAGGAGTCAGGGCATACAAGGTTATAAATTGTTAACAGACCTAGAAATCTAGTGTATATATACATAGTGTAAATACTCCTTTTTTGGTGCACAAGCTTTGTATCTAGACTAGTGTAAGAAGGCAACGGAAGGATGTTGCATATGGTGATGAAAAAAAGACACATGATACTATGTTTTGCCTCCAGTATGGCACTCTGCTGCAAACTGTGGCTAGTGAAAACCTGACCTTCTAGGAACACGTGCGTGTTCAAAAAAAAGGAAGGATGTTAGGGGGTATGAAGGTGATAAATGGTAAATAGCTCTGATGAGCGGTATGAAGATCAGAAGTTAACATAAAGAAGAAGGTATGTGGGAAAAAGAGGTACATGTGTGTAAAATAAGGAGTGCATGTTGCATGAAATGTAAATAGTAAGTCTGATAGTCATAAAAGGATAGTCCACGAAAATGGCATACACACAAAGTAGTTGTAACACTCTTCATCTGTCTCCGTTGGCAAAATCGAATTATGGGATGTTATAGTAATAAATATGAACAAGAACATGTGAATTAATTCAAAAATTCAATAAATCATTCATCATATCTCAACATTCAAACTAAACATGATTATCATACAATTCCAAGCTTAAATCGAGCTTATGAAAGCTTTCAAACTAAACCAATATCAAATAGGGTCTTATTAGAAAACTTAACAAAAAGTGGGAAAAATTAAAAAATAAGGGTCACACAACCATGAATCCAGGCCGTATGACAGACTATGGCCATGTGTGCTTGAATCACACGAAAATGTAGCCAAGCTATGTAACAAACTGAAGTCGTGCAAGGATGGAGTCACACAGCCGTGTCGACAAGCTGTGTAACAAACTGGAGCCCTGTGGACCTAAATGCAAAGTTTTCAACTAAAAGGCACATGGCCATGTCCTAGATCGTGTAATAGACTAAGACCGTGTGCCAAAATTTATTGACAAATGAATAGTACCTCACGGGCACGTGACCAGCTCGTGTGACAAACTATAACCGTGTGAATCCAAAACTTCCCAATCAATATAGAGCACACAACCATGTTAAATACCCGAGTGTGACACACGACTGTGTGTTATCCCATGCGTGCCAATAGGTACCCTATAATGCAAGTTACAAAACTAAATTCATACATATACCAAAAGTAAGCACTTAACCAATCCTTATACTTGTTCAAAATACACAAAAGCATACCAAAAACATGTCATTTTCCTAGTTCTAACCAATATGCCACAAGACACCATCATAAACATGAAACAACACCAAAGTTCAACTCAATTTATGTCAAGGTAGAAAGTGACCAGACATAATCCATTACCCAAACCAAGTACATTCTTCAATAATCTGATATTAACCAAGAATGGTAAATCTATAACTTACAAGTTTGATGCCAAAACTTCCACACATACCATGTATTATCCCGTTTTTTAGTGGTGTTAGAAACAGTGGTTTTGAGACCATATTTTGACATGTAAAGTTGTGTTTTATGGTTTAGTTAATGTTTATAAAGTTGCACTAGGGTCGTATTAAATTTTGGTGATGAAATTTTAATGTTTAGTTAGTCAATTAATTAAAAAGGATCAAATTGTAAAAGATGTAAAATTAGCCACAATTGAATTATAGTGATTATATGGATTAATTATTATTTAAGGGAGGCTTATATGGAAAATTATTCCACAAAACAAGTTAATGGACGGTAATGGGTATTGTTTAAGCTTAAATGAATGTTTTATTAAATGGTAGTATGGTAATTTAATAATTAACCATAAAAACAAAAGATAACAAATTATGTTATCATATTTATTGTTTTCTTCATCACCGATTGTAAGAGGGGAAAGACACCATTTTTGGTGCTTGAAGGTTCGGTCACTATAGCTCTTTGCATGTAAGTAATTTCTAACTTGTTTCTTGTAATTTTTATATTTTTGAGATTGTTGCAACTAGGTCCTACTAACCTGAATCTTTGTTTTTGAAACTGTGAAAATTTTGAATGTTTCCATTGATGAACATTGATTGTTCTTGATGTTAATGATGAGTTTGAAGTCTTGGTTGTGATTTTGGATTGTTTTGTAAATTGATTTTTGTTAGTTTTAGTTAAAGGATTAAATTGTTGAAATGTCAAAAAGATCATGGTATAATTGTGAAATAGTGATATTTTAGGGACTATTTTAAAGCCTTACATATTGGCTGGATGTGGTTATTTTCAAAAGTGGATAATTTGATGATTTTTCGAATAAGGGACTAAATTGCATAAAGTGAAAAAGTTAGGGGCAATTGTGTAATTTTTATAAATAGAAGGGTACAAATTTTAGAATTTATTAACGTATGAAATTTAAGCTAAAAAATGAAATAAATTATATTTTAAATCAAGATTCTTTTGATATACGGGGGAAAAAAAAGTAGTAAAATAGTCCTTAAACTTCTGTAAATTCTGCAATTTAGCCAAGGTAAGTTTGTAGTTATTTGATATTCAATGTGATTCACTTGTAATTTATGTCGATATTATCTTGTTAGTTGATCTCTCTGAATGTACATGTGTGTATAATTGTTAGGAATGTAAGTATCATATTTATATATATACATGAAATTAAGAAGTAGGTATTAATAGTGTTTCTTGGATATGAAATGTATTGGATGAGATTGTAATAAGTTTTAATATGAATA
Organism: Gossypium anomalum; assembly: GCA_025698475.1. NCBI lineage: Eukaryota > Viridiplantae > Streptophyta > Magnoliopsida > Malvales > Malvaceae > Gossypium > Gossypium anomalum. The sequence continues at coordinate 15,648,342 of CM046960.1, forward strand.
CAAAAATGTGAAGTGATTTCATTGACCACAGTGCCTCTGATAGTACATTCGTGCCCCTAAATGCACTCTGGTGCCCCTGATAGCATATTTGTGCCCTTGACTGCACTTCGGTGCCCCTGTTTTGCATCTATGATGCCCTTGAAACTGTATGAGGTTCGGGTAGGTGAACTGGATAATGTTGAACTTGATTAAATGATATGAAGAGATCTTGAAAACTTATAGACAAAGTAGTTGAGAATTTTAGTTATCATGTTATAATATTTAAGTGATTTCTTTACTAAAAGCAAGTCAAGTAGATTTTACCCTATGATCTTACTAAGCCATTTAAACTTAATGAAATTTTCTCATGCTATTTTGTAGTTAACGGTTGTAGATGGCTCAAAGGATCGAAATCAAAGCTCACACTATCCATTTACTCTTGGTAGTTTTTATATCTCTTTTTGGTTGTGGCATGTATATAGGTTTTGTTGTAAGGAAGTTAACATTAGAAGTTTGTAAGATATGAAAAGTTATTTAGTATTTGTGATTATGTTATGTGATATTGAATGGTAAATTTTATTAGTATAATTAGAAGATAATAGTATGGTTGGTTATGAATGTTGATTTAGTGTGTTAATGGATAAAGTTTTGGTGTATTGTTGGGTTATAATCGAGGTAACTATAAATGTTGTTTGTTTTGGCCATGGAATGGATTGTCTTTTAGGTGTGCCTTGTTAGGCAAGTTTTGGCTTGATTTTAGCTTGTTTAAGGAGCAAATTAGGAAGCACATGGCTTGAGACACAGGTTGTCACGCGGTCGTGTGCCATACATGGTCACCTCATGCGGCTGTGTGTAATCTGTTAGTTTTAGTGCAGGTTTCACATGGTTCGAGACATGGGCTAGCACACGGCCTGCGACACAGTCGTGTGAGCCAAGTCAGTGAGTTACACGGGCTAGCACACGGCCTACAGCAAGATCATGTGTCCTTACGACATGGCCGTGTGACCCCTATTTTTCAAATTTTTAAGTTTTTCCAAAAACTTATGTTTTGATACAATTTGGTCCCTAAATATTGTCAATCATATTTTAAGGCCCTGTAAACTTAAAATAAGGCCCAAGTGTATAATTACTCTATGAGTTATTAGATGTTTGTATTTTTAATTGAATATTTGTTCTGATTTAAGATAAATTGTTCCATTTGGCTCTGTAACACTCCGATTCTTAATCCAGAAACGGAGGTGGAATATAGTTGTTACGTACCATACTTAAGCATCTAATTCAATGATCAAGTTTTTAGGCCATATTCACCAACACAATCTTACATATTTGAATATCACATACCATGACCAAACATGCCAAACTTTCATGTTAGTTTATCATATTTTCAATACTTATCAATCATCTTCAAAGTCATCACTTCAAACCATAATCAAAAATATTAAAATGACATCATTCAACCATACTTTATAAATACCATAGACTCTTTGCTATTACAAAAACACATTTACAAAGTTCAACCCCTATTACATACTATATAATCAAAATAAAATATTTTCAAAATCTACCAAAAGGTGGCTAGATAGTTTGATTTTCAAGTTTATCCAATAGTCGAGTTCCACAAAACGATAACTATAGGAAACAGGAAAAAAAAACAGAGTAAGCTTCAATTGAGCTTAGTAAGTTCATAGGTTGAAAATGATATAACATACCTTAATATCCAAGTTTAAGTAACAAAATAGTTAACTAACATTTGACCCTGTTACCACAATCATATCAATAGGTGAGTCCATCACATACAAGTCATATAACCTTCCAATTATACAAGTTGATTCAATACCATGTCAAGTCATCATATCAATAAACATAAATATACCTTCAAATCATTCATCTATAATCTATTATAATACAACTGGTTACTAGTCATCAAATCTTTTAACAACCACGATTCAATTTAGAGGTGAGCATGGGCCGGGATAGGCTAGGTTCGGGTTGGGCCTAACTAAAAATTTAGGCCCGTTTTTTAGGCCTGGGCCCGGTTTGACCCAAAAAATGGGCCGAAAATTTTTCCCATGCCCAACCCTGATAAAAATGCTAAAACCCGGGCCCGACCCGGCCTACCCATATTAATTTTATATTATTTTTATATAATTTTAAAAAATATATAATACATCAAAAATACTAAAAACATCAAAATAAATATTTCCCAACAAATTGAAAATAAATTTTAAAAAATATGTATACTTAAATAACACTAAGATAGATGCAACTTAACAAGCAAATGTCTCTAAAATAATAACAAAATTAACAAATGCCTTTAAAATAATAACAAAATTAACAATAAAATAAGTTTTATACAATATCCAAATAATAACAACAAAATAGTAGTAACATAATAGTAAAATTGTAGCAAAATAGGGAGAAAATAATATTAAAAAAATTAGATTTTTTTGTTCTTTAGTGAATTCGGGCCCAGGCCAGAAATGCCTTACCCGAGGCCTGACTCATTTTTTAAACGGGCTTTATTTTTTGTCCAAGACCATTTTTCGGGCCTATATTTTTGTCTAAACCCTACCATATTTCAGGCCGACTTTCGGGCCGGGCCGGGTGGCCCGACCCATGCTTACCTCTAATTCAACCCAATAAACTAATATGAATAGATATAGGTACTCGGTTATCCACCCAAAACACACTATAATGCTCAAACGAGCTAATCAATCCAAGAACACACTTGGGCATTGAGTGCCAAGCCCAAAGGTTACATATCATCCCCCAGAAAACAAGCTTGAATCACTGTAAATATAACTCGGTAATCTGCAACAAATGTTGGATTTTGGTACATTTTGTGAACATATAAGCATATCATATGTCATCATCTCATCTCATATCAAACTTATACAACGCCAAAACAATCCTATTGCAATGCTAATCGTATCCTATGTCATGTTCATTTGGGCTCAAAACATCTAATAATATATCACTTTTCAATCAAATCCTTTTCCTCACCTTTGTATCAATTACCACTTTTTATTCTAAATCCAAACATTCCAATCATACAATTCAAACATAACTATTAAGATAATATAAGGAACTACACCATATGAGCTTACCAGGAAATAACAACAATAGAATATGTGTCAGGGACTAATATGTTATTTTTCCTTTTCCTTGGTTATCTACTGGTTGATCCTTTTCTTAATCTATACGTAATTCATTTCAAATTATCAGTTCCAGATACCTTATAATATTTATTTAATGCATATGACCTTCTATTATCATTTTTCAAAATTTTCCTAAAGTTTTGCATTCTATTCAATTTAGTCCCTAAAATCGTAACAAGCTTAATTTTCATAATTAAGCCCGGAAATTTAACATTGAATTCATTAACATCCATTAACAACCCTCAAATAACTAAATTTATAAGAATTTCATGTCACTTTCAACATAATATCATTTTAGTCTTTAAACTTAAAACTAATTAAATTCACTTTACAAAATAGTCTTATTTCAACATAAAGCTCCAAAATCAACTATTATAATCCAAAAAACTTTAAAAACAACAATGGTAACTTTTTTGAACTTTGATAGTATTACAAAATAGTCCTTGGGCTAGCTAGATTAAGCTACAACGATATCAAAAATATAATTTTTATGAAAAAGGGGATCAAATTGACTTACATGCAAGGTACAAGCTTGGACGAACTTCTCAAGGTTTGCCAATGGAGGTTTCAGTGGTGCGGAGAAGAAAATGATAAAGTGAAAGTGGCCATCAACTTTAATTTTATGTTTTAATACTTTTTTTCTTAATTTTTAATATAAAAGAACATATAATTTATTTATAATTCATTCATAAACCGTCCATTATAAAATAATATGGCCAAATTGTCATTTAAAACCATCCAATCATACTTTTATAATCGTTTAGCACATATAAATTAATAGCGATTAACTTTTTTTAATTTTTACGATTTAGTCATTTTTTTCTTAATTAACTATTCAAACATCAAAATTATCAAACCAAACTTTAATATGACACTCTAATAACCTCTTAAATATTAAATAAATAATATTCAATGACTCATTCGTCAAAATTGTGGTCCAAAAACCTCTATTTTTTACTCCACTGAAAATGGGTTCTTACAGTAGTTATGCCATGTCTGTCATATGCGAATTTCCAAAAATAGTTAGTGTCCACCAGTAGGCTGAGTCTTATCATGGTAGTTTCCGCCAGTAGATACTTCGGATCAGAGAAAGTTGTATCTACCAAATATGCCGTGCTAGTCTGTTAGTTTGAGTCTAACCTCTTAATGTTTGATGGTGTTTATTGTGGGATTTGTGTCTTGGGAACTCACTAAGTTTTCACGAACTTACCTAGTTCTTCTTATTTTCAGGTTCTTAGATTAAATGTCATGATAATAGGGGATCAACCAAATTAGCGACCTATTTGTGAGCCTTCTTTGTTTTTTTTTTCGTAGGTGACATGTATTTGCTAAGGTTATTAGAGTCATTGTTGATGCCACCATTTGAAAGTTATTACCCTGTATTTTGAGGGATGATATTTTGTATTTATGAATGTTTATTTGTTACCTCATGAGATTATTGTTAAACATGGTTTATGGTGTTACTAAGTTAAACTGAGTCGAGTTTTAAATTATTACTCGAGCAGTAACTGGATAGGAAATTTTCATTTTAGTTTAATGATATTTTCTAAGCTTTCGTCAAAAGCTTTTCACTTGTGTCTTTAATCTTCTAAAGTAGCATGGTACTATTTTTAATTCATTTTAGGCCATATACAATTTAAAAAAAAAATCGAGACACCATTCTGGTAATCGGGCATTAGCCAAACCAGAAAGTTGGTTTTTAAAAAGTTTTAGTGATTTTAATGGTTTTGACCCGTCGCTCTATACTCGGATTTGACGATCGGGTCGGGCGTGGGGTGTTACACTTTTGATAACATTTCAAAATAAAATATCTGGAATCATTGTCGATTGTTCACTTTAACACTAAATATGCAACTTAGGAATACAACATCCTATGTAATATTTGATTTTAACAAATGGTTGTTGGATTTAGGTGATGGAAGAATACCTAATATCGCAAGAGAGTTTAATATAGGCATCTCATTTATTACCGTATCTCATTTATTACCGTATCGAATAGAGTTTTAATTCATTCAATGAATGATTCAGTCCGTGCAATGGCTAGCTACACTTATTTGGATCTTTGGAAAAATTTCAATAACATAACATATCTAAATGATCAAGCTATATTGTCTTTTACTAATGAAGTGGTAGACAAGGTGAACGATTTTGTGCTTTAGAGGATTCCAAGTGAACTTAAAACATATCTTAATACACATAAAATTACTCTAGCATATGGAATTATTGAACAACAATCCTTTTTGTATCTTTCTTTCTTTAGCTATGGACAATAATAACATGAGGAGAAGATAATGTTTGTAACAATCTGGTTTTCAATAGTGTCAGACATAGTGGTTTCAGGACCACGATTCCAATGAGTGAACCAATAATAATTATTCATTAATATTTACAAGTCCATTATAGTGTTATATTGGTCATTGATTTGGTAATTTGGTTGACCGGTTAGTAATGTCAATGTAAGGACTAAATCATAAGAATTATTAACTACCTAGTTAAATGTATTTTATAAGAATTGATTAGGGAGTTATATGATGATTAACCACATTTGTCTAGTACTAAACAGTTAATGTTGAGTATTTAAGTAGAAATCTTTCGTGAATGGAAAGAAAGTTTTTCATTCTCATCTTCCTCCACAAAACCATCTTCATTAGAGAAGAAAGAAAAGCTCTAGGTAGTCTTAAATAATCGGCTTTGCATTTAAGTGTTTTCAAAGCCTATTCTTCATGAATTTTATGTTTTGAGATAGTTGTATCTTTATTTAGCTAACCTGTAAGTTTGATTTCAAAATTGTTAAAGTTTGAAGAGTTGTCATTGATGAATTGAATGTATTAACGTATAGATCAAGAATCAAATCAACCAGTAGATAACAGAGGAAAAGGAAAGATTAAAAATTAATCTTTGATATTCTACTTTTGCTACTATACTAGGTAAGTTCATATGGTAATGTTGTGTTTAATTATGAAATGTTTGAGTTTGAATGAATATAGAAAATGTTAGCAAACTGGCACATGAGGTGGGAAATGTATTGAATGGTAAAAAGGAATGTTCAAATATGCTTGTGGAGCCCAAATGAACAAAGGATACAACAGGCATGCCAATAGGGTTATTGCGCATTGTATAGGTTGTAAAAAAGATGTGGAGAAGATAAAGGAAGTTCTTTGATGTTACTAGAGTCCATCATTTGATACAAATTCCCAATTATAGTTATTATGAGCAAACTGACGTGTTATCAGATATAATTGTAATGACCCAAAATTCACGGGCATCGGAAAAGTACATTAACGGGCCTCCGTCTTAGTAAATCGAGTTCGAAAATAATTATTAGAAATATTTATGAGTTTAGCGATGTGTTAAATTAAGTTTAAATTAGGTGAATTTAGCTTAATTTAGAGTAATTAGTAAAAAGGGACTAAATTGAATAAGGGGTAAAAGTCTAATTATAGATTAATAGGAAATAATAAGGACCAAATAGGTAATTAAGCCTATATGGGAAGATGAGGCAGCAAAATGGAGTAAAAATCTAAGATTTTTTTTTAAACAATGATTATATAAATATTTAATTTAGTTATAAATTTTATTAAATCAATTTAAAATAATTAGATTTTTATATGATAATAAAGTATGATTTCGACAAGTGGATGGTGATAAAAAAAATACAAATGTAATAATAATAAGCATACACTTGTAACATGATTACATGTTTTCTTATTAATTAAGTAGAAGATATTTATATATTATATATAAATAAATTATTATAATATATTATTAGTAACTAAAACAAATAAAAGAAATAGAATAAAGAAAAGCAACAAAAGAACAGAGAAAAGAAAACAGAAAGCATTCGAACAGGGGAAGGAAAGAAGAAAAAAAGAAAAGGGGGAAATAGGGTTTTTGAAGCTTGGAGTTTAATTGGTAAGCTCAATCAAGTCCTTTTCTCTTAATTTTGATGTTTTAAAAGTATTAAAACAATTTTTTGATAGAATTAAGTTGGTAGTTTAGTAGTTCTTAGGTTTTTAAACAAAGTTCACGTAGAATAAAATGATGGAATAAGGGTTTAATTGAATGAAATTAAGTTAGAATAGAGATTGAAATGTAAAGTAAATTATAAGTTTTGTGTTTTAGGGACTAAATTGAAGAAAATTTAAAATTAGAAAAATATATTGAAAATTTAATAGTTAAATTTGAGTTTGAATGAAATTTGAATAGAAATAAAGTGTGAATTGGTGATGTAACCAAAACAGTTTTGGGCCTTAGTAGTGTCTTGATTTTGAAAATTCACAAAAAATTGTAGAAATTGAACTAGAGAATGAAAAAAAATATGGAATTAAATCATTGAGTCTAGTTTCTCATAGAAGAAACAGTGTAAGCAACGAAACTGTAGATCATGAGATATTATAAGTTTTGTGAAACAAGGTCAGAATGAATTCGGGTTCCCCTGTTCTGACTTTGAAAATTAATTAAAAATGGTATAAAAATAATTGTGGGTTTAAATTTATATGTTTAAAATCCTTAATGAACCTATTTTCAAGATAATCAAACGGGAACATCGTTCGAATCTTGTACAAGGAGATAAATATTTTTTAGTGAAAAATGGTCGGAACTGTTTGATAGCAGAACAGGGGAAACTTTAAAGAATAAACTATACTTATTGGCTAAACCAAAAGTTTTAAAAATTTTATGGTAAGAATATATGTGAGTCTAGTTTTAGGAAAAATTATCGGATCTTAATTTGGAGTTTCTTAGGTCAAGATATAAATGATTTAGTAACAATGACTCAAGTAGATAGCTTTGAATGAACATATAAGTAAATAGTGGAATTATATGAACAAAAATGGTTAAATTTGCATGTTTAGGCCCGTGGTTGTATTGATGATTATAAATTATTATTATTTTCGTAGTTAACAAAGAACCCAAGACATCGGCGCACAAAGGAAAGGAGAAAGCTACCGAGGATTAAAACGAGAAATTCAAGGTTTGTATTACTTTAATTCAAATTACTTTTTTATTAAATGTCTTATATAAATTCTATATTTAATAAGTGAGTTATAAGGTAAGTATTGATATTTGAGTTGAATGAGAATTGAATTGAATGGTGAATGTGTGTGTATAATTGAATTGTAAATTGATTTGAATGTGAAAATTGTAGTTGAAAAGTGATCTTGGATTGGAAATGAAAGTGAATTGAGAATTGAAATACCCTATTAACTAGTCGGGCTAAGTCGGATATAATTGGCATCCCATAGGATCTGGAAGTGTACGGGATTTGTCGGCTTTACCGATCAGGCACTTTATGTGTCGTATTTCAGGCACCTCGTGTGTCGTATCAGGCACCTCGTGTGTCGTTTTAGGCACTTTATGTGTCGTATACTGATTAGGTACTATGTACCGTTTTAGGCACAATGTGCCGTACTAGTGTGTTTGGGTTGAAATCCATGTATCCGTCAAAGTCCGGGTTTGTTAATAGGGTGAACATCTAAAATGAGAAATTTAAAGTAAATTGATTGATTATATTATTGAAATATTGAAAGAAATGAGAAAGTTGAATTATGGATTGAAATTGAGATTGAAAATGAAATGCATGAACTTAATGTTCATGTAGTGATTGAAATTGTTACATGTGATATGTGATGGAAATTGAAGAATAGCTATTATTAAGTAATGAAAGTTTAAGAATGAGTTGATATTTGAGAAATTAGATAGTTACATGTTTGGTAATTATAATTCTTTATTGCTATTATAATTTGAATTATGGTAATACCACTGAGTATGGAATACTCAGCGTGCGGTTGTTTCCGTGCTTAGGTTAATAGGAGTCTAGTGTCCCGGTCCAACATCCGGACGATCCTGACTCCAACAAAAAGATTTTGGTGATGTTTTCTTTCTTAATTGAAAGTGACATGTACTAAGTGTTGTATAGGTTATATAGATATGCTTATAATATTGGTTGTAAGAATGGTATACCATATTTTGTTATTAGTTTGATAAAATGATAAAGATTATATTATATAATTTGGTATTAAGTTAGAATGAAAAATGAATGAAGTTATTACTTAATTTCGATTAATATCATGAATGTTTAGTTATTAAATGATTATGTTAATGAATTGGTTATGATTTAGGTGTATTTAGGTTTAAATTGTTTTTGATTGTGCCATTTGTTTTGGATTAGTTGGTTTCTGGTTTGAATTTGCAGGGGGTTTTATGTAAAAATAAGAAGAAATGCTGTCGAAATTTTTGTAAAAAAAAAAAATTCTGCAATACTCGAACAAGTCCCATTCTGTTTTACTTTTATTACATGTGTTGGGCTTCGAGAGTCCAATATAGGGACTTAATTCTTAAATTATACTATGAATGTTATAATAATTGTGAATTATTCGTAAGTTGTCTGATATGTCTGGTAATTCCTCGTAACCCTGTTCTGGTGACGGTTTAGGGTTAGGGGGTGTTACAATTATTGGTATCAGAGCTATCAGGTTTAGTTGATTCTCGGGTTAAATCGGGCTAGAAATTGAGTCTAGAAGTACATGCCACTTTTGAGTCGAAACTGAGTCGGGATTTTTGGATGCTAACATATTTTTTTTTCAGTTTTATAGATTAAAGATGTCAGATGAAAGAATAGAAGATACCGATCAAGAAATGTATACTGGTGATGAAGAGTCATATGGATTAGATGAAACCGAGTCGGTAACACCTAACATAAATCCTGTAAGAAACCAACCACCTAGAGTTGATAGAAGAAATTATAGAGATGAGTCTGATATATTGAAAAAAATTACCAATGCATTACAAAGAGTAGCGAAAACTGTTCCCGCTATGACTTCAGTTCCAATTCAAAGACGGGCCCCGATAAAGGAATTGAGAAAGTATGGTGCCACTGAATTTATGGGTCTGAAATGAGTCGATCCATCTCAGAATCAAAATTGGATGGAGTCGACTAAAAGAATTTTACAACAATTAGATTGTACCCCAGAGTGTTTGATTTGTCTTTGTATCGTTGCTACAAGAAGAAGCTTACTTACTTATGGTGGGAATCGGTGGTTCGACATTTACCGAGAGAATCGAGATAACTTGGGATCTGCTTTGAAAAGAGTTTCAAAAGAAATATATCGGAGAAATGTATATCGAAGACAAGAAACAAGAGTTTTTGACGTTACAACAAGGTGACATGACAATAATAGATTATGAGAGAGAATTCTCGAGACTCAGCAGATATGCCTTAGAGTTTATTCCAACTGAAGCTGACAGTTGTAAGAGATTTTTACGGGGTTTGCGTGATGAGATCAAATTATAATTGGTATCTCAACGTATTACTGAAATGGTAGACTTGATTGAGCGAGCTAAAATGGTAGAATAAGTGTTGGGCTTCAATAAAAAGACTGAAAGTGTTCGACCAGCTGGGAAGTGTACAGAAATTACCAGTTCGCATCCTCAATCGAAAAGACCAAAAGAATCTCATGGTGGTTGGAGATTCAGTTTTATATCGGACAGAGGTGGAAGAAGTCGGGGAAAACAGACGACAGTATCTACTGGTAGTATACAAGGTCCACCTCGAGATGTAGACATTCCAGAATGTGGACATTGTGGAAAGAGATATTTAGGTGAATACTGGAAAGTGGCTAGAGGTTGTTTCCATTATGGGTCGACGGAGCATTTTGTTAAAGACTGTTCAAAGAATAAAAATAATACTCCTGTCACATCACAGAGATCAGTATCTACCACTCGAGGTAGAGGTTCGGGCAGAAGTAGTTCTGTATCCAGAGGTAGAGGTATTTATAAGGGCAGTGACGTAGTTACACAGTAATCGGAGGCTAGAGCGCCAGCCAGGGCCTATGTAGTTTGGACTCAAGAAGAAGGTGATGCCCACCATGTCGTGACAGGTATATTTTTACTGTATTCTAAGCCTGTTTATGCTTTAATTGATCCAGGGTCGTCACATTCATATATTAATTCAAAACCGGTTGAGTCGAGAAAGTTAAAATTTGAAATGTCTAGAGTTTTAATAGAAGTATCTAGCCCATTAGGACAAACTGTGTCTGTAGATCAAGTATGCCAGAGATGCCCGTTGATGATACATGATAAAATATTTTCTGTTGACTTGTTGATTATGCCTTTCGGCAACTTTGATATAATATTGGGTATGGATTGGTTATCCGAATATAGGGTAACTTTGGATTGTTACAAAAAAAGGTTCAGTATTCAGACAGAAGATGGGAACAGAGTTGAAGTAAGTGGCATCCGTGCCAGTGGTCCGACATGTATCATTTCGGCGATGAAAGCTAATAAATTACTTCAACAGGGTTTTTCAGCATATTTGGCATATGTTATTAATTCTGATTCAGTTGGAAGTCAGTGTAGTCAGATCAAGATCGTATGTAAGTTTTTAGATGTATTTCCTGAAGAACTGCCGGACTTACCACCTGACAGAGAGGTTGAATTTGCTATTGAAGTGTATCCGGGTACAGCACCAATCCCTATACCTCTGTATCGAATGTTGATGCGTCATAATATAATTGAATCTAAATAAAAATCCTTAATAATTATCCAAATATAATTGAAATTAAAATAGATTCTTATATTATAAAATCTCTTCTTTTGCATTTTAGTCCTTGGGTCTTCCATGTTTGCATTTTTGGCACCACTTCTCTCTTTCTTTGCATGTTGGCCCAACTCATCTTTAATTTCACGCTTTTGCCCCCAAATTTCCACTTACCTTCAATTTAATCCCTAAAAGATAAAAGATCATAAATAACCCAAATTTGTAGGATCATACTCAAAATAATCATATAATTAGCATATAAAAATATGTCATTCTAGAGTATTATCAAATCCCCCCTACTTACCCCATGCTTGCCCTCAAGTATGGTTCCTGTCCACTGTGAAAATTAGATCCTGCCATGAAAGAAATACTGCTCCAAAGTTTTATAAAAATTAGTCAAATTGCATACGAAAAATAAAGAGAACCCTTAGCTTGATTTAAGTAAAATTTGAAAAAGTGTTCCAATTTTGACACACACAAAAATTAAAATCGATTTTGGATTATTTCATGAAAATTAGGTAAATTACCAAACCTATCGAGACACCCTATTTTTTTTTTTAGTCCCCAAATTTTATTAATGCATCTTTTTTTAATATTAATTTCAATTTTATTTATTTACTTTCACTTAGGAATATACTGTACCTTTTGACGCGAAGAGAGATAACAACCCAAGTACCCCATCCCTGTTACTCAGCCCAGCACATTCCTAATTTTTTTATTATTCCTAGGAACATATTTAACCTTTTGACGCGAAGAGAGATAACAACCCAAGTACCTCACCCCGGTTACTCAGCCTAACACATTCTTAGAAATTAATTCTAGTTAGCGGAGTTTTACCTAATACGTCACACAACCTTTTGACGCGAAATAGGATGACAACCCAAGCACCCTACCCTGGTTACTCAGCTAGTTACGTCTTAAGCTGCACTCATAACCACAGAAACATAATTATTAAACAAAATTCTAATTTTTGGAGGACTTAGGAAAATCAATCAACTGTCAAGAATAAGTTTCAGTAACCACCTGAATAGTCATGAACATATTCTAAGCATGCAATCGTATTAAGCGTCCTCTTATATTTAGTCTTAATCAAATTTACTAAAATCAAGATAGGGTTAACTCTATTAATCATAATTATTTTAACTAAAAGAAATAAAATAGTGGAGATGAAATCTATCAAGCAAAATCATAATTAACTCAATAGACAAGAATCATGTATGGAGGTCAAACAGTAGGAAAAGTCATGGTCAAATTCTTGGGCATGAAAAAAAGACAGAATATACTTAAAAAAAATTTTATATGGGCAGCAACAACCGAATCAGCAGCAACAACAAAGATTCAGCATCTAAAACGACAGAAATAATGAGGAATGCCTCCCCCTACTTAAAAACACATAGTCCTCGATGTGGAATAAATAAAATAGGAGAAAAAGGTGTAGAGGGACTCCCCTTGTAATTACTGTCGTTCATGTATGATGGCAATGAGATCCGCTAGTTGCTGGCCAAAAGTGTCGAGTAGGGGCTGTTTGGCTGCAGGCTTACCTAGAAGAAGAGAATTTTATTAATATCTGAAAATAATAAATAAAAAAATAAAAAAATAAAAATAAAAATTGGGTTGCCTCCCAACAAGCGCTTGTTTAACGTCATTAGCTCGACGCCGTGAATGGTTCTATGGTGACTCTAACTGAATTTTTTCGACTGTGTGGGCCTGGAAATTCTCGTAGAATGGCTTCAGTCGTTGGCCATTGACTACGAATCGCTTCCCTGTTTCTTCACTCTCTATTTCAACTGCACCATTTGTGAATACTTGGGTCACAATAAAAGGTCCTTGCCACCAAGATCGAAGCTTACCTAGGAATAGCTATAATAAGGAGTTATAAAGCAAAACTTTTTGCCCTATCGAGAAATGCTTCTGAGCTATTTTCCTATCATAAATCAATTTTGTTTTGTCTTTATAAATGCGAGCATTCTCGTAGGCATCATTGTGGATTTCCTTCAATTCTTGAATGTCTAATTTCCTTGCCTCCCCTGCGGGCTCTAACTCCATGTTACATTGTCGAATAGCCCAATAAGCTTTACGCTCCAGTTCTACTAGTAGATAAAACACTTTGCCAAAAACAAGTCAACACGGGGTCATGCCAATCAGTCCCTTATACACCGTCCGATAGGCCCAAAGTGCGTCATTGAGCCGAAGACTCCAATCATTTTGGTTGGGCCAAACTATTTTTTGCAAAATGGACTTGATCTCCCTATTCAAAATTTCTGCTAAGCCATTCGTTTGGGGATGGTAGGCTGTTGCTATACGATGATGAACTCCATATTTCGATAATAGTGCCTCCATGACCTTATTGCAAAAGTGGGTACCACGATCACTGATCAAATCTCAAGGTGTGTCAAACCTAGAAAAAATAGTTCATTTTAGAAACTCCACAACAGTTTTAGCATTATCATTGCGAGTAGGCTTTGCTTTTATCCACTTAGAAACATAGTCTACTGCAAGAAGTATATATACGTTTCCAAATGAAGAAATAAAGGGGCCCATGAAATCGATGCCCCATACATAAAAAATCTCACATACATGAATCCGGATAGGGGCATTTGATTTCGTTTAGTGATGTTACCTGCATGTTGGCATTTATCGCAAGACTTACAGAAGTTATATGCGTCGCGAAAAATCATGGGCCAATATAGCCCACACTCTAATACCTTGTGAGTTGTCCGTCTAGGGCCGAAGTGACCTCCACAAGCTTCTGTATGACAAAAAGTAAGGATAGAGGTTACCTCGGTTTCTCGAACACATCGTCTTATTATCTGATCTGAGCAGTGTTTCCACAAGCATGGGTCGTCCTAAATGTAATATCGAGCTTCCCGTCTAAGTTTGTCCTTCACGGAACGTGCTAACTCAGTGGGTAACGATCCTGTGGTTAAGAGATTAACTATATCTGCATACCATGGATAGTGAGCCTCAGTCAAAAATAAGCTTTCATCAGGGAAGTCATCCTTTATAGGAACATCATCAAATAAAGTTTTTTTCCTACTCAAGTAGACAGCCACCAGGTTTTCACATCCCTTGTTGTCACGAATTTCGATGTCAAATTCTTGGAGCAGTAGAATCCATCTAATGAGCCTTGGTTTCACCTCCTTCTTTGCGATCAAGTACCTAAGAGCTGCATGGTCAGAAAAATAATCACTTTAGATCCCAATAAATAGGATCAAAATTTATCTAAAGCGAATACAACTGCTAAGAGTTCTTTTTCCATAGTGGTGTAATTACTTTGTGCAGTATCTAGGGTTTTTGAGGTATAGCAAATGACATGACGCTCTTTGTCTATCTTTTGCCCTAACACGACCCTCACACTGCGTTCACTTGCGTCGCACATAATTTCAAAGGGGTAGTTCCAATCTGGTGCTTGTACCATAGGAGCGGTCACCAACTTCTGCTTGAGTGTATCAAAAGCCTCCTTACATTTTGGGCCGAACTCAAATTTCCTATCTTTCTGCAATAACTCGTATAATGGTTCAGCCACTTTTGATAAGTTTTTTATGAAACGCCTGTAAAATCCTACATGGCCAAGAAAAGAACGAATTTCCCTTACAGTGAATGGATATGGCAAAGAATTAATAATGTCAATTTTGGCCTTATCGACCTCAATTCCCTTGGCATAAACTATATGACCAAGAATCAGACCCTTGTCTGCCATAAAATGACACTTTTCATAGTTCAAAACAAGATTAAATTCTATGCACCTATTCAAAATTATAGTGAAGTTTTTAAGGCATTCATCAAAACAATTTCCATACACAGTAAAATCATCCATAAAAACTTCAATAATTTTCTCCACATATTCAGAAAATATACTTATCATGCATCTCTAGAATGTGGCTGGTGTATTACAAAGTACAAATGGCATCCTCCTGTACGCAAAAGTGCCGAATGGGCATGTAAAAGTGGTCTTCTCCTGATCCTCTGGTGCGACTGGAATTTGGAAGAAGCCTGAGTATCCATCAAGACAACAAAAGTGAGTTTTACCTGATAAACGTTCAAGCATTTGATCTATAAAAGGAAGAGGGAAATGATCCTTTCTAGTGTAAGAGTTCAACTTTCTGTAATCAATGCTGACACGCCACCCATTTTGCACTCGAGTTGGTACCAAGTCACCTTCGACATTTTTCTTTACTGTCACGCCCGTTTTCTTGGGCACGACTTGTACAAAACTTACCCATCTACTGTCAGAAATAAGGTAGATTATGTTAGCATCTAGCAGCATGATTATCTTCTTTTTTACCACCCCTATCATATTCGGGTTTAATCGCCTTTGGGCCTCTCGCCTCAGTTTTACGTTTTCCTCCAAGTAGATTCTGTGTGTACATGTCAAGGGGCTTATTCCTTTTAAATCGGCAATAGTCCAGCCAATCGCGTCCTTATGACTTTTCAGTACCTGGATCAAACTTTCTTCCTCGAGCTTAGAGAGTTTGTTGGAAACTATGATTGGTAGGGTATTACCTTTCCCTAAAAACGCATACTTAAGATGTTCGGGAAGCGGTTTCAATTCCAATTCTGGAGCCTACACAACAGAAGGTAAAAGTTTAATATTTGATGGAGATAATAACTCATTAATAGATTCATAGTCATCAGATATAAATTTAGATTTATCTTCATATATCGACTCAAAAGTCTCATCTACTAATGAGTCAATTATGTCGACACAATTTACGCTCAAAATTTTGCTTAGATGACTAATGGCGTCGTAAACATTAAACTTCACGATCTCCCCATCGAATTCCATTGTGAGAGTTCCGCTTCAAACATTGATCTTAGTGCTAGCGGTACTAAGAAAGGGTCGGCTCAACAGGAGGTTCGAAGATCTAGCAGTGTTGTCCTCTTCCATCTTTATCACATAAAAATCTGCAGGGAAAATAAGTTCGTTAACTTTTACCAATACGTCATCAAGGACTCCTTCAGGGTGCACAATAGACCTGTCTGCCAACTGAATTATAACACCTATTTTTGTCAAAAAACCTGTGTTAAGTGATTCATAAATAGAATAAAGCATAACATTTATGGAGGCCCTTAAATTGTACATAGCCTTTTTAATTCCTAAATGTCCTATTTTGCATGGTATAGCGAACATACCCCTATCTTTACATTTAGCCGGCATTTTTCGCTGTAATACTGCAGATACATTCTCACCAACACTTACCTTTTCATTACCTATTAGTTTTCGTTTGTTGGTGCAAAGCTCTTTGAGGAACTTGGCATACCACGGAATTTGTCTGATGGCATCCAACAGTGGTAAATTGATCTCAACATTCCTGAATGTTTCTAGGATTTCTTTATTTTCCTTACTTTTTTGACACTAATTTAATCGTCCTGGGAATGGAGGTTGGATTTTCGACAGTGAAAGTTTCGCTCGAACCTGTTCGTCATTTTCGGGTTTTTCTTGGGCCATTTCTTGGCCAAGATTCCTGTCAGGAATTGGTTCCAGAACCTTTCGACTTCGCAACGTCACTGCATGCACGTTTTGCCTCGGGTTGGGTTCTGTTTGGAATGGCAGCTTCCCTTGAGAACTCAATTTCTCAATTAATGTGGTCAATTCTCTTATAGATGCCTCGGTTTTCTATTGAAAATCAAGCATATTAGCTGCTAGTTTATTGACCAAAGTTTCTAGAGAATTACCTAATCTCGTGGCTGCTGTGGAACCTGATTTTGGTATGGCTAGTTATATCGTGGATTGGTCCCATAACTTAAGTTAAGGTGATCCCTCCATCCTGGATTGTAAGTATTGGCCTAAGGGTCGTATCGCCTTTGTGGTAACCCAGGAAAATTTCCCACAGCATCTAAATGAACCATAGTATGTCACACAGACTAGGGCACGCATCAGTCGTATATTCAGATGTAGCACATATTCCGCATAACCGTGTTGTTTTTGCTCTTTCTGCAATAAGAGAATTCATCATATTAGTAAGCCTATCAACTTTATCCTCTAAGGTAGAATTACTTAGCTGATGAACCCTTCTAGGGGGTTCAGGATTGGCTCAAAATTCCTGAGAATTTGTAGCCGTCGTGGAGATTAAGTCTCTTGCTTGTTGTGGAGTCATGTTGACCAACGCTCCTCTACTCACGGCATCTACCATATTCATCTCCATGGGTTTCAGGCCTTCATAAAAGTACTGGAGCAAAGACTGTTCCATTATACCGTGTTGTGGCCAACTTGCACACAACTTCTTAAATCATTCCCAATAGTCGTACAGAGACTCTGCATCTTTTTGCCTTATTCCCATGATTTCTCTTCCTAACTCGGCTGCACGTGACGCTGGAAAAAACCTGTTGAGAAACAAAAAAGACAGATCAGCCGAAGTCTTTATAGATCCAGGAGGTAAATAAAATAACCATTCCCTAGCAGAATCTGCTAAGGAAAAAGGGAAAGCACGCAATTTAATTTGATTCTCAGTTCCCCCCTGAGGTTTCATACTAAGGCAAACCATATGAAATTCTTTCAAATGCTTGTGGGGATTTTCGTATTGTAACCCCCGAAAAGTTGGCAGTAGCTGGATCAAGCCTGACTTTAATTCAAAATCAGTATCTATAGTAGGATACGCGATGCATAGTGGCGGTTGTTCTGTCGGTGCTTTGGCCGGTTGCCGAATTATCTGAGCCATAGGTTGAGGTGCTAAATTAGGCTTTTCATCAACCCTAACGTTAAGCACTTCTTCTGGGGAATCGAATTCTACTTTTTCGCCTTCAAAAGTTTGAGTAGGGTTTTTGTTAACCCTAGACTCTACTTCGTCGTCGATTCTGATTTCTGGCAGTGGATTACTTTGAGTCCCAACCGCCGCTGACTGCTTTTCCTTAGCTTTGTTTCTTTACAATTATCTCTCGCAGTCTTTTCAATCTCCAAATCAAACACAAGAGTTCCTAGAGCAGATCTGGTCCTAAGAAACAAAAAATAAGATTAGTACGTTATCGATCCCCGACAACGGCGCCAAAATTTAATGCGTCGTTGAGAGCACCAAAAATATCCTATTTCCTGTAAAATAGTAAAAAATAATAGTAAAGGGGAAGTAGGGTCGAATCCTCAAGGACCGGATTGTACGAATGCTCGTTTCTTGAAATCCTGGACAATTTCTTGGCTAAGAAAACCTGCGTTCCTAAAAAATTAAAAAAGAATTAAGAATCTGGAAAAATAAAAACAGAATTTAAAGTGAATTGAAATTTCGAAATTAAAAAGAGGAATATAAAAATAAATAGAGTTGGGAAAAGAAAAAGTTTCTTATGTGACGAGATTCCAGCCTCCGGTTGTCTCGTTCCGCTTTGGGTTTAATCTTTGACTTTTAAGTAACCTTTTTTGAGCAGGATAAGCCAGTTATAGTGGAAGAGGATGCCTACGACCACCAGCTCCAAGGATTTGGACTTAAGATTTGGTGGAGCCTGACTCTAGCCAATAATTGCTTTTGTGAGACTATCTTCTGCTAGATCACCTCTTCCCAACGACGAATACCACGCCGTTTTGTCTCTTGGATTCGCCAACTTCTGATCAGAAAGCCAACGAACCGACTGTGCAACCTTTCCAAAACGTACAAAGCGGTCGTTCCTTGCACATGTTGAAAAGATCACCTATTAAGGGACATGGGCAGAAGCGTCAGCCCCGTAATGTCGAGAAGCGATGAATACCATGTTGAGAAGGCTAAACGCGGATTCTAAGCCTCATGAACCTTTTTGGGGAATTTTGACAACCTTCGGCTAGATTGGTTTAGTGGCTCGTGATTTTATGGAAAGAAATAAATATAATATAAATGGGATTTTTATTGAAGAAAATATGGAGAGAACAAAAAGACAGAGTTTTTGGGAGAGGGAGTGTTTACAGGAAAAAGAGATGTTCAATATGTGCCACTCCATCCCCTATTTATAGTACTAGAAAACCTAGCCTATTCCTAATGAAATTTTAAAAGATAAATAATAAATAATTAAAGATAATTAAAGATAAATAAAGATAAATGAAAATAAATCCTAAAATTAAATCAAAATAAAAATCCTTAATAATTATCCTAATATAATTGAAATTAAAATAGAGGGGTTTTTTCCAAATAAGTATAAAAAAAATTTAAAAATTCCAAAATAATACAACTAAAAATCTAATTACCAAAATGGTATAGTCGTATGTGTCACGCCACTCTGACAGCGCACTTTCCTACGACACGACATGCTACCAACAACAAAAAAAAAAAAACTCTGAAAACGAAAAAAAAAGCTAAAAATGAAAAAAAAAAAGGGACATGTGGGTGCCAGAGGCGGCACCAGTTGTGTGGGTCCCACAAGCGGCACCTAAGCACTATAAAACCAAGCAGAACCAGCAACTTCGGGAGCGAGAATCAGCAGCAAGGAGAAGAAAATAAAGGGAAAATAAGAGAATAACTTATAAAAAAATAGCAAACAATTTTTACGACAACATATTTTTTTTGCTATACTACATTAAAAAATTAAATATATCCACCTTAAATACAAATAAAATATTATTATTTTAAAATGATAATAAGTATAACATTTTCGTGTATTATTTTTTAAAATATATTATTTACGTATTTTATTTTTTATATTATTTTAGCAAAAAATATTTCAAATGTATTACTTAAGTGTTTTTTATATTAATTTAATAAATAACTCTGACTTTGGTACCTTGTTCGTATTTTTAATTTTCGATTTTATTTTTAAAATATATTATTTTCATATTTTATTTCTTTATATTATTTTAGTACATTATGTTTCAAATGTATTATTTAAGTTTTTTTGTATTTTTTAATAAATAACCCTGATTTTACCACTTTATTTGTATTTTTTACTTTCGTATATTATTTTTTTAAATATATTATTTACGTATTTTATTTTTTTATATTATTTTAGAAAAAATGTTTCAAATGTATTACTTAAGTGTTTTTATATTAATTTAATAAATAACCTCGATTTTGGTACTTTCTTCAGTATTTTTTCAGTATCTTATTTTTTAAAATATATTATTTTCGTATTTTATTTCTTTATACTATTTTAGTACATAATGTTTCAAATGTATTATATATATTTAAAAAATAATATACTAAAGTAAAAAATACAAATAAAGTGGGACCCACACAACTGGTGCCGCCTGCAGAGGGCAACATCTTGTGCCGCCTCAGGCACCCACATGTCCCTTTTTTTTTTTTTTTCATTTTCAGCTTTTTTTTTCTTTTGAGTTTTTTTTTTTTACCGGTAGTGTCGTGTCGGGGTGGTGCTGCTTTGTCGAGTGGCGTGACCACCCTGACTATACCATTTTGGTAATTAGATTTTTAATTGTATTATTTTGGAATTTTTAAATTTTTTTTATACTTATTTGGTAAAAAACCCTAAAATAGAGTCTTGTGCTATAAAATCTCTTCTTTTGTATTTTAGTCCTTGGGTCTTCCATGTTTGCATTTTTGGCACCACTTCTCTCTTTCTTTGCATGTTGGCCCAACTCATCTTTAATTTCATGCTTTTGCCCCCAAATTTCCATTTACCTTCAATTGAATCCCTAAAAGATAAAAGATCATAAATAGCCCAAATTAGTAGGATCACACTCAAAATAATCATGTAATTAGCATATAAAAATATGTCATTCTAGAGTATTATCAAATGTTGCCCATTGAGTTGAAAGAGTTGAAGGTGCAGTTACAAGATTTACTAGACCGTGGATTTATTAGACCAAGCATTTCACCCTAGGGAGCTCCAGTGTTGTTTGTTAAAAAGAAGATGGTTCTATGCGGTTATGCATTGATTATCGACAGTTGAATAAAGTGACGATCAAGAACCGGTATCTATTGCTTATAGATGATTTGTTTGATCAACTTAAGGGAGCTTCAGTATTTTCAAAAATTGATTTGAGATCCGGGTATTATCAGCTGAAAGTAAAGGAAATGGATGTGCCTAAGACTGCCTTCCGTACTTGTTATGGCCATTATGAATTTTTGGTGATGCTGTTTGGGTTGACCAACGCCCCAGCTGCTTTCATGGATCTAATGAACCGCATTTTCCAGCCGTATTTAGATCAGTTTGTGGTGGTTATTATTGATGATATATTGGTATATTCGAAGACAGAGGCAGAACATGATCAGCACCTACGAATAGTTCTACAGATTTTGTGAGAGAAATAGTTGTATGGAAAGCTCAATAAATGTGAATTCTGGTTATCAGAGGTTGTATTTTTAGGACATGTAGTATCTGCTGACAGGATTAGAATTAATCCAAAGAAGATCGAAGAAATTGTTTAGTGGAAAGCGCCAAAGAATGTATCGGAGGTGTGCAGTTTTCTCGGTTTAGCTGGGTATTACAGGAGGTTTGTAAATGGATTCTCGAAGATAGCACTACTAATGACTAAACTATTGCAGAAGAATGTTTCTTTTATCTGGGATGATCGATGCGGAAGAGTTTGAGACTTTGAAGCAAATGTTATGAGGCAGGCACGTATTAACATTGCAGTCGGGAAAGATTTTGTCATGTACAGTGATGCTTCTCTGAGCGGACTAGGCTGTGTATTGATGCAAGATAGGAAGGTCATAGATTATACATCTCGACAGTTAAAAAGTCAGATAGTTACGCTCGTGTGGTTTTAACTGTCGAGATGCATAAGCTATGACCTTCCCGCCTTGCATCAATACCACACCCCGATCATTCGAGAAGCATCATATACTACGACAAAATCTTTCCCGACTCGTAATGTTAATATCGGTGCCTCTGTCAACATTTACTTCAAAGTCTCAAAACTCTTCTGGCACTGATCATCCCAGATAAAAGGAACATTCTTCTGCAATGGTTTAGTTATTGGTAGTGCTATCTTCGAGAATCCATTTGCAAACCTCCTGTAATACCCAGTTAAACTGAGAAAACTGCGCACTTCCGATACATGTTTTAGCGCATTCCACTGAACAATTGCTTCGATCTTCTTTGGATCAACTCTAATCCCATCAGCAGATATTACATGTCCTAAAAATACAACCTCTGATAACTAGAATTCACATTTACTGAGCTTTCCATACAACTGTTTCTCTCGTAAAATCTGTAGAACTATTTGAAGGTGCTGATCATGTTCTGCCTCTGTCTTCAAATATACCAATATATTATCAATAAAAACCACCACAAACTGATCTAAATACGACTAGAAAATGTGGTTCATCAGATTCATGAAAGCAGCTGGGGCGTTGGTCAACCCAAACGGCATCACCAAAAATTCATAATGGCCATAATGAATACGGAAGGCAGTCTTAGGCACATCACTTTCCTTCACTTTCAGCTGAAAATACCCAGATCTCAAATTAATTTTTGAAAATACTGAAGCTCCCTTAAGTTTATCAAACAAATCATCTATACGAGGCAATGGATATCGGTTCTTGATCGTCAATTTATTCAACTATCGATAATCAATGCATAACCGCATAAAACTATCTTTCTTTTTAACAAACAACACTGGATCTCCCTAGGGTGAAATACTTGGTCTAATAAATCCACGATCTAGTAAATCTTGTAACTGCACCTTTAACTCTTTCAACTCAGTGGACGACATTCGATACGGAGGTATAGAGATTGGTGTTGTACCCGGATACACTTCAATAGCAAATTCAACCTCTCTGTCAGGTGGTAAATCCGGCAGTTCTTCAGGAAATACATCTAAAAATTCACATACGGTCTTGATCTGACTACACTGACTTCCAACTGAATCCAAATTAATAACATATGCCAAATATGCTGAACAACCCTGCTGAAGTAATTTATTAGCTTTCATCGCCGAAATGATGCGTGTCGGACTACTGGCACGGATGCCACTTACTTCAACTCTGTTCCCATCCTCTGTCTGAATACTGAACCTCTTTTTGTAACAATCCAAATTTACCCCATATTTGGATAACCAATCCATACCCAATATTATATCAAAGTCGCCGAAAAGCATAATCAACAAATCAACAGAAAATATTTTATCATGTATCATCAACAGGCATATCCGGCATACTTGATCTACAGACACAGTTTGTCCTAATGGGCTAGACATTCCAGATTTTAACTTTCCCGACTCAACCAGTTTTGAATTAATATATGAATGTGACGACCCTGGATCAATTAAAGCATAAACAGGCTCAGAATACAATAAAATTATACCTGTCACGACATCATGGGCATCACCTTCTTCTCGAGTCTGAACTACATAGGCCCTGGCTGGCGCTCTAGCCTCCGATTGCTGTGTAACTACGTCACTACCCTTATAAACACCTCTACCTCTGGATACAGAACTACCTCTGCCCGAACCTCTACCTCGAGTGGTAGATATTGATCTCTGTGATGTGACAGAAGTATCATTTTTATTCTTCGAACAGTCTTTAACAAAATGTTCTGTCGACCCACAACAGAAACAACCTCCGGCCACTTTCCAGTATTCACCCAAATGTCTCTTTCCACAATGTCCACATTCTGGAATGTCCACATCTCGAGGTGGACCTTGTATACTACCAGTTGATATCGTCGTCTGTTTTCTCTGGCTTCTTCCACCTCTGTCCAATCTAAAACTGAATCTCCAACCACCTTGAGATTCTTTTGGTCTTTTCGGCTGAGGATTCGAACTGGTAGTTCCTGTACGCTTCCCAGCTGGTCAAAGACTTTTAGTCTTTTTATTGAAGCCCAACACTTGTTCTACCATTTTAGCTCGCTTAATCAAGTCTACCATTTCAGTAATACGTTGAGATACCAACTGTAATTTGATCTCATCTCGCAAACCCCGTAAAAATCTCTTACAACTATCAGCTTCAGTTGGAATAAACTCTAAGGCATATCTGCTGAGTCTCGAGAATTCTCTCTCATAATCTATTACTGTCATGTTACCCTATTGTAACGTCAAAAACTCTTGTTTCTTGTCTTCGATATACATTTCTTCGATATATTTCTTTTAAAATTCTTTTTGAAATAGATCCCAAGTTATCTGATTCTCTGGTAAATGTCGAACCACTGATTGCCACCATAAGTAAGCTTCTCCTTGTAGCAACGATACAATACAAATCAAACACTCTCGGGGGGTACAATCTAATTGTTGTAAAATTCTTTTAGTCGACTCCATCCAATTTTTAGCTGCAGAAGGATCGACTCCTTTCAGACGCCATAAATTCAGTGGCACCATGCTTTCTCAATTCCTTTATCGGGGCTCGCCTTTGAATTGGAACTGAAGTCGTAGCGAGAACAGTTTCTGCTATTCTTTGTAATGCATCGGCAATTTTTCTCCATATATCAGAATCATCTCTATCATTTCTTCTATCAACTCTAGGTGGTTGGTTTCTTACAAGATTTATGTTAGATGTTACCGGCTCGGTTTCATCTAATCCATACGACTCTTTATCACCAGTATACATTTCCTGATCGGTATCTTCTATTCTTTCATCTGACATCTTTAATCTATAAAACAGAAACAAACAAATAGGTCAGCATCCAAAAATCCCGGCTTAGTTTCGACTTAAAAGTGGCATGTACTTCTAGACTCAATTTCGAGCCCGATTTAGCCCGAGAATCAGCTAAACCTGATAGCTCTGATACTAACAATTGTAACACCCCCTAACCCCAAACCGTCGCCGAAACTGGCTTACGAGGCATTACCGGATATATCAGACAACTTACGAATAATTCACAATTATTATAACATTCATAGTATAATTTAAGAATTAAGTCCCTATATTGGACTCTCGAAGCCCAACACATGTATTAAAAGTAGAACGAAACGGGACTTGTTCGAGTATTCTGGAAACTTTTTTTTTACAAAAATTTCGATAGCATTTCTTCTTATTTTTACATAAAACCCCCTGCAAATTCAAACTAGAAACCAACTAATCCAAAACAAATGGCACAATCAAAAACAATTTAAACCTAAATACACCTAAATCATAACCAATTCATTAACATAATCATTTAATAACTAAACATTCATGATACTAATCGAAATTGACTAATAACTTCATTCATTTTTCATTCCAACTTAATACCAAATTATATAATATAATCTTTACCATTTTATCAAACTAATAACAAAATATGGTATACCATTCTTACAACCAACATTATAAGCATATCTATATAACCTATACAACACTTAGTATATGCCATTTTCTATTAAGAAAGAAAACATCACCAAAATCTTTTTGTTGGAGTCAGGATCGTCCGGATGCTGGACCAGGACACTAGACTCCTATTAACCTGAGTATGGAAACAACCGCACGCTGAGTATTCCATACTCAGTGGTATTACCATAATTCAAATTATAATAGCAGTAAAGAATTATAATTACCAAACATGTAACTATCTAATTTCTCAAATATCAAATCATTCTTAAACTTTCATTAATTAATAATAACAATACAATTTTTAGCTATTCTTCAATTTCCATCACATATTACATGTAACAATTTCAATCACTACATGAACATTAAGTTCATGCCTTTCAGTTTCAATCTCAATTTCAATCCATAATTCAACTTTCTCATTTCTTTCAATATTTCAATAATATAATCAATCAATTTACTTTAAATTTCTCATTTTAGATGTTCACCCTATTAACAAACCCGGACTTTGACGGATACACGGATTTCAACCCAAACACACTAGTACGGCACATTGTGCCTAAAACGGTACATTGTACCTGATCAGTATACGACACATAAAGTGCCTAAAATGACACACGAGGTACCTGAAATACGACACATAAAGTGCCTGATCGGTAAAGTTGGCAAATCCCGTACACTTTCAGATCCTATGGCATACCAATTATATCCAACTTAGCCCGACTAGTTAATAGGGTATTTCAATTCTCAATTCACTTTCATTTCCAATCGAAGATCACTTTTCAACTACAATTTTCACATTCAAATCAATTTACAATTCAATTATACATACACATTCACCATTCAATTCAATTCTCATTCAACTCAAATATCAATACTTACTTTATAACTCATTTATTAAATATAGAATTTATATAAAACATTTAATAAAAAGTAATCTGAATTATAGTAATACAAACCTTGAATTTCTCGTTTTAATCCTTGATAGCTTTCTCCTTTCCTTTGTGCGCCGATGTCTTGGGTTCTTTGTTAACTACGAAAATAATAATTTATAATCATCAATACAACACAATTCAATTTAATCCATGAGCCTAAACATGCAAATTTAACCATTTTTGTACATATAATTCCACTATTTACTTATATGTTCATTCAAAGCTGTCTACTTGAGTCATTGTTACTAAATCATTTATATCTTGAGATAAGAAACTCCAAATTAAGATCCGCTAATTTTTCCTGAAACTAGACTCACATATATTCTTACCATAAAAGTTTTAGAATTTTTTGTTTAGTCAATAAGTACAGTTTATTCTTTAAAGTTGCCTCTGTTTTGCTATCAAACAGTTCCGACCATTGTTCACTAAAAATTATTTTATCTCCTTGTACAAGATTCGAACGATGTTCCCGTTTTGATTATATTGAAAATAGGTTCATTAATGATTTTAAACATATAAATTCCAACCCACAATTATTTTTATACCATTTTTAATGATTTTTCAAAGTCAGAACAGGGGAACCCGAATTCATTCTGACCTTGTCTCACAACACTTATAATATCTCATGATCTACAATTTCGTTGCTTACACTGTTTCTTCTATGAGAAACTAGACTCAATAAGATTTAATTCTATATTTTTTTTCATTCTCTAGTTCGATTTCTACAATTTTTTCTGAATTTTCAAAATCAAGACACTACTACTGCCCAAAACTGTTTTGGTGTAAAATGTTAATAACTAAATTTACATCACCAATTTACACTTTATTTTGATTCAAATTTCATCCAAAGTCAAATTTAACTATTAAATTTTTAACATATTTTCCTAATTTCAAAATTTCTTCAATTTAGTCCCTAAAACACAAAACTTATAGTTTACTTTAAATTTCAATCTCTATTCTAACTTAATTTCATTCAATTAAACCCCTATTCCATCATTTTATTCAACATGAACTTTGTTTGAAAACCTAAGAACTACTAAACTACCAACTTAATTCTATCAAAACATTGTTTTAATACTTTTAAAACATCAAAATTAAGAGAAAATGACTTGATTGAGCTTACCGATTAAACTCCAAGCTTCAAAAACCCTATTTCCCCATTCTATTTCTTTTATTTGTTTTAGTTACTAATAATATATTATAATAATTTATTTATATATAATATATAAATATATTCTACTTAATTAATAAGAAAACATGTAATCATGTTACAAGTGTATGCTTATTATTATTACATTTGTATTTTTTTTATCACCATCCACTTGTCAAAATCATACTTTATTATCATATAAAAATCTAATTATTTTAAATTGATTTAATAAAATTTATAACTAAATTAAATATTTATATAATCATTGTTTAAAAAAAATCTTAGATTTTTACTCCATTTTGCTGCCTCATCTTCCCATATAGGCTTAATTGCCTACTTGGTCCTTATTATTTCCTATTAATCTATAATTAGACTTTTACCCCTTATTTAATTTAGTCCTTTTTTACTAATTACTCTAAATTAAGCTTAATTCACCTAATTTAAACTTAATTTAACACATCGCTAAACTCATAAATATTTCTAATAATTATTTTCGAACTCGATTTACTAAGACGGAGGCCCGTTAATGTACTTTTTCGATGCCTGTGAATTTTGGGTCATTACAATAATAGCTTTTATAAGCAAACTGGCATATTATTTGATGGAAAGCTCTTATAAACAAGCTGGCGTGCTTTGGTTGGTTACTTGTGTATCCATTTCTGTTTATAACTTGTACGTGTGAAATGTGTTGACAGCAAAAAATGTGTTCTAGTTAAGTTATTTATATTAATGTCTTGTAAGGTGAGATTTATGTTTAAAAATCTATGAACTTACTAGCAGATTTAATGCTTGCCCTATTTAATTTCCCTATTCTTGTAGTTATATTTGCGGAACTCGGTAGATGGATCAACCTACAACTCACATTATCCGACTCCTATTTTGATAGATTTTACTTTTAATCCTACCCTCGATCAAGTGGCATGTATATAATTTTAAATTGTATACATGTCTATTTTGAGGAATTGAATGTGAATAAAGATGATATTAATTATAGGTAATCATATATATGTTGATGATGCTTGTTCATGTGTATGGCATTGATAATTAATTGCTTGAATGGAAATGAATACATGCCTTAGATGTGTGAAATTATTTTTGGTTTCACGGCGGACTTCATAAATATGAGTTGTTAAATGGATATTACAACAACGTTCAAAGTTACGAATAGTAATCATGTGAGCATTCATGGCGGAGGATCCAAGCGTGACTTATTATGCGGACTTTGTGAAATCATGCTGTTATGGCATATTGTCCAGAGGCGAACCAACATGGTGGACACGTCTAAAAGCAAGTGGTCATGGCTAGCCGAGTATTCGTGAAAAAATTGGCAAACTGATTTATGCATCATTTTTTGCGGTTAGTCATTTGGCAAAACCTATTTTGGCAAATAACTTTAGCACATTATGTTTAAAATTTTTCCAATTTAATCTTAAACATGCTTGAATCTAATGATGATTGCATTTAAATATGGTTAGAATAGTTTTAATGATTTTAAAACGAAATTTCTTATTAAACTTTGCATGTGAATGTTATTGTATTTTTACTATAGCATCTCGTAACCTAGGTTCGATGACTCGATCGGGTGAAGGGTGTTACAATGTTTCTATTCTCTCTCCTACACACTTAACTTATAAACATATGATTAGTTTCCTTAACCATGTTTAATTAAGCTAAATGAATGACTAAGATTTAAGATTAGTCTACTTAATGGAAATGGATGGATGGAATCATCCTAATCAACTAATCATGAAATAATGATGGTACAATATCTATTTGGTCATTAGTTCAATTGCCTCATAAGTCTTCAAGCATTTCCTCAATCAAAACTCATTTGTGATTACACTCTTGCAATTTAGTCCCGGTATTGCAATTAATGAATTTCTCGATTTAATTACTTGATAATTCAATATTATAATCTCGCACTAGATACATAAATTGCTCGGTTAATATTTCCACTAATTCGATTTACAAAATTTGACTTCAAAAGCACATTTCTGACATTGGCTAAAATCGGGTCGTTACATGAAAGTTTTCATTTAAGTCACTGAACTATTCTAAAGTTTTATTTAAGTTATTAGGCTGCTAAGTTCTTTTTTTTTTTTTAAATTTGACTAGTGAGCTCTAAGTAATTATTTGACAGTTGATACGCTAAATTAGTACCCATTAGTGAATAGAAGAACATACCTTAAATTCAAGTGAATCTGATGATCAGTGTAGGAAATCAAATAAGAAAATTAAGATTTTGGTTCGCAGATTCATGACGTTCAAAGTTATTTTATGAAAAAAACTAAGTTGTATAAGAAAAATGGAAGGAGTGCTTTCAATTGGTGCTTGTAGTGCAAATAAAGAAAGTTATAGAACATCTATTTTAAAAACTCAATGATTTAAATAACTTTCAAATAGTTTAGTGATTATTTTGTAATTTTTTGAAGTAAAATAACCAAAACAAAAATTTATCGATAGTTTAGGGAATTTTGATAAAATGAAAACCTTATTACCAATTGCCCCGATTTGGCCCGTAGGTAACTTACAAAGGGAGTTGGAGTTTTTGAAGTTTTCCGAACAGCGAGCGCGACCCTGGTATTACAACATTTCATGATGCAGTCTTGAATTCACAACAAATAGGAATAGCAAGTTGAGTGGGATCCAAAATTAAGACGAGAGAGCATAATGAGACTCATCTCAGCCTCTGCGGATAATCGAGACGCCGAATCACTGTTCCGCGCCAACCCCATCTCCGAAATCCGCAATGTGGAATCCACCACCAACAAACAGATTCAGGACAAGAAGGAGGAGCTCCGGCAGCTGGTTGGTACCCGCTATCGTGACCTCATTGACTCCGCCGACTCCATCCTCCATATGAAATCAGCTTCCGAATCCATTTCCTCCAACATCTCTTCCATCCACCGTTGTATCCGCTCCCTCTCCGTCTCTGACTTGGAACCTTCCCCCAAACTCCAATCCTCCCCCAACAATACTACTCGCCTCCGCATCTATGGGATCGCCTGCCGCGTTAAATATCTGGTCGACACGCCCGAGAACATTTGGGGCTGCCTCGACGAGTCCATGTTCTTGGAAGCCGCCGCCAGGTATATCCGTGCTAAGCACGTCCATTCCAACTTGATGCTACCCGATGGTGATTTGGATCACAGCATCTTGTCCAATTTCCCTCTGCTTCAGCACCAGTGGCAGATCGTTGATAGCTTCAAGGCTCAGATTTCCCAGAGGAGTCGTGAGAGGTTGTTGGACCGGGGCCTGTCCGTCGCTGCCTATGCAGATGCCTTGGCTGCCGTTGCTGTCATCGATGAGCTGGATCCTGAGCAGGTTCTGGGCTTGTTCCTTGAAGCCAGAAAAACTTGGATATTGCACACGTTGACTGCTTCTGCTGGTAATGCTAATGCTACCTCTTCCACTGCCATTTCGGCCTTTTGTGATGTTTTAAGCATAATTCAGGTAACCGTAGCACAGGTAGGAGAGTTGTTTTTGCACGTTATGAATGACATGCCTCTGTTTTATAAGGTTATTTTGGGTTCTCCCCCTGCTTCTCAGCTGTTTGGTGGGATTCCAAATCCTGATGATGAGATCAGGTTGTGGAAATCTTTTAGGGATAAATTAGAATCTGTAACGGTTATGCTTCATAAAACTTTCATTTCTGGCACTTGTTGGAGTTGGTTGAGGGATTGTGGGGCACGGATTACCAGTAAGATTAATGGGAGGTATCTCATTGATGCCATATCTAGTGGCCAAGACCTTAGAGCTGCTGAAAAGTCGATAAGGCTGACCATGGAAAGCAAGGAGGTTTTGCAGGGGAGTTTGGAATGGCTTAAAAATGTTTTTGGGTCTGACATAGAGTTGCCTTGGAATAGGATCCGAGAACTTGTTTTGGAAGGTGATTCAGATCTTTGGGATGAGATATTTGAAGATGCTTTTGCCAGGAGGATGAAAATGATTATTGACTCAGGATTTGAAGATCTGACCAGAGCTGTCAATGTGTCAGGTGTGATCCACACCATTGCAGCAACTGCTGGTGAGAAGATCGTTTCTGAGACATATTTGACTAGGTCTTCTACAGGTGGTAGGGTTTGGTTTACAGAACCGAATAACTGTAAGAAGGCTGGTCCACTATTGGGAAATAGAGCAGTGCCTGAGGAGGATAATCTCCAAAGTTGTCTCAATGCCTATTTTGGTCCTGAAGTAAGCCGAATCAGAGATCAAGTGGACAGTCTCTGCCAAAGCGTTCTTGAGGATCTATTGAGTTTCCTTGAATCTTCCAAGGTATCTGTGAGGTTGAAGGATCTAGTTCCCTATCTGCAGGATAAATGTTATGAAAGTTTGTCAACTATAATGAAAGAACTCAAAACTGAGCTTGATATCTTGTACACTGCCATTGGGAGTGAACACAATGAAGGTGATTCAATGTCTCCTTCTATAATTGTTGAGATATCTCTTTTTATTGGGAGACTCTTGTTTGCATTCGAGAATCACTCCAAACACATTCCTGTGATTCTTGGCTCTCCACGCTTCTGGGTGAAATACACAGCTCCTGCAATTTTTGAGAAGCTGCCTTCCTTATTGTGGCAATCTAAAGCTGTAAACAGTTCTTCTTTCTCTGACAGCCTTGGAAGGCAAATGATTACTAGTTCTCAGAGGCAAAGTTCATATGCTACTGCTGCATTGCTTGGAGCAAATGAAAGTGCAAGCCCAAAACTCGACGATCTTTGGAAGGTTATGCGAGAGCTGTGTGTTAGAGCCTATAGCTTATGGATGTCATGGTTATCTGATGAGCTTTCAGTTATTCTCTCTCGGGAGCTTGGACAAGATGATGGATTATCTGCATCAATTCCTTTAAGGGTAACTATTTGCC
This sequence comes from Gossypium anomalum, assembly GCA_025698475.1. Taxonomy (NCBI): domain Eukaryota; kingdom Viridiplantae; phylum Streptophyta; class Magnoliopsida; order Malvales; family Malvaceae; genus Gossypium; species Gossypium anomalum. Next base: position 15,681,057 of record CM046960.1, read on the forward strand.
GGACCATTTCTTTACTCTCTCTCTCCCTCTCACCTTTTGTCTTCGTTTGCATGTCAGTAGATTGGGAATGGGGTTACATAGAAGGATGGATATAGGAACATGATAACTAGGGTTTAGGAATATGGAACCACTTTTAAGTAATAGTCCAAGTTAATAAGGCTGTATAACATATCCAAAGACTTTTAGACTAGGGCCATTGACCAAGCCTTTGTACAGTTAAACCCCATCTAATCCTAGCTATTTGGGCCATTGACCAAGCCTTTGTACGGTTAAAATAAAATAAAATAAAATAAAAATAAAATAAAATAAAAAATAATCGTAGCTATTCAAACTTAATAATATATCACATGCTAGTCACATGATGTCATGACCGCTTAATAAATTAAAATTTAATTGCTAACTATTAACTTAAGTAAAGCAACACATGCAAAAACTGTATAAAGATAAGCAATTCAGATAAAGTCTGGAATATTCCTGCATCATAAAAGAATTGTTTTTAACTAGGGGAGGTTATTGATAAATATATATCTAACTGCTTCAGGGTCTTTTAATGGTAAAGGTATATTTCTTTATTCTTTATTTTTATGATGGTTCAAATGGTGGAATGCAAAGTGCACCTTTGATATGTCTTGACTGTTTTATTCAATTTTTATTTCTTTGGAAGATAACCATTAAACAATTACTGTACATGAGTAGTGGGAATGGGATGGACTCTTTTGAGAAGTTCCTCTTTTATTTGATATAACAGTAATGATTTTCAGAAGGGAAATCATCAAGTTTACTAGGTATATTTGTTTGTATTATAGTGTTGTTGTAGGACAGCTTGGGCCTAGTTTACTGTTTTAGAATTATATATTCTCTTTTATTTTTATTTGTTCTCAAAATTTGACAATATGAAACATTTTGTTAAATCATGCTTTTGCATGATTAAAAACTTAAAAATCATCTTTGATTACCATAATCAATTTTGATAAATTTTTAAACAAAATTAAATTATAATCAACTGTTATGGTGGTTGGAGAGTTTTATTTGTATTTTAAAAATAATTTTGCTCTTAATAAAAGAGTGCTGTATGAATTTTAAGGTGAATTTCATCCTTTGCTATACTTTTTCAATGGCTTTTGCAACCCCTCCACCAAAATAAACAACTCAGCGATTAGATATTAAAGAAGGTAACTTGGTTAATACCCAAAACCAATGGCCCATAATCCAATATTCTACAGCCAAAGCAAACACAAAACATGTATACGATGTTTTATGGTCTATTCCCTGTTTATTTTTTCTTTCATGTAAAACTTCTCTTACTAAAAGGCCATAGCTCAATTCAATGATGGAACAGTTTGACTCAAAAACATAATGATTCTAGTAAAATTTTTATGACAAGATGATATCAGAAACCTTTTCTCCATGTTTAAACACACATTCCTGCATCCTTTTTCTTTTGTTGATAAAAAATGTTAGGAAAGCAAAAGAATAGAGAAATAGTTAATGTCTAAGATACTTTAAGTAGGATGAGAGTGCTTCTTTGTGGGAGGAGTAGAGACTTGAGACAAGCAACTGAAGATTGAAGGAGCAATGGAAAAATTTGGAATGAGAAAGGAGTTTGGAGTTCATTGTTGCCTTTTTGCAAGTGGAAAAACAAAAGGAAAGACATAAGCTTCTAAAACTAATTGTTGGCTTTCAAAGGCAGAATGAAATATGCATTGCTGTCTCTTTGTATTTTATGAGACAAGTTTTGGATATTTTAGGAAGCTGCAAATTCTTTTTCCTATAATTTCTATAACTTATTTTGTAAAATTTTGAAAAATGTTTAGAAAATGATCATCAAAACCTAAAGGATAAAACAAAAGCAATCCCTAGAAGTGATAAGGATTTATGGTGATATTATAGTATGGAATTCTTGAGAATATATGGAATATCACACTTAAGGTTGATTGGAGGAATCCCTGTGCCTCATATTCAAGGTTCCTTAGGGTCAAACCTAAGGTTGATTGGAGGAACCAGTACAATTCACACATAAGACTTTATAGGAATCGCACCTATGTTTTATTGCATTTCACAATCACAAAAGCAATAATGTTGGACATTCTATGATTCCTTTCTATATCTTCAAAACCAAAAAAGAGTTATACAGACTGCTGGTGTCCCTAATGCCACTAAAACTAGTATTTCAAGCTTTTCATAGTGCTTAGATATTTATACAAATTGATATTATTCACAGTGAAAATAGAAAACTAAAAACTTAAATTATACCAAAAGCCAATGACATAAGGAAACCCTAAACTAATTCCTAGGTAAAAAATCTGATTGCCCTTCAAATCAGGAGAAAATAGACAGGTGGTATCGGTAGGGTGTTGGACTTTTAGATCCAGTGACTAGGGATCAAACCCTGACAACCTTAAATAAATTCAAGAAAAAATGAAGCAAAATAAGATTTTACAACTCAACCTGAAAGAAATATAACTCCAAGATTCAAGGGCAACAGGCGAAGGAGGTCCCAATTAAGCTTTTCATAATTATATTAGCAATTTTGGACACAATATGAAAACACAAAACGTTCAATAAACATGATAGAGTACATATAAACACGATTAACATGACACATTTAACACATGTATTGCATTTGTGCTCAGGGTTTGACACCTTAAATATTCTGTGTTGTGTTTATGTTTTACACACTGACACACCATTCATCATATATTTTCATGTTTTACTTTTCCTCTTTGGCATATAGAATGCCAAATATGATATATGAATGCAACAGATGAGTTCTTTAGTTGTTTGGATGAATGAAATTTTAGAATCTTGCGAAGAAAAGTTCTGCACTTTGCCTCATCTCTGGTTGCTTTAAAACTTTTGAACACTAGCTGAGGCTTTTAGACTTTCATCTGATCAAATTAATATAATTTGTTTTTGTAATGTAAGTATATGTTTCTAATAAACATATTCGTTCATCTTTTATATATTGCTCAGGGTTGGGAAGATATAGTTGTCAAGCAAGAACAGTCTGATGAGGGGTCATCTGAGATGAAAATATCACTCCCATCTATGCCTTCTCTTTATGTGATCTCCTTCTTGTGTCAAGCATGTGAAGAAATTCATAGTATTGGAGGCCATGTTCTGAACAAATCAATTGTGCAGAGGTTTGCATTAAGCCTTATAGAAAAGGTACAAACTTTGTCTTGATTCATGTTCTTTGATTATTCTAGGAACTCCACAATTATCTTGCTTATAAACTCATACCAAAACAATGCTGTGCATACTGACTTTAACTACTTTCTTGATGGTGTTATTTCTGAAGTTCTTTTTCTTGTAAATGTATACATTAAAGCCTTAATTGATAGTTTATTTGATCTAATTGTATTTGTTAAATTGCATACAGTTAGATCATTGTTTCTTAACTTTCAGTTTTTATCCCTTGAGGATCCTCTTCTATACAATTCCATAACATATGGTTTTTATGTCTCTACTTTCTTAGATTTTTGGGGCTTTATTACTATAAATTGGGATTGACCTTCTAATTTGCTGTTTCATTTTTTAATACTAGAATTTGGTTGTTTTTCTTTACAAAAAAAAAAAAATCTAGAATAGAGTTATTTAGTTTTTTTTTTTTTAAATCTAAAAGTGGATAGTTTTTGTAGAATTTTTAATATAAAAAGTTTTACAAAAACATTAAAAAGACATTAACATCCCATTCCACAATTATTATGATATTTTCCAATCTTCTTTGGTAATTTCTCCAACTAAATTAATGTAATTTGGCTCATGACACCAGCTTAGCGAGGGATTTTATTATTGTATTGATGCAGTACTCGGTTGCTACCTGTTCTGGTTCACTTGGGTTAAGGCTGAAGGAAACAAAGCTTTGAGGTGTCATTTATCAGGTTTTTAACATAATTAATCCTTCAATATTGAGCTAGATGATAAGTTTGAGTCCATTCAGTTTAAAGTTGCCTTACCATTTCTTTCCCTTGAGTAAGCAGGATGATATGAGTGTATAAATTTGTGGAGTGATTCAAGTATGCTAAACATTAAATATCACAACATACCGTCCTTAAAGCTGGTAAAGAAAGAGGAAAATTCTGGGTAGTAATAAATAAAATATAAATACAATAGTGAATTTCATTTTACCCTATTTATTGCTTGATGTTCTTATTGATTCAAACACTAACATGAGAATGTATACCATTTCTTTCTTCACATAACCAAATACATGATCTGTAACTGTCTTCGGTGATGATTGACTTCATACTGTTGCATGGTATATTGCTGTGTCATATGAACAAGTTCGGAGCATATTGAATTGTCTATTAGTGCAGCAATGGCTTGTCGTGAGATTGTTCATTAATTCTCTAGCATCATTACTTTTCCACAACCACTTAAAATATTCTTGTCTGATGATATATTGCTAACATCACCATCGTGCTCCCTTCTTCCTAAAATATAAATCATCTAATATGTGTATACAGACATACACATGTATATAGTTGTTTTTGAGGCTATTAGGGATTTAACCATGGTTAATGTAACTGAGAGTCCAACTCTCAACTAATAGATCATATGGTTGTTGGCAAAATGGAATAATATTTTTCAATCTAATATAAGGGCTCTAATTGTTTAAAGCCAGAACCCTAGAACCCAAAATATTCTGCGAGAATAAGCTCTTTGATAGAATCCATTGTTTTGAAAAATTGTAGATGAATAAGGAATTGGATGACAATGAGTTTTTTGAAGTTGGCATAGATGCTGAGGAATTCTTTAATAGCCATTGATAGGATGAGGAATGCTAAAAAGGAAACACTATTAATTGCTCTGGGAAATAAAAAAGTTAATGATTATTGATCCTATTGCTTTTCTTCTAGTATTATTTATAAGATAGTGATCCTTGTCTATAACTGAAATTTTTCTAAAGAAGACAGAATGCTAGGTTAGATTCAAGGTAAGCTAATTGATTTATTCTACTCCACTTTCAAGATCGGGTTAGTGTTCAATTAACTGACGTAAACAAGCATAATGGGTGTGACCTTATTTGCTGCTTAATATATCTCATCTGTTGCCCAGAATGGATTACTGTGATGAGGAATAAATAAATCTGGTAAATCAGTATCTTGTTGTTAGGACTTACCTGTGGAATATTTTTGACATCATGTGAAACTAGGGTGTACAGTGTTCTCAAGTAGAAGCAGAACAATGTGCACCTGCTTCCTGCTTCTAAAGTTCCATCTATGTCAGCTTTTCTCCATTGCAGTGAAAATGATTTATCTCAATCTCGCTTATTTCATCCACTCTTTTTGGTGTTTTGTCTCGATTTGGCTTCCTTCGTTAAGTTTCCTGTAGAAGCTTACTTATCTTTTATTTGCAAGAAACAGATTTAGGTAATGGAAGATGTATGCCTGTGTGTTTGTATCTCTATATATGTATGTATTTGGTACTGGATGAAAGCTTTACTCTAGTTTTGAAATATAGATCAAGTTTTGCATACATTGATCATTTTCTGACTCTTTTCCTTTGAATACATGGTTCTCTTGATACTAAATACTCAGGTACTTTCTGCATATTCTGTGATTCTTATTAGATAAGTTATATATCAACAGTTATGTTAGTTTTCATCAAGGCCGCTGTAAACATAAAGTTGGTATTCTGGTTAGGAGAAGTTAATGTTTATGAGTTGTGTGGAGTATGATTCTGCACATGCAAAGTTGGTTTGTTTAAAGCTGTGCATTTTTAAGTTGATGTTCAATGGCGCAAAGAAAAGAAAAGAAAAGAAAAACTTAAAGCATTTGTTAGGTTAATTAGTCTTTGCTTTAGTATGATTTTCATGTTTACATAATAATGGTGATTCCATTTTGGTTTTTTAGATGTTCTTTTGGTCTGTTTTCATGTTTCTATCCAACTTATGTGTTTAGTGTGGACTTAGATTGATTTAAGAGTTTAATGCTGTCTTGTTGCTCACGTTTTATATGAAAAATGATTTTCAATTTCTAATTATAAAATGAGATGTCGATTGAAGGTAATAAATGCTATAGTGAAGGAAGAAAATGGCACTGATAATGGTATTTAGAATGGCAAGCTTATATTGGGTATAGTAAATTGCAGCAAGACTCAACATATGATGATGTTTTTCATGGTCATTGGCAAATTCCAGTTGATTGGGG